>JAVTVJ010000373.1:0-1200000 GCA_034509425.1 Eopsaltria australis
TATTAATTGCTTAGATAGGCTCTAGGCTCAGTGTTTTCAGATGGAGTGATTGCAGAATCTGCCATTTTGTCAATATGTTATTTTAATTTTTCAAAAAAGATGAATACTTAATATCTTCAAAAGCTAGCATCTACAAAAATATTTGCATACATGTTCATAACCCACCACATAAAACTGGAAACAGCCAGAAACTAGCAACCTGCCACTCTGATGATGAATACAAGAATCAAATTAATAGCTGTCCCAGATCATCTAGCAATTATCTTTTTCTTTTCTCCTATTTTATCCCTTTTATGTTTGTTGTGGGTGGGTAGCTTTAGATTCATTCAACTATTCAGACTCCTTTCCTCTCTAATTCCTCAAAAACTTTGAAAAATTTAACCAAACTAAATAAAGGAGTTCAAAAAGATGTCTTTATTGAAAATAGTGAGCTTTGGATGATTTTTTTTTTTAGAATCTATTTAAAGCAGGCTTATTATTGTCTCCACTTAGCAGTAAGTAAAACAATAAAGAATACAAAATGACAGGTTTACAATTAAAAAATGTGGAACTCCTCTCTTCTCTTCTCTTCTCTCTTCTCTTCTCTTCTCTTCTCTTCTCTTCTCTTCTCTTCTCTTCTCTTCTCTTCTCTTCTCTTCTCTTCTCTTCTCTTCTCTTCTCTTCTCTTCTCTCCTCTCCTCTCCTCTCCTCTCCTCTCCTCTCCTCTCCTCTCCTCTCCTCTCCTCTCCTCTCCCTTTTTTCCCCTTCTCTCTCCTCTCCTCTCCTCTCACTCTCTTCTCTTCTCTTCTCTTCTCTTCTCTTCTCTTCTCTTCTCTTCTCTTCTCTTCTCTTCTCTTCTCTTCTCTTCTCTTCTCTCTTCTCTTCTCTTCTCTTCTCTTCTCTCTTCTCTTCTCTTCTCTTCTCTTCTCTTCTCTTCTCTTCTCTTCTCTTCTCTTCTCTTCTCTTCTCTTCTCTTCTCTTCTCTTCTTTCTCTCTTCTTTCCTCCCTCCCCTTGCCACCCCTCCCCTTCCCTCCTCTCTTCACATATTTTAGCAGACAGGAAATAGGAGGGATTGTAATTTCATCTGTTCTCTTTGTTACAGACCTTTACTCTACAATAAAACTTCAAGTAAATTACAATTTCTGATTTTAACCCTACACTAATATAACCCTAATCAAAACTCTGAACCAGAACAACTTCAAGTGATGTGAAGTATGGAAAATAATTGTCACATTTGGCCTCTCAGGTTTTTTAATGAGAGCATCCAAATTCCTCAAGCTCATGGAAAGTACAGAATTGGATGAAGTTTTTGGGGATTTTACCCAGCCATTTCTATACTTACTAGCACCACAAAGCCAGTAAAAGTACCCCCATCTATGAAGTAAAATACCAGCTCTTAACTTTTAGGGGCCTACCTACTCATCTTTCTCTTGGTATGATATGCTACTATTAGATAAAGATACTATAATAAGGTAATGTAAAAATAACATTTTGTAGCACTCAGCTCCTGTCCTCTATAATCAATTTTCCTCAAAATAATTCTCCAGTTAGAGAGTGGCAGGTAAACAGAATATATAAAAATTGAAGGAAAAAAGTAACTAAAATATAATTTGATTAATCTTGAGGTAGACTCTATTTTTTTCCTCTATTCTTAACTAAAAGAAAGCTCTTAAGTAACAGAAGGCCTTTTAAAAAGGCGTTCTAAACTGTTCAATGAGAATGAATTTAATGTTAAAAAATAATTAGAACAACTTAATTACCTGCAGCATATCAGCTGTCAGAACTGTTGTTGGTATGCCTAACCCTTAATTAGTAATGAGTTATGATTGATTAATGAACCCAAAGAGGTTTAAATGCAGGCTGTGTAAAGTGTATTAAAAAAAATATAAGGCACCTGTACTTTCACAGACTAGTTAACCTCTCAGAGATGCAGCTTTCCTTTTCATGTCTTCAGAGGTCACAGGACATCCCAGCTGATTTTCCAGCAGAGCTTTTCATTTAGACAATCAACAAGAAGAAAAGAGTAGGGAAAAGTTTATTAGGAACTGGTAATTAATAAATCTTGTGTATATATATTATCATTCGATTGAAAATTCATTTATTGCCAAATCACGTTGTCATAATTAACCTTGGATAACATTTCAAATTATTTTAGACTTTGGGGTTTTTTTTCTGTTTTCTTCTTTGGAGTTAAATTTCTGAGACATGCTCTTTTTTTGTAAGTTCAGAAATATAAATTACATGGCTCTTAATTTGAGCATTAAGCCACTGACATGGGTAAATTTTGCTGTACAGCCATTTGCCTCAGTCTGGCAGTTTTTATTCTTCAAAGCCAGAAAGGATTCAGGAGGACAGTGTCTGAAGTGGTCCATCTCATAAAGAAGGTGGCAGCAGCAGAAGAGGGTGTAAAGCGGCGGCAGAAATGAAAAGAGGCACTAACATGGATTTGTTGGAACAGAATATGCCTATGTTTTTCAACAAGATACCGATGGCCTGGTGGAATCAATCAAACTGAGTTTGCTAGACTCAGTTTGAGGATTTACAGATAATTTTGAATGTTTTTTTCACATATAAATCCAGAACCCTATGTTTTTGTTTGTTCCAAAGAATGAATAAACAAAACAGGGATCTAATCATTACCTGTAAACGGAAGTGTTAGACATGCAAGGTAGAATAGATGGCAGGATACTTAGAATTTAACATAATTTTTCCTAAGGTCACAGTCTTAGCTGCGGGCTGAGGATATATTTTGTTGCTTTCATTATTGCTAGCTCTTGGTGGCAAACAGATCATCAAACCAATTTTAAAATCATCGTGTAAATAAAGGAAGACAAGCCCTAATATTACACAAGTTAGCTTGCTTGAGGTAATAAGTTTTGTAATGTCATAAGGATATTATAACATAAAACATATTGCAACAGCAGTACAAGTAAAAAAATCAGTGAAAACATGACTCATTACTTTGCATATTCATGACCATGCTTCTTATAAGTCTATCTGCTTAAAAATCTTGGCAGAAAAAGGTATTTGTACATAGTAATGTTAAAACAATAAGAAGGAAGTGTCAAATGCATATAACTTTGTATTCATCCACTTTTATTCAGCCATCAGCCTTTTCACTATTCCATCACTTAGGATAACAAAGCATTCATTATCTCCATATGATATCATAATTTTTTTCTTGGTTCTCTGAAACTAGGTGATTTTCATCTTTCATCAGTGATTTGATATTGCCCCACAGTTTTGGTCACAATTGCTTCCATGGGTAGCATCTGTGGGAGCCCTAAATATGAGGTATTGTGATTAGTATTTTTTTCTTCATCTGGGAATTTTTTAAATGCTTTGGTGGTGGTAAAATATTCATTTCCTGATGTCAATATATTTTAATATATAAATCCAAAACAAACCAGAAAATTGTGATAAGTGTCTCTGGGTGTCATCATTCACACTGTTATTCCTGAGCTCTTCCTCATTTGTATTAGTGCTTTGTCAAAGCTATATTCTGAATCATTTTTTGACCCTTGATGGATTATAAAAGGAAAAACATTTTATCACCATATTTCTATGAGTCATTTTAGAGTCCTTTAGTTTTTGAGAATACCATCCATTAGAACCTGAGGTTGACTATTTTCATATTTTCAAGTGACTTAGGCAAGTTTGCAAAACTGGTTTTGACTAATAATTTAGGAAATTTTGGACAACACCATTCATAAATACACAAAAGCTTCTGAAATATACCCAGTCTGAGAAGAGAAATGTTGAAGTACAAGGGTTTTGTTTTTAATTTACTATGGTTGTAAAAGAAATTTCTGCAACTTTAATAAGCACATCATAGCACAAAATAAACAAAGCAAGTTTGATTCTTTAATGAGAAAATCAGGCTGCATAAATGGATATTACATTGATTTATAGCTGTTAAAATGCAGATAGCAAACCATGGACGCACATCATCAATCAACCAATAAATCTTAAGTTAGACATATTCTTAAGGCCTGATTCAAAAAAAGAAAAAAAAGTAAGATCTCAAATAAAGACATACAGCCATTGTCTCTAACCTTGCATCTGGCTACAGAGTAGTCACATTTACATGACGCACAGCAAGGATGGAGACAAGACTTTTTTTGGCTGATTTCTCACAGAAAAACTTAATAAACTGCAGCTTCCGTCCCTCAGATCTGACATTTATTCATTTTTAAGATGAAGAGTAAAAATGAGACTAAACAATAACTTCTTAGCCATATATCCAAATTAGCATTTTTGTTGGAAAGCAAAAGCTATGAATGCAAATATGATACATAATGCATACAGGCTAAAACTGTGGAAGTATGTGGAAAATAAATATGGTCAAATTTTGACCCCAGTTAATCTCATATAGTCCCATTAAAGTTAATAGTTCTCTATGGGTATAGGTGATGGCAGGGTCTACATTGTGACTAGAATCCTTGTAAGAGCTCCTCAGCTGATGGGGAGTGAAATAGGGAATATCTTTAACATTAGTTTCCTGTGCTTGGTGAAACTCTATGGAAAAATTCTATGGAAAAACAAATCCTACAGATCATTTTCAATTCATACTTTGCACATATTTAAGCACATCCTGTCACTGTCCCCAGCCCTGCAGAGTGGAGGAGTGTCCTGGAACCATGGGTGGTTCCACAGTTGTGTTCAGACACAGTCAGTATTTGTGGAGCATTTTAAAATTACTTTTTCAAAAAGAGTTGTTTCCCTTTGTTAGAGCAGTTTCCACTGAGAGAAGTATATCTCAATAAATCACATAAAAGTATGGATATCTTGTGGGATTTGGAAGTGTTTCTCAAGCCTAAGGCCTAGAGAGTCAATTATTTCAGTGTGGGAGGAGACATGGATATTTATGTCATGTCCCACCACTCCCTGATCTACATGGGCAGGACTTCGCATATATGAGCCACAGCAATATTCCACAGGCCTCTTCTAAATTCTCTACAAGCAGAGTGCAAGATAAAGCTGGGTTGGCCCACAGATGAGGCTGAATTGTTGTCACAAGATATTTGAGCATGACTGGTGTCAGGGGCTCTAGGCTGAAAATTGTTGTCATTAGCATCTGTAATTAACTTTAGCAGTGGAGATATTATGGTGTATAGTTGCAAAGGCAGAAAGCTGTACCTCCCCACCTTGCCATTCAGCAATTACAGCCATGTACATCTGGGTGCAGCAGGTTTGCCTAATGTTTCCTTCATACCTTTTTTGGCAAAGTCTGGGCAGCTGCATCAGTTCTGGTTTCTGGTTGGTAATTCTGGGTGACATCGGATCCAGCTGGAGTCAGTCCTCCCTGTCAGCTTGAAAAATGACAAGGGGCAGTGGAGACTCCCCACTGTCATTCAAGGAAATGCATGGCATCTGCTCTTGTTCATGCCCCCATTTCTGTTTGGTATTTGTATGGCCATCGGTTTCTGCAAAATGTCGATATTTTGTCTTCTAGAACAATTTGGTACCGATGCCCCATTCTGTATCTGACCTCTTAATATGCATTTTTAGCAGACAAAGTTATGCATTTCTCACACATGGCGTGATGTACCATCGATGCCTCACATAGGGGCAGAGGGGTGTTGAGGTGGGTAGTGCAGTTGTTATAATTTATCAGATATATTTTATCAGTTATAGTTTATCAGTTATACTTTAACTGATCCTTTCAGATGGCTGAAGTTCACTACTCAGTCCTCTCTCTCCAGGATGAATTAAAGCAAAACTGAAACTATAATATCTGTTACCAAATATGAAAATACCTGATATTTGTCCTGCTCCAAAACCCATTGATTTTCAAACTCTAGTCTCTCAGAGGCTCAGAGGGTTAAATCTCCCTGACATATTTTGAGTAGAGCAGTTGACAATTTAGACCTTTGTTTGCTCAGAAACTTGTATATCTTTGCTTTATATTTTGCTACTCTAATATATATACATTTCTTCTCATATTCTGTCATTCAATTTTTATTTATTTTTATCTTTTCAAAACCAAAATATTCAAATATATTTGACATGTCAACAAGGAGAAAAGCAGTTTCTCTGAAACTTACTGCCATTCCAGACTTCTCTGTGGAAAATTTTCCTATCTTGGTAATCCTCTTAATTTCTCAGTTCTTTGCATGTAAATAGGGTTTAAGCATCTTTCCTCCTTCACACTGTACCTTGTTTATTCAAAATCTCAGGGTCAATGGGTACATTTTATTAGGGATTTGTACAGTCTGTGGTGTTACAGGATACGGCATCATCTATGACCTCTAGGTAGTCTTATGATACAGGACTAAGTAATATATAAAATTTATACTATTTGCTATAAACTATTCTAGATTTTCATTACTGTAAAGCTCAGGAGGCCAATACAAAAAGTGGAGAGTGCTGCAAAGCAATATGCCAGAGAAAAATAGATGTTATGACAAAGCTGGTACACCCTTGAGAGAGGAGCCTCTGAGCGTGTGAGTTTTTCCATTTTGAGAGGGGAGACATATTTCAGCTATGCTGTCATTGTTATAATTCCCATTTGAAGCCAAGGAGTACTGAAATGACTAATTAAAAAAAATAAATATATAAACATATTTAGCATCTTGAACCAAATTTAAAAAGGATTAATTTTATGGTGTTAATCCCAAGTCCGTTTGCATGTCTGTAAGGTTCTTGCGGAGATACCAACCCGTGGTTGAATCAGGCTGCAGATATTGGTATTTTTTTCAGGGAAGTCCAATCACCGCATGAATGGATTTCATCCCTTTTTTAAATATTATTTTTATTTTTCTTCCTTTTTTTCTTCCAGCAGGGAAGAGCAATTCATGCATGTGTGTGACAAATTGCACGCTGTGCTGAAAAGCAGCCCACTGAGAGATTTGGTATCACAATGGAAAAAGCAGAGAAGAGAGATCTATGACATGGAGACTGAAAGCCTGTGTAATTGAAAGTAAGATGAAGAATGAAAAGAAAGGCAAATAATGCATATTTGGAATACAGCCATAAAGCTCATCTGAAAAGGGGAGGAGAAACAGAAAATCAAGGGGTAAGATACAGTTGAGCCTTATGAGCTCAGGTATGCTTAGATCCTGGGGATCCTGAGCACCAAAAAGGAAGCAGGTGTGATAGGGAGGAAAGTATTCAGCACCTGTTTACCTCTCTAGCTGTCTCAGGACCTGATATGTCAAGATGAAGGCAAATGTGACAGAGGCACAGACAGAGAGCCCTGCTCCTCTACCCTTTCCCGGAAACTGTGGGATGGATTCTGCAGCTGCAGGGGAAGGAGTCCGCAGAGTAGCATGGGCTCACTGTTCTCCAGCAAAACAAAGTGATATAAGGCAATCCAAAGGGGGTAATAAAACTGCTATTTACAGCTATTTAAAAAACTGCTCCCCAAATGATATTTTTCTCATATGGATGTAAATAGAATGCTGACTTACATTATGCTGCTCTGAAGAAGGCAATGCAAACAATCCTGTATAATAGCTAACTCTAAGTTGAAACACTCTATACCATAAATTCTGTCCATTTTTACTGCAGTTACTTGGTGTGCTGATGCTGACCACAACATTTTCCAGGGTTCTGTTTGTATTAAGGATCCCCCCTGGATTTCACTGAGTTATGTGCCTAACACAGCTTTGAGAGCACCATTACTTGAATGCTTGGAGGCATCAGTTAATTTTTGAAGCCTGTCATAGGGATAAAATAGACCACTAAATAATCACAGGAATATTCTATTTGATTTTAAGAATGTATTTTTCCCTTCCCTGATGTAATCTGCTTGTATTTCTCTTTTTTGTTAAACATATAAATGACTTCTCTCAGGCTGACCCTCATAAAATTTCTTTAATATTCACAATAAAATTTTTGATGGCATATCACCTCCCTTTTCAGCAGTCCCATAGGTTCTAGTGCTGAGGAAGCTTTTCCCATCAGTACCAGGATGTGGTTCCTGAAAGGCTGAATCTGAAGAGCTCCGAGAGCCCTCATCTCCTGGGGGCACCCATGGGCTTCACAGGAGATTTTGTTGTGCTTATACCTTTGGATTCAGGCTTTTACTCTGCACACAGAATTCCCATTGGAATCAGTGTGAGCTGTTCACTGAAAGCCAATCTCTTCACTTACTTGATGGTAAGTGTAAGGTACCACACTGAGGTCTGTGAGTTACGTGAGCTTAGATAGAGAGTAGGTAGGAATGTGGGTAGAAGTGAGATTCCTGGGACTGTAAGCAAGATGCAACAATAATTCTTCTTAAAAGCAGACTTACAGTATTTACATATTTATGCAACGTCAGATGTACAATAATGAAGGAAAAGTTAATTTTGCTACTATGGACAAACTACTGTAAAGTGCCTTAACTTCTTCAATATGTCTGATAAGGGTTCTGGTGGCTTGCTTCCAGCACTGCATGTAGTTAGATTAAGCCATGTCTCTCGTTTGGCAATGATGTGTGAAATTGTTCACGATAACCTCTGCAGGGACTTCAAGAACAGAACTACTGAAACTTACAGGATCCTATTGAGTTCCCAGGGAAACTTACTGCCTTCAAAGAAGTTTTGCTGAGGTGTTTGATATAAGATGTATCTTTTACAGTACACTCCCACCCCCATATCAACATCTTTGTCACTATAACAATGGAATATAAAATTTTCTGTACATTCTGTAATCAGTGTAATTTATTTATATGACAAAAACCAATGATGAATTATAGCTGTTGATTATCTGACATTTTCTTTTGTACAAATATTGTAGAGTTTCAATTAACTTTAATAACTCTACTGTTTCTTCCCCTCTTTCGTTTCCTTTGGCATCTTTCCTCTTCCTTCTCCCCTGAGGAAAGCAAACACACATTTCAAGAAAAAGAAATGGTAGTTTTTAAACATAGGGCATAGACTTCTGTGCCGAAGAACTCCAACACTTCCAATAGATGTTCTTCTGTAGTTGTTTACATCCTGAATGTTCCCTTTGTAAGAACACATAAACAGGAGTGGGTTTATTTTGTGTGTATGTGTGTGTGAGAGAACAACATAAAGCAGTACTTACGTTAAAAGAAAACAAAAAGTAAAAGAATAAAGAACATCACAGACTTATAGCAGACAAGGATGCTGCTATCAGTATTTACCAAAGAGTAAGTTTGAGGTAATCAGATAAGTAACATTTTAATAATTTTCCAGAAGCACAATATAAGAAAATATTCTTATTAATATTAATATCTCAATATAAGCAAATTATTCCTTCTGTATGAATACCCACCAACTCTCCCCACCCCACACAGGATCTCTGAAAATGAAACGAAAAAGGCTTTTAAAAATCTCTTCCCAAGCACAGACCTTGTGACTCAGTACTTCAGTGTTTTACCACCTTGTGTTTTTCCAAATGTGAAGCAGATTATGGTACAGTTCCATGACACCTGACTGTCTTTTATAGAGATTGAACTTCATGTGCATGTGTAATGTCCCTGACATCCATGCCTCTGTGAATGACCAAACAGAGAATTGCTGATAGAAAGTTTGAAGGACAGCAGTGTACATATAAAGGAAATTGCTATTTTTGCTGGATAATTAAGGCTGAAAAAATACATTGAATTTTTTAATAGGTAAAGAAATTATTATATAACAAATATTACCCTACCTTATATACAGAAATACAAGACAAATTGGCCTGAAATGCACATATTTATAAATTATCCCAAAGCTAAAGATACTGTAATGTTTTTGACAGAGTCTTTCAGGGATGGTAAAATCCATATTTCACCACAATTTCATCTTTTTTTTTTATTTGACCCTAAGCCCTGGCTAGATAATTCCAGCCTTTAGTTATGTTTACCATGTTTAGGTTCTGCTTGATGGTTGAAGGGGTGAGCAAGAGGCAGTGTCCCTGCAGGCTGCTGACTGGGCACACATCTGCAGACACCTCCAAAAATGGCTGTGAGGCAGTGGTAGGGAGCAAAGCATCCTGCAGTGATGGCAGATTGTCTTACAGATACAGGCAGGGGCTGTCTATCAAAGGATGTAAATGCTTGCAAAGGAAAGTTCAGTAGTGAGTTAACAGATTTTGCTCTAATGACATTATTTTCTTTGCTTGAAATTTTTGCCTGAAAATCTTTACTTGCTACAATTTTCTTGTTAAATATTTCATTTCAATGGCATTAATATAAGGCTGATTTATCAGTGTTTTTTTATTGTAAAAGAATTTCCAAATGTTCCATTTCTTTGCTGAGGAAGACTTATTGTTTAGAAAAATTACTTTCATTGGTTTTGAAATAACACTGAAAGCAGTGTATTTATAATATTCAAAGTGTATCATTTAAGCAGATTTATAATTTTTTAATTATATTCAGGAATATATGAGATTATTAGTTGTATATAATGAAACACTTATGTGTTTCTCCCTTGGTTTAGGTAGAAATAAAACTGGATTACTTAAAAATCTAATTAGACCAGAAAATGGAAACAAAAACAAGAGATGTGGGTAAATAATTGAAGTACATAGTGGGAATTATTTTCTTTCTATGAGGAAAATATGGATATAATAGTCTCAATGGAGAAAATGAATTAAGATGTGTTTCATTTAATTGCTTTTAATATTAATAGAAAGGTCTAATTGGAAAGCTTCAAAAGAAAAAAAAAGCCAGCTGAAAGAAGATTGGGTAGAAAGAAAAGAGAGCATTTCAGCAAACATAAAACTTTCCTTTTAAAAGACTATAAAAACAACAATCGTATGCTATTCACATTTTGTTTAAATCACTTTTCAGGAGCTTGAAAATATAAAATACTGCTCTAAAAATGAAGAATATTTTCATTTGTTCAGAGATTTCATTGTGTTCAACTTGGTTTTTTGCTGATTTTTTTTTTCTTTTATATGTATGAAAATCCTATGAAGATGATGTAAAAAAACCATCAAATGAAAAGAGAAAACACAAAAAATGTTCTCTTGGGTATATTGAACTGTAACAAATGCCTATAAAAGATGCATATCACTACAGAAAATAGGGTATTGTTTAGTATACCTGCTGTTTTTGCATCCTGAGAGGGCCTATGCCCCTCAAATAATATTATCTGCAAGATTTGCACATCGATCAGTCATGTCCAGAAAATGCTTTGGTATACAAGCTGGAAAGATAATTTTCTACTCTTTTTTATTAATCCTTGCATGATAGTTTGTCACTTGTTATAATTCCATCAGAACAAATCCTTCATCTATTATTGATGCCGATATAATTTCTATCCTTTGTACATTTGTTCTTTAGAATTTGAAAGAATATGTGCCTTGCTTGCAACATCCCTAATTATTAGATAATATTACCTAGGGAATAATAGTGCTGCCAGAATGCTGCAATAATGCTCTGGTTGAAGATACAGGAATAAGGACTGTGACACTTGGCTTCTGACAATAATTACAAATCTGAAAAGTAAATTTACTACTACTAGCAGACATTTGTGCAAATCCATATGAAAGACACTTCATGAAATGGAGTTTTAAATTAATTCCTTCATCTCCTTTTACTGGAGTTCTGGAAGTAAGCCTGTGATTTCTTTTGGGCACAATTTCTTAATGCTTACTCAAATAGACAGGCAGATATTAACCATGTTTTTTGTAGAGAAAAAAAAAAAAACCAAACTAAAATTATTTCTTCCAAAAAGGTCTAATTGGCTACACAATGTTTTCTATTTTATTTTACTTATCTAGAGCTTTTTGTTTAACATCACATACAAAAATTAATATTTTGTTTAATTTTGGGGTGGAAATGCTAGACTAATACATAGGAAATCAAATACTTCAAAATACTACTATGTCTAAAAAACATGTTTCTGAGAAAGATATGGCACTGCTAGAATAACTTGGTGGCAGTAACAGTGCTGACTTACCAATGGGACTCAGTGGTCTTGAAGGTCATTTTCCACCTAAATGTTTCTATGATTCTACATCTTGTCCCAGTCAAATATGCAGTTACTGATTCTAACATAAGGAATGCCTGGTGGAACTGTGTATGGTTCCATTATTAGAAAAAAATGTAGGGAAAATTGCTCTCTGCAGGGAGGCAGTTTACTTTATTCTCTGCATTTTATTACAAGGATATGAATCTCTCATCACTGAGAATTCCTCCTTACAGGTGATTTGACTTCATACTTAAATGTACCCTCTTTGTGCAAAGAAATTGGAAGTACTTCTACATACCACAGAGCAAATACTTAAATTCATCAGTCAGCTTTTGTTCAGTTCCTGCTCAGGCATATCTTACGTTTAAATTGATTTTGTTAAATGAGTGACTAGAACTGACTACAGAATTCAAGACAGTTCTATCTCAGAGTGGATTTCAGCTTGAAATGCTCTTAAATTAAAGTAAAACTGGTTTAATGACATGGCAGACTACGGGGTTCTGGCATCATTCCTGCAAAATGGAAGAAAGCATGCACCGATATGAGATGATGGTTGTAAAATAAAACTCAGTTCCGTGTGTCTGAGTTATATGAAAATACACTTTTTTTCCCAAAGTGAAAGTAATTTATCCAGAGATAAACATAACAACAATAAAAAATCCTCTACTTGTCTGCTGTTACAAAGTGAGTGTCAACACCCAATTAGTTGGTTGTTTCTTTTACATTTCTATGCTTCATGTAATGACAAGTGAAGGATAAAACTAAATGCATTTTGTTACCTATGAGAAAAGATATTGGGATTTTTTGCCAAAATGAAAGAGAAAATAAAGTAAAAAATGAATATATAAACCCAAAGCAAACCATGATCTTTTTCTTTATTTTAGTGATGCACTGTGAATCTGTGGTGATGTCATTAAGGGTTAGCATTATGCAGCCTGTAATGTGATATACTGGAATTTTAACCTCTGTCATCACCCACGTTTGTAGAGGATTCAGTGGATTGAGAATGAATGGACAAAAATAATTACAAAATAATAGCCTTAACAGTCTCACATTAAAAGACTTGGTCCTCATGACAACTGGCCTGCTATTGTCTCCCTAACTTACCCCTTCGTCTACCATTCAACCTCCAAACCATTTAAAACAGTGATATTTGAATACAGTTCAAGTTGCTCCTACAAATATGGCTTCAAAGGAAATCTAGTGGCAACATCTGAAGCAAGTAGTATGAATAAAACTTGCAAACTTGATGTTCAAAGGAAGATATGGTATGGCGCATTTGGTCAAATTAAAACACTGGAAACACTGCATTTACAGTAGGACTTTGGGATAGAGCTGATACTTCAGAAGTTTCTAAACCAAGCAGGATTTTATTTTTTTTGATTGACTGGAGAATGACTGCGCTTGTTTTTTATAGGTGTGTTTCTTATGTTATTGCCCAGCAGGGAAGGATGGGTTGAAAGCTGAAGACTGGCAAGTCAGATTGTACATATTCTCAAGTGACCTTGTAGCTGGGAATAATCCTTGATAAACAGGTGTGGTCAGCAGGCTGGTGATCCTCTAGCAGGAATTGAGTTTAATGGCGCCTGCATTATCAGCTCTGCCATGGTGCATCTTCGGGGATCCCATGGTTGGCATGATCATGGCAATAAATTCACTCTCTGTGAAGAGGTTGCCTGTCTGTGCTGACTTACACACACCCCCGATATAGTTTTGTGCCTTTATTTTCAATTATATAAAGCACTAACATAAATACTATAGATTACAGAAAAAGCATTGAGATTAAAGGGTTTTTTCAACACAAAAATTCCATTTTGTTGAGAAAGCTGGTTTTTTTTTTTTTGCAGGAGGAAGCTATGACATATGACTTTATTTGATTAGAACACACTATGTCAGCTTATACATAATATTCAGCATTTGTCTATCTAAAGCGCTGGATTTAGATTGAGATGCAGATGGTGTATTTTGCAAAAGATAGGTCTACTCACTTTAATGTAAATGTTTTATCTCTTAGGAAACTGAAATGTTCAGCTTTTGCTTTAGCACAGAGCAAAAATGCAAAAGAAATATGCTCTGCATAATGCCCAGCTAACATATACTGACCTGGAAAAGGTAATGCTCAAAAGCTAAACATTCACGTTTAGACTAGCAGTATGTGTGAAGTAGTAACATTGGTATGGCATGGATAGCATGAGTCTTACTCCAAGGAAATATCTTGAAATTGGAGAGAATTTACCTGAATGTATTTAGAAACAACCACAGCCCGTAATTGTCAGGATCCTCTTACAAAAGCCCAATCTAATTGTTCTGTGCCTGTACCTTCAAGAAACAAATGCGAATTAATCCAACATTCAGCTACACAGTATTTAGAAAGTAGTCAGGGATGTTAACATTGATGCAATCAGTTGTAATAGGAGAGAAGAATTGCACAAAATTAAATGATTGGCCAAACAATCAGGTCTGCTTAGCCAGTTTTCATGATGCAGACTGAATCAAAAATAAATACCATTCTACACTGGAAAGGGACAAAATCTTAAAAAGGTATGTCAAAGAGCTGAATCTGTGATGTACTGCTGCATTTGCATGAGCTGCAGCCGCCAGAAATCAACCCGGTTACATTGCAAGAAGATATGCATACACATGTATGTAAGAACAATGTTTATTTGCCATTTCTGTATCATACAGTATTAAATAGGCAATATTTACATCAGTCTATACAGTTGTTCCATTTGAAAGGCAAAATAACAATTGAAACAAATGTTCTCTATTGCTTTTAACATTTGTTTGCTGTTTCAGAGAGAATAATAAATAGCCAAGAAAAAATGTTTGTATCTGTGGAGTCCTGTTACGAACAGGACTGCTGAAATAATACCATAATGGTGTTAATATTACACCTATTACAACTCAAAAACATCATTTCTGCTTTGGAAGAATTTTCTCCTCCTGAGTATATTGGAAAAAGCTACATAAGACTGAAAAGTTTAACGTAGGCTTGTCAGGGATGCACTGATTTTTCTTAGAGTTTTAGAGGTTTGTGGAGGGAAGGAAGGAAAAAAAAGAAAAGAAAAAAAATCCATAAAGCTTTCATTGAACTGAATAGAAATATTCCTCATTGGATTCAAGGTGGACTATATACTTCAGGCTCTGCAGGTTATCTAAGGCAGACTAGGCCCATGACTCATATTTGATGGAAGACTAGGAAGCAATTCAGAATTTACCACTGAACTAAGTAAAGAAGCTATACATTATGCATCTAGGACTCAAAAAGGGAGCAAGAAGCTGCTAGACATCAAAGGAGAAAAAGAATCCAGTTATCTAATCATCTAAAAGATGAATCTGTGTCTTGCATGTCAACCATGTTACAGAGATGTCACTAAAGTAGCACAGAAGTGCATTTTTGCTTTAGTCTCATGTGACATTTCCTGAAATATTTCTGAAGTGTAAAATATTGATGAAGTTACCTTCATGATGTCCATTTCAGACAAGATTGCAAGGGAAGGATAGGAAGCATTATCCTAGTGTTTCTAATCAGGAATTTAGGAGTGGTTATTTTACATTTCACACGTTCCTTTACCATGGCATAATGTTCTAGGTGGGTTTTTCAGGTTTTTTGGCTTGAGAAGAGTCCCCAGTGAACTGTTTGTTCTACACAAGCAGAAGTGGTAGATTAAACACAGTCTAGGGCCAGAACATGTGTGTGTATTCTGCAAAACTGAAGAAAGACTCTTCCTCTTTCCTCCATACAGAGCCCTGGCAGACTGGATTTCTTTGCAACAAGGGCATCTCTGTGGCCCCTGCCTCTGCCTGTGCAAACATTTGTGGCTGGGAGATGCTTAAGATGGGGACATAGGGTCAAGCTAACCACAAAAGACTGAGGATAGAAGGACTGTGGGCTTTACCCTCCTTAAAGCTAATGTTCTGTCTCTGTGTCTTGGAGACCTTGAAAACTCTATCTTTTAAGACTCTATACTGAGCTTAACACAAGGATGCTGAAGAAAAGTGTTTTCACAGGGTTTAAAGATTAATTTCTTTAAGCTTAATTAAAGTTCTAAAACATCAAAGTAGACCTGGCATCTGAACTCCCGCAGAGCATGCAGAAATGCCAGACTAATAATACCCTTCTGATCACTTTCAGTACTTTCAGAACATTTCTGGATTTTTTTCAGTCTACTTCTTCCCCACACCCAATGAAAAAACATCTAAAATGCCTTTAGACAAGTTTTCTGTATTCCAGATGATGCTGTTTACTTTTGTTCTTCAGATATTCCTCAGACATTTCAGTTGGTATCACACTAATCATCGTTCCCAATTTTTCACTCTAAACAGTTTTCCAAAGCACCATTTCATATATTGTAAATTGAAAGAACAAGTAGATTTTCAGGTCCTCCAGACAAAAACTTTACCATGCCTGGATGGGAATTTTCTATGCATCTAAATATTTCATTCTGGTCCTGAAGAATGTACCTCTCTTGCCTTGAAGTGGTGCAGTTCTCTGCAAGATTTCTGTACACAAAATTATACACATTCATGAAATTTCAGGTTTGTGGCTTACAGACAGAGAAAATAAGACTAATAAAAAGTGAAGCCATGAAAAAAGTCGCACGGGGTAGTAATTTGGAAAGATTGCTAAATGGCCTCATTATCTCCCATAGCTGTAGCTAACCAGACAATTGGATGCAGCTTCCATGGTGGCTTAAAGCCACAGGAAAAGAGTTGGCTGGTAATGGGGATGGATATTTTACATACCAATTTCAGGCCTATAGAAATAGTAATGCTGGTGGTTATCAGAAGGGAGCTTGTGGCATCCAGAAAAAAAGAATGTATTCTAAAACCAGGAAAAAGTGAGCCAAGGCATCATTTTCTTCTAAGGGAGAGGTGGGTGCAATAGGCCTGACAGGGAAGAAGCCCAGTCTAAAGCCAGATACTGGTCCAACCATCGTGGGAATTAGAGTTGCTACCTTTGAGAGCAGCCAGCTGCAGGAAAAGAGAGGATAAGCTTCACTAAAAGCACCATTTCACCAAAAGGCTGTCTCAAGGGTCAGAGAACAGCAAGACAGAACCTGTCTGAGCCCCTTTGTCAGAGTAGTTATCAGTACAGGTTCCTCCTGAAGGACTTTGTCCCAGGTGTGGACAAGGAATCCCTAGCAGAGTTGAGGCATGAAGATGGAGAGGGTCTGCATTAATATGCCTCATGTCCTTCAGCAGTCTGTCATCAAATTTTGTCTCCAATTTCAGGACATCTGTGGCTTGAGGAAAAGCCATCTGTTCTGTACAGGACAGATCCTATTTTCTCTCTCACTGGGACAATTCTAAGAACTTGGAACTGTGATTTCTGCCTAACTTTTAACTCCCAGAGGTTCTTTTAAATCTGCCTTTTTGTTTTGTTTCTTTACTATCCAGATCTATTTAGTAAAGAGAGCTACTGCCAACAGATGGATCACAAAAGCTTATGTGCCTTCTAATGAAACCAATCCTTCTAATTTATTTTTCCCTGAAGAATGTTTTTATGTTTTCCTCATTTCTTTAGAGGGCAGCTCTCAAAATCATCTGTTTGACCATGCTCCCTGGGTGGTATTTGTGATGTAATAAAATATAAACATAAAAAAATAGCTATGCTTAGTTTAAAAGTCAGACAGGTTTCACAGGTGTTGCTGAAGAGCCTTCAATTATGCAGAAGTGACACAATAGCATCACAATTACTGTTACCTTGGATGAATATTCATGAATGAATTAGATTTGTAGTAGTACTGAGTGTAGTTCAAAAGGTCTAGAGTTAAGTTTTGATGCGGAGAAGTATTCAAAGGTTTGTATGCTTATATGGAATAAATAACTTTTATTGTGGTGTGAATATGAGAGGGCTGAAGTCAGTGCGAGTTTGACCTCTGACACAGTGAGCTAGGTTTAAGTCACTGACTAACTAATAAAAAAAATTTGGCTTTAAAACATAGGAAAATAAAACCCTGAAAGAAATCCCTGTGAAGCACACTATACCAGTTTTCAAGCCTTCACAGTGCTGCTGTTCAAAGCCCTGTTTGCATATTTCAAACACAATTAAAAATTTACCACTGTGACAATAGAAGTTTGTGGACTTCCTCTCTCCTTTCACCATCTTGAAGAGATAAGGCAATAATCTACATTTCTTCATTCAGCATTGAATTGCTTGTCTGGACTTGGCAGAACCAAAAATCTGTTTTAGCCAGAAAAATCAGCTAATGAAAAATAGCTGACATAGGATGACTAGAGGGAAAAAAAGCGCAAAATTGCAAGGTTTCACCCATTTAATCTAACTTAAATGCAGTGGCAAAGGCCAGCTCTTATTTGTCTTTGAGGCTACAGTGATAAAGATGTAATTCCCTTTAAATGTCCCCTAAGATTTTTCTGGGAAGTATTTATGAATGCATCCTAAATGTGGTCAGTGCATCAGAATATTAGTGGAGTCAAGTAGTATGTTACATCCCCCTTCGTACAAGTCTTCTCCATGGCAAATGGGAAAGCAGATTTGCTTCTACTGAAAGCTCTTTAGATTTCATGATGGGAAGCTCTAGGAGATATCATAGCTCACTAGAATCAAGTCCTTGCTGAGGTTTCCTGTATTAAACAACCTCTGTCTATGGCAGACTATCTTTAAACTATTTAATTAAGTCAGCAAAGTATGGTGACTGAACATTAGCAAACAGTTTTTAACGTCCATCTTTGATATCAAACAGACTCCTTTGATTTTGCCCAGAATTTTTCCAGAAGTTCTTGAACCTTCTTTATTTACCCTGGGTTTTCAAGTGGCACAAAATTCTTCTATTTTTTTTTCTAAAATAATTTCTTTTGTCAGACAGGAATTGATTCTTCTTCTAAAAGCCGTGGAACAATAAGAAACCCCAACTAATTATCTCAGTTTTGCAGCTTAGGAAAGGAGGGAAGTTCAGAATTATCTCCCACCTTTAAGTAAGTGACTAACATCCTAAAAAATTTAGAACTTCAGTCCCAAGCTTACCAGCTGAAATCTCTTCTCTCGTGGCTATATGTCAGATTAAACATGTAAAAAGGAATTCACTGCTAAAAGGAGTGCATTAAACTTTTCAAACACACACTGAAGGAATGGGAAACTGGTTTGGGCTTTTTTGAATTGTAAATACTAAAATGCATTCACTCTTGTGAGAATAAGATTTTTCAGTCCTTTAATCCATTGGGAAAAAAAACCCCAAATGTAAAATATAAGATTTTTGTTCATGCACATAGAGACAAATAAAAATTTGTGCAAATTGCTTGAGATAGGATCTGAATTTTCTTCCAGTACAGAAGTGTTACAGCTGTTTCACCTCAGTCAAAGCAACAGCTCTGAACTGACATATAAGAAAAGCAAGATGAGGATCTCACTCATGATGAAAGATGCTTTTTCAACCTGGAGAGCTGCAATATGAACTGACAGCAATTTACTCGGATGAAAACAGATAAACTCGTTGAACTTTCTGTCAAGGCTCCACTGTTCCAGCATTTACATGTATCATTTTGTTATTCATTGGGAAAATATGAGATGCCCAAAAATGAAAAAAATGCTGTCTCCCCAAAGAAAATTTAATAAACTACACATGATCATAAAAAGGAGAAAAATTATCAGGGTGTTTTTTGCTGTGTTGATGAGATGCTAGACTGACACAAAATTTCTGAAGTCTGTGCATCACAAGTCTGGTGAGGAAATTGAACCCTATGTCCCCTGAAGATCCTGTGCTCCTTGTAGAAATCCTTCAGGTAAGGAGGGGAAGCATTTGTGCCTCCCTCCTGAATCTCACCCTAAAGAAATTTCCTTATAATTTCCAGCCTGCTTAACATTCTTTCTACTGAGACTGTCCTTCAAATAAGAACCATGACCTTTTCATGCCCTGCCTTGACTTTATGGCTATATATTTCATCTGAATGATTTATTTTACAGTCTCTTGGATACTGCAACATTCTGTTTTCTACACTTATAGTATTATGCTTTTTTAACCGCTAAGAATAAGAACCTCTCTGCTATCCCACTTTTCCATGCCAGTCTCTCTTAAGCCTTAGCCACTTTTTTCCACTGCTCTTTACATCTGACCCAATTTCCACACCCTGTCTGGAGCATTGCATGTGTTCTGGGAGAGCCTAGTAAATTCTGAGATTCTCCTGTGGGAAGTGAAAGGGCTTCTCTCCTCCAGGGCTGAGGGAGAAATTTCACAGCTTGCATTTCTCTGATGCATTCACTGGAGTCACTGTGACTGGGCTCAGTTGGAAAGTGTTTGACTTTTCACAAAGTATCCAAGTCTCACTGCACCCTATCAGATAAGACTGCAGAGGAGTGACACCTGCAGACCAACATCCTTTTTTCCTTACATGTATTCAGTTTGAAGGGGTTTGCAGAAAATATTTGTGATGTGAAAGCCATTCCAGGCAAGCAGTTAGAAGCAATGAAAGAAAGGGGTAGAGGAAATGGAGACTGTTAATGATTTCAATTGAAAAGGAAATAAGCGGAAAGTAAAACTGAATTGAAAATACCATCTTACTCAGAAAGTGAGATAGAAAGTACTTTGCATGTAACCTTAAAGAGCTGAGGTCCAATGTTTGGTTTACAATCATGCTTCTCATTTATAAACCATTTTCTTTGGCCCCCAGAAAGACCATGAGCCGGTTTTAAGAAAAAAAATGTAGAAAAAGAAGCCCAAGACAGTGAATTTAAATTTACTGTTGAGGAGCCTATGGTTTCACTGGAACTTTTGTTTTTGTTTTTTGGATGCAAACCAAAGATTAAAAGCCACTGGTTCAGTGGTAATTTTTTGAGTGTCAAAACCATGGATCTATGGTGGCTTAGTACTGCAACATTATCTTGAAAAAAAGCTGAGTAAATTGCTCCATTACAGCTGTGTCAGATGGTCTCATATCTGAGTCTGCACCCTGAACACTTTGCATTTCATGGGGAATAGTCCTGGTGAAGAGTTCCTTGGGCCTTCAACCAGTAGATGTAGAAAAGTGTGTTCTTTCAGAAAAGATGAAAGTGGAATGCAAGGCCAATCACAAGGGAGGAGTCAATGTTGCAGCACTTTGTGGAGTTATTTTGTTTTTTCCTGAACAATTTGCAAGGTAAGTGAAGATAATCTTTGGCTGAATTCTTTGAATAAGGAGTGAAAATCACAAAAAAAATTACTAGAAACATGCATCCTTTTTTTTTTGTATTTTGCCTGGAGTAATTTTGAAGTGATTTACAAGTATTTTGAACCTTCAGTTTCCTGGTTAAATCATAGATCTTTCTGCAGCAATTAGCAGAACACCTCAGAACTCAGGCTGAGACCTCCAAGTTTTCTGAGTTAAAGGCAAACTACTCATGCAGATGCCAATGAAGGTACAACAAAGCATTGAACATTAATAGATGACAGAGAGCAGATTTAGAATAGACCTGTACCTGTATACAGTGATTCTGCAGAAAGAATATTAACTTGTTTCTGGAGATGTTTTGAGAGGTTTTTGGTAGTATTTTTGTTTTGTTGTGGGTTTTGTTTGTTTGAGTTTTTTTCTTTAATAAGAACAGTAATAAAGGCAATATAAATGAAAATATTTTCTAAATTTAAATATACATGAGTGGGTGAACTCACAGGAGAAATCTAGAATTCTGCATCTGTATTTTTAATTTTATCTCTCTTGGATCCCTTCTGATATTTGTGCTACTGGAGATTCCTGTGATAGAGAAAAATGGAACTGTCTTTCAACCCTGTGGTCCTGCATATTTATCACAATTTAAAGGTCCAGTGTATTTTTCAGTAATAATGCTTTATACATTCTACACATAGGCTTTTTTCCTATTAAAAGAGAAGTTACACATTCATTTTTTGAAGAAAATATCTGATTAAGTAACATTTATTCATTAATATTATGTACAGAGTGCATGTTGATCTTCAAGGAAAAATCTCTCCTATCTGTAAGCAAAACTACACCTAAGACAGACATAGCAATGTTTCTTTTGCATTCAAAATTCTGATGGAAATCCCAGTTTTCATGAAGCAGTGGGGAATTTTGGGGGGTTTTAGAGCCCAGCTCCCTTTTGAAATACCCTCTGCTTTATATCAGGAAGGCTGGGAAGATGGGCTGCTCTTTACTGCAAGACACTTTTAGGGAAGGCAGGGGAGTAGGAAGAGAGTTGTTTCATATTCCACAAGCTTTACTTTCTTTCCTATCCAAAGTGAAATGGAGACCTTAAAAATCAGGGAACCAAAACCAAGTAACTCCAAAACCAAAGTAACTCCAAAACCAAGATATTACAGCTGGACAGTAGTCAATGAATTCTAGGACACAGTATGTGAATATGGATCTCCTATATTGTGTTACTTCCAAGTTACAGGTGAGAATGCACTGCCTGTCTCCTCTCTCTCTAGAAGCTCTGTTAGGATCTCAGGAACTTGAGGAAACTTCTATTGTAAAAAATTAGTTTCAGTGTCACATAAAAATATTTAATTGGAAAAAAAAAATAGCTGTTTTCTGTCAGATTAGTCTCAAGAGACCCTCAGCATGTTAAAAAAACAAAACCAACCAAAACAAAAAACCACAGAAGCTAAGAGCACAGGTGTTAGTAGGAAACTTCTTGGAAAGACTGTGTTTGGTGCAGGCTCACAGTAAAGGGCTACTATGTCTAGAGCAGTTATTTAGGTTTCTAAGTTCTCAGCCACATCTCTTCATATGCAGCAGAGAACACAAAATATGGCAGCTGCCTTTGTACATGTACAAATCCAGTTTCTGGGCCCTAACAAAGAGGAAGAGATGCAATACCAAGGACATGAAGTGACTCTAAAGAGAAGTCAAGGCAGTTCTTACACTTCAGGAAGCAGCTTGTCAAAGCACAGCCTCGGGGAGAACTCATATCACCACCCTACTCTTTGTAGCACTGGACTCTAACAAGGGACTGAAAGGTAAATTTTTCACAGGACCTAGAGTACCAAGATCCCAAAGTGCTTTAAAGAAGCAATGACAGGGACACTTCTCAGTTATTAAAGTCCATTTTAAACCCCAGCTCTGCACCTAATGCTCTTTAAATACATTAACACAATGCATTATACACATATAGACATGCCCTTATATATATTTTAGTGTAGAGCAATGAAAGAAGGAATATAAAGTAATAGTAAGCCTCCAACCTTGAGGTTAATTATTCATTTTTGTTCAAGAGGGAAAAAACAATAATGAGATTTCATATTTGAATATTTTGCTCTGTACTTCTGTATCCTCAACCTGACACTGCTAGGAAACACTTATGTGAGTACATTAAATTTTAATGATAATTGAACAATATTTTTCCTTGGTTACATGTTTTAAATTAATAGGTAATTTCGCTGGAGGCTAAGAAAAGATATCTCTTCATGTACCTTGGTGCAGCTGGGCTGAGAGGTAGGGCACACCAAACAGTAGATAGGACAAATTTTCAGGAGTGGAGTCTAGTCTGTTCAACAGAATCCATTACAGGTGCAATACAATGTATTTCTTAGAAATAAATACAACTCTGAACACAGATATAAGTAATGAGAAGAAGATTTGGAGAATATAATGTATGTTTTCTTCATTTTTAAAAGTTTTCTTTTCCAAACACATTACTATGCTTTCACATGTGTAACTCCTGTCTTAGGAAGTAGGAACATGATTATAAATTCCTGAAAGAGTAATGCCAGATTAACTCTTGGAAGCTCTTCCAGCCAGATGAAGATCCCAAACACAACCTCATTAATCCTCCAGGTGTAGATTTTGTGTTCGTATGCAACAGCCACACAAGATGCATATTAAAACGTGGCTGATTTTGGTACATATACTGGACACAACTGCAAGAAATAAATGGGAAAAGACTAGGACAATTTTAGGAAATAAACCCCTGCAAAATTCTTGCACAGGTTTTTCCACATGAACAAAGTCATGGATGCCCAGCACTTTGCACCCTCTCCCCTACCCACCCTACCACTGTAACTGGTAGCAGAATTCAGTCAATTGCTCTTTGATCATTAAACATAATGAACTGTGTTTTCATGCTTTGGATCAGAGTTTATTTTCTTTCTGCTGACACTTAATATCCATGGATATTAGAGAGTAGAGCTAGGATAATCTCTTGGGCAATTTACTGTGTCTATCTGCACCACTAAAATTTGGTTTCCATAATTTCCTACACAATCCCCACTAATTTACCCAGATTATATGAAAGAATATTGATCCTGTATCTTCCTTCATGTGCCTTTATTATTATATGTTATTTATAATACTGCTTCATGATCTGTGGCATGGTACAATCAAAGCAGGAGCACAGCACTGCCACGGAAAGCCCTAACAAACACAACAGGCTCCTGTGCATTCTCAGCACAGCAGGAGAAATGCAGGGTGCCCACATGCTGTGCCAGCTTGAACCTGTTCCTGTCCCAGGCTGTGAAGTTAGTCTGCACAGAGCTTTGTAGTTTCAGACAACAGCTTGGTCAGCTAGCCCTGACTTTATTGATTTTTTTGGGTTTTTCCACATCTGCTAATTTTCATCATCCGATTGTTTCTTTTATTTCTGGGTTAAAACTCACAGCTTGGACCAAAAGCAACACCTACTGCTAGGCCAAATGCCAGGTGCACACAAGTCTGAGGAATATGTAAAGACGTGCAGTGATAGACAGTCCCTGATCAGGAGTTGAGAATCCTCCGTCAGATCCAAAACCGTCTCCACAGAGGCGTTCTGAAGTCCAGCCTGCCTCCCTCCTCGGATCTTGGGTGTCAGCCTGCAGCTGTCTCATATTTGGCAAGATGCTTCTCCCACAGACCTGGGATCCCTTTTCTAACACCAAGCCCCATGTCATGCTCACAGTAAAGCATCACAACAAAATGTATGGTTTTTATAGCTATGTTTTCAGCCCGATTGATTCTTAGGTGCTAAGAGTAAAATTCAGAGAATTCCCCTCTTACCAAATTATCTGAATTCCCCTACATGTATCACTATCACATTTTTCCACCTATTGTGCCTGTGAAAGTAATGTTAAAATTCCCTTCTTTAGCTCTTTATACAGCAGTAATAAGTCTTATCACTGTGGAAATATGATGGACTGCTGACAAGGCCAGAAACCTTTTTAACTTTGGAGACTATCTGCTCAGGAATCAGTTTGAGAGATGTGTGGAGGCTTGTTGAAGATCTAAGTCATCTGTTTCAAACTCAAGCAGCCCTAAGGTAGGCTAAAGAATGTCTGTTGTGGAGAGCAAAGAAATAGGGACAGAAAAACAACTAGACTTTACAACAAGTAGGGAGATCAGGAATACACAAAAATGTACTTGGATTCAGATCTAGGAATAATTTTATTATTGGGGCCAGATTTCAGATTAAGCTCTCAATTCTTCAGAGGTATTAATTGCGCTAACTGCATCTAAAAATTTGTGCTTTCAGGCAATGATTTGCACATGAGTTTGGTACCACTGATGAAGCCAATGTCGACACACTAGAACTGTCTAAAAACCTCACAGCCATTATGAAACTTGTCTGAGTTAACATCAGCATCAACTTGTTCCCGATTATCTTAAAGAATTCTTCATTACCTTACAGAATCAACAATCTCAAATGTGACATTAATTACCTTTCCTCCATAGTTTTTAACTAATGAAATATATAAGTAATATGATTAGATGATGATTTCTTGTGTCTGACACCTCCCTCTGGCATTTCTTACCTTTTTATAAGTGCTTTGCAGGTTTAACTAGTAATTATTCTAAATGCTTAAGAGTTTTGAAATGCCTGGGCTCAGCATTCTTTCAATTTATTTGCTCATCCAGACCTCACAAGCTGTATAGTTTATAAGCATTTAAATAATTAAAGTTTGAACCTGCAGGGTTTTTCTTCCTGGTTTTTGAAAAGAAGGATAATTTACTGGGAAATCAACTTTAATTGCATTATCTTAAATGGAAAAATTATTTGTCAATGTGCATTACCAGATTTTATTTGGCAACAAAAATTCTTTCAGTGAAAAGGTTGTGTTGACTGATTTAACTAGGCACACTACAACAGAGATTAATAACTTCAGAAGTAGGTAACGTAATCATCTTACATTATTGACACAACAGCCCTTCATGCTTTGTTGATACTAAAGGGGTAAATGTAAACTCAGCAGTCTTAGCTACCATTATTTTGTGGTATTTTTGTCAGACAGAATTGCACCACTATTTTGGCATCACCTACATCAGCCTAGAAACTCAGGTAATTAGATTTTGAATGTGTTCTCACTGAGGTCTCAGTTGAAAAGCTAATCCCATGGGATTTTGTGAAAGCCAATTACATTTTTTAACTTCATTGCTTTGTTTAGCTAACGTCATCATGCCTAAACTGTCTAGAACTCTCTAGAGTTCATTTTACGAATGTCTACCCTATTGTTCCCTATTGAAAGGGAACAGGTGGACAGGAACAATATATCTTTGCAGACATTAACTCCTGGAAAATTAATAGCAAAAGTGTTTGCCTGGTTCTCTGTCACTTTAGTGGAGAAGAGCCCAAATATTGTCATACCATGTTTTAATGAGATATAAAACCAGAAAAAGATGTACTTTTGCAAATACCTGTGATGGGCATTAGAAGGGAACATGAAAAAAAACCTCCCCCCCCCAAAAAAAACCCCAAAACAAAAGCTAAATAAAACCCCCCACAAAGTGGAAATAGATCAAAGCTGGAAGAAAATAAGAGAATCTTAAGGCTAATTGGTTTAAGCAGACAGACACAATCATGTTAATTATTTATGTATGCTATATACAGGAAATGGCCTCAAGCTACTCCCTGTTCTTATTCTCTGAGATATCTGACTGCAAAAAAAAATCAGCCAAGATACACTGATGTCATTGTTTGCACTCTGATTCATGTCAGCCAAGAGCATGGCCATCTTTACAGCTCTTACCCATTTGTTCTCCCACTGGTTTGAAGTATTTTATTGTCTTTAATGGAATTATCCAGTGTAAGTATATGGAATATCATAGGATGGAATCACAGAATCAAAGAACATCTGGAGTTGGAAGGATCTTTAAAGATTGTTTAGTTCAAACTCCCCTGCCATGGGCAGGAACACTTTCCACTAGACAAGATTATTCAGAGCCCCATCCAGCCTGATCTTGAACACTTTCAGAGATAATGAGCTCACAACCTGTCTGGACAACCTGGTTCAGTGCCTTGCCGCCCTCAAAGTAAAGAATTCGTCCTAATACCCAATCTAAATCTACCCTCCTTCAGCTTAAGGCCATTCCCCCTTGTCCTGTCACTACATGCCGTTCTAAAAAATCCTTCTCCAGCTTTCCTGTAGGTCCGCTTTAGGAACTGAAAGGCTGCAATCAGACCCCCCCAGAGCCTTCTTTTCTCCAGGCTTAACAGCCCTGGCTTTCTCAGTCTGCCTCATGCAAGATGTGCTCCAGTCCTCTGATCAGCTTAGTTGTTCTTCTCTGGAATTGTGCCAATAAGTTAAAGTCTTTCTTGTGTATCTTTAACACTGCTGTAAATTTCAAAGAAACCCAAATATTTAGAGGATAACTGGCAAATTTAGTTTTATAAAGAATATATTTGCCCTCTTAAAAAAATTAGGTTTCAGTCTTAATGATGCCAGGATGGGTTTTACACTAAACCAGGAGAAGCAAAAATGGCTCATTTAAATTAGCAGGGATCATCATGTCAATCAAACATCTCCCTTTTTTTTTTTTTTTTTCCAATTAGTCTCCCAAAGATATTAAAAAGAAAGAGGAAATTTATGAAGATAAAAACCAAGGAGTCTGTGGTTTAAATTTTAAGCTGTCCCAGAAGAGTGCTTTTGTATCAGAGTGGGATTTCAGTTATAGGAACACTATCTTTCCTCACTAATGTTTCTGAACTTCTACTTTAAGAGTAAATCACATCTGCCTCCAGAGAATCTGTTTTTAACTGCATACAAATTATTCACTTAAGTGCTTATGCTAGAAGATAATTCTTAAGCTTGAAAATTGCCTGAAAGTTATATTTTGAAGTGGTTTTTGTTGACACAGATAGTTAGAAATTTTGCAGCTGTAGAATAAACTGACAGATGTGATTCTGTACAAACACTTCATATGAAATCACATCTGGCACAAATCATATCTCAATTGCATCAGAAGGGCACTCATGTCCTCTCAGTGATACAAACACAACAGTACGATAAATGGTCTTGCTGGTGCTGTTGAAAATGTTGCAAATATAAACATGAAGTGAAGGAACCTATATACTATCATTATGCTAACATGCAGTTGTGAAGGTACTTTTATCAAAATCCAGCTGAGTAGGTTTTATTTAATCAAAAATTTTTGTCACTGAAATAGAAAAACTTAGGATAGAGTCAAGAGCTCTGATTATTTTTTCATTTCAATTGCATTTGGAGCAAAAGTTTTGGAAGAAGTGACTGAAAAAATTCAAATGTGATACATGTTATGTCCAAGAGAGTAATGCAGGAAACTGACCGGCTAGTGTTGCATGAATCTTAATGTCTGAAATATGGCATGAGACCCTTCTAGACACCCACATGTAGCTATTCATGTAGAGTCAATTGTACTCTGCCGGTAACACAGAGGCCCTAAATTCAAGCCAAGATCTGATGTGTTCTGGACATCAGGTCCAGAAAGAGCATGTAGCTCTAACTTCCCTGCTGTGGACAGGGACACCTTTCACTAGACCAGGTTGCTTCAAGCCCCATCCAGCCTGGTCTTGGATACTTTCAGGGATGGGGTATCCACAATTTGTCTAGACAACCTGTATCTCATTTTCCTCATAACAAAGAATTTCTTCCTGATATGCAACCTAAATTTACCCTTCTTCCACTTTAATCCATTCCCCCTTGTCCTGTCACTACGTGCCTTTGCCCAAAGTCCCTCTCCATCCCTCTTGTTGGCTCCTTTTAGGTATTGTAAGGCAGCAATAAGGTCACCTTGGAGCCTTCTTTTCTCCAGGTTGCACAACCCCAACTCTCTCAAACTGTCTCCATAGGAGAGGGTCTTTAGCAGGGTCCAGTGCTTTGTCTGTTTATGCACAAACTGACACAGTGGTGATTTCATACTCTCATGTGCTTGCAAGCAAAGGACTGGTACTCGATGGTGGTGTTCTCAGCACAAACTTCTTGGATTACCATTCAGGACAACCCTGCTCTGTCTGCTAAATTCATTGGGAATTTAACTGATCAACTCTGGCAGGCCAGACTGACCCACTGAGACCAGCTGTCTCTATTTTAGACTTTGTTACACCTAAACAGAGAGCCACTGACATTTATTTGTGTCTGAAATATTTGTTGTTGCCATTAAAAAACTGGATGAACAGTTAGAATGAATTTATCTTTTTAAACTGATGCTAATTTACAGTTCTAAAACTCCCCAAATAGTCACTTTTTGATTCAATCTATATTTTTTTTTCAGATGGATAAAGTAAAGATGCCTTATTTGCTAGTGTAGCTCAGGAGAGAAACTGTGGAGGTGGATTTATAATGCAACATATTTTCACTGTTTCCCTCACATTTATATAAACACTAGGAAGAACAAGGCTTTACTGAGAGCCCATTTCCCAGCGCTTTTGATGCACTTGTTTATGAAGGGGGAAAATTCCAGTTCAAGATATTACACTGGATGTGTCATTTATTTAAATCAGTATCTCCTGCACAAAACATAGCACTGTTCCCTAAAACCAGAAGGTGCTTAACAGCTCAAAATATGAAACTCATGGAAAAAAAAGGTCAAACTAAATAATTCACTCTAGCTATTCCTATTCAGTTCCCTTGGCCACGGGCAGTGTTTCAAACTTTTATTTGGGTTTCAGGCAAATACTCAAGAACCTATGTTTTTCCTAAAGGTTTGAGCAGCTAACCTAGGACAAGAACCTATACTGCCTGATAAAAATCTCATTAAAGACATCTCAGAATTATTATTATTATTTTTTATTTCAAGGAGAGAACAATAATATTACTTCAATGGTGTTTATTACCACACTGGCTAGATGTAGCCAATTGGGAAATTCAGTTCTCCACTAGTTCATTTAAACACATAGCTTTGATTCAGCCTGTACAAGAGCCCTGAAACAATTTCATACTCAGTAAAAATTGCCAACATCGAAAACTTGGAACAATACAGAGCATATAGAAGAACACAATATGAAAAAGAACACAGCATCTGTGTAGCTTAATCTGTACCCCCTGGTTCACTTGCTAAACTACACAATTTTAATCCTCATAACATAGTTTCCCCCTACCTTTATATGTATCATCAGAATCTAGGTCGAAATGAGGAAGACACGTGAATTTTATAACTTCTGGATTTTCAGGTGGCATGTTTTCTGGAAATATTTCTGTGTTGTGAAAATTCCCATTTCAAGAACTCAAAAAAGCTTCTGCTTTCTTCCCACACCTCTCTGGGGAGTGTAAGTGAAAAATCCAGATGAACTGCTATGAATTTCTGTTTTCTTTCCCTGCTAAATGTATTGTTATGTTATACAAATTTTTTGACACTTTTTTTGGATACTATTTCCATTTTTAGGGAAATAAAACACAAATTTCTTGTAGATTTACAAAATAAGCAAAACAAGGCAGAATTTTCCTTATATCAAAATCATAAAAATAACCATTACTTTCTTTCTGCCTCTGACTTCATCTGCCATGGACACAAGGGCATTTGATGTGGAAATAAAAAGGAAAAAGGAGCCTTTTGAAAAAAAGACCTTGCATGTACCTCTTCCAGCTGCCTCACCCTCTTTGAAGTGGAGTTAGAGATTTTGCATAGGAGCATGTGAACCTGAGGAGTTCATACTGACAGTCCATGCTCCCAGCCATGTTTGGTTCTAAGTGATGCCCAGTCAAAACCCATGGAGGCTCACAAAGTGCTGTTTGCTGCAGATGTAAATAGTGATCTCAGAGCAGCAGTGGAGGTTACAAAGCACTTGAAATAACTCTGCTGCTGAACAGTGACAGGTGAAGAACAGGTGATGAGCATTATCTTGACAACTCTGCCAATACTTAAGCCAAAATCTTGTTGACAGTACCTTTTTACAAGGCTCCTCCTGATTTTTGAAGAACAAATCTTATTGTCATTTACACCTGTACAGCTTCCTTGAAGCCAGAAACCTGAAACTGTATTTACTCAATACTTAATCTCAAACTCACAGCAGTGCCAGGGATTATATTCCCCTTGGTTGCAAATGAGCTGGTCTGCTGAGGAGTCACAGGAGCAGAAGCCCTTTGTAGCAGCACCTTGCCACCCCCCTGCATGAGGCTAAACAAGTCATCAGCTTTCCCCCCCAAGGACTTCTTTTGTTTTCAAGGCCAAATTCTGTCTTCCTGTGTACCTCTTCATCCAGTGAAGGCAAGTAGAACAGAATTAAGTCCTCAATATACATAGCAAGTGACTCAAAAAGGAGTTGTCAACTCTATTTTACCAGATGGAGTTAAAACTGTACAGCCAGAAGTCATCAGCTGGCTCAGTTAATAAGAAAAGGTGATGGGCTCTGAGTGCTAATGAAGCACAATAGTTATTCAGAGCACACTGGGAAATGGCAGCAAGCTAGGCTGGTACTGTTTAGGATGAGCCATGGGCCCCAGGCAGCACATTTTCCAACTGGAGATAGAAGCAATAAGTATTAAATTGCTACAACAGAATTACAAGGTAGTTAAGACACACCGTTACCATTAAAGTAGTCCTTTTGTCTTTTGCCTTTAGAAAAATCCTAAGAAAAGGTGTCTAACTGAAGATCTCTAATCAGTGTTAGGGGCTCAGTCTTGTACTTTGTGGTTCAAAACGCTTCAAGTGAAATCATCTGCATCCTGGCATCAGTGGAGATGCACAGATAGAAGGAGGAGTTTACATTTTTAACTAAACTAACTGTTTTCCACTGATTCTTGTACCTACTGATGTAATAGTCACTCCCCTGAGTTTTGTGATTCATTTCTTCAGAATGTATCCCACAGATTAAAAGTGGCTGAATTTAATTTTAACACTACCATGGGAGCCACATCTTTCTGTAGCAATACATACCTGAACAAATACTAGTGAGAACATTCACTTTTCAAATTAAATTATATGAGTAAGTAGAGCTTGAAAAAATAAGCAAATATACTCTCATCAGTATAACAACATGGTTAAACAAAAACTGTATAGGTATATATCATGTCCTAGACTTATCTATTTTCTCAAATTTGTATACTGCAAAACAGGTTAATTATTCAAAGTTAATAACTTCACTTTTAACAATTAATTAGGAGATAATTAAACATTACATAAGGCACAGTATACCTAAGCTAGGGTGTTAGAGAAACTAGATTTAAATTTTTGATTATTTTTTCTTCTGTATTTTCCTACATTGGTTTCATTGGGAAAAAACATGAACAATAGAAAAACAGAAAGACTTATTTTGTCAAGAAATAACTGACAAACTAATTGAATTTCAAGTTCTAATATCAGAACCCCTTGTCCAAATGATTCTATTGGTTTTGGTTGGGCTTGCTTTATTTGTTTCTAATTTTTTAATGTAGATTTTAAATAGAGTCAAAGATCAGATTAATTATAGAAACTGAGAATTTCAAATTACTTTGTAGCACCTGTTCTGTGAATTCTCCTGATTAATAGCAAAGCACAAAAACACATCAATAATTCCTTAAAGAACCATCGATAAATATTGCAAAAGTGTAAAGTGTGTTTACCAAGGCAGACTTTACAAAACATTTCTGAAAGAATTGATCTGTGGTGCATTTCATACCAAATGTTCAGAGACACGGTAGCTCACTGAATCCCTGGAAACACTGCACAGAAGACTATGCATAGGACATATTTCTCAGAAAGGAACAGCCCTTATTCCTTGGGAAAAGTTAATGGTTTTGTTTTCTTTTGCTTAAAAACTTGTCTAGCTGTCGCTTGAAGCTGTGGTTTGGCAGTAGTTTACAAAGCTTGCTTTAGCCTGTGTTTTTTGAGTAGCCCAGGAACTCCACAGCTTCAGGTATGAAAAAATTTCCTGTCTCTAATCACAGTGGGACTGACAGAGGTAAAAGTGTTAGGAAGCTGAGCAGTACAAGAAACAGAAAAACAGTGGAGGTTGTAAGGAAAAAGACATGTGTAAAGCTTAAGTTGGGATATTTGGGTTGTTTCCAAAATTAAGACGGAAGGAAGATTCTAGGAAAAACATAAAAGGGACAGGAATAATTTAAGCTTTAAACTACTGTTCAGCAAATGGCCATCAAAGGCCTGTGAATACATTTAAGCTGGGAACTTTCTGAATATTGGAGCAGTTCTGCCTGAACCCAGCTGCCTTGAAGTACCTTTTCTGTGTGCACAGGGGACAAGACAATAGCTTTGCAATTTTAAGATAACATTTGAGCAGATTGTGGAAGAAATTATTTAGTTTAGTTACATGTAGCAGCAAGATGTTGGTCAGGATGGCAGAGCATCCCTTAAGCTGCAAGTTTTTTGTGAGATACCCACCATATCTGTATATTTTATACATACAAACATGGAAATCAGAGGTTTTCAGAAACATGCATCTTCATTTATTCACGGTATTGCTTCATGGCCATATGTGTTCTCTTTTACTGGGGATTATTAAAATAGTGTATCTCTCTTTCTATTATGTGCAAATTGCTTACTCTGGCCTTTATCCTTTCTCTGGCTAATTCTCTGGAAGCCATCCACAACTTTTTCTCTTGACCTCTGTTAATATTGTTAACACATATTTTGACCTGCTGAGTACAGTGCAACTCGCTAGTAACCATTTGTCCCTACTACCTGAAAGGTGCTTTTCATTTTAAATGAGTAGTCCATCCCATTCAAAGGTGACTAATTAATCACATTCTTAATGTTTTTCATTCCTCCTTCACATAACCAGGCTACCCAAAAGATGCTTGTACTTGTTGTACATAACTCACAACAGGATTTACCATCAGCTACTGAAAATACCTTACACTTGTAATTAAAGTGCTGTTAATTACCCTTTGTCATTTTCACATGTTCTGTTTTTCTCGCCCCAAAAGAGGCTGGCAGGTTTTCCTGTGTTGCACAACCCAACACAATCATACTGCTCATTAAATGCAACGTTAATGTGAGAGTGATCAGAGTGATCCAGTGGCTGATCCCAGTTATACTGAAAAGCAGTTCCTCCATATTCATTCTGACTTCTTATTAAAACTAGAAACAAAATCTGGCTTTTTTGCCATACACTGGGATGGTCCTATGCCTTACCTTCTCTTTAGCACAAGTAGCTTAATTTAAATACATGCACTGTAACAGCAATCAGTTCCATTCCCTCAGAGGGGATTACAGGCTAATCTTCCTGCAAATGTTCACTGAAATTCTACCCTTCACTCTCTGGGGACAAAATTATGGCACGATTAATGCATGAGGGAATTTTGCCATAGAGTTCAGTGGAGCAGGACTTTTTAACTTCCTTTTTAACCTAGTCACAGTACTGCCGTGAAGTCTAATGAGTAATTTTAAAAATGGATTGCATTGAGCTGTGAGGATAACTGGTACAATCTGACTTTTTGGGGCATGAGTTTTATACTGGAAAGATCTACAAACAGACATATTCTGTGAGCATGCATAACAGAGAAGTTCAAAGCACCAGGAATAGAAGTTACAGAGACCATTGGGATTTCCTGGTGGTTGTTATTGTGATTGCACCAATGTTTAGGGTAATAAGAGAGACTTCCCCCAGATGTAGCTTTCACTTTGTGCCTTTCCTTAAACAGAGCTCTCCATACACTCATGAGCAGTTTTAGGATCTCACTCCTATATCAAATTTAGTAGCTTCAAAATTTGTTTGGGTTTGGTTTCTTTTGGTTTAGTTTTCTTTTTATGTCCATCTCAATGTCAAGTCCACACAGAGAGAAAAAATTACCAGGTATGATCCTTTGGAAACCAGGTTGTAGAACTCTGGAAAAACATTAATTTTAATTCTAATTATCTAGTGAAAACTCTAGAACTTCAGAAGACCATTCAGACAAGAAAGGTGAACCATGTATTCGAATTAATAAAAAAGAAACAATACTTCTGTCCTGGGTTAGGCCAGAGGGGTCAAAATCTAGGAAGTGATCTGGGCTGCAGGAATGCAGGAAGAAATACAACTTCCTTCCTGCGAGAGAGAGAGCCAATAATCAGGTAGTTTTAAGAATTGATAGGTAGGTAAACCAATTAAAAAGTTGGTCCGCCTTCAAGGAAAAAACCATATATAAGCAGAGACTCTCTGACGCTCTTCCTCTTTGGACCTGCTGCTGCTGTGTAGAGAGGAGCAGCTCCTGCTTCTCTCACTGGTGAGGCCCAAGCGCTTCCCCCCCCTCCCCCCCCCCCCGCCTTTCCAAAGGAGGGATGGGGGGGGGAAGGGAGGTTTTTACGGCAGCCGTGCCGCTGCAGCCGGGCAGGCATGGGGGAGGAAACGATTGGAATTTTCAGCAAATCCAGCTCAGCCAGTGTGTCAGCTACACAAGAGGGAGAGCCGGGCCAGGCAAGGACCGGGCCGGACTCCATCCAGCTCGGGCCAGGCCCTGCCCTGTCATCCCGGGCCCAGATGGCCCTACCAGGCCGAGCCAGCTTGGCCGAGCCAAGCAGAGACTCTGAGAGCGTCTGGCATCCAGCTCGGACCTGTTCAAGCAGCCCGGCAAAGAGCACGTGATCCTCACACTGCCGGAGAGAGAGACAGAGATTAACTCTCTCCATGCCTGGACTAAACTCACAGACATCCATCCTTCCTCGCAGAGAGAGAGGAACAAGTGAGGACACCTACATAGTGCAGCGCAGAGACTTTACAGTCAGTGAAGAAAGCAGAACTGATACCTAGAGGGAGGTGCATGAGAAGTTGCTTCAAAAATGAAGCTGAAAACTCTTTTGGAGAACCATGGTTGGGGACTGAGCTAATAAATTCTCTGTAATATATGAAGATATAGTCCAAAGGGGGATGTGAGGTTCTTATTGCAGCCAATGAACTGAAATACCTAAGTACAGACAAGTAAGTGCTGAAAAAGTACAGCCTGATGAGAAACTAGAACCAAGAGAGAAGAGAGGCTGTGACTCAGAGCCCTGGTCCCGGGGAGAATGCTAGAGAACCTGAGTTGTCAGGAGAACCTGTGTTGCTAAGCACAGAAGAAGGGATTTTCTTTGTTGCTGCAATTGAACTGGGCATCCTTAAAACAGGTACCCTGTAGACTGTTCATAACCCACCCAAGTGGCTGTGGGAAGGCTACTGGTGTGGGGGGGATCCACCATTAAGCTGGACTTTGCTCCGGGCGGCGGTTAATGGTGAGGCAGAAGACCCATAAAAACTGTATTTTTCTTACAGAAGATCCATGGTGTAAGCAAAAGAAACTTCTCTCCCTAAATGAACTGGAACAAGAGCTGTTTCTGAGGTGGTAAACTGACTAGAAGTCAAAGTGTTGTCTTTTGTATGTTGTCAGGAAGAATGAAATGGAGAGGTGGGGAAGGAGGGGTGGTCTGGGGAGTTTGTTCTGGTTTTTTTTCTTGAGTTTTTTTTTCTTTTTTCCCTTTGTCTTAGATATATTAATAAAACTTCTTTGTACTTTATAAAGTTTGAGCCTGCTTTGCCTACTCCTAATCCTTATCTCACAACAAGCAATCAAGTAAATTTAGGTAAGTGTGCTGGCATTTAGCCACAAACCTGAATAAGCGAACTAAAACCACGACATTCAATGGTGCGTTGGCCGGGAAATCGAACCAAATAATGGGCAAATTGATGGGAGTTTTGAGATAAGGATTGATTAGGAGAAATAATAGGCAAAGCATGTATTAAAATACAAGATAAAGTAAATGGTAGTAGAAACTGTGTATTGTAGTAGTCATATAAAGTCTAGAGGTGGAGGTTTGTGTAAGAAGCTTTCTGCTTAGTTTAGTAATTTTTCTTATTCTAAGTAAAGATTGTATAATTAATGTAATTTTGATAATAAGTCTTATATATGGTTTTTCCTGAAGGCGAGAGGTGGAATGTCCTGGGTTAGGCCAGAGGGGTCAAAATCTAGGAAGTGATCTGGGCTGCAGGAATGCAGGAAGAAATACAACTTCCTTCCTGCGAGAGAGAGAGCCAATAATCAGGTAGTTTTAAGAATTGATAGGTAGGTAAACCAATTAAAAAGTTGGTCCGCCTTCAAGGAAAAAACCATATATAAGCAGAGACTCTCTGACGCTCTTCCTCTTTGGACCTGCTGCTGCTGTGTAGAGAGGAGCAGCTCCTGCTTCTCTCACTGGTGAGGCCCAAGCGCTTTCCCCCCCCCCCCGCCTTTCCAAAGGAGGGATGGGGGGGGGAAGGGAGGTTTTTACGGCAGCCGTGCCGCTGCAGCCGGGCAGGCATGGGGGAGGAAACGATTGGAATTTTCAGCAAATCCAGCTCAGCCGGTGTGTCAGCTACACAAGAGGGAGAGCCGGGCCAGGCAAGGACCGGGCCGGACTCCATCCAGCTCGGGCCAGGCCCTGCCCTGTCATCCCGGGCCCAGATGGCCCTACCAGGCCGAGCCAGCTCCGCAGAGCCGGGCAGAGACTCTTGAGAGCGTCTGGCATCCAGCTCGGACCTGTTCAAGCAGCCCGGCAAAGAGCACGTGATCCTCACACTGCCGGAGAGAGAGACAGAGATTAACTCTCTCCATGCCTGGACTAAACTCACAGACATCCATCCTTCCTCGCAGAGAGAGAGGAACAAGTGAGGACACCTACATAGTGCAGCGCAGAGACTTTACAGTCAGTGAAGAAAGCAGAACTGATACCTAGAGGGAGGTGCATGAGAAGTTGCTTCAAAAATGAAGCTGAAAACTCTTTTGGAGAACCATGGTTGGGGACTGAGCTAATAAATTCTCTGTAATATATGAAGATATAGTCCAAAGGGGGATGTGAGGTTCTTATTGCAGCCAATGAACTGAAATACCTAAGTACAGACAAGTAAGTGTTGAAAAAGTACAGCCTGATGAGAAACTAGAACCAAGAGAGAAGAGAGGCTGTGACTCAGAGCCCTGGTCCCGGGGAGAATGCTAGAGAACCTGAGTTGTCAAGAGAACCTGTGCTGCTAAGCACAGAAGAAGGGATTTTCTTTGTTGCTGCAATTGAACTGGGCATCCTTAAAACAAGTACCCTGTAGACTGTTCATAACCCACCATAGTGGCTGTGGGAAGGCTACTAGTGTGGGAGAGATCCACCATTAAGCTAGACTTTGCTCCGGGCGGCGGTTAATGGTGAGGCAGAAGACCCATAAAAACTGTATTTTTCTTACAGAAGATCCATGGTGTAAGCAAAAGAAACTTCTCTCCCTAAATGAACTGGAACAAAAGCTGTTTCTGAAGTAGTAAACTGACTAGAAGTCAAAGTGTTGTCTTTTGTATGTTGTCAGGAAGAATGAAATGGAGAAGTGGGGAAGGAGGGGTGGTCTGGGGAGTTTGTTCTGGTTTTTTTTTCTTGAGTTTTTTTTTCTTTTTTCCCTTTGTCTTAGATATATTAATAAAACTTCTTTGTACTTTATAAAGTTTGAGCCTGCTTTGCCTACTCCTAATCCTTATCTCACAACAAGCAATCAAGTAAATTTAGGTAAGTGTGCTGGCATTTAGCCACAAACCTGAATAAGCGAATTAAAACCACGACAACTTCAAAATGCATTAAAGGAAAAACAAGATTAATTTATTCCACTACAGGTTTGAAAACAGACAATACTGTGAACTGTGTCTGAGTATTTTTAATCATTTCAGAATTGTGCAAATAGACAAGGAAACATCAGAGATCAAAATCTATTACAGGCCTAGGTCATAATCAATTTTAAATTTCTCTTTGACTCTGTAAATTTAATTCAGCCAATCAACTGTCCTGTCCCCAAGGGAATCAAGAACTCCACTGAAATATAAAGTATTCTCCAGTCAGAGAGGTCCAGCATCTTTGTCAGTCACATAAATAAAACACAGCAACTCCATTTTTTGGGGGATAAGGATTCACTGGGGGAGAAGATTTCTATTGATGAAACAGAATAGAAAGTGATTCTCAACTTACTCTGAAAAAAAGGGAATCAGGAAAGTATTTGTTTTGCTGGCTGCCTTTCCATTTTTCTTTTTTTACCTTAAGGTTGTGTTTTCCGGACACAATCAATAGCAAGGCTGATGCATTGCCATGAGATACCATGAGGGCTATAATCCCTCTGAGGCTTCTGAGATATGCAGAGGCTGCACCTTAACTGCTCCACAGCTTCATGGCCTCATCTCTTCCTGACAACAAAGGAGATGGAAAGGAAATCACAGAGTGCATGGGCTGCAATTATATCTGTTCTTTGCAAAGAATAAAGCTCATCATCTCCACATTCCAAGCTACACTTGGGGAGAAAATTGCCCTTGGTTAGAAGAAATACCATGGCTGAATCTTCTGGAGCACAACTTGGGACAAGCACAGAAGCAGATATTTGGATAAGGACAGCCAATTAGTAACCACAGGGCAATCTGAGACTAAATTTTACATCTCAGTTATAACCTGTGTACCATATCTGGGATTCAACACTGTAACAGGAAGCATGTTCCTTCTCTGTTAGAACACTGCCTTTAAATCCTGGGGTACCTGAAGCTTTAGTACTGACCCCAAATGTTAATTCCTGTGACCTTGATACATGTGTTGCACTTCAGGCTCACCTATAGTATTAGGTGTGATAGCAGCATCATCAGACTGAAGCTGGATAAAATGTTTTGCATGAAGAAAATTGGGTTTTTTGGAAAATAAAGTTCCTCCCATGTGGAAATGTTCTGTGGAAAAATGTCAAATACTTCTCCTTCCTTACTTACTACACCCTCATTTGATCAGAAAAGCTAAGGTTTTTTTTCAAGAAACTCCAAAATTACATTTGAAAATGGTTTTAAATGCCTCAAGAAGCTTCACAAGACCAGAGACATCACAGATATATGCAACTGTTGGCAAGCTTGACAAGTGTGCTTTCCCAGCTGTATGGCTCCCCTCACCATATCATCCCCTGTTGCCTTATACAGGTGGCAGGGATGTGCTGTTATGAGTGGAGACAATGACAAATAGGTCCTTTGTTTTATTTTACTGTCATCCTTGCAGTTCTCAGGTTTGAAAAAAATGAAGAACAGAGAAAGCAATGAGATCGAATTCCGGTGCTTTTCAAAGAACAACCTGCTTCCACAAAATCCACAACATGTCCATCTGAGCAAGATAGAGAGATCTTTCCTATAAATTCTTTTCTGTTTTTGCTTTTGTTAGTAACTGTTTATGTTTTACTACTTTCTTTCTCGTCACCTATAAATCTTTGAAACTAATTGCTCGAAAGGAAGTCTCCCTGTGGTTCCTAAATGGATACAGCATCTCAGAGGAAGAGAGAGGCACAAAGACAACATGAGGAAAATGAAGTAAAATTACACAGAATAACATGGAAAAATGCATTCCAGTGCACCACTGGGTCTGATTCTTCTAAACAGTTAATGACCCCACTGCTTAATGAAGTTATGGCCAGAGGTGCCTCGAGATTTCAAAATGCAGACACCAATATGGGAGGATATACTGCATTTCAAATAATCTGAAAAATAACTGTGTACTAGTTATTTAAGTATTTGAGAAGCTGGATAGTGCTGCCTGGGATCTGCATGATAAAATATAATACCAGAGAAATTTTTGTTTTCTACAATGTATGCTTAAGAGAAAAGAAGGGAGAAGAAAGAAAGATAAAGAAGTTAGAGGTTCTTTTCTAATCTTCAAATACATTCCAGTCTGGGGAAATAATTCTTTTATAGGTATTAGATCAAAAATACCACATAAGCAAAGAAATTGAAAGAATCTCTGCTGAAAGAATAAATCATGAACCATAAAATATAATTTCTGTTACCAGACAGGAAGAGAGGGTTTTTGTTTGTTACTTTGCTACTCTTCCTTAAAGATGAGAATATTTTAAACTAAGGGAATATTTTAGAGCAGTACCCCATTCCTCTGGAGTAAATACAGAACATTGCTTAGCAACCTTTTATGATTGAAAGACCAAAATATCTTAATATATAAAATACTACTGTGAAAAATGGTCAGCCAACAGCCAAGTGGCCGGATGACTTGAATGATTCATTAGATTAAGATTTATTAAGAGGCTTTCTCTTTGGAGCTCCAACTGTAAAATGAGTAATGAAGCACAGCAATCATATAGGGATCACAGAGGCAAATAGGCAATGATAGTTTTCTCAGAAAAGAGGAGGAATCAGCACTACTGTGCTCAAGGGCTTTATGTACATTAGATTAGAAGAAATTGCTGTGTAGCTATTATGTGATGGGGTTACTAACTGTGGCTGAAGCAGCCCTGGCAGGAATTACTGATGGAGGTGGAGTACAAGGAAGGTGTCTCTCTTTTGCTCTCACTTTCACCTGTAAGGACTAGAACCACCTCAAGGTCTGGCTGCACAGGGCCAGGCTTGGATGTGACCAGCTTCACTGGTTATTGAAAACAGTGTCTTTCTATTTTCATTGACAGACAGTGTCCAGAAGAACAAAGAAAGTAGAGAAAGGAAAGAAAAATCAAACTATGGAATTCTTGCCCGCTGAATAGATACCAAGAAATCAGACAGGTACGGAGCAGGAAGGAATCTTGTTTCCCTTGCAAGCTATGAGGTATTCCAGGCTAAGAGTAGACTTAACACTTTGCAGGACAAGCTACGTACTTGCACACGTGAAAACATATTTTTCTGTATATTTTGAAACATACTTTCATTTCAATATTGAATTCTGTATTTGAGCTATTTTGCTCTGTACAAAGGACATTCATGGTTTTTACCTTTCTGGAAGACAGTGACCAAAGCCATGAAGCCTGAATGTTAAAGATATGAGTGACAACAGAGACCTAAGCACTGCTTACTGTGGTAAAACAGTAGCAGACCAAGGAGAGCTCTACCAGGCACCAAATAACACAAACATGCTCTCAGCAGCCACTGTGAGAGACTTGCTACAGAAGTAGATCTTGCATTTCTTGTTTTTCTTTTTCTAGAAATTGCCACCCACAGAGTTAAGTTGGCTGTGTAGCCTTATGCCCTGGACCTCCATGAGCTTTCTGAAATTACTTGCCCACCTACTCCTTACGCTTCTTGAAAAAGCTGGAGGAACCCTAATGGAATACAAAAGGTTGTTTCACAAATTATCATTGCATTATTAAATAGATTTCCTTCACAGGATAAAACTATGAGAGAAAGTTTCACTCGTAAAACATTCAGACATAACAATACTACTTTGGTCGGATTTTTTGGTAATGCAAAAATTCTTCTTAGAGCACATTAATTACTAGTGAGCCCAATGATCATGAGCCATTGGAAATTCCCCTTAGTGACATTTCTGCCTGACAGGATTGGACACTTCCTTGAGAATTTGCTAGATTAATTATATTCTGTATAATTGCCTAAGGACAGCAATGATGTTTCCAGATTTGTGTTTAGGGCTGAAGGATGTTAATCATGGGATAGATGTGAACAGCACAGTACAAAGACTGAAAGCACAGTTAGGGGTTTAATTTACTATCACAATAGTCTCCACAGAAAACATCACTTCTCCATCCATGCAGCTAACCTCCCCAGGGAAGTCACTGCAGGGAGCAGAAGCAAAACCAAGGATTAAAGCAATCATTCATCTTCTTTATTTTCCTTTGAAGACTGTTGAAAAGGTAGAATCTGGTGTTGAATTATAAAGGCTGTTTAAGAGTAGATACAGCAGAGGAGATAGAAGAGATATTTGAATTTGGTGGGGTTTCCAATTAATTTTTGGTATCTGTTACTAGAGGTTTTGCTGATGAGAGGTAATCTTGCCCTAGCATAGGATGAGCTTCAAGAGAACTACCAAGTTTGAAGGAAGAAGCAGAGTGTTTCACTCCTTGTTTTTGACAGTGAGCCTATAATATCTTGAGTCCAACTCAAGTGCAGATCCTATTCTTTATATACTCAAAGTTTTAGTCATATAGCAAGCATCTATTACTCAAAAAGTTTTCATTGGTACATATTCTTCCTGATATATCAGGGAGCAGCTTCTTCACTCCTATGGTATATATACTTTAAAATCTGACAGTAAGATACTTTTTCAGTCCTTCACATCTTCCTCCATATCTACCTTCACCTCATTTAGAAAAGTTTTAAGAACAAACAGAAAAGAAAATATATTCAAGAAAAGGATATCTAAATTGTTGGTTACATATGAATTTAATGTTTTCAAAAACACAGTGTATCAGACACAATTAGCATCCCATATTGAAAAATTTTCTAGATTACCTTATTACTATTACTACTACCTAAATTACTAGAAAACGTAACTTACTGTCTGTGTAGAGAAATCATCAAGACTCTTTCTCTTTATTTTAATGCGTCTTCTAGAAGATTTCAGTTTAACAGCCCACTGATCCCTTTTTCTCCTGGTATTTTTCTTAAATTCATTTTCATTTTTGACATCAAAAGCAAGTGTCCAGACTTGAGAAATGAAAAGTGGAACTGCTCCTGAACTAATGGGAGTATAGAAACAAAACAAACACAGCTAATAACTTTTGGATTAATATTTGATGTAAACCTAGGTCAAAGATGATTTTGGTACCTCGAAATACATTGGATACACCTTGGAAAATATAGCAGACTTCTTAAAGACTCTCTGGCATTATTTCCCTTTCCAATAGCATTTGTAGAGTAGGAAGGCCTTATCCTAGAATATAAAGACACTCATTAAATAGCTAAGAATAAGTGAAGAAGGAAGTAGAATGGAGGCATTGCACATCAGCTTCTTTGCAGACCAGGTCAAGATGGTGACACAGTAAACCCAGATTTGATTTGCTGGTGGTCAGACATCTCTGAGAAAGGTGACAATCCCCCTGTCCCTCTCCTCTTTTCTCAAGCAGAAAACAATTCGTCAGTAGTCAAATGGTTTTGAAATTTAGTCACCTAATTTCCTGTATACATTTCTGCACTTGTTCCATAAGATAGCCAGGAAGGCATTGCTGCATGAAGCTGGAGGGGTGACACCTTAATAGAAAAATAAGCACCAAACCAAGGATCTTCATAAAAGAGGTTCTAAGGAGCAGAGATGGCAGAGCTGAGTTAGCCAGTGAGAGAGCCAGAGTACCTTATTCAGAGGGGGACTGTAGAAATCTCTTAATAAACGGTCCTTTAAATACATGTATGTGTGTGTGTGTGTGTGTGTACAGATTAGATACAGTTATTTATATCTATATATTTTTAATATAAGCAATATACTGGGGAAATGTTTCTGTATTTATTTTCCTGTTTCTAATTTAATTTTTCTGCTCTTTGTCTATTAAGTGAATGCAGGAGATATGACATACAGAGCAAGAAGAGAGAACTAACAGACCCGTTGTCTTCCTCAGAGACTTACAATTCACAGCAGCTTCTCAGAAGAATGAACTCCAAATCCTTATCTTAACTGTCATTTTGCTCTAATGAAACTTGTGACCCTCCTGTCAACCTCCAAAAGTGAAATTTTATCTATTGAAAAACAATATAATAACATCTGCTTTGAAAAGGTAAATATCAAGAGTGTTAGAAGATAGCTGGCTGTATTTAATCACGTAGGACACAGCCATGATTCCTCAGTTCTCCCAAATGCTTTTATGTGTTTGTAAATATATGAAACACATGAATCAGAGTATTCATTTACGGTGTTCCATTAATTAAAAAAAATGGCACCAGTTGGCCTTTCACTATTCCACATGTGCATGCCTTCTTATGGCCTTTTGCTTTCACATCAAGTAATTTACAAGTATGGATGATTCAAATTACCCAGCATTCATTCTAAGAACTACATGCTTTTGATAAGAAAATAGCTGCATGGTGTAGATAATTGCATCTGAAATTTTCAGCAGATTTATTATATTTACATTCCTTTTTGGTTTGTTTTGTTTAAAGAAAACTGGGTCAGAAAACAGCAGCCTGAGCAAAAACAAAAAAGCAAACAAAAATTTTAAAAATCTATACTTCCTCTGTCTTGCTCATTTACCAATTCTCCTTCACAATTCTGATTCCTCATGGGTTTAACAACATTTCTGGGGCCTCGACCTCTGAAGTCAAATGGGAAGACTTCTGCTTCCTTGGTGATGCCTTAATTAGGTTTTGTAAGAGACATATTAATGCAACCAGAATTCCCTTGCATAATTTATATTGCTAGTTAAAACCACAAAGTAAAATCAGCATGAAAAAAGAAATTTGACTGCAAAATACTGGCTTGGATATTTCGAGGATCCCACTTCTGAAGACAAAAGCTCTTTCATTATCTATTTAGCAAATTTGAATACAATATTTTGAAGAAAACATAAATTGTTACAGATTAGCAAAAAAAAAACCCCACAAACAAATAAACAAGTCAAAAAAATCTAAAAACTTTCTAAATCCAGCATGAAACAGAAGGTGCAAAGTTTATAATGGTCAAGTTTGGCAAATAAGTCATCTTACAACTTTGAAGGTAAGTGTACATGGCAAGCAGTACAAAGAAAACTTAGAGTACCACGTATTATAGCAAGTCCACAAATGGACATCAACACACCCTCTAAGGCTGGCAGTCAATAGGTTATTGCAACAAGAGCTGTGCCAAAACAAAATTAAAATCCCAGAGAGCTAAGGAAAAGCAGGAAAGAGCCAATTATTTCACATGCATTCTCAACATATGAATAGTAAATTATCTTTTCCTTGTATCTGATTTTTTAATACCTTGATGGGATTAAGATTGAATGCCTGAAAAAATAATATTTAAACCAAGTATGTCTCCTTCCTGGATTTCATGATGAGACATTGAAGGGCATCATGAAATTTGTAAACACACACTATCAGTGCAGGACAGGGATTTTCTGTTTGTAAAGCATAGATTTTTGCTGACATAAAACCACAGAAGAAATGTGTGAATACTTGAATAGCCTTAAAAAAAAAAATCTGATAGGCAGTTGTAAGAGTTAGGCAGCAGATCTACAAGTGTTCACAGATCAGCTTTATTCTGTCTTTAATGTAAGTACCTTAATTTTTCTAATTTCCATCTAGATGAGACATGTCTTGTGGACTTAACTGAGGTCAAACCATGGTATTACACATGGATCATTTCCAACAGGAATCTTTACACTGGCATCCCCTTCATAAATCTGGCCCTGATTAAACACAGCTACTCCCTTCATCCAAACACTCTAAATGAACCAATTTTCCTCTCTCTCTTCAGACTCCTTGACTACCAAAAAGGACTTAAAAATATATATTCACCTGGTTTTCATGATAAAGGATCAAATCAGATGATTAGCTGGCCTAAAGAATGCATTCAGCTGTGATGAGTGGTAACTCTACCATGAAAAACAACTAATAAATATTAAATCAGTTTCGTCTAAAAGCTCAGGGCACAAAGTTATGTTCTGTATTTGCTGGACTTTTAGCAAAGTGGAAAAGGCTGCAGGTTAACTTTTAATGTGTACATGAAATGAAAAATTTTTGGCCTTTGTACTGCTTTTATTACAGCCACATGGTAAATCAAGTTATGCTGATGTACTCGCTAACTAATGTTCAACTTCTCATAAAAGTAACACTCTTCCCTACAGACACAAAAACAGGAACAGTTAGCAAGAAAACATGCATGACTTACTTCTGATTACTAAGTTGTTCAATCCTGGGTGTTCAAAATAGAAGAGTTTAGCAGTAGCTTAAATCATTTGAGCAAATGGCTTTGAAAGTTGTTCTTGAAGTTTGTCAAATTACACAACCACAGCATGAAGCTCAAAGCTTTACATCTACATGGGAACTTAGAAATGGGGACAAGCATCAGTGGAGACAGAAGGATGAATGAAAAAAAGGATCAGAATTTTAAGCCTGTACTGTGCCATCTTAGCTGAATACACAGCTGTGTATTCAGCTTAATTTAAATTGCCTAGAAGTGCTTTCCACATACAAGTGCATCTTTTTTCAAGTTTTAATAATACATGAATATATTAATTAGTAACACTCCATGTTGCAAAAATGAGATGTAAGCAGACAAAGAACCATTAGTAAAGCATAAAAGTTCTTTCCTACTACTTGAAAGAGCAATTTTCCATCAGTGGGAATTATACTTTTTTTCAAAGGACAAACTAGGCTTCATTTTCCTTCAAATCGTACTGCTTTGGTGGTGTGCTGAGTCTCTGCACATGCTGTGACTTCTTTGGCATTTCCAAGACCTTGACTTTGAGAAGGTAAGGTGCTATTGACCACATTTAGACTAGGTGCTTGTTGCAGGTCCCTTCCAACTGAAAAACTTACCCTGTTCTGTTCTATTCTGTTCTATTCTATTCAGCACCTCTAGTATCCACTTGGAAAGCTTTGTCTGAGACTGCTCATGGTGGAGAGGCAGCTGCACCGTCCCTCAGACTGAATTCATTTTAGCAGCAGCTTGAGCTGTAGAATAGCCAATTCACAGCCCAGCAAGGAGAACTCCCCTAGGGAGCAGGCTGCAAAGAGCTTATTAGGCAGGCATGACACATATGTGACATTCACCAGTCCCAGGACAGCTTATTCCCCACTGACACCCTGCAAAGAGAGCAGAATCTGACTGCAGGCTCTGCAGAGGCCACTGCATGGTGGCAAATGTCACTTCACAGAATTGAGAGATGGTATTTTTCTGGCCCATTAAACAGTACAATCCTCTGTACTTATTTTCATTATAAAATCCTGATAAATCTGTACATTAAAGAGAAACGTTTATAAAGTGAAAGGCCTAAGGAGAGGAGTTGAAACACTTGCTTCACTAGCTGTTCTAGGAACAAAGCTTTCAGATAACAAATCACTAGAATCACAGAAAATGTCTTTGTTAAGTTTCCTGGTTTCCAGAATAAGATAATAAATATGCTCAACAGCATTTTAATCAAACAGAAACAGGTTTTTTCTTTCCTTTCAGCAATTAATCATATTCTAGCTGAAGAGAAATTTACCCAAAAAAGGCACTAAAAAACTCTCCACCACTCTGGAGCAGTCATGCTTAAGGAAGCAAACCTAGTTTTCAAAGTCATAAGCTGCTTTGTTTAGGTTTGCTTTGCCTTGGTGAAATCTGGAGAAACATTTTTTCTCCTCTAAATAAAAAATACTTCCTTTGATTTTGTTACAATGTGGTCCTTATCACCATCTCAGCAAAACAGAAGGATTAAAAAAATAACAAAGCCCACCTCTTTGGAAAAAATAAATCTACAGACAATAAAGATGGGAGTAAGCTCTATAAGCAATTCTAAATTCCTTTGCTATCTGAAGTGGCAGATCAAGACTTCTCTGCAGGTGAAACTTTTTCATATCGAAAGTGAAATATTGCCTTTCTAGCCCATTCAGATGCCAGCTGTAGCCTTCAGGAAAATTAAGTATTCAACTACTATATTTCTTAATATTTTATTTTCTCCTTATCGTTATTAAGACCTCTGTCAAGAGTCTTGAAGAGTCACAATTGAAACTATAATTTTCTCTCTTCAAAATGTTTTCATATCCAGCTGCATAAGTCAGGGTTCCTCTGCACTTCTCAATGAGAAACCTGCTGGGTGTGCTTATCCTAATGCATGGCTCCAGGGCTGGTTTTGTTTGTTTGTTTGTTTGTTTGTTGCATGGTAACTTGGAAGTCAGAACGGTGACTCTGGGGCTTTAAAGAAGAAGATCTGTTACCAATAACTGAGATGCGAAATCCAACCTGATGAAAACCCCTCTGTTGCAGCAGCACTGAGTTTTATTCACCAGCATAGAATAAAAAGGCTTCCTACCTTTTAAAAGTCCAAGATGATAAGTTACTGAAGAGTTAAGACTAGTGAAAACTCTACTCAAAGCAAAATTTTGCATAGAGGATTAAATTTAATGCTTATTTATGTTCCTGGAGTAAAATAAACAGTGATTAATATGAGATGTGATTTACATACCAGTGTGTTAATACACTGGGCATTAAACAGTAAAGCCAAGGAATTCACACTGCTTGGGGCAGTCATGGGTTACCCAAAGCAAGATATTTAGTGCATGACAGACACGATTTATCACTCCACTACTTTTGCATTACTGCCCATGTACTATGGCAAAGTTGCACACAGTAGAAAAGAAGTAAAATGGCAACAGGTTAGTACTTAAGGGAATTAAACTGTGACACAGAACAGAAAAAGTTTAAATAACGTCACTATGAGAGATGAATAGCTAAGAGAAATGCTCGTGTTAAAATGTATAACAAAGTGAGACAATGGAGATGAGGTTATGTGTCTGGACACACCTAGTTAATACATCCTATAGAACATTCACTACCATTTGAATCAGCTAGCCATGTTGGAGAGATAACTTTGAATTAGAATAAAGACTAGGGGGTCTAAAATACATTTGAGATCAACCCTAAAGCTCTACCCATCTATGCTCTGAAGAGGAAGATTGTGTCTCTGTGCTCCTGTGCCAGCATGGTGTTGGCACAACTGCACCAAGGGGAAAGGCCGGGGCTGCAACACTGATGTACTGCAGAGCTGTACCAACCCACTGAACTACAGCCATAAACTTGCTAAATGCTTTCTAATTGCTCCTAATGAATGCTGCAAGGGTTTGGCATTTAATTTCCATTTATGAAAATGTTTAAAAGGATGATTCACACCAGATTCAGGTCATGGGGAAAGAATACAATGTCATTTTTTAACGCCAAATCTATTTAAGTGTTTTTGCCTAAAGGCAAAGCTCATGATATTCACATCTACAAAGGCTTCAACCTCCACACAAAACATGCACTTCTGCATTTGTAAATTTTATCAGGATGGCCTCTGATAATGAGATTTCATGTCCATATAAACCTCTGACCAAGCATTATAGAAAAGTTTGTCATGCTTTGTATGCTTAAAAGAAGAAGGCACAAAGACTTTCATTCCTTCTCCACTTCCCCATAGTTATAAAACTCATAGGTGTCCCACCCTTAAGGAGTAGTAAGTCCCATAGTTTTCAAACTGCAGTTTTTCTGCTGTTTTTATGTCCAGAAGTACTCTTTGTTTGACTGGAAATAGCCAAAAGATAAGTTGTCTCATTATGGATGCAATACATTTACAAGTTCCCTTCCTTTGTTCAGTCCCTCATACATCTTCCATAAAGCACTCATTAAACACTCCCAGACCAAAGGTAATTTATTTATTGATATCAGATAGTCCAAAAGTTGCCAAATTGGAGGAGGGTAAGTTGTAAAGGTTAAATCTCACAGAAGTATATTAATAGAAATTTAAATAAATAGCTTTAGAGTTGACGGCTGGGATTTTGGGGGTTTTGTTTTTTGGTTTTTTTCAATATTTATACAAAAAACTTGTGCACAGGAGCTATTTCTTGGAAACAAGTAAAAAAAATCACTTCATTATGTGAAGAAAAAATGCCTGCCTCATACTTGAAAGGCACCCGCTTGGAGACTGATCTTGACTCTCTTTATATTAAGAAATGTACATTTTCTCTTCTTCTGTTTAGTGCCCCTCACTCTCTTCCTCCTTTTGAATGATGCCCAGCAAGATGATAGCATTATTCTCAGAATACTCTTTAAGAATAAGAAAAAGCATAATGCTTGTATTTCTTACAGATAAATTCTCTTCTCCCGACAATTTACCTGATTCCCAGAACTTCCCTGGTGTCATGGCATGCTGTAGCTAATGTCACATCTAGCTGTTTCTACTCTGTAATCTTATAAAATAACACAAAGCTCATTTGTTTTCCACACTCAAAATGTTCCACTTCCAGGAACAAACTACTGGCCTAGGCATTCCTCTGCTCTGCCCTGACCACTGGCATTTCTTCCAGTATTAGGGAAATGTGTGATACATATTAAGGATTTAGTCTGGTCTGATCTAGTGGAAGGTATCCCTGTCCATGGCAGGTAGGTTGGAACTAGATGATCTTTAAGTTCCTTTCCAAGCCAAACCATTATAAATTCTATGATTTAGGAGCATCCTTTCTCTAACCCCCACTCCTACAGTTAATACTTTAATAATTCAGTAATCGTAAGGAGTTGTTAAGCTCTTTTAGCAACTGAGTTTATCTTTTATGAGCAAAATATTTGTGTTATATTTGAAACACCAGGGTGGATATACATACTCTGTTCCTGTCTTTCCTGGAATTTTCTCTGCATGTATATTCTCTGCTTTTTCTCTAAAGAGTGGTAGTAGCACAATGATTTATGCTGGCTGCTCTCCCTTCTGCACTGTGCCAGTCTGCCAGTAGCTGATCTCAGCCAGGGGCAAGTGGGCTTTCTTAGTAGTCTTAGAACCACTAAAAATTGTGAACAATCACATCTGTGGTGGGTAGGGGGACCAGTTATAACCATGTGCCTCTGTGTAAACAACAGAATTGGTGTTCACCAGTAACCTTCTGTATTGGAAAAACCAGTGGGCATGCACAGATTGTGCAACAAAATTGCTGAAAAGAGTGCAGAAATAAATTAATTCTCTTTAGGATAATCTTATTCATAAAATCACATGTAATTTAACTAGTATTAAAAAGAAGAGTGGGAAGGGGATCTCCTGGGCCAGCCTCTCAGAGCTGACCTCAGGGAGGTTCATGCAAGTCTCCGTGCCCAGGAGAACAGCTGTGGGTATGCAGGATGTCAAGCCCAAAAGCCTTTGGTATATTACAATTAAAGAAAATAAAGCACGGGTTTGAGTGAACTGTTTCTGAGGAAAACTAATTTTTAACCTGGAGTTTAAAACCTACTCTACTCTTTGGTTTTTTGGTTTGTTTTTCTTTCCAGTTTCAACACACTTCCTGGAGTCTAAATATCCTTTTTTTTCTTTTGTGGATCTACGTCTTTTAAACCAAAGCAACTATATGTTCCTTTGAGCAGATTTTCTTTGCTGTCAGTTGGTAAAATGAAAGTCCCCCTGCAAGAGATAATATAGTAATGTCTTCCTCATCACAACAGGCTACAGGCAAAATACAGACAAGCAGTTCTCCTGCTGTCTTAGATATACCTGGCTTACCAGAATCACTAAGCAGTCAACTAAATAATAAGTCAAAAATATTCTGTAACAGTCTGTATCCGTGTGTATGTGTATAATAGAATCAATAGTGCCTGGAAGAAAAACCTTTCTTGTTGGAAAAACAATCACTGTTTCTGTATGAAGCACAGAAGGAAATGACTTCCAGTTAAGATAATCATATTGATACATACTATGTCTAATTTGCTTAGTCTAAAATTAAGTGGAAAAGAAAGAAGACGGGAGTTATTTTTCCCATTTAATTTCCTAATGAAGTCCCTGAAAGTATATAACTAATAGAGATTGGACTATCTAATTGATTTAAAATGAAGGCTCTGTTTTATGAAGAGATTATTTACTGTTTGCTTCTTGTGCCTCCTTCAGGACAATCACTGTGATGAAAAGATCTTTTCTGTACTGTCTGTCTTTCTTGAGTCTAAAGTCTGTTTGTATCCCTCAGTTCCAAAGAGGTGTCAGGCTGTTGGTCAGACATTTGAAATTTAGGATGAAAAACTTCAGATGAAATGCACAAGCAAAATGTATTGAAGCATGTATTTCATAAAAGAACAGAAGGGTTAAAAAAATAAAAAGGAAGAGGAAGAGAAAGAGGAAGAAGAGGAAAAAGTCTTCCATGTTAAAGTCACAGCGGTTTCTAGATATATTTAAATATGCTATATGTTTAAAAAAATCTAAAGTCCATAAATACTTAATAGGTGAGCTCCATCCAAAAATAGATCATAATTATTATATGTTATTATAAAGAAGAATTCTGATGAATTTAGTCACATGATCTGTAGAAGTAATAATCTTCAGGTTTAGAAATTAGTTTGTAACAAAAATTGTAAGGAATTCCTTTTTTTATCTCCATTTTTCTCACACATTGTTGGAATGTATCAGGATGTATCTGACAAGTGGCCTAGTCACAGAAGGAATCAGAAACGCAATTTGGAAAGAATAGCTATGGCAAAATGCTGCCCCACAGCAGAGGGAGGGAAGCAGGTAGTGCAGAGGGTAACTTCATTCACAAGAAGAAGTGATTAGAATGTTTTTCTTTCAAGGAAGAGATTGACAAAGTTTGAAATTATCTATAGAAGATTAGAGAACTGATTTGAACAATTTGAAAAACATTACGAACTGACTACTGAAATGCTGAAATTCACTGAAAGGAAAGAAAAAGCATTTGAGCTAAGGTATCACCATCTCAAAACTGTGTGAGAAAAATTAAATCCACTGCGTTAGGTGGCTAAGAAAGAGCGAGAGAAGATGCAAGGAACTCTTCAAGCAGTATTTCAGAGATGTTTACTTGAGAACTTGCCGTAGTTTAGCTGTCTCCCCAGGTGTGAAGCACAGGAAGCCAGCAGAGGAGTTAATTCTGTTCATGCCCTCTTGCCTCAGTCCAAGAGGCTGCTTAGGGACACAGATGACTTACAGAAGTGAAAATAGCTTTATCAAACAGCTTCTGATGATTATCTTTCAGCTTTCTGTATCTGAGCAGCTGCTTCCCAAAGGAGCCTGATCAGGACAGCAGAGAGTGGTGCAGGGTCATGGAGACCCTGGAGGGTCTAGGGGTCAAGTTGTCTCCAGGTCAAGCATTATGGGCCAAAGCAACCCCACTGGCTGCTGCTTGGTTTGGGGCACTAAGTGCTCTGCAGTGTAAGGCATCCTTCAGCAGGGCAGTGTGTGCCCACATGTGCAGATCAGCCTGCAGCTGGTCAAACCACCCCATTGAGCAGCAGAGAACACAAGAAAAACTCCCTCAAAAAGAATCCATCTTTGAGTGAGCTGTACCTGAGAGCAGAATATTGCTTCTTGTCAGTGGTTGAAAGGCACTGATGAACTCTCCTGTCAGCAATGACACTGTGAAGATTTTGAAGATGTTCTGTACCTTTGGAGGAGAAGCAATTTATTTTACAGGTGTAGTTTTCCAATGAAAATATGCCCATTATAGACCTGACACAAGACAATTATGTACTCGGCTAAGAATAACTGACTTCAATTTAATATTTATTTACATAAGAAAATTTTTTTTAAATGCTCGTCAAAATATTTTCTGATGTATCAAGGAGAGAAACTAATAATGAGGTAGTCCCAAGAGGGACATCCACTGTGAGCTGTCTCTAGACTTTTGCTTCATGTATTCATAGCAGTAGAAATCAAAGCAAGAATTCATAGCAGTATGCTAAATCCAAACTACTATCCATTATTTACATTCTGCATGTAAAGTGGATAACTTATTATGCAAGGTATTAAATCGCTACATTTCCAATATGTCAACTATGTGTTTGCATAGAACTATTTAATCTGATAGCAGGTTAATAATCTGAACTGTTTAATCTGAGAGCAGGCAATTCATTACATGTTTCTTCAGTATTGGCCCTCTTCTGCAATTACAGAAGGAGCTGAGAAGTCACAGAAGTTAATTTTGGACTTATTTACCCACTGAAATTCAATTTTCATGTGTTTCTCACCTCCCTGTGCACCCACCTTCCCCAACACAGACCATCATTAATGGCCACCCTTGCGATCTCCTTTTTCACATCTATTTTTCCCTGTCTGGGTGAGGGAACATCATTCCTTCCATTCACAGAGCTTTGTATGGGACAAGTCACTTCAGGCTTTTTGTCACTTAACTTCATCCGCTGCCCGAGCTTCAAAATTTCTCACACAGCCTAATTGGGCTGACAGTGTGCTCTCAGGGGCTTTTCCAACCAGAGCACTCTTTCAGTCTCATCTGTCTTGCAGGACTCCTCGAAGAGCCGAAAAACAGCTATTGGAATAAAAATCCTGAAGTCTAATGAAATTTCTTTTCTTTTTTTTTTCAGGGAAGACATTTCTCAAGAGTAAGATTTTTTGAAAACATGACAGGTTTTTAGTTTAAAGCTGCTGGGGTTTGCCTCATGCTAGTTTTCTCTGGGAAGTTATTGCGACACTGATAAAAACACTGTGTCTGCACCTGTACTGTGTTGTTCATAGGTGGATCCGATCAACAAAGCCAGAGACCTCGCCTTTTTTCAGCACAGCAGCAATCCTACAGAGTTGAATAACCAACACAGGGATGAATTTCCTGGATACTGCTTACCTTTCTCAAAGTAATGCATGTGTCTGAAACATTTTCTAACTTTCTGACCCTTCTGGGAGTTGGGGGAGCTTTATGGGGCTTGCAATGTTCTACAAAGCAGTTGGCTGAGTTTTTTATCAGTTTCTTTTCACTTGCGTAGATACTTGGAGCATCAGTCCTTTGTAGTGTTTGGATGTCAGCACTCTTTTCTTCTTGAAATATTTGTCTCATATCCCGAAAGCTGCAGGTTGTCCTTGCTTTGCACACCCCCTGGGTGCTGGACAGGTACATGAAGGGCTCTTCTGACCCCAGCATAATTGTTTTTTTTAAAGGACCTGGACATGGATTCTGTACAGCAGGGCAGACAGCTATCCCGGAAACCATGAGACATCAAAGCAGAGAGACACATGCTCTGCTACCACTTATCAAAGATGTGTCTTTATTGCTGACCCAGTTTCAAGATACATCAAATTAACAGTGCATTAGCAGTAAATGAGCAGTGATGGTGAAGTGCTTTATGGGTTGGTGAGGCAAGGTTTGGTGACACCTTACCTGATATTGAAGGGGAATCTTGGTGCTTGTGGTGCTGGTGCTGTTTCTTGGTGGAGCTGTCTCTGCTCCCTTCTCTGCACTACTCTGTCCCTGAGTCCCCTCTACAGGCTCTGTTGGACTCTGCAGACCTTCCCTCTGCTCAGCCAGGGGCTTCAGTCTTCCCTTACTTCCCACATTCTCCTGCTTGCTGCAGAACAAGAATTGCCTCAATCTGGTTTATGTTACTACTCACTTCAATGCATATCACACATTTTTAATTAGAGTCAGTGTCTTCACATTTCTTTGGTCGCCATCTTATCAGTCTTTGTTTTGTGGGTCTAGGATGAAAATGGAGATGGTTCATAATTTCTATTTTATTCTACATTTTTCACCAGAACACTGAGATTCTTAATATATGTTAATGAAGATTTTAGATTACTTTCAGTACAGCAATATAGTTTTTTCCTATGACAGTGCTCATCTTTCCAGTCATTATATTCTTTCAGTAAAATCATCACAGCTGTGTTTGAGGTAAAAATATTAATTAAAGAGATTATCTACTGAAAAGGTCCAAAGTTTTCCTTTATGAACTTCTGTTTGAAGAAATCTAAGTTTTAGCTCATGTTTAGCTAGTTGCAAAATAGCTGTTGCAATTAACAACGTCTATCTTTCTAACATTATTCTATCTTACTTTTCTAAACTTTCCCTCAAGTTTAGATGCTTTAACATTGACAATAAACACAGCATATGCAATGGATACTACCTATGTGTCTTGTACAGTCATCAAGGATTTAAAGCACCACAAAGAAAGTAGAGTTTCTTTCCTTTCTCTGCAATGAATAAATAAATGTTTGATCAACAAGATGTTCCTTCATATTTTCTGTTTCTGTCACAGAAAGATGTAACTTGCCATCCAGACACCGATCTGAGTGGTTTAATAAGAGTGCTTCCAGTTTTAGCATTAGGATATGAAGCTGTAAGTTTCATCCCTTGTCTGATTTAAGTGAAAATAAAAAGTTCTGCCTCTTTCCACCGAAGGAGATCAGGCCTCCCTATATAACAGCACTAATTAGAGCCAGATGTACTCTTTTAGCTAAACAACCTTTTGAAATGCATTTGATGTGCACTTAGCACTGATTGATTGTTTTTCCTTGTAAAATGGTAAAAGTTAAATTGTTTCAAAATTCTTTACCCCTATGATTATCTTTCTAGATAGCCGTTCATGGAATAGTCCTCCATCTTTTAAAGTGTCTGGCTATGCCTTTCTCTATTGTGAAATTCGTATGTATGAAGGGTAGAGAAATTTGGTACCAAATACCTATTTTTCTTCCACTGGATATTCTTTCTTTTTAAAGAAAAATAAAGGAGAATTTTGTGTTCAGCATAATGAAACATATAGTAAATTAAATACTAATTTTTGAATGGAATTTTAATGTCACTGCTAGTAATGAAATTATTTGCTCCTAATTTTAAATAATGTATTTACATATATATGTCATAAAATGTTTCCAGGCCACAGATCAAAATGAACGAGAAATAGGGAGGTTTCTGCTCCTACTGAAAAAGAAACATAGAATCAATATGGTAGCAAAACCAAATGTGCCCTAGAATTTTACTCTTGTCTGATTCCGTGTAAAGCTTTCAGTTGCATCATCTTGCATTACTTTGTAGCCTGCTTTTGTTAAGGGTAAAAACTTGCTGTCATGAATACATTTACAGGAAGGTGGGAGAGTAATGAGAAGCATTAAGTAAGCAACCTTGACAAACTATGTTATCTTGTCCTTGAAAGACTGGGAAGTGAGAAGGATAACAGGAGGTATTTCCAATCTAGCCAGTAATGTACCAGCCTACATCCTTCTGCCATCCTAGTCTGGTCTTACTCTGTGGCCTCTGCCCCTTCTGCCTTTGCTCCCTGGGCACTGCATCCCAACAGCCTGGAAATCACGTGTTTTGGTCCACAGAGGGAGTGAAGAATTCACATACAAAAGCAGCAGCCAAAGAGGGAAACTCTCAAAATGCCTTTTTGTTCACTAAAAAAAAAAAAAAAAAAAAAAAAAAACTGGTTGAATAGGCCTCTATTGTTACTGGAAACAGTAATCTCAAATTTAGACAGAAGATGAGTTCCCAAGAGAGCAGGATACAAGCATTTCTGGTTTTCATTTCCAAGCCCCACAGCTCTGGGAGATGTGGAGCTGACTTCACTGACTGGAAATGTTGGTTATCTGGATAAGTTCAATCCAGCTTTGACAAAGCTGACTTAATATCTCACTGGAGGAGCCTCTGTTGCAGTGCTGCAATTCCCTCATGAGATGGATGAAGTAATCAGAGTTTTGGTTCACACCTCTATGGCAAAGCACCTGAACATTCACAAGCCCCCTTTCCCCCTTCATCCCTTCTTCCTCTGCTGCCCTGGCTCCCAGCACCTTGTTCCCACAGGATGGCCCTGGCAATCTCGTGCACCTCAAATCCAAGAAGGCAGCAAAACCAGGCTGTCTCATCTCCATGGCCTTTGAGACCTCATCAGGTGAAGACTGATTGTCCAAGAGGGAAGGTGAGAGGTCAATGAAAAAGAGACAAGACCAAAAACCTTGTTGGATCAAAAGATTCATCAAAACTGATATAGTTTCAGCATAGTATTTTACAAGTTGGCCCTTCAAAATTAAAATTTCCTAGGTGATTTTTTCTTCTTCAGTTTTTACTACTTTTTGGCACTGTGTTTCTGAAGGATAAGTCAGCTGGAAAACCTCAAAAAAAATAGCTTCCCAAAGAGAGTCTGTGTGACCTAACTCCTTGCAACTTAGATGCAACTGAGTGAACTCAGTCAGAAAGGTCTTCTCTAAGTACCACAATATTATACAAATAAGGACAAGTGGAAAACTGTCATCGGTGTGGATGTGCTTGATGGATATTCTGGGGGGAAAGAAGGGTGCTTTTTAAAGGTTTTCTTTATATTCAGCATTGTACCTACTTGATCATTTGTGAAAAGAGCAAACCACTGTTGACATTCATCCACAGGGAAAAGTTTAAATTTTATACACTACTGCACCCATTATAGCTCAAGCAAAGTTCATGCTCTCAAGGTCACCCTTCCTTGTAATTCAGTCAACAAAATTTACTTTTTGTCTTGCTCTTCTGTCTTCAGGGATTTTTTTGAGCAGAGTTCAAAATCAGTGTAGTGAATGTGGCTACAGGAATGAATTAAGATAGCAATTTGCTCTTTCTTTTGCTCAAGAAAAAAAGATGCAGAGATGGGAAAGATTAAATGGAAGAGCTAAAGTGGATTAATCTGCCAAAATAATAATAAAAATAGATATTTGCAATACTAGCTCTTTTCTCTTACCATGAACTCCAAATTACAACCCTTAACACCTTTAGCAAAAGCAACACTGCTATATCATTTATATCAACCTAAATAGTTGATACATAAATAGTTGATACAATTTTGAAAGCAACCAGTAACTGTTATCCTGTCTTTTAAATTTGGACCCTGATTTTCAAAAAGCTACGCACAGACACTACAAAAATTTTGCCACTTTAGAAGGCATTTTCTATGGTAGGGTTTTTTCTCTATGTTTTTTTTCTTTTTCTCAGTTGTATTCTTATTTTTGCTAGTGCCTAAGTTATTTTATGACTAACAGAAAAATTATAATATGAAGGTTCACCCTCCCATAAATAAAGGTGATTTATGAGGGAAAATTAAGGCACAAAACAGGCAGAGCTTGCTTAAATAAATTTATAGTAGCTGACAAATGAAAAACTAGTGTAAAAGCAAAGAAAACAATTGCTCAAGATACTACAGCAAGTTGCAAAATGAAATCCACTAAAGTATTGTTTAAAACTAGATTTTTTTAAAATTACATTAATAAAACATATTGATTAGAATGAGAAGTATTGTCTCAGCCAAAAAAAGCACAATCATGACAAGGCATTGCAGAACTTACTGCAGAGAAGAGTCCTGCTTTGTCAATGTGATATTCACCAGTCGCGATCTGTTTTTATCTCCACAGCTTTTGTGATACTGATTCCTGTGAGCCCTTGATGTATTAATTGGTGTTTCATACCAAATGTGGTCTAAAAGGATTCTAAAGTTTCATCATCCTGCATTTGACACCTGCACAGAGGTTGCCCACCTGACCAATTACATCTCAAGCTGACTTTCTAATCAAAAGGCACTGAGCTGGAGCTGGCTTTCTCGACACACTTGTACCTGGGGAGAGACTCTCTCAGGAACACCCCTGAGACTTTAATTCATGATTCAGAATACATGCAGTAGTAGTCACAGGGGCCAGTAACAGGCACTGCAATAGATCAGCACATCTTCCAGTTATATAATTTCATGTTACGGGGTTTCAGGAGGGTGCATAGGAGAAATAGAAAGTTAATTAGTTTGCCATGCTGAATATTTCAATTTTTCCCTAGAAAAGTCACAGCAGAATTCAAAGCAGAAGGATTTCTGGGAAGTGCTTTTTGACATGGCCTGATGGGCCCCTTCAGTGTTTACCATGATTGTCCCAGGTGAACACACTCGCTGTGAATTTCAAGTCTTCTCAGCAAGGAGAGGTTTCAAGCTAGTTAAAGAAACTACCTGAAAATGACAGCTATATAACTCGAGTGAAAATGCAAATAAATGAAGTCATGGTTGCTCACATGAAAATAATTAATTTGTAGTTTGCAAAAGATCAGCCCTGACGGCAGAGAGCAAAGGGGTAGATAATATGTCCCTAGAAGGAAAGCCAAAGGGGAAAAATATACATTTAATAATATAGGATTAAATCTACCACAATATAAAAAGAGAAAAATTCAACAGAATGAATAGAAATAGGTTTAACCACATATTTTCTCTTCACAGAAATCAAAACCTCAAGGCATTAATAAAATTATGTTAGGATTGAAAGGTTTTCATTTATTTGAACAAATACTGTGCTACTCTTTTACAGAACCAAATAAAAATGGTTATATTGTGGGCATATAACTTTGTCTCCTTGGTTAAGCTTTCCACCAAATCCTTTATTTCAGATAACCTTTAATATCTGGATATACACAGAAGTCTTTTAGAAGCAAAACATCTCTTAAAATCTCTTCTTAAAAATAGCTATTTTGCAATTACCAATTGTTAAGAAGTTACGCTGATTCTGGCACTTTCATAGTCTTACTGTAAAAATGTCTGCAACTGGACTTTCACTGAGGGCTTCATTTTAGGATACTCCAACATTATGTCTAGTGATAAAAACAAAAGACTTTGATTAGAGATTTCTAACTGCAGTAAACTTATACTGTAATGTTTTCAGAACTGAAAAACACACAAAAATATATTTTTCTTCTTTTTTATTGAATTCTTAATTTTGACAGTTTGAAAAGAGTAACTGAATGGAATTTCTCTTGCTTCACCTATTTATGATTTCTTGTTATTAATTCTTTTCAATTTAAAGAATAGAACTACTGGATCCTTTTGAAGTTCCTTCATCCAAGGTGAAAATGGAAAAAATAGAAAAGGATAAATCTTTTTTTCTCTAAGAAAAGGGAGATCAAAATTTCATTCCATGCTGTCAATTTGTTAAGAGAAGGGTAATGTAAAAGAGGACATAGACAGTGTCTGAAAAGTAATAAAGTTTTTGTTGGTATTTAAATTTTTTTTACATGATATCCACTTTCAGAATTCTTCAAAACATCAGACCAAAGTAGACCTTATAGATAGACAAAATTTTTAGAACAGCAAAATTAAATGAAAAAATGAGCTTGGGTCCTCTTCGGTAATTTGACAAGCTAAAATACTGAAGCTTAAAAAGATTTCTCACTCAACATGTAAAGCTTCTTTTGAAAGGGATAAGATTCAAAGCTGATTTTGAGAACCAAAACTCAAAATGTTTTCAATCTCTTGCTAATACTTTGTGCCAAAGACAACATTTACAGCTGCAGAAACAGCCCCCAGAGCCTCAAAGGAACTGTCAGCCCTGGAAAGCCCAGCAGGAATGGGGAGCACCGGGCAAAGTCTCCCTTTCAGACACCTCATGCTGCTGGTCTTACCCTCACTTCTTGTTACTCAGCACTGACTACAGAATTTGGTTTGGGCTCTTTGTCCTGGGATTAGCCCAGGAACAGAGGGAAGCTTGTCTGTATGGATGAGAAATAAAGTTGAATCTCAGTGGTCTTTGGCTTGCAAGAACCCAGATCAGAGCAAGGCTACTCCAGCAGCTCTGCTGGCATTGACCCCAGCTACACCATCAACCTCCTTGTTTTGCTCCATCTTCCGAAACCCACTCATTGTCTGATAAATGGGGAGAAAAATATAAACTGATTCAAATGAGTCATCTAGTTGCAAGTAAGAACAGAATCTTTTGACATTTGCTTGATGTTTCTTTTTTGAGACCACTATATCATCTTTGAAGTGCACTTTGAGTTGCTGCCTTCAATCCCTTCAATGCCCTGGTTTAAACATTAAAGACACGAGCATTGGCATCTATTACAGGAGCTGCTCGACACTTTCCACTTCCTATGACTCTGTTTTCTGCTGCTCAAAACTTCATAAATATTATGATTTTATATTGAACTTTCCATTCCTGGTGTCTGTCTCAGGATGTTTTTTTGTTTTATTCTGTTTTTAAATATTTCAGTGAAAATTAAGCTTTTGTTCCTGAGAGTATATTTATGGAAAAAATACACATCATTCTGCCCATACAGACTGAAAAAAACCCAAACCATCAATCAAATATTAAGCAAACAATTCAAAACAACAACAATAAATCAAAACCTAAACAAAACAGGGAAGTGGCTGATACACCTGAAGGCTGTGGTGACATTCAGCAGGACCTCAATAGACTGGAGAGAGGGATGAAAAGAAACATGATGATGTCCAATCAAAGGCAAATGCAGGGTTCTGCACCTGGGCAGGAATAACCCCAAGTGCCAGCACAGGCTGGGGACTGACCTACTGGAGAGCAGCTCTGCGGAGAAGGACCTGGGGCTCCTGGTGGGTGACAAGCTGTCCATGAGTGAGCAGAGCCCATATGGCCAGGAGGGCCAATGGTGTCCTAGGGAGCATCGGGAAGAGTGTGGCCAGCAGGTCAAGGGAGATGATCCTGCCCCTCTACTCAGCCCTGGTGAGGCCACCTCTGGAATACTGTGTCCAGTTCTGGGCTCCTCAGCACAAAAAAGACAAGGAGCTACTCGAGAGGGTCCAACAGAGGCCACAAAGATGATGAGGGGTCTGGAGCTTTTCTCTTCTGAGGAGAGACTGCGGGAGCTGGGCAGTTCAGCCTGGAGAAGAGAAGACTGAGAGGGAATCTCATTAATGCATATAAATTTCTCAAGGACAGGTGCTAAGGGGATGGTGCCAGATTCTTTTGAGTGGTGCCCATTGAGAGGATAAGGAGCAATGGCCATAACTAAAACTCAAGAAATTTTGCCTCAAAATGAGGCAGAACTTCCTTACACTAAGGGTGGAAGAACACTAGAACAGGCTGCCCAGGTCATGGAGTCTTCCTCTCTAGAAACATTCAAAACTCACCTGGGCATGTTCCTGTGTAATCTGCTCTGGGTGACCCTGCCTTGGCAGCGAAGTTAGACTTGGAAAACTAAGAAAATACTCAGAGATGTGAGGCAGGAGGCTACTTGGTAAGTGAAGAGGTTAGGCCAGACCAGACAGGTACATCTCCTCTGGTTCCCTGACCGAGATTGGTGCAGTGAGCTCAGTGTTTCCTGGCAGAGTGGTGCATAGGAAGAAGTCGGGTCAGAGTTTCAGGTCTCTTGCTGGATTTAAGGATCACATAGTCAAGGAGAAGCATATCGAGCCTACAAGCAGTGTGTGGGGTGGCAGGGATGAAGGAAAGGCGAAAGCAGTTTTCTCTAGCAGAAACCACCTCTCCGGGACAGAGGCTCACTGTTCCCAGCTGGGAGTCCCTGCAGATCAAAAAGCTTCCAGCTTGTACAGAGCAGGAGGAGAAGCAGCACCTTCCCACACACATTTTGGCAGGAGCTGAGTTCGGCTGCCTTGGAATGTGGCACAGACAAGCCTTTCAGCATGCAGGAGTGCTGGGCACCACTGCCCTGAGGAAGGCATACTCAGGGGAGCACACTCCTCCTGAAAGTAGAAGTATGGTTTTATTGGAATTTATTGGAATTTTTTAAGGAATGCAACACTGAAATAAAATATAGTTGGTCTGGCTGGGGCCCATCATGCATAAATAAAAACTAAAAGGATAAAAATTAAGGGTAGTAAAGGCAAATTCTCAAAATTTAGAAGCAGTCCTAGCGAAGGCAGCCTGTACATTCTTAATGCAGCTGCTTTAAGTGTACCAGTTCTTTGATCTAAGCAGCGTCACATCCAGCCACAGCAATGTGACAAAGCCCAGTTCTCCCAGGGCTTTGGCAAGATTACCAACCCAGGATCTCTAAGGAAAGGATAATGCTAGAGTATGGTGAATTCTCCACTTGAACACAGAGAACACAATTTATCATTTTGCAGTGGATTCGACTGGCAGGATGAAAAATCCTACTGTGCCTTAAAGGAGAAGTTGCTGACAGAGATAGAGAAGATGCCACTGTTTCCCCAGAAACCAAGAAAAAGATTCAGTCTCTGTTTCCTTCTCCTCAGCTGGGAACAGTAGGGCACTCTGACTCCATGGTGCTAATTAAAGATCAGATGTATTTTCAGACTTTGGGGATTCCTTCAGTACATAGATCAGTCATTCCTAAGTAACCCGCGTTGCTTCTTCTTTACTGTGCTCTTTGTTGGAATTTCTTTTTTTTTGACTCTTTGATCCAAATATTTGACTGGTGTAAATTGGTACCACTCCCTAGGGACTTAGTTTTTAAAGATAAAAGAAAAACGCTTTTTAAAAGTACTGCTTTGTCAGTCTGACGGTGAAAAGATGAATAAGAATGTCTGCTGCTTGCAGTACACAACTGATTGCCTTAGTAATACAGTCAAAAATGAGTTGAAAGAACCCTGTACAGGACAAGTAATATCACTAGAGAAGTGGAAAGGTAACCCTGGCAGAGAGGTTTGTGGCAACCGGACTGAAAATGGGTATCAAAAGAACAATTAATGTGCTCTTTTTCTGCTCTTCAATTATGATCGAGCAAGCACAACTCTGGCATTTTATAGTGGGCTTGCTGAGCAAACTTTCTTTACTCATAGCAAGAGGTGTATGATCAGATAAAGTCACTATCACTTAGTGTAGAAGGAAATGCAGCACGAATGGCTCAGTCTCAGTACCTACAGCAGCCTGAACTGGAATCCCTTTTCCTTGTCATGATGCAACTGCAGTCATTATCAGTTCTCTAACAGCATGTTTCCCTCTGTCACACAGGAAAACACACTGTGAATAATTTAAAAAAGATAAATTATGGTACAATTTCTGTTAGAATCAGTTTTTAGCTATTTATGCTATTTGAAGGCACATTCATTAATATATTTTTCTTCTGGTGTAGGCTTTGTCATTTGCTATATATTTTGTACATGTACCTAGGTAGTCAGGACTAGCAGTTTTAGATGTACAAATAGACTTACAAATCCAGAGAGGACTGGTAAACCAGAATATTGAGATTTAGAAGAGTGAAAAGACTACTTTCTAGGACCTACAGTGTTGCAGATTTACCAGATTTTCCAGAAAAATTTTGGGAAATTTTCATTCCATGAGAAATGCATAGCCTAAATGGATGTCCTTAGATTTGTTTTATCAATTCATGATATGCAAAACTTCTTTCTTTGTCCTCACATTTTACCATTCATAGACTTGTCCTACCTGACTCTCAAGTGCCTATCACTCCTTTTTTGAAGGCTCCCAAACACCTTTGGGTTTTTTTGGTGGGGGTTTTTTGTTTGTTTGTTTGTTGCTTGGTCAACTTTTTTAATTAAAAAGAAAAGTTTCTATCTCCTCTTGAAGTCTTGACCAAAAGTAGGTCTCCCTGTGTGCCCTGGCACTGTGTCCATCAGGGGGTCTCCCTGTTCTCTTTGCAGCCCAAGTCTCTCCCCTGGAGTGTTTCTCACAGAGTTCTCTCAGCAGCAGAGTTACGTGACTATCCAGCAAAGAGCTTTTGGAGAAGCAAAGCTTCCTCTGATCCATTCCAGTAATGGGAAAAAGAAGAACACTGTCAGTAGTTACGTTAAGGTCCAAATGCTGAGCAAAGAATTCAAAAAGAGAATCAGCTGGGGGCAGGGTGCAAGAAAGATGTGTGTGTGTGTGTGTGTGTGTGTGTATGGAGGTACTATGGCTATTAACAGTACTAGTGGCTTCAAGGGGTGGAGTATTGCAGACTAACAGCTTACTCAGCACTTCCATGAAATGTATTTTTTCTCATCTCAGTTTGAAAAGCCCCCTTTTCAAACAGGTGCCTGATACACCTTGTGCTAGAGCAAACTAACAGGTATTATATAACCTATTTCAAAATTAAAAGCACACTTTGCTAATGTCATTTGAATTTTGTTTTTCTTTTCCTATAGTGTCCCAAGGGAATTTTCCTATAGTGTCTCAAGGGAAACTAGTCAAAAAGAACAATTACATATAAATGCTGCTGGCAGAGTTGCAAACACACAGTATATTTATATTCCCAGGGTACCAGTGGAGAGTTTTTCCTGCTTTAGAGATGCTCTAGAAAGGGAATAAACCAAAGCAGTACTGAGGCCCTTTCTATAATCACAGTTATATGTTGTATCAATTGTTCTGTAGAAATCAATGCTTTAATACTTAATATATATGCATTTAAGCTGAAAATGATGTCTTAAATATCATTTTTCCTAGTCACAGGTGGTAGAATCCTGGAGTTCCAGCTGCTGCTGTGTGTCTTCTACAATTGCTCATCTTCCTTGCTCTCCCTTCAGTTTTGTGATATTTGTCTTTCTTGGCCCCAACACAACATGGAAGGAGAATGTTGCCCTTTTTTACAGTGTAATAGCTGGGGGAGCATAGAGAACCTGGAGAAGTAGGTTTGTGCCTGCATATCCTGAGCATGTGCGCTCACAATTTTATTAATATAAGTCTGTGAGCTTATTGTTCTTTTGAAAAAGACTAAAGATCAAACTCTGTACTGAAGAACACAAATTGTAGATTTTGGGCTGTCTTGTGCCTCGGATCATAGCATACTCTTACTATGTCACACATTTCCAGTTAGAACCCTTGACTAGAAGCAGTGGTTTCTTCATCATAGACGGATCCAAACTGAGGCACCTGTTTGTTTATGGCATAAATTCCCTTCTGTCCTGTGCAGAATGAATCAACACATTCCCACATGTCTTCCTAATAGAGAACCTTACATTAGGAGCCAATAATAAAGTACATCTGGGAATATTTAGCCACCATATGCCTTGGCATAATTTGAATAAATATCAACGAACTGTGTGCTTGCTGGAATTAATGGAAACTGTGCTTTCATTAAATAAAATCATTACTTCCCAGTTATCCTATTTTAATAATAAAGTCCCCTCTAGGCAAAAAGTTTATTTCATAAAAGATCTATTTAAATGGGTAAAATTGTTCTGCTCATATTGTTACTTAACCAATTTCTACATACAAAATGAAGGATATAATTCATATGCAGTACCCAAAATACATTATTATAGATGTATTCAGGAAAGAAAAACTCACTTTGTCAATAGAAATATTTCCAAAAACAAATTCAAGTAAAAATTACCAAAGAAAACCTTTAACGCACATTTACCTCTGCTTTATTTGGAAAGATTAACTCCTACACATTCCATTTTATTGCACTATAGTTACACACAGGAAAATGTATCACCTATTTTAACTTTAGTTATCATAAAATTTTTGCTCTAAGGAGCAGGTAACAACCTTAAAATATCCTGTTTTAAAATTATGTTCCCTTTCTACTGTTATCCCAGGAATAATATCATACCAAACCTCTTTTTCAAGTACCCCCTAGAATAAGAATTTCAAGTGAACCATTCTTTCAACTTAATGGCAAGATATGGTTATTTTTATTTGTTGAAATTGTAATTATTTGCATATACAACCCTATCACTAGTAGTTCAAGAAAAATTACTTAAGATGTGATGGTGATATTAGACAGACTGATTAAATACAGCAGTATTTTAGAATCATAGAATAATTTTGTTTCGAAGGAACCTTAAAGATCATCTAGTTCCAACACCCCTTCCACCAGACCATCAAAGCCCCATCCAACCTGGTGCTGGACACTTCCAGGAGTGAGGCATCCAGAGTTTCTCTGGGCAAACAGTTCCAGTATCTCACCATCCCCATAGTAAAGAATTTGTTCCTAATATCTAATATAAACCTTCTCTCTTCTGGTTTAAAGCCATTACCCCATGTCCTATTACTTACTATCTGTCCTTGTAAGAAATCCTTCTCCAGCCCCCTTCCAGGCCCCCTTTAGGTACTGGAAGGTTGCTATAGGGTCTCCCCAGACGCTTCTCTTCTCCAGGCTGAACAACCCCAACTCTCTCAGCCTGTCTTCATATAGAGGTGCTCCAGCCCTCTGACAATTTTCATGGCCCTCCTCTGCACTTGCTCCAGCAGATCCATATCCTTCCTATGTTGGGGGACCCAAGAACTGAGCATGTTACTGCAGGTGGGGACTCAAAAAGCAGAGTAGAGTGGTGGAATCCCCTCCTGTGACCTGCTGGCCATGCTGCTTTTGATGCAGCCCAGGATATGGTTGGCTTTCTGTGCTCTGAGTGCACATTCTCCAGTGATGTTGAGGTTCTTGTCCACCAAGACCCTCAAGTCCTTCTCTACAAGGCTGCTCTCAGCCTCTTTTCTTCCAAGCCTGTGTTTGTTCTTGGAATTGCCCCAACCCAAATGCAGGGACCTCATATTTGGCCTTGTTGAACTCTGTGAGTTTTGCACACACCTGCCTCTCAAGCCTGCCAAGTGCCAAGTGCCCTGGAAGTGTTAAAAAAATCTTGTGGATGTGACACTTGGCAATGTGGTTCAGTGGTGAACATGATGGTGGTGCTGGGTTGATGGCTGGACTTGATGATCTTAAAGGTCTTTTCCAACCTTAATGATTCTGTGATTCTAAGTCAGGTGGGACAATGTCAGATGCCTTGCACCAGTCCAAATAGAGCTATTACAGCAGTCAGCCAGTTTGTCAGAACAATGTACCATTGATGATGAAACTCTTGTTCTAATTATATAGTATTTGTGACTCAAAAAATAGATTACATTGCCCATGACACTGACAGCAATTTCAGTTTACAGTTGGTTCAGTTTTACGAGTGAGGTGATGGCTTCCTGGCAGAATCAATGGATCCCCTTGAGAGGTACCAGTGAAGATCACATCAATTTTTTCTCAGTTCTTCTAAAAATTACAAATTAATTAATAATTCAGAGGTGAGATTATACTTGTCTCTGAAAGTGATAACAATACTGTAGCTGCTGACAGTCATAAAGGCAGAAACAGCAAAACCACTCTCCCAAATCATTAAATTGATATCTTAGCTGAGAGTACTACTGTAAGTGATCTAATAAATAACTACATGACAGAGACTGTATTATCTCTGCTTTGGTTTTTCAATGATTTTAATGGAAGGAAAAAAATACTAACTCAAATTTTAATTATACCAGACATTCTTAGTAATTTTTTCATGGAGCTGTAGGGCATAGTGCATGCAAATACACATTCTCCAGGATCTATTCCTTCTCCTTCTTTTTTAGAAGACTTTTCTTCTTTATAGAAATAAAAGGCACAAAACCACCTTGACATACATTTGTTTGTGAGTTTTAGGCATCTGTAGTCTACTAGAAAAAGCAAACTGACAGCAATCTTTTTCGTGCATTGTGGGTAGCATGTCAAGCATGGCACATTGATTTCCCTTCCAGTGTTTCTCATCCTATTTGGGCATTAGGGGAGAAGAGTGATTAATTGTCACCAAGGAACTGATCCATTATGTATGCAAGATGGGCTAGTATTTCTTAGGTCAGCAGCTGCATTCAAGATTTTGGTAAAGAACATCATTGGGATAGTCCAGGAACAGAAAACAGATATATTAAAAGATTTCTCTCAGATACAAGAAAAGACTTTGTTTTGCAATACATAATTTTAGCAAACTTTATGTAAATATAGTAAAATACCCTGTCATTATTAAATAAGAAAGAACAAGAGATTAATTTAATCTTGCAAATGACACTAAAATACCAAAAAGTCCCAAAGAGAAAGCTTGTCTATATCATACAGTACTGTGAAAATGCTCTATAGTTATTTTTTTACTCCTCATGAGACCCAAGGTTTTCCCCTGTGCTTTGAGGGAGTGAATCTTCCCTCAAGCTGAGGGACAGGGGCAGAGCACACAGAGGTGTAGCAGGTAGAAAGGGGGATGTAAGCAGCACCTTTTACATTTACTCTTTGGAAGTAGCTCACTCCTGTCCTGAAACTTCCACAGGTGATCTGAAATACCTTCATCCCTGCCACATCCCAAGGGCAGTTTCAAGGGTTTAACACTTTGAACTCGGTTAGGTGGCCCACCTGGACGTTGATCTGAGCTAAACACACTATGAAATTGAATTCAGGGCTGCAGTTTTGTGTGGCAGCCATGGCATGGTCCTGGGTAGAATTTATGCTGTGTCTGCAGCTGTAACGCTCTAGGGCTGCCCATGAATGCATACAGCATCCCAAGGGACAGTCAGAGCTCTGTGAGACTTGCCACGGGGGTAAAGGAACACCTAATAGCAGAGTGGCTGGGAATCCCTGCCTTGCTTCCCAGTGTTCATACAAAAGGAGCTACCTTCTCATTCCTTGCCTATTTTTCTTCTGTCCCGAAGAAGTTCTGTGCAAGGGAATTCACTGGTGTCGTCATTAGCATGATAGCATCATGCAGCAGTTGCTTTCACGTCCAAAACACTTTGCAAGCATTAGTTTAATTGATCTTTTGCATGAATCAAGATAAAAGAGTATTTTATCATCATTGTGTGAACATAACCTAGACTTCCTCTTTTTGATAAGCTGTTTCTGAATATTTCTGAGATTTTTCTGCTCACAAATCTTTTGCTAGCTAGCGTATATAAGGATAGCTTTCAAAGACTTACTCAGAATATTAAAATCTTAACTATTGATTGTGGCTTGCATTGATTTTAATGGGTTTGTTCCTGGCAGTGTGATTTTCATAGCTTTGGTATTGGTTCTCTTTATTTATTTATATTCAAGACTTTATTCTTTGGATAGCTGAGGTAGCACTGCAAATTACTTTTGAAGATTTTGCTGTATGTGGTCATGTCCTAGTACCAGTTAAGAGCATATAGTCTGGCCTAAAGGTTCTGGGCCTGCTGAGCTATCAAATTCACTTTGGTGTGTATCCTGCCCATGTGAATACATATATGAGCTTCAGTGACTCAGTGGGAGCACACTTGCTAATCTTTAAGAGCTCTGCATGAAACACCACAGCATCTGTTCCCATCTTTATGAGCTCCCAGTAAAAATGATGCCTTACAAATGGAGTGCAGAAATATCTGTAATTAAACTAAAAAAAAAAAAAAAAAAAAAGCACACACTACCATAATGAGGATTTAAAAAGCAGCTGATATCCATAAAATGTGTTTTGAGATTCTTATTTCCTAATCAAGAAGATACATTGTCTTATTTCCTATATCAGGGAGAATCATAATTCCTATGGCATTGCTATTACTGGTTGTGTTACTGTATAATTTCAGGATTGAGATTTCAGGCTACAAAGCTTCACCATATAAAAACACAATGAAGTAAAGCCCCCTATCCCAAATAATTTGCCATATAGGAAAAACCAGGCAGATGTACGAAACAGATAGAGGCAGAACAAGATACCAATTTTTTAGCAAACCACTGTAAACAATGGTCATCACATGTGCCATCCTTTCAAAGAGTTTTTAGCTCTAGAAATTGATGTGATCAATAGGTTCAGAGTAATATCATTCTCTACATTAATTTGCTGTTTCATATAGTCAGTAAATTCATATTTATCAGTTAACTGAATATTTAGTTCTCCATTTCAGTCCTCTGGGGTCTGAAGAAATGAACTGCTGAGGAATTTTACTGAGAAGCAACCACATGCATTTCCAATATTGATTTAGTTTCTGATATTGAACTTCTTACTTCTCTAAATTGCAGATACAGATGGGAAATGATTGTGTGGGACCTGCAGGAAAATTCCAGTACATTGAAAACCAAGCATCCCAAATATGAATATAAAATAAATATATGGATGCAAAATAAAAATTACTAGTACCAGTGCCTAAAATTCATTGTTACTTCTGAACATCAGCAAATTATCTACCTACTGAAAAAATGTTGTAAAATATGTGGAGACATTATGTTCTAGCTAGATCATTTTTCCTATTTTCAAGTTTTAACTTTTTTTATAGTCTATTTAACAGACACACACAAAGTCAAGATTGGTGAGCTGTTTTCATATGCTCTCAAATGCATTTTCTTATGTGATCTCTTTAAAAGTGATATAAAGAAACAGTGCACAATCTCTGATTGCAACTCTGAAATGTATTATTATTTAGATAGAGCCTTTTGTTATGCAAATTGCATGCTACTGCATCTCAAGATGAGAAGTGATCATGGACAGTGAAATGAAGAGGAAAGAAATGAAAAGATGGACAGCAGAGGAATTTTATTTATTTGACTAAAGGCTGAAAATGCACAAAATGGGGTAGGTACAAGGATATGAAAAGCCTGACGTCTCAGATAAACACAGATTGAAATTAAGAAAAAGTGAAAGCAAAACAAGTAAATACATTTAACTTTGTGTTTATATAACATATTAAAGAGTTTGGCACCTTTTCCCCCTTTTTTTAAAAATCAGACAAGTATTTCTTGTTTTAGCTAATGACACAGTGATAGGAAACATTTTCACCTTTCCTTCATTGACCATTTCAAATGGTTCTGACCCATTTGCTCACTATGTCATCTAAGACTTAATAACTTGGTAATTGCTGACTTTCTTGGTTGCCTAAGAACAAATTCCTACTTTAATTTGAATGCAGTGTCCATTTATATTCATAAATAATGACATAAAGTATTGCTGAAGTGGTTTTTCTAATTGTTCTATTTATGTAGAACGTAATAGTCCTCAGCCTCTAAAAAAGCCCACTTTTACAGTGTTTTACTAACTTTCCTTGTCTCCTCATCCCAGGTGTGTGTGAGAAATCCACTGTGAAATGCTAAGTCTTTCTGGCATTTTGTAGGATATTCAGCGGAACATTGGACACTACACTGATCCACATGAGAGACGTGCAGGGAGAAACTTACAGATAGAAGGAAAACAGGAATCTTTCAGCTTAAGGCCTGATGGCCATTTTCCTAAGCTGCCCCTGCTAGATAGCTTACCTTGTTAATATTTACAGTGCAATAATGGTTATCTCTTTCCTGACAGTGCAGGTGGAATCTGTCGAGCTGTTTGTTCTGTTAACACTCTAGGCCCTACAGCTCTTATCATAGACTATGGAGAAAACTCAGTCCTCTTAATGATACAAAATTAACATAAACTTTTTCTCTCCTGCATATTCAAGTCTTCTTCTTCTAAGCATAACATGCCTGTTGATATTCTTTGCAAGGGAAACACCATCAGGCCTGCATAATTGATCTGAAGTTACAAGTTCTCGCTTTTCTCATCGATATTCACTTCAAATCCCATTCCTGCAGCTGGTGCCAGCTGGCATACAAGAATGCAGTAGGGCAAGCAGACAATCTTCTTTCACTGTAAAACCCCCACTATTCCTTCACAAAATTTGAAGCTACCCTGACAGGAGTTGCAGCCTTGGCACTGTGGAAACAAGCTGGTTCACTGTAGTAATCACTGTCTTTACATTACCATCCTCTCACAGACATCTATTGCATTGCAGAAAGCAATCTGATAGGAAAGCTCCCTAGAAAATTCAATCTAGTTACTAGATGCAATACTGGCATATTAGTGTGAATATCTATTGCAATGAACTTCAGTGTCCTGGGTCATTCATAGAACAAGACTAGGAAACTTAGAAACCATTCCAGGTCTTAAGGGTCTCTGAATTAATGACATTGGTGAGGAGATGATATTCAGCCAATCTTGACAAAATAAAATGCCATCTAACTGGTTTGTGCTTCTTCTACAGCCTTTCAACACCTCCAAAAAATTCAGACAGCAGTATGTACCTCATTGTCCAGACCTCTTCTGTAAAGTGTGGTTCTCTCAGACCCTCTACATCCACACCTTACCCTGCACTATGTTGTTACTAGTTTCCTGAAAGAATTGGCCTTGTTGATGAACTTCTGACACAGACCTGAGTTTTCACATAAAGCCAGGTCTCTTCACTTGTCTAGAATTTCGAGACATTTTTGAATTGGATAGTGACTGCACCCTCTGTTTGCCTTTTGCTTTCACCTTCTTTCACCTTCCACAGAAAGACGATATCTTTCAGCAAAGTTACTTCCTTAAGTGAATATAAGCTTTACCACAATCCAGCAAGAAGATTAAAATCAATTTTACCTTGTTTTTCCAAGGCTATGAGGCACGGAACTAAGTGAACATCTGTTGTCCAAGTACAACCAACACAGCTCTACAGGAAAAAGCCTATAGAATTCTAAGTAAATTCAATCCTGAAAGAAAACAAACAAAAAACCCCAACAATTTTATACTCCTCCTGCAGAGTGTCGACTGCCCAGGACTTGCTGCCACAGTATCATTTCTTTAACAGGCTTAGCAGCCAGTGTGAGCACAATGCAATTGAAATCAGTGGAGCTCTGCTCAGCTGAATCAGCTGAGGATATAACTATAAACTGGAATATTAAAATTCACAAACACTCTCTGTTACTGAGTATGCCACTCTGCAGTTCTGCTAAAGCACAGTAGAGAGATGGGAAAATATGTAAATAAATTTCTAATACTGCAGCTTTAGGTTTAAGTGTATGGAAATAAAATTAGCAACATGCTGGCATAAAATCTCTGCAGTTAGAAACAGTAGCAGCAACAACAACAACAAGAGGAAGCCTTTCTTCATTGACTATTAAATATTTCTGATAAGCCTTTACTATCCTGAGTGAGTTAGTATGTGAAAGTGTGTAGGCAACATTTCAACGTGATTATTCATATATACTTGAAGTTTAAAAATTCTTTGTCAGACAGCGTGTCTCTAAATTTAGTAGAATTATTCTGGTTTTGTTCTTTTGTCACATCCCTCACTGGAATATCCGAGTGTTTCTCAGCTGCACATGGAGCAAAGTAACTGGCATCGGTACTGTGCTCTCTACACCCACGTATTCTCTCCAGAGGGTGAACAGTGTGCATTGAGGCATCTTATCTTGGTCCTTTATCAAACACTGATGCTTTCCAAGATATTTGGTGAAGTATTTTGCAGCTCAAACATATATTCAACCTTTCAGCACAGGGAGCTCCTGGGTGAGACATCTAAGGGCTTTGGCATCCAAACTGGTCCCCCTCTAGAAAGCACCTGGAAAAGGGCTGAAGTAAGAAATTTCATTCATAGATGGCATATCAAAGCCTCCAGATCATACTAAAAAGCATTAGTTATTTTAAATTAAAAGGCTTATTTCCTTCCTGATTCCCTCCACAGTTTTCTTTCAGATAGATGAGGCAATCCCAGATGATGTATTCTCCCTCACATTTATAATGATGGTTTGCAACTCAATCAATGCACTTTGGAGACACCAGCATTGAAGCATTCCAGGGAAATATGAAATTCCAGGTTTATTACAAGATCAAGATGTATAACATTAAATTAAAGCTTTTTTTACGTTGAAACTTCTTTCTTTGAGGAACAATTAACTTCATCCCCTGTCTAGCATATCAGCTGTCACACATTTCTGAAATCTTTAGTTGTAATTGCAGTTTGAAATTTTCCTTTTTTCTAACACCATGCTTGACTCTATATGGCTTCTGAGCAAGCCTTGCTACCACTCGGAGGTTCATTAGCCCAGAGCAGATGTATACAATGTAGCATTTAGTGTAGGCGTGAAAATTCAGCCGAATCCAAATAACACTTCTTATTTGTTTAGCTTATCTCCCATATTTCTTGCTGCTCTGATAGCCCTTAGCCTTCACTCTGATGTTTGATGGGCTTGAACCTTATGCCCTTTTGTTCTTTATTCCCTTTCACTTGCCTTTTTAAATTTGTGTCTCAGGAGAAACTAGTAGTGATGATCAGTGACTGGGTTGTTTTGAAAAATTCTGCTGCCTGCAAGTAACCAGATGTGGGATTTCAACAGGACACTCATTAGGCCAACATGAGTAAATTTAATAAAAAGTAAGAAATTTTAGATATATACTGGGAGAAGCAGGCAGGTCCAAGTGCTTCCTAGACAGAAGAAATGTGTTGTTATGCACTAACAATTAAATTAAAGCTAGTGATTTTGAAAGACTAAGTATCCAGAGCAGTAATAAAGAGAGAAAAACTGTAATAGGAACTTTTTTGTAGTCAATTGTAAAGTTTGACAGAATTTTGACGTTTAATCCTCAAATACATGCAAAATGAAGCCTGTGTTTCACTAAAGGCCAACTGAATTTTTCTACCTGTGGTTTGGTCATTGCCAGGAATTTTTTCCAATGGATAGCTATAAGATTTTTGGCTTTGACTTTGGACATAGATGACTACTCACAGCCTCATTATTAGAAACACTGTTCCTGCTCCAATTAAAATGTTCCCTGCACCCCAGATTTCTTTAGCTTACATGTGATCAGAAAGATGGTTTTACCAAAAAGCTATTTTGAACATAGTAAGTAAACATTATAATCTCAATAGTTTTCCTGAGATAAGTATTTTCCCTGAAGTTTTATATGGTTATGTTTCCATAATAGATTTCTTTAGAACAGTTCAAAGCCTATTTAAAAATATGCATAAAAATGAGTATCAAAGGCAAGTTATACTATATTATCTACTGTGAGAGAGGAAAAGTCATGAAACAGTCAAAGCGCTTTAAGTACATATATTGCAAGCATAAGCTTTGGCTTTTACATCTTCTATTTTGTTTTTCCTTGCAGTATCTCAGAAACATGTATGCCATGGAAGTCATAGTTCTAAATGCCTTGAATGGCGAAATAGTCACTACTCAAAATTCATGATCACTGGGGTTTAGTTTTGTTAGGGTTTTTTAATAACACACATAGCCAAGTCTCTGCTAAAAAAAATTAACCAAACCAAACCAAAAAAAAAAAAAAAAACAACACCACCACAAAAAAACAAACAAACAAACAAACCCCCAAACAAACCCAAACATCAGAGTAAAAAACTCAGTTTTTCTGTAATACTTCTGTTCAACACTTGAATCACTGTTCTGCAGTAAAATCTAAGAACAAAATTAGTTCAAGGTTAGAATTGCTTCTAGACTCCCAAGCCGTAAAGAGCTACAGCCTTGCTGAAGCAGACTCTTTCCTCTACCTGAGGAGCCCAAGGACATCTCTGAGATGCCTGGCACTGGATCTGCCTCTGCAGTACCCATGGTATTGGGAGGCAGGGGCTGCTCTTTCTCAAACAGCACTACTAGAGACTGGCAGTGCTTCATCCTAGGGAAGAGGGCTCAGAAATTTCAAGGAGAGTTAGACAATTAAATCCCTGGAGGCTCCTTTCCCCTGGAGAAGAGGAAGGAAATAAAAGATGGTTATTTCCACCCTATGTATTATAAAAGTAAAAAAGCCCAATGGTTACTTAACACACTGTGACATTTGGAACAAATTGGTTGTGCTTCTAAGACACCATACACACATATCTATAAAGTGCCTGGATAGAGAACTATCATGGACCTTGGCAGATTATCTGTGGAACAACAGAGAAAGAAAAGGATATCAGTGCACAAATAATGCCTTGAGATTTGGTTTTCTTAGGAAGCACAAGCATTTGAAGGATCACAGACTTCATTCATTCACCTTGCCCTCAGGTAACAGCAGTGGGGCTGGTCTGCACCCTGGAGAGATCAGGTCCCAGCTGACTGGTGTGCACTAGCAGGTGACACCTACCCCCAATTTTATGACCTCATGCCCACCCACAGTTGGGTGAGCTGCCTGATCACAGTGGCTTGGCTGAGCTGACCTGGAGGGACCCCCCTTCTCTGGGGCACCTTTGGGCATCACTTAGGAACCTGTTTCAGCTGGCATGTGCTACCCCTTCAGAAATGCTTTGATCCCACTTCCAAGCTCGTGCATGCAAACAGCAATTCTAGGGACCCAGTTTAATCCTGAGTGAAGCAAATATTGGAAGGAATTTGAGACCCTAGGCATAGGCTTATAGCTCTTCTAATGCAGTCCTGCCCTGCATACATTGTAGATGCATTAGCAATGTACATTTTATCAAACCTTGCCTGGAGGTTCTCAATGAGATCCAAGAACATATAAATTGGATTAATCTAAACTCATTTTTATGTGAACTTCAGGGCACATAAGTCCATAATATAGGCAAAGCAAAGAAGAAAAAGGGAAAAAAAGGAAACTAAACAAACTAACTGCTACTTCTAATAGGAGGGAAAAATTCTCTGAATGCTTTAATATGAACTTGGAAGGATTTATATAATTGCAAAGAAGCAGAATTGTACTTATGTCTTCAGCCCTAGCAGAACTAAGCCTTACACCATAAATAACAGAAATATAGCTTTACCTCCTTTTTCAGGGGTTTATTTAAAGTGAGAATGCCCTGCAACAAAGAGCAAAGGCCAAACAGCTTAGGCTATTAATTCAGTTTTAATAGGGATTGTTATGTACTGTAGCATATTCTTTGTGCGCATCGATGTTCCTGTTTTCTCTCCACTCCTTTCCTTAGTGTGAAAGCTGTCTCTTCTCACTAATTAACTTTCATTACCTCCCACTGAAGAGAAGAGACTGAGAGATTACTGGCTGACTGCCTTTGACACACTTAATCAATCCCTAGAGAACAAATAATGACCCTGTTTTGGTTTCTTTTTTAACTTGTAACCTTTTTTTCCATCCTGAGACAATTTCCCCAGTCATTTGAACTTACGTCCATTTCAGTTTCAGGACTCTAATGATAAGTAATTCTGTGGTCATGTAAGTAATCAATAAGAGGATAGTTCTTCATGTCATCTTTCATAAAAATATTAAACTTGCAGTGTCATTTTGCCATGAAAGCTCACTTTAATATTAATCACAGAAAACACTGCAATCTTGCTATCTGAGAACACCACCAGCACTATATTTACCCAGTCTTATCTGCGAAGTTATTTACATAGAAGCTGGGCATCAGTTACAGGGTTTCCATTACTTATACCTCATGTTTTTAATTATTGGGATTATAATCCATATACAGCGGAGCTGCACTGATGTAAGAGCAGTGACATCACATGTGAATTCCAGTGTAATTATCAATTTATGACAAACATAAACGTATGGGTGCTAAGGTCACTTGTTATCAAGTAATAAATCTGACCAATTCAGAAGGACCAATTGAAAGAAATAAGTAAACTTCCTATGAAAAAGCAGCCTCTACAACTTTCTATATAAGTGTGTGTAATGTAGAGGATACATGCATTACTTTTTTCTCATTCAGGTAAAGAACAACTTCTACCTCCAGACAAGGGACGATAAGATTAAATTTCTTCTTAATAAAGTTGCATTTTAGCTGCTGTTTAAACTGTGGTAGCCCTCACTCAATGAATCAGGATGATGACTTTACTTGCCCTTTAAAGCAAGGCGCAGAACATTTGCAAACATGCAAATAGATGTGGGTCAGTTTTAGCCTCTGATGTAATTTCTTTCTGTCTCTATCAATTTGCAAACTTAAAACTTAAATAAAATCCAGTTTTTCTGCTGATTGCAAGAGACCACATCCCCGTGGTGAAATTTTGTGAGATCAATTACATTTATGTGAGCCCTTACTAATTGTAAGCATGACTGTCATAAACTACCCAAGTGTCTAAGTCCTAGAATATACAATTTTTCATGATAGCAGTGAGGGAATGGTCTGTATGTCTTTCTTGATATGTAAAGCCACTGTTGCACCACTCTTTCAGACTTACCTCTTTTTTTAGAGCAGCTTTTCCTCTCTGGTGTATTTTCTTAGCTGGTATACATATACTTTGTACACAAGATATTTATTCTGTTGCAGTGGGAATCAGTGTGTTAAAATTGATGGAGTCTTTCTTTTTATTATTTTAATGATTGCTTAATGGATTAAATAACTACCTGCTGGTTTATGGAAGTCTCAGTTTTGCAGATCTCTCCATGGTTTAATGAGGAAAGTATCAGCATATTTTTATTTCCAGAGCTGTCTAAATCCTCTTCTTATCATGACAGGTGTTACCTCCACAGCATGAAGCACTCTCCAATTAACTGTAAGATAGCTATGTAACCTAATAATTAGAAGTGGCAAATATTAATTTAGATGTTTCAGATGAAGTAACACTCGCTTTCGAGACTAGGTAAATTTCCAAAAATAAGAAGCAAAACCTAAAATTCAAATAAATCCATGGCAAAAGGGTGTATGAACAAAATTACCTTTTTATTTTTTTTTTTAATAAACTGATATGAAGAGGGTAATGAATTGAGCTGTGCTCAATATTGATCCTGCTATTTTGAATACCAGCTTGTTTGAAGGAAGATGTGAATACATTATTTCATATCTACAATTATTTAGAACACAAGGTTGTCCACAAGTAAGGTTTTGGGGTTAGGACTCTTTCACAGACATTCTGAATGAATACAGACAAGCTTCACAGTTTGTGTCTTTAACTCCTTTATCTTTGTCATGTGAACATAGACATTAGAAAACAAAACAGGATATTTCCCAGGATATTGCAAGCATAAAACACATTGTAATGTTAAAGACCTTAGTTAAGAGTTATGCAGGTATTGCCCGCCTGTAAGAGGTCAGAGTATTCTTTCTCCCATGCAAATGATAGAATTGTGGGGTTTTTTGTCCTCATAAATAAGACCTCCCTGTAAAACTCATCAAATATTAATGTTGTCTGTCAATACAGTGCACTATTCTAAAGCACATGGTAACCTTACACAAAATGAGAACACACTATACATTTAGGAAAAAAATATTTCCAATTCGTTGGAAAGTCCAATTAATTATAACTTAAGTAGAATGACCCTCAGAATCTTTTTATACATGTTACTTTCTGAATGCCTGAAGAAAAAATGTGACACAACCCTCCACCCCTCTGCTTAAGTCAGTGGCAAAACTCTGATGAACTTCTGCAAGATGGAGCTTTTGCTTTAATTGTTTGCTCATTATTGCCATTATCACTTATACCATTACTATGCTACATCATTACTTCTTTCAGACCAGTTACCATACTTGTCATTTTATACTCCTATGAAATGGCTATCCATATTCATTACACATAGATTGGAAAGGAAAGCATCTGTTTTATACAGTGACTAAATGATACTAGTTAGTGAAGTAATTCTGAGTAAAACTGGACTCTATGTCCTCTTGCTGTTGTCAGTCATATTTGTAGGTGGAAAAAAAGATCCATTCTTTCCTTGCCTAGAGCTGCATATGAGCAGTTCATGGCAACTGTAGTCAAAATTGTTGTTTAATGATGCTTGAAAGATTATTATACTTTGTATTAAAGTCTCATTCTATTCTAGCCTCATCAGGCTATTTTTCACTTTTGTTGAGGTTTCTGAAATATGAAGAAAATATAGTAATATGTAATATTCAGCACATATGTCCATATGTAATATACAGCTCACATGTCCCAGAAAAAGCAATAAATTATATGAAACATTTAGAATAAAAACTTAAATCGATAACAATATCATTTAAGTTCATATTTGAAGGAATTACAGAATTTAGAGTTTCTGAGGTCTGTTTCATTTTTACTAGAATGGTAATATAAAACAACAGGTGCAAATCCCTTTGTGTTTGTCACCGTCTACAGGCAACGGATAAAACCCTGTGGCAAAACAAAAACACTGAGCACAGTTCCATGATCTCTGCTGAGAAAAAAGATCTGTTGAATTCAGAAGAGCTGTTTGCTTGCGGAGGAGCTGGGAAAGCACTACCCTGGCCTGTGATAGCTCCTGGTTTCAAACTCTAATTATGCCATGTCTGCAGAAGAGAAAGGGAACACTGCAGAGCTGATGGCTGTAGGTATCTCACTGTTACCTTCTTTCTGCTGTAGGCTGGAGTTATTCGGTGCATTACAGTTTGTGTATATAGGCTCAAATCCTTTTAGAACCCAAGGAAAGGACTCATTTGACCTTCAAATTTCTAAATGTGGAGATCAGCATCAGAGCTGGTTGTCTGGACTCTGGAATTTTGGAAGAAAAAGCAGACAATTTTGAGATACAAATCAACTTCAGGCAGATAGCTGAATTAGATAACATCAGACACACATAAAATGCTTTTTTCTTATCAGTCATCATAAAAATAGCATAGACCACTGTTTCAGATAAGGAATAAACCACTACAGTTTGGCATTATAGTTCGGTCAGCTAAATCTGCTCCTTCAGGTGCATCAAAACCTTTTATTACCATGCCAGGTCACAATTTAAAACTGAAATCCCTCAGAAAAAGAAGGAAAAAGAAAACTATTTAGCCTTTTGGACAGTAAACACTTAGGTTGCTGACTCTTCTTACTGCATTTCCCAAGCTGCAGAGGACAAGGATTCATCCAGAGAGACTACCGTGTTAGACTTCATAAGCCCTGTGTGTGACAGCAGCAAGTACTGGAAGTGTCAGCACTAATTACGGCTGTTTTACTTTGGTGTAGTGGGACTCAGTCATGGCACTGAGCTCCTGGGGCTGCCAGGCAAGCACTTGCCTGTAGAGCAGCTGCCTCACAGCACCTGCATAGCAGGAGGGCTGAGAATCCCTCTGCTCTGGAGAGTGAACAGCTAATGGCATATGTGCAAGTCAGGATCAGCTGTGGCGAGCAGCACAGGAAGGACTTGGTTTTGATTCCCACTTTTAATGGGAAAAATCCCACTCTTTCCCCCATGCTAAGGGTGACACCCCTAGTAGTGTTATTTCTTTCAGCTCACAAACTCACTGCTCTTGGCATTTGCAGATTTCTTTGCAATTAGAAAAAAAAATACTAGCCTTAAATTATCTAAAATATGGTCTTTAACTATACAAAATGATACTTGTGTTAAATATGGAATCACATGAGGTTATCTCAGGCCTATCAGGTCATGTCATGTTATGTCAGCAGTGATGTAATATTTTTGAGCTCTACCCAGAATGATTTGATAAAACATGCCACAAATCGAGTCTGAACAATACAATTAGAAAGTAAAGGATTTAAAATCAAACTATAGCTGTTTTAGTAAATGACTGGTTCACATCAATTTTATACCATGCAAGTACTGAATGCTGTGTATAAATTTATGATTTTCCTCTCTGTTGCTTTAAAAAGTGATTGCTACTTGCCCATAGACTGCCTGCCTGCAATTTTTTTTGCCAAAAATCATCTGCAAGTGTCAAAATACAGCTCTCAAATTGCCACTGGGTAAGTAATATCTATTTATGGTTCTTTGTAGTCAGATCTTCTTTGTTTCCTGATGAAAGAGAGCAGCTCAATCCCTTCAGCTCCAAGATGCTGTCTAGTAAACTGTTCTGTGACAGTTTTTTCTACACAAATTATTTCTAAGAGATTGAGGATCTACTCCTTTAGTCCAGATCACATTTCTGTTTCTCAATTAATCCTAAAGACAGGGCAAAGAAATGGTAAATTCAGTCTGGATTCACTCAGTGCAAGAGCTTGAGCCTTTGTTCCCTGTAAGTCAGGCCTTCAGTTATTTAGGCTGGTGTTTCACCCTAAAATTATAATTTGAATTGATAAGATAGTTTTTAACAGGCTAAAAAAATATCACCAAAATATCACCCAAAAATTTTACATTCTTTTCTGCATCATAAATGTGTCTTAAAGAAAAAAATATAGTTCAACTTCCAGAAACCATGGCAACAGCACAAAATTTCCCTAAGTCAATGTTCAAGTAGTACAAGCCATTGTAGCCATCATAGGTGCTGTAATGGCTTTGACACAAGCCAGCAGAGGCCCCAGTCCCTGCTATTAGCACAGACACAGCAGGATTGCAGCAGCACCCTCTGCTATAATGACCAGCCTTTCACATCCTCGCATTATATGACCTCAGCTTCTCATAAAGACAGATGAGCAGAAGAAAGACTAAAATGGTAAGAAACTATAATCCATTACATGTCTTCGAAGATTTCCTAGCATTAACAAATCTAATTTGCTATTATCTATGATTTTGAAACTTTTCTAATAAAGAAGAGCAGTGCACCTAACTCTCTGTAAGTCCTGTGGGAATCCACCCATTAAGTCGTTACCCTCGTTTCAGTTTAACATCCTAGAACATCTTTTTTTGCTGAGAGGTATTTTTTCAGCATAAATAAAGGTAATAATATCAAATCCAAAGCCTCTCACATTTAAATAGACCAAGGAGTATACACACTGCACCATAATCCTTACCAGGGCCCTACAGCCAACAACAACTTCTGTGAGCACAGAGGAGCACAGTGTCCCAGGTGGCCATACCCTGAGGGCTTTTCTGTTCCTTGCCAAAGAATTAGACTGCAAAATCCCAGAGCAGTGCAATGTATGGTGTCAGACAGTTGACTGTCACAGGGGTGTGATTTGATGTAGTTACTCCAGGTCTCAGATAAAGATTTCAAGTTTATTATGGATAGATAGGTAAAGAAAGATAAAACTCAGTCCACAAACAAAGTAGCTTCTGTCTCTTCCCAACTGCAGCTCCACTCCATGATAAAACAAAACTTGTGAAAGCAACAGTCCCTTTGAGTCTTTTCTGAAGAATGGGGTGTTTTTGACTATGTTTAATACAGGTTACTATGAAAGGCATTGTTCTATCTGTGGCTGTCTAAAGAAGGAAGGTTTTGATGGTAAAATACTCAGAATTTTTATTATAAGCACAACTTACGTGGAAAATGCTCAATATGTCAAGCTCTTCAATAGGCCATCATCAGTGTGTGGAGGGAAACATTTTTTTTTTTTTTTATTTCCAGTTGTATCAATCATCTTATAGGAGTTCTTGCTTTCTTTACAAACTTGGATGTGCTTAAAACTAATTTGGAATGCCCATGTACACATAGATCTTTCCCTGTGCAGTATAACAGTTTAAAATTCAAGGAGAAAACCTTCCTAGGACTTTGCTGCAGGATATCTGTCAACAATTGTGCTGCCTGTCAACAGCCTCTGCTATGGGAGTAATTTAATATAACTCTTTTATCTACTGAAATGAACAGCTTCAACATGGAGACCATTCTTTATGCCTTGTGTGAGTCCTATTCAATGACTGGAAAATATTTGCTGGATATGTACCTAGCAATGAGATAGCTGCAGAAATTGTTTATTTGGACTTTTCTGAAAGTTTGGAGCACCTGCTCAGTGCCTTCATACTGGCATGACTAGATTGTGTGGTTGTGTAATGACTGCAGGTTTCTGAGGCTTACAGGGCAGAGAATCAAGCAGGTGAGTAATTTAGGACTACACAACAGGGGAAGGGGAGTTTAAAGAGCTTAAACATGACTCTAGCTCCCAAGTAGGTCCTGGGAGCCACCTTCTCTGCAACCTCTGCCTCCAGCAGAAGGGTCCATGGCCAGTAGGAAGCAACATCAGAGAAAGTAAATGGCAACAAAAACACTTTATATACTTCTTGCAGGTCTTTCCAAAGGATAAGTCATTGCTATAGTGTGAAGGCAAACTGTTATAGCAGCCTATAAAAAATAGGGATTTTTTTGGCAATGGGATGAAAAATATGACAAATATTTTCTCATCATCTCTGAGAACATGGAACAAATGATATAAACATAGCATTCATACAGTGTAATCACAAATGTCTAATAAAAAAAGCTTGTAAAATGAATTCTAAAACATTATAAACTCTATAAAACAAACTATAGAAGGAACAATGATAGTTATGGTCAAAAATAAAATGGTTCAACAACAAAGGTGAAGCTTCATACCAGATTTTCTAACAGTTTTAATAAAAGATTTTTGTTCCCTTCAGAACTTCAACCAGAAACATGTTTTTCCCTATTATGTTGTTTTCAAAGATTATACCTTTCGTAGTCCCTGTACCTGATACCTGATCATTTTTTTTGTGAATGCTAATGATTTCAAAGTTAATGCTCAAGTGGGAAATCCTTTGAATTGTGAATTTATAGAAGTTAATTTTGAACATGTTCTCTGTGTGCTATTGTATGTTTAGAGCAGTGACAGGGGTGATTATTAAAAAAAAATCCAATGAAATTGTATTTGCCCCTAAATGTCTAGAGAGCTAATGTATATGGTCACAGATGAATCATGTGATCAGTATCATGAGAAAGGATCTATCTAATTCTTCTTACTTTTCACTTTTAAATCATGTGCCAAGAGTGTACTTATTAAGAAATTTTCTGTGTGGCTTGCACTGTCTTCTCATGTACATGCTTACAGTTTGACAGTTTGGGCACTAATGAATCTTCCAAGTCTCAGCATGAATTACTCTTTGTAAAACCTAATATCTGGGGGGCAAGAGTGTTGCTGTTATGCTAGACTGAGTTTACTTCTTTAAGGGTAGAGAAGAGAGTAAACAAGTTTAATTGCCTAAAGCATCTAATCTTGGGATAGAAAACATAAACTGGTTTCAAAGTCAGTCATATCCTATACGGCCAGAAGGACCTAGCATCAGGAAATCTATCTGCAGATCTTAGTTTCCACACTAATATCCATTACAATTAAATAGAGCAGATTCTATTTTTAGACATTTAAAATTGTTGAATTAACACATTTAAGCAAATTAGTGTTTGAACACTTGTAGAAAATTGTGGCTACTCATGGTCAACAGAATATTTTTTAACTTCAATACATATGATAAGATTCAAGAAACAATGGTACAATTTATTACAAATGACAATTTAATGACAGAAATATGAAGTTATTGACTCTGCAGCTTGAACTGGGTTGGGCTTCAGTCTTGCAAGACACCTAGTTACATTTATGAAATTAGGAAATCTCATTGAATCTGCATTTCAGAGTAAGGTCATGTTGTAAAAAACTACCCATTGAGATAATGATATTCTTTTTGTCATGAACCTTTCAACTGCATTTCTCTAAAATGAATAATTGAAAAAAATTTTTGTTAAGTTGCTGTTTGACTGCTGTTTGCTGTTTGACATCAGTGATGATGGAACCATGAAAAAACATTTGTATCTCATAGAAAGGGAATTAAAAGCCCTAATGAAAATTTTGGTGGATGAATTCACATACAAAGGATGACCTCAATAAAGTGCATTAATAAATTATATTATCATCCCAAAGGGCCTGCTGTGGTATTTTTCACTTTATTCTGGAAGCATAGAACAATGTTGCTTGCTTGTGTTAAGCACAAATTACTACTTGCTATACAAATGGCAATATTTGTTTGCGAAAGGTTTTGTGTTTAGCTTACACATTAATCCAGTCAGATAAATAAATGTTCAGTTATGTTTCAGCAAATAAATTCTTTGTAAACATAGTTTCAGAAAGTCAATTCTAGTTTGCTCTGTCCATTCTACAGCATGTCGCTATATATATTTTGAAATTTTTAAGCTCCATGTACCCTAATGGAAAAAGGAAATAGAGAGTAAGTTTGTAGGTTGTGACAAGAGAGTTAATTTCCGGTGTGTTTCACTCTAACCTTTATTAATCTTTACATGAATCTTTACATTTGTTTCAGACATGGAATGGTTTGCGGAAACCCAGTTCAGAATATTTGAATATCAATGACTGGAAAAAACACGATGGTTTAACTTTTGCCAATATATCTGTGCCATTCAATTTTTTTTACGGTGTAGCTTTAGGTTCTAGGAGATTATCCAGTTAGCTAAATCCCTGCTAAATATTTACTTTTATCCAAATCTTCTTTACATTTGCAAATCCTGACTACACAAAATTTTGTATACGGCATCTCTGCAGTGGTTGGGACACAAAAATTGCTATGTGCAAGTCCACTGTTTCACGGCCCTACAGCTGCTGTTCCCTGCAGGCTGGCAGCATGGAAGGGGCTCTTTGGTTTGCAAAGAGCAATGGACAGCCCCTCGGGGAGAGGAACTGCACACACATTTGTGCCAGGGAGAAACTGGGAAGTGCCTATTAGAAGTGCCCTTGGCATGGAAATGCCCTCTCATTTATTTGTTAATTTTACTTCCATCAGATAAATGTTTGATGTTACAGCAGCCAAGTGCTTTTGCAGGTGAAGCTCCCAGACCTTGAGCTCCCACCTTGGCACCTCGAGCCTATGCTGAGGACAATACAGATCCTGATCCTCTGGGCATAGAAAACTTCTGGATATAAAGACTATCTAGAAGCCCATTGGTATGCTGTTCTTTAAAGCAAAAATGAAAGAGAGAGGTGTGAGAAAGAGAAAGAGCTCACAAGATACAAGATATTTTGCACTACTTAAGAATAGGCTAATTTCTGTAAACTCAGAAGGAAAAATCAATGTGTGCCTCTCAAAGAGATTTTTTTTAATTTCCCTTGGCTTCTTCAACTTTTTCCTTTAATTCAAGCTGAGAAGAATAAAAATTAAACAATTGTCAAACACTACATCATGCTGTTACAGCTAATAGGCATAGCAGGAAACTTTGTAATAATAATACTTTAAATCAAACTTATTGGCAGAAAGCAAGTAATCAATGTGATTTGAGAACTTTTCATGAGAAAGGTTTTCCAATGAAATAAAGCTCTTACAAACAAGTACGTTTTCCAAGGAAAAGTTTAGTTTTGAAAGAAAAAAAAAAGCATTATCTTTTAGAAAAATGGAAATGTCTGCATCTAACCATGTATCTACTATCCTGTGACCCTGTATGTCACAGGCAGAAAATTTGACAAGTGTAAAATTTCATGCCATTGTTGTTTACATTAGACCTTTTTCTGTGTTTATTGCTTTTCTCAAATTAGTTTTTCAGCCTGACAAAAGATGAAACACATTCAAAATTTGGATTTCTTTTTCCTGATAAGAGTCTTATAGACAAATACAACTCTCTGGCTGAAAATGGTACATTTCATGATCATTATTTTTAATTGGAAAACTTTTGTTGTCTATTTTAATATTTTTTATGCTTTAAGACAATCTATTAAAGATGTGTCAACATCTTATATTCATTTTATTCTCTTTTTCTTTTTTCCCCATTTTACCTTTGCCAAAAAAAAAAAAAGAAGAGGGAAATGAAATATTATATTTAATGAAAAACAAAATACAGACAAGTGTTTTCCAAAATGTGAATAAAAATATGAAAATTACAATAACACTTTTGTTTTTTGATGATTGTGGAATATTGCAAAAAAAACCTACTACTTTCAATAAGGATGGAGAAGTGTGAAAAAAATTTAATATGTCAATCTTTTGTTGTTTTCCCAGGTCCACCATGATTTGGAGAGAAACTCTAGTGCCATTTAAGACAATGTCAGCTACACTGACAATTACATTCCTGTGTTTGGAAATGTCTAAGAACTGCTTTCCTACCCCAGAGTTATTTCCCAAAAGACAAGCTATCCATCAGCTGGTGTGGGGTCACACGTGCCTCTCACACAGGTTTGCTCAGCACACCTTCTTCAACAATGAAATACCTGACTGGTGCTCAAGAGCAGTAAGGCTTCTTTATTAAATTCAGTGAAAACCTCACCCATTCATTATATCCAAAGGATTGTTCTGTTACTATTCAGCAAACATTTTAATAATAGGCAATAATCCTGCCTTTACCACAAGCTCTACTGCAGAAATTAGTATCTCAACAAATATGACAATGTGATGTCGGGGGGCGAGAGGAGAAAGACACCGACTGAATGTGAGTGACAAATCAAGCTCGTTTATTGTCCGACAGTGAGCATATTTATACTTCTCTGTGTGCCCAAAATAAAACTACGTGATAAGTTTTCACACAGGGTTTGTTCTCATACAGAAGTTTCACACGGGACTTTTCTCTAATTAGGGCACTATGTTACTATCAGAAGGCTACAATAACAGTTTCTTCTGCCAAGTTAATCTTTAGACACCTGCAGCTTGTTTTTGGCTTTCATGTCTCCCTTTCCCACAGCTGTCTTACGAGTAACCTTGAGCAGAGGCCTAACTCTCATCTAAGGGGCCTGGATATATACTTTATATACACAGACATATATACTTTATGTCTGTGCAGCCGGAGATGGTTATTCTCCAACAATGTGAGGGCATTTTGAGTTTTGTCATCTAGAGTAAGTAACGAATGTGAACTTGGCAGCTGCCATCTGGTTAATTCAATTGCAATCAATGATGAAATGATGAGTGAAAGTATGAAGAGGAAGAAACTTGTGAGCATCTTGATGAATGAAAGCCTGAATACAAATGACATCAGCCATGTCCATTGTTAAGATGCAACATCTGCAGAGTCAATAATGGGGATGTAATTTGGCTGGGTAAAAGTCAACAAAAAATAACTATTTTTAAAAAGAAAGCATAATAATATTATTTTATTCCCTTTCTCAATAGAAATGAAACATGGAGGAGAAAAATACCTGCACAATTTAGATCAGTTTTGGCAAATGATATAGAATCTCATTAAAATTCTGAGGAAGATTTATTGAAGTTGATTTGGACACAAATTCTCAAGACAAAATAAAACTGTGATTTCCACACACGGACATTACGTGCTTTGTACTTTAATAGAAAATTTGTTGCTTCGGTGTTGACAAAACATTTTCAAATGCAAGATCTACCTAGAGTGGTGCCTGCTGTGCCCTCAACAACACATTTCAAATAGATCCTTGTTACACACTGTAAGGTACTTTAGTCCATATACATGCAGATGCTAAGATGCTGGTGGCAGTTGAATTGTTGTTTATAATGTCTGCTCTGTTTTCCTGCTTTGAATTAAGCATCACCATCTTTCCTCTCTTAAATTCCTGCCTTTTCTATCAACAGTGAGCAGGAAAGTATTGCTTTGACCACAAGGGTAGCAAATTGATTATGAATTGGTCAAGGGACTAAACACCGAACAGTAATGAACACCGGCCTGAGCTGTCTGTGAATGCTCCATATTATGTGTAAAGATGTTAAACAGCAATGACTGCCTCTTGCAGCATTGCCCATGGGAGCAGCACCGTGAAGAGTGCTAGATCTGATCTGAGGGTTTCTGCTAATTATCACAAAAGAAACACAGAGCTCTTTAAACGTACAGGTGACAGCAGAGGAAAACCTTGCTGGATCTGAAGAAAGAGCAGTAACAGTTGCAGTCACATTTATCTGCTTCCTCCACCGCCTTCTCTCTGCCCAAACCTGCATCAGTGAACACAGTTTCCCACCCTCATTCAGTGCCTGGGAGCACAGCAGGGTCAGACACTACCAGCACTGAGGTCACTGTGACCCTGGGACACGTCCAGCTGGGAAGGCAGCCCTGCCATGGCTTTGTCAGCTCTGCAGCACCGAGTCACCTCCAGGCGAGGACAGGCATGGGCACCTGCACAGCCACCCCCACGCACTGTGCATGCACCTGGCAGAAGGACTGTGTTGATATTTGAAAAGAGGATGGAGCACAGCTGAGCCCCTGCTTCCCTCTGGCTTCCCACTACGTGTTAGTCTGTGGACAGCCTTTGGCAATCCCTAGGACTTGGTTTCAGAGAGGAATCCAGCATAAGTCACTGCCGTGTCATTTACTGTAAGTCCACAATATTTTGACACTGCCTGTTAAACTATTTATCAAGAGCTCATTAATTTACTTTTTTTTTTCTCTAGCAAGAATGGCTTAATTCTTTATGCCTGTGAACTGCAGCCTGGCACAACAACAAGGCCTGAAATTCTGTTTGATTATCTCTGTTAACAAACAAAATGAACACAGTTTTCTAAAAGACTTTCAGCTTGGAAATGTTTGAAATTGGCTGCTGGCTGAATTTGGTCTGTGAATGTTTGGCATTTCTGCAAAGCTTCAATACTCCTAACCTGAATTTTTTGTACTTTTATGAATTGTGTGTTATTATGTCTGCAAGTTCAGATAGCAGTTCATTCCAGTACTAAAATGGTTTTCTTATCCTTTTACTTGTTCCCTGACTACTATAGTCTTTGCATCCTTTTCACTTGAGAAATTCCACATGAAAGACGGAATTTCAGCTGGATCAGTGATCAAGTATTTTTAGACTTAGGTTTTCTTGCAATATAAACTTAGGCACAAAATCCATTCTTGATGATGACACTCTCAGACTGTCATCTCAGTGCATAAGAAGTCTAAATCCAGACTCCAGGTGGATAGCAGTGAGCTATGCAGCTAGGAGTGGATCTGCACTTACATAGACTAACATAGACTAAAAATTTAAATATGTTTTGTAATACTGCCAGTGTCTAACTTGGTCAAAATATTGCCCCACCAGTGAGACAACACAATCTTTGGAAAATATTTCTGTAAATATTATCTTCAAAACAGAGAGCATGTTAAAGATTTTTCCTGGAGGAAATCAACATCTCATTTGATTCTGGCAGAACCTCACTGATGATTCTGTGCCCCTTCATTCACACACCCAAACAGACACACACACACAAACACACCTCTGGTTAGAAGTACTGTCCATCACAATTGGTTTAATCCCACATGAGCAGAACTATGGACCTTCTGCACGTCAGGTATCATTCCCAAAATGGTTGTGCTTTGGGTGCATAAATATATCCTGAATTCCTTGGTGCAGATTCAAAGTTCTTCCACAGACCTCTCAGTGATACAGCCATGCTCCCCACGAGCTTCCAGCCCGTTACTAAACCTACTAGTTGCTAATCCATGCACTCTGCTTGACTTCTGTGTGTGTGTGTGGTCACTCAGGCTGTTTCTCCGAGTCGTCAATGGGGTGCACAACAAGAAAGGAATAACTCTGACCCTTCCAGTGCAACAGAGGAGTTCAGCAGGGAACACAGTCCAGATTTGGGTCTTGGTAGTAATGCAGGAAATGCAAAAATGCTTGTCACATTATTCTGAATCAAACTGAAGCAGATCAAACAGAGAGGGACTTCCTTTAAATTCCTTCTCAGTTTTGCCATTTTTCAGTACCTCTGCATTTAAAAAAAAAAAAAAAAGTGTTTAACCCTCAGGCTAGAAATCTTAGTACACAACAAATACTGTTTTAGAAAGACTTGTCTTGCTGTAAGCTAAATTGAAATACACTTTAGAACTTAATTCATAGCAGTTTGGTCACTTAGTTAATAATTTCTTAGATGTTGTAGATGTTTTTTACTGGCGCAATATTTTATATTCAGCACATTTGAGAAGACCAAAACTCACAGAAACTTGACTAAACCCTTCAATTATCACCTCTCATCTTCTTGCCTTTATCAGGTTATGATAAACATGAGGCCACATCCTCATCACCCAGACTCCATGGATCTTGTAGACACCAACAGGCAGAGCACAACAGGTCTGCTGAAGTCACTGAGATCCCCCTGGATGTCAATAGCAGCAGGCCCAGCTCCTACCCTTTAATTTGCATTGCCTCAGGGCAAGACCCTCCCAAACACCCACAAGGGAAGCAAATGTGACCCACCACCATGGAGAACCACAATTTTTTATGAAAAACCTTCTCTCCTGCTTGTTGCTTTCAATAATTCCTGTTTCCAAGAAATTGAAAGACACCATTAAAATTCAAGACAGCATGGTGATACCCATACACTGAATTGAGAAGCTGTATGATAAAATTAACAAACCTCTGGCCACATCTCTGCCTCCTGCACACTGACCCACCTCTCCTAGGATTGTCTTGATGTTCCAGATCTCAGAGCAGCTTTGCATAACTCTAGCATCATAATACAATAAATAATAAAAAAATAAAAATTCCAAAAAACAGTCTGCAAAGACATATTTAACTTCTTTTTCCCTGGTGCAGCAGGTGCTCATCCAAAATTTTGCTGCCCTCATGTATGGGATGGGCAGTATGCTGGAGATAGTTCAGTCTCTGAGATTTTTACAGCCTATGAAGGAAAGATAAGGTTATGCTTAGCAAAAAAAAAAAAGAAAAAATATTTTTATCAGAGCTCCCTATTAGGCAATAAATTAACCACAAAGTAGAGTGTAAAATATCTGTGTGTGTATCTAAATATATGCACACATATAAATACACAGACACACATATAGTGACCCCTGCTCAGGAATGTCCTGCTGTTTTGCAGGGTACTGGGCACACTTCTGGGATCTCTGCCAGTACACACTTTGTTTAAATACTTTCCCGAGGGAAAGGCTTGACCCGTGGCTGCAGGCTGGAAGCTGAGGAGCTTCCCTGCACTGCTATCTGCCAGGGCATTGGTGGCAGAGGCTGAAGGCCCGGGCGTTGTGCCACAAACAAATGCATCCCTTCACACAGACTGTGCAGAGCGGCACAATTTCAGCCTCTGGGAGCCCAAGAGCAGCTCCTGCACATGCAGTGTCTGCTGCTGAGGGCTCTCTGTGAGCAAATTTCATAGATCCATGGTGCTCCTATGTGTCCCCGTCTCACCCAGCTTGATTTCAGGTTCTTTACTTTGGTGATTTGAGGAGGGTGTGTGCTGTTGTTCCTCTCAGATAGTCAGCTGTGGGACTGTGCACTCCCCTCCACTTCCTGCTTGCAGTGTTTCTCCTTTGTAGCTGCTCTGTTCTTCACCTTGTGCTGTCCATCCCCACAGTCATGCAAGATTGTTTTCATCTCTGCGTGGATGGGCACTGGACCACAGAAAGCTTTGAAGATAGTTGTGTGAACATTCTCAGAGGGATTCTGCATGCAAAAAATATTTTTTTTCCACGGTGTATATGTTGTTATCCCTTCAGAGAAAAATCCCAAAGAAAAAACTTTTCTCCAGGAACGTGTGCAAGGCATAAATAGAAGGGGTCAGAAATACCACTAGAGTGTATTTTCTCTTCCACATTTGAATTAGGAAATTATTTTCAGTGTTACCTTAGTTTCAATATTTGTATTATCATGAAAACTTTTCTCAGATTTTAGACAATCCTTTTTTTCAGATGCCTCTCCATTAAAACCCACACCAATTCCAGCCTTCCAGCATGTCATTTTCTGTTCTCCAAAGTGTCTGTCTTAGGCTCCCTGCCCAAACTCTGAGTCTTATCTGAAATAGTATTTCTATGAAGATAAGTATTCTGTGATTCCATGGGTTTTTCCAAAGAAACTCTTCCACAAAGCTAACACAAATTTCATAAAAGGGACTTTTTCACAGTTTCCTTTGTTCTGCAGTGCATTTTGTCTGTCCCCTGTCTATCCTCCTCTTAAATTGACAAACCAAAGCATAAGTTGCTCTTTAATGATTCAAGCTCTGCAGAGGTTGAATTTTGTGTTCTGTGCATGAAGAGAATATTCTATTATATCTGTTAATTCTTTTTCTGCACTCAGTTTCTGGGATCCTGCATTCAATCAGCCTTTTTCCAGGGGGACATGTAGTGGTGACTAATTTTACATGACTTCCTACTGTAGTGTGTATCTGCTGTTTCATTTCCTTCTTGCTAATGCCTGCTAATATGACTCTCTTTATCTCCTGCTCTCTGGGAATGCTTGTGAAATTCAGCTTCTGAAGAGGATTTGTGGCATAATATCTCAGCTGGAGATATTGTAAGATAATACTTTTTCTATAGAAACAGGGAAGAAATTAGCCCATATATCCTGTGGGATATTGTTAAAGCAGTTGAGAGGGACAAACTAATTACACTATCTCCTCAGCAGAAAACAGATAGATTAGGAGAGCTACATCAGTTTAAAATGGTCTAGAAAGCTCGCACATGATTTTATCCATCTTGTAAATACAATATCTTCTGTTAAACTGATAAACCTAAAATCAGCATGTTTAGAATCTCTAAATCAGGAGAGGATGGGGATGGGATTTTTAAAAGGCATAAAAATAATTTGGCTTATTTATTGTGCTTGGAAATCATTTATAGTCTTCTTGGAAATTTCCTGCCTAAATTATAAGCACTTCTACCCAGGCTGTAATATTCAGTAGACTCTTTCATCTGAGTATCTTCCATTCTGATGTATTTCCAATCACTAGATGTTAGCAAGTGCTTGACAGAATTATTTAAAAGGCAAGCACTGGAAACATATTGTGGAGTAACTATTGGCACATGTTGGATTTTAGATTTATTTTCACTCTATATATCTGCTTTTTCTCTCTCTCTGAAAATGCATATGTTTGCATAGATGGATAGATACAGATGTTAGGAACATACTAAACTTATGTACATATAAATTTCAAGTGTCTCTCTGTGGCATCCCCAGAAGATTTACTAATTAGAGAAGATTTTAACTTGTTGAAGTGAGTCACTGCATGATCTTGCAAACTCACTCTCTTTGGTTAAACACATGCAAGCCATTTTTTAATAAAAACATCTGAGCAGAAGGAATAGACATGTTTTCATTACTGTCTACATGCCTGGTGTTACTTTAAAAACACTGCTATAAACTTCAGCACAACCCCAGCACAACTATGTATGAAGCCCAAAATATCAGTGGCGATATTTGCAGTGGTCCAAGTTATTTTATAAGATTCTTGTGCAGATTTCTTCTGGGATCACAGTGTAATTTGGCTTGTGAGAGACACAGAGAGGTCCATTAGCCAACTTTCAAGTTGGATCCAACTCAGACATGCTCACACAGGTTCTTTGGGCCATGGGTGGAGGAGAAGGCCTAATCCAATCAAGATCCATTCATAGTTTGCACTATTAAAACACAGGAGTACTTTGGTATCATCTCTTTAGCACAAGATAAACACTGTTAAGCATTGAAACTGAATTACAGGTTAGAGAAACAACTTTTCCAAGATCACACAAGAAGCCTTAAGATTATATAGTAAAGGTGAATTAAATCTTAGTAATTTAGATGTGTTATTCCACTTTAAATGCCTTAAAGAGATAAAACTCCGTAAAGACAGACCATACTTATGTTTAATTACTTGGTAGTGAATCAGAAAGCTTGATGTCTGCACTCCACATTTTCAGGCTGTGGCATTATTGTCCCCTTCATCTCTTCAGTCTAGCCCTCTCTTGTACCTGCAATTTTTCCTCTTACCTGTCTTGGAAGAATCAATGTCCTTTTCTCTTCTGTGTTAAGGGTCTCTTTCATGTTAATAGTCTCTTCCAACAGTTTATTTCTATGGACATGAACTTCAGGTATCTTTATATGAAAAAGAAAAACCGTTTTCTGCAAAGGGAAGAAGATAAGCCATGAGACAAAAGCCATGACCGTAAGCCACAGTGGCATTGGCACACCAGCACGTAGTGGTGTGTTGTGGCAGTGGAGATCTGGTGAGATAGAGGGGCAGATCTACCCAGGTGCAAGAAAGGTACTCACATTTGCTGGAAAAATTCACAAATAGTGGAAGGTGTTAGTGTTACAAATTGTGTTAGGCAAAGATCAGTCCAGCAAGAGGAGTGAGAAGTAAAGGAAGACATTATTCAGGGTATTAAAAGTGAAGCCAAGCACTACAGAAATCAGGAACAGAGACATGATGAGATCAGGGCAACACAGTGGTAAAATTTCTTGATATTGCTTCAAGCTTGCCGCAAGACACAATGTTTGTCTTTATATTAGATTTTTCTTTCCATTCTCCCAAGAGGTTTTGCTTTAAAATTAAATGTGTTTCAAAACTGTATTGATACAATTATCTAAAAATGGAGAAAATCAACCCATTTTTATATCCAGTATATGGTTCTTATAAATACTTCTTCCCGAGAATAGAGAAAAATTATTCCTCCTTTTCAATATCTATTGTGGGCTTAATCTGCCCAAAAGTAGAAATAGAAAAGTAGAAATAGTCAATTTCTTCCTTTAGTTCCAGGAAAAGACTGAACCTTCAAAACAGTTACTTTCTGATAACAGGAGCATTGTCAACAGTCCAGGAGAGCTGGGACTAATTGAAACTCTTTTAGGGAAGCAATTATCAACTAACAGAAGACGTATTTAAGTCCAGAAGTAGAATATCCTGTAGTTGGCTTGTGGAGTTCAGATCTTGTTAAAATATACTCAGGAAGCTTGGGTAGCCTCTGTAACAGCTTGAACTTTTTTGTTGTGTTTCAGTTGTCTTGTTCATGAGATACAGTGAAGAAGAGCCCAAGGCCAAGTTCACGGTGGCCATTTCTGCATTATCTTGCAACAGCATCCCTGACAAGATTGTTAAAGTCAAATTCTACCAGGCACTCTGAGCTTGCTGCAGTTACAGTACCTGAGGAAAAACCTCACAGTATCTGGGCTTCAGAGAGCCCCTCAATGTCACCATCACTCATCAGCTGAGCCAGCCACTTTGATAGAATTATCATAGAATCATGGAATGGTTTGGGCTGGAAGGTGCTTACAGGTCAGCTAGTTCCAACCCCCTTGCCACGGGTGGGGAGAGATGCCTTGCACAGGACCAGATTGCATGAAGTCCCATCCAACTGTTCTTGAACACTTACAGCTGGGACAGTCCAGATTCTCTGTGCAACCTCCTTCAGTGCCTCATCACCCTCACAGTAAAGAATTCCTTCTTATATTCCCCTTTGGGGAGCATTTCTGTTCTGCTCATAAAATAGCCCCCAGATTCATACTTTTCATCTGTGACAACACTGTTTGGGACATTTTTCTGCCAAAAATGAAACTGTATTGGCGTAGCCCATTTGCATGGAAAGCTAGTGCAGGAATATCAGTAGGCATGAGGAGTGTGCACACACATTTCAACACAACCACTGGTGACCTCCACCTCAGGTTCAAGCCCATTCTCCCAGTAAAGTATTCTCTTAGATGAGAGGTTTGTAGTTCACAACATGGTAATCCCACAGTGTGGCCTTTCCACAGGTGTGAATTTCATGAGAATGATTTCTCAACTTGTTAAAAGCTCCCTGACAAACAGGCAATAGGAAATGGCAAAGTACGAGAAGTCCTGTGCCAAAAGGAACTGCATTGCTCCCTGTTCACTGGAAGTAAGGATTATTTTGAAAATATTGAGAAAAGAAGATTTATGTCAGAGAAAAGGCAGCTGTCAAATGTTATTTGCTATGACCTGACAGTCTTTGCTCAGGTGTCCTTACAGCTCGCTCTCAGGTGATCAGCTGAATGCTACATCTTTTTCCAGCTCAGTGCACTGGCACAACCCATCTTTCCCTGTGACCCAGTTCCTGCATACCTGAGGGAAAGATGTTCACTGGCAAGACTGACAGTGTTTGTGTGCAGTCCTCTGGGACTGGAAAGGGGCTGTGCCATGATGTCTTGGACGTACTAAAGCCTGGCATGGCAGCAAGAGAGTTTAGTGCCAGAATCAAAGGTCAGAGTCCTGTTCAGTAGGTCTGAGACTTGGCTGACTAGGGCAAGCAGGGATGAGCTTTTGGCAGTAGGGTGGATGGCCCTCACTGTCCTATAAACTGGTAAATGCCAGGAGAGCAAGAATCCTTCTCACAACATCTCTGCTACTTACAAGGGATCTAACCCAGAGGTACTGATTAGTTTTTTTCCTGAACAGCGGGAAATTACCTATATCACTTCATTGATTGAGTCTCCAAATATTCCAGACTCTTGATAACTGACTGCAGAAAAAGCTTGGTTTCTTTACATTGAAGCAGCTCCTGCTGAGAAAACATTCCCTTTGGCACACAGGCACCAGCTGCTCTGACAAGAAGCTGCCATGGGAGAATCTGGTTTTAAGGGTACCAGTTTGTTAGATTAATTTCTCCCTTTGTGGCACTCAACATGCCTCAAAATACTGCTTGAAGAAATTTTATTTTGTCCAAGTGTCTGCTTTGGAGTACTTATATTTCTTCTTCTGTGCTCCTTGTACAGCTGCTGCTGTCCAATTAGCTCAGAGCACTCCTCCAGTCCTAGACCTGCCTGTCCCACATCACCACGTGGCAAGGAGCTTTTAGATACAGAAGAGGCACAAAGCTCATTTCTACTTCTGGCCTTTACCCTAACCACTTGAGTGCATCCATCCCTTCTGACCCCTCTGTACTGTAAGCCTTTACTCTCCTGGGACTGACCTGACACAAGGACCTTGTGTGTCACTGCCCTGAAGCAAGACTCCTTCGGCAGTGCCTGCATTGCTGCTTTTCCCTGGGTACCACTTTAAAACACAGCTGTGTGATGAGGGGTGAGAGAAAGAGGAGGAGCATAAGCAGCATTCTGTCTAATGTAGGCATCAATAATACAGAGGGTTCCCAAATTGCAGAGAAAAAGCCAATTTTCACCAAGAAAGCTGTGAGTGTCAGGTTTTTGGCAGTGGTTTTGGGGAGTTTTTGATGGAACCTACTGCACTTTCTCCCCTAAATACCCTATGAAAAATTGTCACAAATAAGAATATCATCCTCTCTGAACAAGGATCACTCCAAGTTTAAGAAAGAGGTAAGTAATTGTTTCTCTTGAAACAATGGGCACATTGCAAAATTACTTCTGAAGGGGAAACATTATGAGTCAGGCAGGTGCTCAAAATTATTATGTCATGTTATTCTCTTCATTAATAAAAAAGTGACATAAAAATATGGGCACATTTATGAGATCATCTTTCTCTGTCAACTACTTTTAATAATTATTTGCAAAACAAAAGAGAAATAAAAGAAGAAAGCCATTTCTTAGAACATATTTTGTTGTATTTTTAGATTGCTATTTAAACTGAGCAACAGATGAGTTATAATTATTCAAAGTTAACCAATCTGAAATCTAATACAGTACTAGAAACAAAGTACTTGCAAATAAATTGGTGGACAAATATCAGGGATATTGATTTGAACTGATACGTTACGGTGTCCTAAGGTGCAAACTCTGCCTGGATACCTCAGAATTTAGAAGAAGAAAGGCCTTTTCCTTTGTACATACCACTGATACATTTCTTGACCCAACACTGAACTTCAACATCTTCCTTTTCTCACCAAAAAGTGTAGGAATGGCATGTGTCAGAACAAAGATGTTGTATAGGAATTAGCCATGGCATGCCACTGCTCCTTAGCATAAGGAAAATAAAAATTGCTTTTTCTGTTTGGATAAATTCTAAAACCACTTAAGTCACTAAGTCCTTTAAGCCAATTATTCTTTTGAAGTTCAATTAGTTATATTCTGACCTTTCCACAAATATAATTTGGTTAGGGAAAAATGTACAGCACCTTGATTGAATGAATGATCAGAAACTTCCCGGTGTTCTGTGATGAGAATTTTATAAAAGTAAAATAAGTACCTAGAGGACTACTTGTCTACACATTTGCAGAGAGGAAATTTAAAAAACACAAATATCTATTTTGTTATGCTGTTGTTATGCTCATGGCACCCAGTCTGGCAGCCCAAGGACCAATTTCCATGCTATATTCATGGTTCCCACTCTAGAATCCTTCGGTAATAATCAGCTCTTAGGGCATTATCCTTGAGACTATCAATGTAAACATTTAGAAATGTAGTCTCTTTCTTGTAAGCCTTCTCCTCCTTTTCTGTATCTGTTGAGATGTGAAATTGCCTCCATGCAGATGCAAACCTGGCCTACCAGATCTAATGTTCTTGTGTGAACACCGTCATGTATGATTAGAAGCTCTGAAAATCCATGGAGATTCCAAGGTCAAAGCCACAGAAGTTACTGAGTTCCAGATAAAACCGTATAAAAATACTGTATCAAGGAATTTGTTCTATGTTGCTACTTCAAGTTTTCTCTTTTCATCTCCTGTTTTATTGTCCTATCAGCATTCATTTCTTACAGCATTGCTCTGCTTAAATTTTACAGAAATTTGGAGTCATGCCACGTGTTTCACTGGATTTACCTATCAAATCAATGCACTTATCCATGTCTGGTCCCAGTCAGAGCTGCATTGCTCTCTTCTTAAAAGAAGCCTAAAACAGGGCTGTGTTCATTACCAAAATTCACCAAAACTTCCTGGGAGTTGTTACCATACATTTTTTGCTGGATATTTATGGACTTAAAAGTATATATGTCCCAATTGCAGCATTTTTCTACTTTGCTTGGGTTGAAAAATTAAAACCAAGAAAACTGTTGTTGTTGTTGTTTAATGTTCACCAAAAAAAATGAAAATACTGTGGCACAACACCTTAGCAAGCTGAAAGTAATTTAACATGTTCCTGTATGATTATGCTAAGCAGCTGATTTGTTTTCTTTCACATTTTTTATCATCCTCATAAAAATCCCCTCCCTCGTGTTCCACAGTCTGAAGAGTAAAAGTATCTTGAGCCAAAAAGCCAAACTTGTCACATGAAAGCTGGTGCCAAGCAGTCAATTGAAAAAGACTTAATTTTGCTAAACTTTCTACTCATTAATTACTGTACAGCTCAGCTGGGTTTTCATACCTGAAGCCATTTCTCCATCTGGCAGATCAGTTTTCAGCTTTTCCTTCCTTAAAACCTGGATTTCCCAGAATCATTCTTGCTGAGAAATACTATCTTATGCCAATACACAAAAACCATTGCACACAACCAAAGAAAAAAAAAAAAAAATTCATGCCAATTCCTGAAATGCAAAAAAGCAATTATCTATCTTTGCAGCACATTTTTGTTAACATCTGCTTAACCATCCTGCTATATTTTTTGCATTCTTGTTTTTTACCTATGCAATCAGCTGCAATGCAAAGAAATCCATAATAAATACAAATATGTGTACACAGAGTGATAAAAAAATCTTAAGTGATTTTGCCACCATGCACAAAAATTCAAATAAAAGAGCTCTAAGTGCTTATATCTTATTAACATGGGCACAAGAATATTAACAGTTCAAGAACACTATAGATTTCACAGTTTCATCAGTGCATTTATGAATTTTTTGTGTGTTTATAGTTTGCATTTATAAGATATAAATATGTAATTTCTTTTCTTCTTCAAGATTATCTGTCTGTTCAAATTGGAGAAGTGTTTTCGCCATTGATAAAAGAGCTCCATCTGAACTAATCTAGTAGATATTTTTGTGTAGAGCTATCACAGAAATTTTATTCACTAATACATGTTCCTGGTAGGATATGTGACAAAATACCTGGGTCACATCACCAGAAAGTTTAGAGATTAGGTATGAGCAAGAATTCCAATAGAGTTGGGCCAGAAATAAAATTGTCATTTTACATCTAAAGAAATAATCATCTGAGTGGGGTTTTTCAATGGAAATGTCTTTGTCTTTCCTTGATGACAACGTGCTTGCATCACTTCTGAACAGTTCATCTACAATATAAATGTAATCTTCCCTATTACGACCTGAGTATTGCGGCTTTGCTCATTTCTATATGCAGCAGCATTCATTATCTTGTTCTTTTATGCATTATCCAATTTCCCAATAGATCCTAATAGCTATAAAACTTGTCTTCACAACTTGGTCCTGAAATAATTAAAATGTATAAAACTTTTAGATATACAGTTTCATTTTATGGCTAAATTGGGTCCATTCTGGGGTTTTTTTTATGCCCACAGTTAACATGTATATTTAAAGCTCTATTTTCTTTTTTCCTGGTGTGGTGCATCTCAGATTTTGCACTGTTATGAGTACAAGATGTACCTTGCCTTTTCAAACTGAGTCAAACTGGAATGCTTGACCTAGAAAACATGCTCATCTTTGGGGTTCACTTGAGTTTTGTGTAAGGAAAAGAAGTAAATATCTTCAAAACCAGGATAGGCTGTGAATAAAACGTTCAGTTCTAATACACTGTGATCTGCTTTTGTGCAACTCTTTAAAAGAGACAGGGTACCCTTTTCATTACCCCCATGGAGGACTGAGAAGTCTACAACTCTCATCTCAAAAGAGCAAAATAATACCCTTTTCCAACGCTGCACCTTTGTTTATTTGTCTGGGAGATGAGGAGGAAGCAAAGTGTGGCAGCCACAGCTGCCCAGCTGTTCTGAGGCAAGAGGGCAAGGTTGGCTTTGGTTGCTGCAAGGGCAAGAGTTTGCTTCCAAATGTTTGGTTACCTTGATGTGGCCTCTTGGAGACACACTTTCTTCCTCATGATCATTCCTAGGGCAATGCCACCATTGTCTTCATGCCAAGCCGACAAGGAAAACAAGATTAAGGCTTTCCAGAGAAGGAAATCAAAACATTTACAAACATCCTTTGCTGGGTGACTATAAAAACAACCATATGGAAGGGAAGCTAAATTTTAGGCAAATCAATTATTCAGGGAAATCTTAAGTTTTCATCAGGAAAATTTCACTGATATACTTGAGATGACAAGGTTAGCCATGCCTTGTGCTTCCAGATGAGACAGCCATCTGTCTGCATCTACAGGGCCGCCAGTGAGGAATGCAAAGGAGGCCAACTTCAAGAAACATGAAACCTCTTCCGACAATTTGTTAATTTTAAAAGTGATGCTGCAAGTATCATGGTCCGGTGCATTTTGGCAGAGCTGCAGGGCATCTCTGTCAGAGATGTGATCTGTACTAGGAACCAGCAGCTCTCTATTAGGGCTCTTCAGCTTGGCTCCTGTTCCACCCTTGCTTGATGTCCACTTTGGGAAAGGTACAACCCTCCAAGGGTAGGTCTGTTCCTTTCCAGCAGAAGAGCAAAGATCAGAGAAATGGTAGCTTGAAAATAAACCAACACACAGGCTCAAACAAAACCAAACCTTGTTTACTACATAGTTACCTTTCATTTTCCTGCTCCTCAGAACTGTCTTGTGTGTTATCAGCTCTAACAATTCCACACTAGTCATGCTCAGGCTTGTTTGAATAATGGTTTCTATTCTACTCAAATTCCCCATCTGCAGATAAAGCTAAGAAACGCAGTTAAGCTATGCAGGAGGCAGGGAGAGGAGGGGAAATAAAGCAGCAGAATTCATCCAGCCTTAGAAAATCTTGGCTGTCTCAGTTTTAGTGACTTGTAACTGAGAGAATCCTTTAGAGATTCTTTTAAAAATTATATTTTCAAGGCCACTTTATTTTTCAGGGAGCCTGAGACCCAACATCTGAACAATAGCAATGAACCAGTGCCCCCAAGCACACACTGGTGTTTTAAATTGCCTCTGTGTGTCTGACTATTTACTTCAGGTTTCTCAATCTGTTGTGGCAGGAAACTGGAATAGGTGTGGGGCATAGGTGTATGGCAAAGGCCCCGATTAGAAATATGGATGGTGACAGGCACAAAGCTTAAAGCACAGTGGAATACATTCTTTTCTGAAACCACCACGTAATTACTTATTCCTGCTGGCACTGAGAATTTTCTGTAATAGCAGTAATGAAGATATCAAGTACATGAGGAAAAACTGGTCAGCTTTGAGTCTACGGTAAATGACCAATATCTTTTGCCAAGGGAAATAGTTTCTAATTTTTTAAACTGTAGCCTTTAGCATGTCCCCAGTTTTTCCTCCATTTCATGATAATGTATATGCTTACTCCTGCCATCGTCCAGTCCTCTTCAATGTAGTGTCAGATCTTACCCCAAATATTGATGTTTCTGCCATCTTACATTTCTTACAAGGCACCAAAATGGTATTACTGTCAAGGGGAAATTTAACTTAGCATCTGGCCAGTAGCTGCTGGAGGAACATACAATGCAGACACATTTATATATTCCCCCTTACACAGCTTCATCCTAAACTACCGAAGAGGGAGAAAGAGGAGGATATTGGTGTTGTTCCTGTGCATGCTCTGTGTGTCTGCCTGTGTCAATTTGTGTGTGTATGTGTATGTTACACACCTGCACAGGAGTGCTTGTGTCTTCTGGGTCAGTCTTGCCACTGACTGGACCTCAGGCATGGAGCTGCAGCCGCCTCACCTCTGCCAGAAGACTGTCAGAATCAGCCCTGCTCACCTCAACTAACTCTTTTTATTCTTACAAATTGCAAATATTTGAATGAAAACTTTCACATATTACTGAATTAACTGAGTAACATTGTCAACAATATAAACACTTGTATGGAAAGATCTTTGTGCTTGTGTTTACTGAAGTACCATCAAAATCAATATTATTTTTTCCACATAATTCATCAGTACAAATTTTATCCTGTCACTTTATATTTCTAAACATAATCATGGTGAAGAGGCTCACAAAGCAATGAAGCAAAGCCAGTGATCCAGACAGGTAAGAAGAAGAATTTGAGCTTAAAAAAATAATCAAGTGTGGCTGAGCATGTGGTGTGATGTTTGAGAAAGCAAACAGACTCTGCAAAGTGTTGTGCATTTTATATAATTAACATAAAAAGATTTCTGACACTATGGCGATCATTGGCCAAGAATTAGGTCCTTACAACAGGTCAGCCAAAAAAAGGAATATTAAATACTTTGCTGTGGCTCATCAGCGTAAATATACACAGTAATACAGTGTGTGCCCTATAGAACTTTGTGTGGCATTACGACAATGCCTTAAAACAATCCCTCTGTAGTATTCTGATACTTTATCTTTTAAGAAAAGAAATGACATCCATAATTGCTCTCTGTTCTTCCACATAATGACCACTCATTTGTTTCACTCCTTTTTCTTCCAGGCATCATGAAATGTCTGGGAGATAATAGAAGTCACATTCTCAGCTTGTGGAAACTGATACCCCTTCACTACTGTCTGTGCTAACATCCCACAAGTGTGACTGGAGTCTCTGCGCACTCTCAGCTCTGTTTTGGACCCAGATGAACTTGCTTCTTCCTAAAAGACTTCTTCATACCTGCTGTGATCCCGATTTCCACTCAGATGGTCTAGAATAGAAGAGGGACTGACATAGTTTCAGCTTGATCCCATTACAAACTTTTCCATGCTCTTTACTCACACACAGTTCAAACACCCACTGATTAGTGACAGCCTTCCCTCTGTCACTTTTAGCTATACCCTTCCTACCTTCAAGTGCCTCTGTTTTTTCTCAGTGTGACATCCACTGTTTCCAGCAGCTGCTTGACTAATGCATTTTTGTCCAACATGGTTCTTTGGACATGAACAGTGCTTCACTTCTTTTCAAGACAAACATCAGGTGAGCTGCTTCTCTGGGTATGACATCCTCTAAGAGCTTTAATGCTCTCCTTCAACACGTGCTGTGTACACACTGCTTCTGAGTGCACACGTGCCAAGCAGTGCCCTCCATCTTCACTCACGTGTCTCTTCCCAAGTGCTTCCAGTGTCTCACCACGTACCACTCCCCTCACTGCTTCCTGCAGGCTCCAGCACTGACCTCTGTGTGCCTTCCTCCCCCAGGTCTCCTTCTGCAGTGCTCTGCATTCTCTGTCATACCTGTGAGGGTAGGGCACTGTCTGCCTTTCTTCAGTGTCCATCTGGACAGAGGCATCCCTTTGCTCAGAAGATGCTACCAGCTAAATTCCAGGGCTCTGACTGCTGTCCCCATGGGATTATGACCCTCGGAATTTAGCAACACTCTTGTGGTTTTTCTGGAGACTTTGTTGCAGTGAGGTTGCAGTTCTCTTTCTGACAGCAAAATTAAAGGCTTCCTAGGATTTCATTTATTTCACACTTTGCCTAATAATGAACTGTGAGTACACACAACCTCTGCAGACACTGCTGGGTTTCTCAGATTGCATTGTTGCGGGTTCATAGTTTGCCTGCTCTTCCAGAGTTAATTGAAAGCTGTCATGTCCTTTAGTGCTAGCCATTGTCAGGAATAAGGACACTGAATTTTTTCCACTCCACTGGCAGCCACAGCTTGCAGTTGCAATATGAAACTCTGATTAAACCACATTTCTGCAGTTTAAGCTCTGCTGATTGTTTCAGTTGTTCTATCTTTTCGCTCAAGCTATTTCCATAGTTTATTTTATGTCTAGCACCAGGTGTAATTCAGTAACCATTAGAAAAGGAGGGCTGACAGTGTTCTGCCTCATTAGGTGCCTGGAGCAGCAGCAGTCCCTGGCAGGCCTGCCCATGCCAGCTGCAGGAGCCCAGGGAGCCCCACACTGCTCTTTCCTTGGAGCCAGCACAGCAGCTCATGCAGCCGCACAATTAACTGAACTGGGGAACAGACCTGGTTGGGAAGCAACTTTGCCAGAAAAAATAGTTAATTTCCAGCTGAATTAGTACCCTGCATTTGCTTGTTTTTTTGGTTTTATCCCATAGTCCTCTAATATCTGTGCTAGCAAAGTGTCAGTACAGCAAAGTGACAAGCAACCTTGGGAGGGAATCTGCTTGAAAAAGGGTTTCCTTCAAAAAATCCTGGTAGGACTGCACCCTGAGGGCTGAATTTTGCCTGAACTAAACCACAATAAAGGGCTAGAGACAGCTGCCATTGTACTGCCTTCTGCTATGGCCACAGGAAAGGGGTTGGTGTGGTGCTCTAATGGAGCATGACTTAAGTGTTGCTTGCCTTGAATCTGAGGAGAGAGGCAGAGGCAGAGTTGGGGGCAGCCACTGGAGCACACCTGCCAAGATTTTTGTGGCTGCAGTTAAGCTTGCTAGCAGATGCTTAGGACCACACAATTTAAAGGTCTTACTTCCAGCCTGTGTCATATAGCTTTTACCTAGTGTCTTGGAAACCTTAGGGAAATAGTTTGGGTAAATTTGCCTGTTTGTGGGACTTCTATATGGAACAGCATGACCAGGGTTTGTATTCATTGTGTTTATATTCAAGACCAGTGCAATATTTTACAAATAGGTATTCAAACACAAAGCTATTTCACATTTTTATCTGTGACTATGGTGTATTTTAACTTTCAGAAACTTTAACTGAGAAAGGTAGAGTTGCTGAAAAAGAAATTAATCACTCTGGCTGAACTTTAACACCCATTCAACATCTAATTAGTTGAATTAGAGCCACTTTGCAAGAGAGTCAATCAATTCTCTAGCTTTAGCTGCCCCAATGGTTCTGAAATTTGATGATGTTATCATTACTTCAGAGGAGACACTCAGTTAGCATTTTAATAAGTACATTTTTCCCTGGCACTTTACCTCGGTACCAGGAACTATTATAAGTTAAAATATTATCTGCAAAATGCAGACTCTCCTGGGCCAGAACAGTGTCCACATCTGAAAACTTTCCTGGTAGAAAATTCTTATTACTGTCACATGGATCAAGAGAATGATCATCAACCAAGTATCATGATGTGAAGACTGAGAAGGTAATTAGGAGGACAGAATCTGAACTGAAGCAATACCTTTGCAGGAAAAGCTCAAAATGAATTATTAAAATTCTCTATTCACATATGAATACATGGTGAGATGAAAGTGCCTCCAGAAGTTTTAAACTAGCCTTTAAATACAAACCAGATGAATACTGTGCTACCAACCTTCTCCAAGTTAAGCAAATACATTTGATGTTTCACAGGAGCACTGTCAAGTGTAAGCTGAAAATTTTGGTTGAAATTTAAAGCACACCAGATAAAAGGATATATGTACATACAGAAAGCCTAGATTGGCCCAAATTCTTGACTATTCACACTACTCCTTTAGGAAGAGAAAAAGGGGCTTTTGTAGCTCTAAAATTGCTTGGTCTGGCTTCTAGTTTTCTGTTTTGCTAGAAAAGTTATGTGGGCTACTGGATCCTTCCTTCTGCTTTAGGACATTAAGAATGTTCAGGAGGTAACATCCTTCAAGCATCTGTACAATTTTGTGTTTGAAGAATAGCTCACAATGCAAACCAGTTCTAGTAGGAACAAGGGTAATGTCTGTCTCACCTCTGAGGCTCTAGATTAGCAGTCTGGCTTTCCAAGGAGGGAGAAATGTGAGTCTCCCAAGGCATCTTGTGGAAAAACAGTAGGGTGGGTGGAGAGAATGGTACCTCTGCCTCCCAGACTGACTGTCCAGTCTCTCTCAGGTACATCCGTGGCCTTCCAGCATGAGTTCATTCTAGGTTATTCTCTTCTAAAATACTACCCTATTTCAGAAGCTCTTGAAGGCTTCTCCACAACCCTTCTAGCACACTGCCACCATGGACAAATCCACATTTAAAATGAAAATTTTCAGAAAAACAGAATGAATGAAAACAAAGGTTTAGAATAAAATTTTTACAGGTACCATGAGCCAACCATGGTGTCAGCTTTCATTCCTGTTGTAGAAACACTAGCTGCTGTGCCAGACCTGCCTCATTTGTTGGAGTGCTGCAGTGCTCTGCCTTCTTTCTTGTGCTTAGTTTCTATTTTTTTCTTATGTGATAGCTTTGCATAAATGTTCCCACCACATTTGGTTCAAACACACCCTCTCTCTGGAGCTTCATTTTCCAGATGGATCTCACTAAAATGCTGAACTCTTGGAAAACAAAACAAGCCAGCATTTCTGAGAGATGGTAAATTATCAGAGATCACTATCTCTTTCACCTCTGCAACATCCCTATATGCTTTAACAGTTATTGTTTTAAATGTTTGGGTACATGCTTAAAACAACAAGAGAAGGGTGAGGATAAATGAGGAAAATGGAAATGTGCTGAGCCATCTCTGAAACATCACAGTAGGGATGTTTCAGTGGCAGGGAGCAAGAGTTTTGATCTCAGCCATTGCCTGCAAAGGAACAAATCCGGGCTCATGTTGATGCACAGACATCAACAGCTGCTGTCAGCAGAATTGCTGCAGGATTCCTTCTCTGGGTTACAAAACCCCGAGAGAATGAAATACAGTGGAAAATAAACTAGAAGATTTGCATGGAAATTTGCTAGAAGATTTGAGTGAAAGGAAAAAGAAAAAATTAGGTCATGAAGACAGCAGGGAAATTATGTGGAAAACAGAGGGGCCAAAGAAGGACAGAGGTTGTAGCTTTTATCGCTCTTTAGAAAGTACTCTAGTACTCTCAGAATTGCCACATCATTAGCATTTATCTGCTTAATTAGGGTACTAACTTATTTATATCTTTGCTTATGGGTCTTGGAAGTGCTACTATTTCCTCAGATATAAGGAACAAATCTTTTACAGATCCCATTGCCACTTCCATTCATGGAAATTATGGATCATGTATTTGATATAATTAGCCTTACAATATCCCTATACAGGAGACATGAAACTACTCTTTTCGTTTTGGAAATGTAGTCTAGTAAAATTTCCTGTTGAGTTTTCAGAAGTTTTATGTCTACAACTAGGAATTTTGGCCTGCAATGATGCCAGCAACCTCTTTCAGAACTGACATTTGAATCCAGGACCCTGAATTTTTAAGTAACTCCCCTAACTTCTGAGCCATGATGGTTTCTTATAGTGCTTATGCAAAAGCTCACGCATCCCAGTAAGATATGACATGGCTGGTTTTTAACATTCCTTATGCTGATCAGCTGACTCACCTCTTCTTTCTGTTGTCCTCTCAGTATCACAGTCTACCAGGTATTTCTTTTCAAATAAGCTAGCCTTCTAAGAATCCTAAGAGACAAACATTAAGAAAAGGAGATGAGGCAATGAAAAGGAGAGACACCTCTCACTACAAAATCAGCTCTTCAGTCACAGCTCTGTGCAAAATTGTGCACTTAGATCTAATCCTCTACACAGAGGTTTTGCTTCCTCTCCCTGAAAATGCTCTGGTATCAGGACAGTGGCCCTGCACATGCTAAAGTAAAGTTCTGGCCTATACAAATTGAGACCTCATGGTAAAAATGGTCTCTGGAGAGAAACAAGGACAACAAGCCATGGACATGGTTCAGCAGAAAATCTAATTCTCCATGTTAAGCATCTTTAGGAATTGTGCCTCACTCAGCTTAATGCATTTGTCCTTCACATTCATGGACACAGGGTTTTAAAAGAAGATAAGTGGAAAATAATGAATGAAAAAAGAATATGCGGGGTACTGGAACAGCTAATCTGTTTTCTCTCTCAGTGTATGTATGAGACTTAGAAGAAAACAACATGATTTGACATGAGTTAATTTCCTTTCCATTCTCTTCCTGTTAAAGATTGCAAAATAGTGAATTATAGAGCAGCATATTCATAGTAGATTAAAATAACTTTTCATGCGGAGAATAATAAGTGTGTTGAATAGTTTACTACTTTAAAAGATTTAGATATAACCCTGGAGGTAATATTTGTACTTGGAGGTATGAGCAAAAGCAATTAAGGTAACTCTTTTTTTACATTCCAGCCCTTTAGGATATTTATATGCCATGGCAACCAGGCAGAAGTCAATGGACCAGATCTAAAGTTTATAAAAATCAATGGAGAAGTTAACAGGACCAACTCACTTAAAACTTGCTGGACACCTGACCCAGGATCTGCAATGAAAGTATCATGTTTCCTTTTTTTATTTGAAAGCATTTTAGCTTTGCTTTCTGCAGTTTTCCTGGTGTGTCTTAGCTGGTCCAGGTCTGTCTCCTTCTGGGAGGAGATGGTGGTGAGAGTGGCCCAGGGGCTGGTTTAATGCAGCCTTCTCCAAAGGTGAGTCTGGCAGCTGCAGCAGTAGTACTCGGGAAAGGATATATTATTTGCAGAATGCTTAAATGTAGTTTTCCCAAGGGAGATGTGTGGCCTAGGCCTCCCTAAAAGAGGATGGAGTGCTCAGTTCCCCAGCCAAGCCGCAGAAAATGGAATTGATCAGCATTTTTTTGCGTTTTGGGTTTTTTTTGGGGCTGTTTTTGTTGTTTATTTTGCTTTGTTTTGTTTTGTTGTTTTATTTTTTTTAGTATGACATTTTAAGACACCTGGGGAGCCTGAAAAAGCTCTCAGGCAGATATTCACTCCCTTCCCATACCCCAAATCCCAGATAACTACACTTTGCTCTTGTTTAAAACTGTTTCAGATACCTCTACCAGGCACTTGACTCCCTCCCTGAGATGTTAAAGAGCTTGTAGCTCCCCCCCACAAGCTTTGCAACTGATTGCCTTTATAAGCACAGGTCTGAATGGACTTCTTTCTGTAATGTGTAAGCCTGTGTATACCTAGTGCAATACATTGCAACAGAGCCTGCAGAGAAAGAAGCTTTATTTCATCAGTGTGACTTTTGGAGACTCACAGACACCAGAAATTAGTGTAATAAACTTGTCAGCAGGTGATGTGTGGCTGCAGAATTATCCCAGCACTACCCCTTGTGTCCTTTGGTTGAAACATTAAAGAATGGAAGTTAACTATGCATGAGATGCACTAAAACTATATGCTTAAATAACACCCATCCACTCATTTTTCCTATTTCATTTCAGGTCACTATTTTCTTCCTGAGTATTTTATTTAAATGCTTGCACTGTGAGTCTTCTGAGCCTTGCAGGAGAGCAGCCTTTTAAATCTTTGCAACCAGACCAAAAAATGGAAAGGGCAACTATTTCAAGCTTACATTGAACAAGATCATCAGTTGCAAAATATGCCAAATAATCTTGATCATTTCCCTTCTTGGCTCGATTCAAATCTCCTAGCAGGGTGTTTTCATAATGATCTCCCTTCTCATATCCCCCACAATAACTCCATGACCTTACACTACCTTACCATAGAGTGTATTTTCATATTTTCAATTTTCATTAGATAATTGTCAAGAAGACATCATTATAAAAAAATGAAAAAAATAGATCAAACCAGGTAGAATATCTTCTCAATTTGAGGAAATATTTCTTATGAGGCATTTGAAAAGATATAGATCTTCAGTGAGAAAATTAACCTTAGAAATAAAAAATAAAAGCAGTGAATGCAATTGTATTAATCATCTTTATAATTTTGAGAACTGTGTTGTCAGTATCAGGTCTGATATCGTCTGATATCAGGCACTTCTCTGAAACTTCTCTAAAAATCTGTAGTTTCCAGGTGGGAGGGAATCTTATCTTCAAATTAACATGTATGGTCTCTGCAGCTTTTAAGGGATGAATCTGATGTTTTTTGGTACAAATCTCTTCAGCATTTTCTGTGAGTTACATTCAATTTCCTTCTCAATAACAGTGCAGCAATATACCTGCAGTACATATCCGCTGTGACTTAATATGATTTCATGTAAAAATCAGAATTAAGCAAATCTGTAAAGGTCAATTCAAGCTGATGACTGTCTCATGTTTTTTCCTAGAGCAAACATAAACACATATATGATATTTAGAGTCATGCTGCCTGCCCTGGTGCTGTAGGGTGAATGTGAAGGGCAAATTTTCCTTGCCAGGGCAGGACAAAGAGATTTTCAGTGTAAATGAGTACCCATTTAAAACCTTTCTCAGCTGGACAACCACACATCTGATTGTCAGTCAACAGAATCTGTCAAGAACTTTTCCATGCACTAAAGATAAAGTACAAAACTGGTAACAATGGCTAGATCAGTCCTGGACCAATTGTTTGGAGCTACATGTGGGTCTAGTGTTATTCTGAAAAGGATAAAACATGATGTAGAAAAAGAGGAATTATGGTATGGTTTTTAGCAGAAGTACCTATCTGATCTGACCTGAAATTAGTACAGAAAATGCATTTTTAGGTTTTCTCCTCTATTGAAAGTCTTTCAAAAACAAATGTCATCTTGCAGCTGGAGGTAAAGGGGAAATTGCTTCTACAGCTATGCTGCCTTTTGTGCCCAGGGGCAGCATTTCATATCTCTGTAACACCCATACATCATGGGAGAGATTCTTACCTGGTGTAATTGACATAAATCTATAATGTTCCCCTGAGGATGAGCACAGTAGCTCTTTCTCTGCACATTACTGCTTCCTGTGCTATTACAGATCACTCTGCCTAATGTTGTTTGACTGACTTTGATTCAATCTGCACAGTACCAGTATTAATGACAATATTTTAATGTCCTTGTAGACATTTTCCAATGTTTGTCTCCAGAAAAAAAAATGTTGGTTGGTCTAGCATTAATTGGAGTTTATCTCCAAGAATGTTAGATGGATTAAAACAGCTTTCAGCCTGTGTAATACAGCCTATCAAATGCAAACACAAGTTTGCTTTTCTCTAAACAAACTGCCATCCTGTTTTACGATGATACCTGCATGTACTGCAGGAACAAATGACAACGACATGAGTTCTATTGCTATCTCCTCACAGCTGTCAGGAACACATTTCTGAAGGGATCCAAATGTCAGCTGTGCAGATTTGCTGGAAATAGTACAAAAGCACAACAAAGAAAAAAAGGAATTAATTCGGAGTTTGGCTACTGGGAAGAAAACCCTGCTTATCATTAGTACTACTTTTCTCTCCATTTATCTTCTATCCAAGAAAGTGCCAAATTTTATCATAGGAAATTTGACTCCATTTTCTTTAAGCAGGGCCTATTGTAATTTACAAATTAATTTAAACTACTGTCAGCAGAGTCTACCTTTAATTATATAGATTATTACTATTATAGAAGATGCATTCCAGTATACAAAGAAAATAATGATTTACTGGAGATGTCAAAAGGCTTTTGTTATATTCACAGATACCAAAGCCAACAGTTTCTTGTCAATATTTTCTTATCCTTTATTTATCTCAACATTTAATAGTGGAAAATTTTTCCTAAAAAGCTTGGAGGGATGTACGTTGTGTGTGTTTGTCTGTGGACATTTTATATATCAATGGGTGTTAGGAGGGATTTATTTGGGAAGGACTGTAGATCGGGGTATTTGAAAAGAATTTAAGCTATCTGAAGCAAATAGTCAGGTTTTTGTCATTTGGAAGCAGAAGCTCAAGAAGCTGCAACAACTGCCCACAGAAATGAAAATAGGAGAAATATATGTATAAGAAAATTAATTATATTTTTATCTTTCGCAATTCTGGGGCATATCACCTTCATTCTGCTATGAGTTTTACATCACAAAAATTCTGTTCGAAGTTGAATAGTTCTTTATTGTTCTACCCGAAACTGGCAAGCAGATTCTTAAGCCTATGCTCTGAAAATAAAGCCAAATGTCTTTGACACTCAAGCTACCATTGTATTCTGTCACAGTCATCAGCCTAAATTCACCCTCAGAATAAGTCAGCTGAACTCAGCAGCAGCATGAGAGAGTGAGCTTAGTTTAATGGAATTGAGGTCAGGATAGCATTCAGTTCTTGTTGCATGTTGTACAGCATAAAACTGAAGTTTTTCAAATCTTTTTAATTCCTACTTGGCAAACACCTTTGCTGTTTCAGAAAAGGGTCCTTATATGTCATAAATTTATACATTTTTTTGACCAATTAAATGAAATTCTGCTTATTTTCTTAAGTTATGTGCCTATTACTTGACTGATTATTAAGTTACATCCCGAGATGATTTTGACTTAGAAGTTTATATGTAGAAGAAATAGTCCAACAAAATGGTAATACAAAATTGGACATGCTGATTTCTTCTAATTTAGTTGGTTGCAAAATAAGCCCAGGATTCCCACTGAACAGCAGATCTGTAGGTTTCTTGTTGGTGTATCTTCATTGGTGCTTTAGTTCAGAAAAGGTGCACATGTCCCAGGATCTCCCAGTTAACACATTTTCACCTGAGTCTTTTAAGAGGGCAGACCTGGATTCCACTTGGACAAGCTAAGACAGAAAACCTGTTCTGGGAAAGCACCTCAGTATCACCAACCAGGAATGAACTGCAGTTCAGGAGCTCAAGCCATTGTTAACATCATGTGCAACTCCCCAAACCTTTGCAGTGTGGGTATCATGAGAACAGCTTCTGATGACATCCATAATGCAATAAAGCTAAATATCTAGGCAAGGAAATCACCATACCAAATATCCAATGTATTTTATGTATTTCTGTGCATAATAAAACTTTGAAGAATAGTTTCCTGTGTTTCTTAATCCCTAGCAATATCAGCAGAGGGAGAGCATGAAGAATTTTTTTGATGTATGCCAACAGAATAATGGAAAGCTTCTCATAGTGCAGTGCAGTTATGAGATATTTTCTGATTTCAGGGCTAGAAATATCCACCTTCAGAAGATGAAATGCCTTTTTTGCATTTGCCAGATTGCCCTAACACCCCTGGAAAACACGGATTCTGTCTGTCAAAGAAAGCATTCCAGTGACAGTACAACCTGCGGAGAACTCAGCTGGCAGAAATTGTCCTTTTCAGTAGAGTTAGGCCTGAGCAACATGGAGCAAAGCTCCTGTGTTATACCTGTGACAACAACTCAGCTCTTTCACCAAGATTCCTGTGGGAGTGTGAATTGTCTCCATGGAGTTTTCCATATGTGTCCCATGATCAATCTCTTGTTCCCACTAGAGGACATTAGGCAGCCATCAGCCTTCCTAGCCAGTCCCAGCAGCATCTCATCCAGCCTCGTAAGCACCCTCTCACACAGCACATTCACAGGCTGACCATTCTCCAGCCTGGGTGAGGGTGATGGAGGTCACATACAACCCTAAACCACAGTGGAGGCTGCTGCAAGAGGGAAACAACCAGTTGTGCCTGGTGTATGATGACAGGTGTGTTTTTCTGAAGTGTCTGTGACTAAAGTGCCTCTGCTGCTGAAAAGTTGCTAGAGCTTAGGTGTCTAAGAAACACCATTTTTTAAAGAGATCATTGTGCTAGGTCAATGCCTTGACATGCTTATTGCAGGAATTGGACGGACCCTTGCACCCAGAAGTATTTGTACCCAGGACCTTGTTATAATCTAGAAAGCAACTCTGCTGCTAAAATTGTAATTCTGGTTGAATTTTCCCCTATCTCTCACTAAGAGTCAGCTAACACATGAAATTTATGAAGCAGTTGCAGTATTTTGAATAAGCAATTCAATGAGAGTAAGAAATTATTGCAAAATACAGCTGCTGCCTTTCCTTTCCAGAGATGAGTATGTTAATGTGTTTAATCTCAAAGTCTGACAAGGAAATGGGGAAGGAAGAGGATGTAGTAGCCTGTTGAAATGTAATTATGCTCTTTCAGTGAAGCAAACCCGATAGAAATTTTCACTCATTTTTTCAATTAATTAAAAATATTGTATTTCTACAGCTTGATTGCTAACTTTTCTTAAGTGGTTTTTTAACACTTCATTAATAATATTCTATGGTTTAACACTTCATTGTATGTATTGGCCTCCAGCCACCACATTGCATTTCTTTCCACAAGCCAACTTAACTTTTGGGGCAAAGCACAGATTTTGGGAATTGTTAAGATATTATCTAACCCTAACCTGTTTTAAAATGAGAACAAATAGGTTTTTAAAGTTCCATATCAGCTCTAAAAATAAAGAGCCTACCATGTTCACAGAATACAGCTGACACAAGGACAACGTAGTAGGTACAATGTCTGAAATAGTATGAATTAATTTTAAGCAAAACCAGTTAGTAAATCTTATTCCTTATGAAGGTCTCTGTGCTATTCCTTTTTAAAAGATGTTTAAACAAGCTGCTTCAACTTGAAACATTTCTGACTTTAACAATCATATAGAAAATTATTCCCTGACTCCTTTCTAACAAACAGTCTATTAAACTTAATTTTGTGAATTGTGCATTTCACCTGTTATTTGGGGAATTCCAGAGGAATGGCAAGGAATAGAATGAAGTAGTAGTTCATGATGGGATTCATGTAACTTAACTTGAGCTATTTCAAATCTAGAGGTCTAGCCTAAGTCAGTTGGCTGTGTCCTCTGTTTTCATACCCGTAGGAGAGACTGAGTAAGATACTGGAAGTAGGTGAAATCAATTGTCATTTAGAAATGTCTTTCCCCTCTCCATTGGCTATCAAGTGACCCCAGAACACGTTAGAAACCTGCAGATTTTAAATGGCAAGATTTCATAAGATGTATCTTACATAAAGGAATGAAGCAGAAAAGTGGGACTCAGAGATTCATTGAACCTGTGCTGCAGTTATTCCAACCCTGGTACTCTGGTGTTTCAGGCTCAAAACTGTTCTTTACTTAATTTTATTCCAAAATTATGATTATGTAATAAAATCCAATATTCTGTGACCAGAATTAAAGGTGAGGTAAGTACGAAAATAAAAAAAAAGTCATTTAAGGATAAAATGATCAAGAAATTCAGGCCAAGTCCTTTTATTTATTCTAACTTGAATAGTCTTTCATCATGTGAGTAAGTTCCCTGACTCCATAAGTTACAGCAATCTATCCAATCTCTCTTCATACACACACTGTGGACTCTTCTTCAACCTCACAGAACAATGGATTTAGTAAACGAAAGGATTTCTGATGGTGAATACACCTTCTGGTCCTCTAGGTGAGTTGACATTTTAATCAGCCCTCAAACTGCAAGAAAAATATTCTTTAAATCACACACCTGGGCAAACACAGTCACTGACTCAATAAGACAACAGTTCAACATATTTTTGTAGAGTTCTAACCCCGGAAATTGATCACGCTAAATGTAGGGTTGTGAACCTATCACATGATGTACTGTCACCTACCATCAATAAAAGTTTTGCTTTCTGATCAAAGCTTATTAGCATTGGGTTTGTGTTAGCTGAAGAAAAACAGAATTCCACAGGAAACTGTTATTTTCTGATTCTAGCACATAGGTTTTGCTACTGATTTCCCAATTGCCCTTATACTGCCAAAAGGTGATGCAAACACAAAATTACAAGGAAGTTGGAAATTTTAGAAGTTTAGAAGTAAAAGTATCACTATTTCAGGAGCTTTTAAAATTGGTTAGCTGACATAAAATATTGACCTTATTTTTGCAGTTCCTTGTCATATTCAGGAATATATTGGTTTAATATAGCTTTGTCAAATCAATTCTCTCTCTAGTAGGATGTAACAAAGTTTTTTTATTTAATTTGGATAGATGTTGAGCCATAATATCAAGTAATTATGGCAGTTACTTTTATTTGCTACATTATCCAAAATGTTCTGCTCAAGACTATCCTGGCACAGAAACCTCAAGGAAGTAAAATCTCCATGGCAGAAAGAGACAATTTCTTAGGCTTACCATGAACTGATTGTCAGAGAGTTATAACCATGTGCAAAAGTTAAAACCATAAACCAGTTAAAGACAGGTCTTAAAACCTTACTTTGGTGATCTTTAACACAAACAAAAAAGAAATAATGTTTCTAATACAAGTTAACAATACTTGCCTCTCTAGAAATCTGATTTCATCAGTATTTCTGAAACAGCTTTAATACACCAAGAGAAATAGAAATAACAAAATTCTGAGTGCAAACAATGTGTGTATGTGCTTATAAAATCCCTTCCTTTAAAGTTTTTCACTCCTTTCCACCTGTCTGCCTGTTCATAAGTCTTTGTCTGTGGGAATTTCACAGAGAAACAAATGCCCCTTCTCAAGCACTTGGAAGAAGTCTCATATACTCGTTTTGGGAAACAATGAGGGGAAAAAATCACATAATGAAATCAGAAGTTAAATAGAGCCTTTCTGAATAGAAGTAATCTCTACTAACGAAATGAGGCCTCTATACCCAGTTTTTTGCTCTCAACCTGATTTCTACTGCAAGTAGGTTTCAGAGGATTTGTCCCTGGAACAATGATGCCACAAGGCAGCAACCACTGCCAAAGGAACTCAGAATAAGAGTCATTAAGTATTTTAAAATAGGGCATGGGATATCAGATCAGGAAAACAAAGGGTTCAGATGGGTCTGGTTTGTGGATGGATCGGCCAAAGGAAAAAGCAGGAGCTGCTGAAGGGTCTCAGAGGGGTGGAGGATGTCAGCTGTTGTACAGCATACAACAAACTTCAGGGTGTCTAAGTTACAAATGGACACAGCCTTCTTAAATTCTGACAGGATCTCAAGAGCAGAGGATGCTTTACTAAACATCAGTGGTTGTTACAGAATGACTTCTTCAGCTGAAGTGACAACAGGTTTTGTTTTGGCCATGAGAGATATTGCGTCTCCCATTCTCAGAGAATGGTTGTCACTGTTTATGATATGAACTCCTGACATCTACAGGACGTCAGTTTCCTGACAAAATGACCTAATTCTTGCAGGTTAGCCCAAAGAGGAAAACAAACATGAAAACTGTTTTTACTTGAGGCATCTCATCCCTTATGTTTTCTGAAATGGTAAAAATTAGGAAGTATCCAGCACGTAATAATGAAGACTGGCTTAGAAAAATAAAAGGGTACTGAAATGAGGAGAATTAAGATGCATTTCCTTGGTGCTCTCTGAGCAGCTGGACTCCAGAATTGTGCTAGTTTTTTGTCTTGACTGAACTTTAAGTGTTGCCTTTTTGGGTAAGCATGTGCTGTGCCTCATTTCAGGCACAAAATAATACATTCAAAGGTTTTATCCCTGAGATGTTCCCTTACTTTATCAAAATGACACTATGTTTTCACTGAAACCCTTTTTTACGAAGGTAAAACAGCTTTTGATTTCTCATATCTGTCTTCATATTGGTTGCTTTTATAAGTATTGGTTTTTTGCCTTGGAATCAAGGAAAATAAAGCAGCAATTGACATTGGAGAGTGACCTTTGAGCTAGCTACGTCCTACAGCAGCAGAACAATGTTACTGTGTGCCTCTTTTAAACTTTCTGAGAATCCTTTGTTCCCATCATTGTCTGGTGCACTTCCCATGTCATTCACTATTTGATTTTTATATGCATAATATTAATTTGTTTGACTTAGTTGTTGCAGAAGCCCCAGATTTCAACTCAATGTTTTCCAGATCACCTGCTCGGTGACCATTTACGCGTGTTCTCTATGCAGACTTTGAAATTATTTCTCTTTCTATTAATTTCATCTCACATCCTCCTGCTGCAGTTCATTGCTTCTACTAAACAATGTGTTTCTAACATATTCCCCTTTAGCATTGCTGTAAGAGATGTCAGGAAAGTCATTTGTTACATTTGGCTCCTTGGCTCCTATTCCATTTTGCCTTTCAACAGTGTTTGTATCCTGAAATAAAAGAAAGTCTTTTCCATTAGTACCACACAAACCTTTCTCCTGTTGCCTCCAAGGCATGAAGCATGCCTTCTCATTCAATTTTCTCTTCTTTTGGTCTCTGCACATTCAGAGTCCTTCTCTCCCCATCACTATATCTTCATTCTACAAGTTCAGGGGAAAAAAAGCTTTAAAGTGTATCCTTAACTTAATGCATGTATATAAAATTTGCATATGTCTTAAGTAGAAAGAAAAATGCTTTACGATGAAATAGTATTCAGAAAAATGTAGAACGTCAAAGGCCTTATCCCATTTTTTCTAGTGCGTTCAAGAGTTTTGTAAGGGATTAGTAGGACCTTCAAAATGGAGCATGTTGCCTGGTGTGAGAAAACACCCAAAGGCACCAGTATCTAAGAAAACTCATACATTGTCCACAGAGTCTGCCCAGACAGTCAGAGTCTGACTGGAAACACAAATAAACACTGAAGCAGACAACATGAGAGATCCTCTGCAGTTCAGAGGGGCCATCTCACTAACCATGCCACAGCATCCTGTTATCTGAATGACCCTAGGCTGCCCATTTAAGTAAATGTCCTTATTCTCCAACTCATTTTCCTTAATCTTTTCTCAAAACAATTAGAGTTCAGGATTCCTGGGAGACAGTTTCATGTTGACTGTCCTGGGTACCTCACAATTTAATCCATAATTTCACATGGAGTGACAGCCAGGGGAAGATCTCCAGCATTTCCCCTGCCTGGCTCTCACACAGGCCTTACTCTGCCAACCTACTGGCACAGCAGATGCTGCTGCTGCTGGGCACTGCCCCTGCCAGAGACTGGCCAAATGTGAGGAAGGCACACGCCAGACTGGCCTGCATGGTATGCCCCAGTCTCATTGGGATGTATGGCTCCCACTGTATGAATAAAAACTGATTTATACAATTGCAGATGGTTCTGCTCAGTAATGATCCAGTCAACCACAGAAGGAATGGGAGAAACTCATCAAAAGTAATTGAGTTTTTGCTCTTAAGCCTCTCACATCCATCTGCAAATCCTGCCCTCTATCTATCCAAAGAAACTGCTGAACACATAAAGCCTGCTAATGCTGTGTTAGTGCAGGTCCTTCTGGTAAGCCTAGTAATGATCAGACTGTCTGAGGTGTACCAGCTCTCTTACTACTTATATGTTGAATGTATTCTAAAAAACCAGGGAGGCAATTTAGCCTCTCATTATAGATGTCCAACTCACTTTTGCAGTAACAGCTGTTTTAGTTTTTAAATGAAATTTTTAGCTTTTAAATTCCTTTGCAAATTTGTGAGTTTATCAGGAGGAGAACAGGTTTTAAATTTGCTTCTGCTTCCTTACACAGTAAAGTCTTAGCTGCATGCTAAGATTTTGCGTGATCTGAAGAGGAAAATAAACAGTGAGGATTCCCTGCTGGCCCTATACCAGTATTGCTCATCTGGCTGTTTTTGACAGGCTGGAGACTTGTCACAGGTGTAGTCTGGTTCCCACAAGAACACAGGAAAACAGATCTCTTCCTGGGCTGTTGTGGTAAACTGTCACAAAACTCACATTCAACCTGAAGATACTCAAGACTCTGGAATTCTAATATTTCCCATGGTCCTTTTTATATGCAGTTGTCACTAAGGATGCAAGTGAAGAATGTCATTTCTTGAACCATGGATGGACACGTTACATACAGGAGGCATCTCACAGCCACAACACTGCAACATCTTCTCTCTCTTTCAGACCTGGATTTAACAAGACATTAAGATGACTCTAAGTCACCACAAAAACAGTGTGTGCACTCACAGTTTTTTGGGTCATGCCCATCTGTAGCTACTCCTTTCCATCCTGTTATCTTTATAGTCTTTCCAAGCTCCCCTAAATCTGTGGATGTGATGCACCTGGCCCAAATTACACCATCTGCCCCCTCACTTTATAACTTTGAGTAACTCTCACATTTTTGAGTCTCTCTTTGCTTTATTTCTGGTCCTGCTGATTGCTCTTCTCCTAGTATCAGTACCCTTTTCCCCAATACTGTGTACTTTTGGGCAACTGGCCTGAACTCCCTATTGCTGTTCCTGTTTGTCATGTTATTAGCACTGGTTGAAGAATTCTACCAAGGCATCAGAAATGCCTACTGATCAGCTTTTAAGTCTCCATGCACATGCATTTCAGTGTAATGTTTATCAAGTATTTAACTGATTGTAACCTGCTTTGTTGTTCATTTCACTTGGTTTTTCCCAGCATAAACTAAAATCAGCAAAACAAGAGTGAAGAGGGCTGAGCAGGGATGTTTCTCATGCCAGTGGCTTTTGCTTCCCATGAGAACCCACAGAACAACATTGTTGGAGCCTGCAGGTGTGGGGGCATGAGACCCGTGGTACCAGCATAAAAGGAAAGGAATGCAAGGGAAGGCTGCCTGTGCGGCTCCAGGCAGCTCAAGTTAAAGGCTGTAGAGCTGCAAATATTGACCTGTAATATTACACATCCTGAATCACTAAGGCACCTCAAGCACCATACAACTTCATTTTCTGTCTACCTTCTTCACCTCACATGTGATTTCCCAGTCATCTGCCATCCCATCCCTTTATCTCTTTTCAGTCAGAGAAGTCTGTTTAGTCCATCTGCATGCAAAATCTGTCTGGTGTCTGTGATCTTCCTCATCACCCTTCTCAATGTTATTTCTGATTCTCCTACAATCTTCTGAGAGCCTTGCATTTGAATTATCGTCAGTTTTCAAGACATGCTGTGTGAAAGTATTACAGAGTGGCCTGGTGATGTTTTCTGTTTCATTTTTCCTCAGCTAAATAATTCCTACCATTGAATTTGTTTTTTCACTGAAACAGAGTAATGCAATAACCTCCTTGTTTTTATAATCCCTGAAACTTGTTCACGGTGAGCAGAATCAGACAAATAATTGTACCATAATTTTAATCTTTAAGTTTTTAAGCTTTTCTAAATAAATTATGCCGACTGAAGCTGAATCACCACATGAGCCGTGAGCACTCGGAAGGTCAAAAATCTATACGTATGCAGACATGTGAAAAGTCAAAGAACATTTATTCAAATTATTTTGATAAAGGACATTTTACATGGGTTGAGAGATACAACCACAATTTGATTTGTTAGGGGAGAGAACTTTTTGAATTCCTAATACCCATTGTCCTTTAATAAAGTTCCTAAAACATAGGCCTCTCTAGCAAAATACCCAGAAGTGTTGTTGTCCTGCTTCATACAATCTTATGTGCAATTTGCTTAGAGTCAATCACGAGAAACATTTTTAAGTGAATATTCATTTATTGAAGCTTTTCTTTTGTATCACTGAAGAACTAAACAGAAGAAGTGGAACAATGCTGCTGTTTGTACATAAAGTGAATAAACACAGTCTGTTTGTACATGTGAGTGCCATTGATTCTCTTGGGCTACCATTTCTGGTGGAAGCTAGAGAACTATGGAAAAAATTAATCCATTCCTGCTTGGATGTGGAGAATCACAGCATTAGAAGCATCAGTCCAATACTAAGGAATTTCACTTACCAAAAGCCTTTGGGGACCTGATCCGAAGGCCTGGCTCCCAGGCACTTCAAGGATTTGAATCTGCTTCTCAATGCAACATGAAACTTATTTGCATATAAATTCCCATTGTAGCAAAATGTTTTATGCTTCCCGTGCAGCTGAGATGGAGCCGAATGGGTCACTAAGAAGAAAGAAAAATATTTCAATGTTTTGGAGACTTTGGGGTGACCCCCATCACCTCCTCCCCTGCCTCACTCACACCAGTGTCTTAGAAGACAAAGTGCCCCTTGGCCTGAGGATTGGTTTCTCATGGCAAGTTGCAGCTCAATGAGTGGGAATGGAGCACCTTTTGTTTAGCATGCCAGCTGTTTGCCTGTTTAAATATAATCTGCCTAAATAATTACCTGCTTTTCTTAAATTTGAGCTAAAATTTATTTTAAACTTCTTTGCCATGTAAAATCCAGACAGGTAATTCACTTTCTCAGACTTGTAAAAAACTCATCTCTAATTATGTAAAATTAACTCAGTCAGGGCAGACACCTTAAACCTCTAATTTGTTGAAAAATGCAGCTTATTGAATATGTGAGTTCAGGAAAATGTAACAAATTTTTTGTGTCAGTAGAAAAACAGTTGTTCCTCAAGTTGAAATGCTTTGTTTAGACTTACTTTAATAAGAGATTTCATCTTTTTATTTTTTTTTTTTTATTTTTGAGACAATTTTTTGTTTACAACCTTTCAGAGCCTGTGTGGGCAAAGATACCTTCTAGAGATGTTATTCTTTTCCAATAACTGTGTGAGAGGGGCTCACTGCAGTTCTCTATTTAGATGACTCCCTCAGGTGGCTTATACTAGTTGGCATGAAAATGGCTATGCTTGTTCTTCAGAGACAAAATTGAAGAAAATCACAAAGTCCTTTGAAAAAAAAAGGAGCAAAAATCAGTCCAGTTAATAGTGTAGCAAATGGAAATTATCCAGAGGATCTCATAGAAAATGTGAGATGGGACTTCAGGAGTACATAACAACCTCTGTATTCACACTGAAAAAAAACCCAGCCTAGTTTAGTTCTTAGATGAACTGATTGCTGAAAAAAACACAGAGAGGTTGTTGAATTTCCATCCTTGGAACTATTAAACCCTCAAATGAATTAAGGCCCCACCAACCTGACCTGAGGCTGAAGATAGCTCTGTTGTGAGTCCAGGGCAGGATGAAATGACTGCCTGAGATCCCTACCAGCCACAGCCATTCTGTGAATGTGCTTCTCAGAATCGTTCTACACTACTGCAGAAATGAGAAGGAAGAATGTGTACATAAGAAAACTCCCTCTTCTCTCTCATAGTACAGTCTTTTAGATAAACTTGGGCAGTTACCTTAATCAATGAGCACTATTCCAGGTCAGGATTAAACTGTGCTTGCTGTTTTAAATAGCATACCAAGGAAGAACACCAACTCCGAGACTGGCTCTGACTGAGAAACCCCTGTCCTTTTCCTGAGCAAAGCACTGTCCATCTGCTTTCTTCTCACTGTCCCTCTCCTCCCTTGTCAAACAACTTTCTCTTGAACACAGAGGAAGAAACTGCAGAAAAAAAAGAGAGCATTCCAATTTGAAGGTACCGAGGAACCTTCAAGAAACAGGGAACTGTCCTAGAAGACTGAATATTATGCCTATTTGTTTGCTTGTTCCCTTTCAGCATGTGATAAAAGGTTGATGGAGATCTCAAGCTTGATTTTCCTGAGGGCAACCAAATTTAAAAACAGAAGGAGGAGAAGAGAAATGAGCAATTAGCCTAACACCCAGGAAAACCTTCTAGCTACCTGGATAGATCAGAAGTAATTAATCTGAAATATCACATTTGAATTAAAGCAAGCATTAATAAAATATTATCAAATTTAAAAAGAATATGTTCAGGTATTTCTTTACACTATTGCCAATAGCAGAGACATGTGAGAGAAGCTATTTTTCAGTAGAAATAGCTGTTTGAATAGACCTACAAGGAACTATGGAATCATAGTGAACACGAGCCATCAGTGTGTGTAGGTGGCCAAGAAGAGCAATGGTATCCTGGCTTGTGTCAGAAAGAGCATGGCCAGCTGAACCAGGGCAGTGACTGTCCCCCCATATTGCATATTGTACAACACAGTTTCGTTTTGCTGATACTATTTGGAATATTGATCTCTAACAGGGAGAACATCCTTACTGGTCTGACAAGGATTTTGAAAGTAGTGAGGTGATATATCATTTTTAGACTTTGCTGAATCATTGACAGAGTCATTCTTAATACGTAGTATTAGGACACTTTTATTAATAGCAAGAGAAATTCCTTTAATTCTGAGAAAACAGGACAACATAATTGGATTTTTCTCACTAAATTTGTCAGATCCATTCTCCTGCTGATTTTGTGACTCATGCACAAAAATCACTTTATTTCTTACAATATGCTCCAAAGTTTTGTAACTGTGCATATTTTCCCACTTGTATGTCATTACCATACCACTACACTGACACACAAAAAAGCAACACTAAACCAAACCCAAAGAAAATTACTATTATTCATTGTCCTTAAGTTATTCTTTATCTATGCAGGCAGTCCCAAGATACCAATATAGTCTTGTCTAGTACACAGAAAGGTCCATGGCGGAAATGTTAAGCTTAATATTATCCTATATCTACCCCGTATTCCCTACCACATTCATTATATGTCTTCCAATATCTGCAGAAAAATTCTCTTTTATCAGGAAAGTCTGCTTTTCCCCAGAAAAAGTATCATCCCATATTTTGTATAAATGTGTAAAATCCCCAAAAATTTAAAAATTAAAAGAAAGTAATATTTTTAAAAGTGTGATGAATGCATCTGAAGCTACTTCTTGGTTTAAGCACTTTCACACATCTAAGTGCTTGCAGTGGTCATAACATTATTTTCACTGATTTGAGTCACAGATATCTCTGTGTGTGGATGTGTGTCACAAGATGGGGGGAAGGAGTGTGTGTGCATTTCCCACAACTTCTGTTGCCTGACCATGTTGTTCACCACTAAGACTGAAATCTTAATTCAACCTTCTCTTAATATTGACACATCAATCTTCCAACCCTTGACAATATACTCTTTCCTGAGGAATCATGTCTCATTCAATGTACAGGATACCACCACTTCCCATTGTATTCTAAAGTACCCTAAAATGAATGAATATAGTACAAAATGTGAAGTATAAAAATTATAAAATCATGTAGGGAGAGATAACTGACCCATCAGCTTTCAGCCTGGCACTTATCAGAGTCATGAACGAGCCATTAATTCACAGATGCTATGACTGTACACATGTGAAAAACTGTCCCCAAGAGAAACTGTGAACCACCACCGTAGGGAATCTTCAAATCCAGTCATAAAGACTTGATATCCATGAAGCAGCTTTAAACTGTCCCAGCAGAGACAAGAGTTACACCTGGATTTCCAGCAGTCTGAAGTACTAAGATAAGTCATATAAACAGAACATAAATGTCTCTAAAATCTAGGCTTTCTGGTCTTGTAAAGGAAGCATTACATTTTGGATTGAGCATGCTTGATTTGGCCCAAGATAAAAATGCTTCGTGTCTCTTTATATCAGTCTAGAAGTTTTACTTTTTGTCTTTGCTCAATTGTAAATTGTGCATCAAATTCTCATCTTACACATGAAAGTAGAAATGCAGATCTAAGAGCAGAATTCGTCCATTTAATATCAAAGTAATGTGCACTTCTGGTAGAGCAATTTTTTGGATTCTGACATAGAAACATACATTTACAATTTGCAGAAAAATTTAAATGAAACAAAATTGACTCCTTGTCATTTTGTACAAATGAGACCTGAGCACTGAATCCAATCAGAATATATAAATTTAGAGGAACACTGACTTGTAAGCAAAATATTTATTTTATGCCAGTCATTCCTGATTTGGATTCAGTATTAATTCTTTTTATCATACAAGAATAATTAATTATCTTTTTCAAATGCAATTCATGCTGCAGAGAAGCAATGTAAGTAGACCAAGGATTCAGACTTAATAAACAGCAATTTTTATTTAGAATTTCTGTTTCCTATTTCAAAAGCCAAGAAGAAAAGGCAATACACCATATGTCTCTAACACTGATAGCCAGATAGCCAGAGTCAGTCAAAGATTGTTGGCAAGAGCCCACTGTGAGAAAGAAGAGGATGTGGCTTGAAAAGGAACCATACAGATGTAGAGCAACACTTTCTGGGATAAATGTTCTTGTTCTGGCTCTTGGAGATAAGAACAACACAGCACAGAAAAAGCACATGAATGAGGTTGAGAAGTGGGCATGGACTTTTGACCAAGGGCTGATTCAGCAGGGTGGGATCAATATCACCAAAGACCCTGAAGCCCTCCGATACTTTTCCTGAAAGATCCACAAGAACAGCACACGATAACTAATTTGCATAGAAAACTCTAAACAGCTCCGGCAGGGGAAAACTTATCTGTAAAAAGGCATCCTCATGAAGCCTGTGCAGTGCCTCAAGCACCTTAAAACCTGCAGCGGGATCAACACTGCGGCTAGAACTGGTGATCTCTTTCTTTAATTCTTCCTTTCTTTATCTCTACCTCTCTTTAATCTCTTTCTCTCTTCTCTCTTTCACTCTACCCTTTAAGCAAAATCCACCCAAGTGTGTTTATACTAAAAAATGAGGAACTAACTTATATCAATGTCCATGTCAGGTGTGTAATTTACTAATAAAACTTTTCTAGGTTTTTGAAGATCCTCTGACTGTTGCCATTCCTTTTTTAGCACGGACATATCCTGGAAGCTCCCTTCCCCTTAAGGTGGGACGCCACACCTACAAAACAATTTTTAATACAAATAGCGAAAGTCTCAAAAAGCTTAGAAATAAATAAAATATAGTGATTTTGAAGCATGCTAACTTAGTTCAGGTGCCAATAGTTCAGTCTGTTCTGCATTGAGTTCCTTTAACAATTCAAGAAGGTTTTGATGCCTAGGGCTACCAAATAAAGTTGTTGGTCATCATCCTGTTACACCAAGGTTAGACAACATAATTTTTATCTTTTTTTGTACCTTCTGGCTCTGTAAAATCAAATACCTGACTTGAAAATTAGATAAATGTAGGGTTTTCTTTCCTCATCTAATCAACTGCACATCAAAATAGACATTTTAGGAAAATAAAATTATTAAAGCCTATAAACCCTACCACTTATAAAAGCCATGAAACAACTTTCATTTCTATATCACATCTGCATTTGCTAAGATTTTACTGTTCAGAAGCTCCTTCTGCTCCTTTTCCATTGTTATTTCATGTTATCAAAGTATTCATCATAAAAATTCAAATTAGCTCATCAAATTAAATTTGATTTACTAATCTAAGATTTCCAGGACTGATCATCCCTCTCTGACAGAATTTTATAAAGACACTTACACATGTATTTAATCAAAGAGATTATATGTATGTTTTAGATAAGGTGGTAAGGAGGCATAATTGGTGCTAACCCAGCTTTGTCCACCGGTGAAGACGTAGCTCCAGCAGCCTCCCAGCCACAGGAATAACTGCCCTTTGGAAGTGTCCCTTGGGGTGAATGACAGGGCTGACCTGCAGATCACATTCATTTGGTTCTACTCTGCTTTATGGAAACCCATTTCAGGAGCAGGTAGTTACAGCCAGGCTGTGTCTGAATGAGAGGATTATCTAATTCAAACTGCATAGTCCACTAAGGAGATTCATGTTGTTATGCAAAATGATACAGAAAGCAAGGGTATTCTGCATGTCACAGGCTCAGAGGAGAAAAAAAAAACAGATTGATCTTCCTAAAAAGGATGTAAAATGTTACTTTTATTAGCATACGTTCTGACTGAGAAAGCAGTCATATCCAGGAGGGCACATGTGCTCTAGCCTAAATGTATCTTACACCCAGTGAGGCTGATGGGGCCCGAGCACTCAAAAGTAAAAAGCGTTGCTTACAAATTTTTCTCTAAAAAATCTGAATGGTAGAAAGCTGTTACAAATGCAGTAGCAGGAGCACACACCTGGACCAGATGGAACATCAAATATTCACTCAAAGGTTGTTGTGGACATCCGTTTTGAAACAAAACATTCAAAGTGTCTTGGAAATTACTGGATGTGACAGATGTTCAGTTGCCATAGAAAATCAAATCCTCTTTACTAAGGTGATTAAATACATCTGTGGGTGGCTGGTTTTATTGAAAATGTCTGCCTTAAAATTAATGAAGCTTATTTTTCTATATTCTGTGTTTGGTGTAACCAGATTATTCATGTTTGTTTATGTTAAACAGCCTTATAATTTTCCTGGCAGAACGTGGCTTCCTGAAAATAACCTGTTCAAGTCCTATCAAAATACTGAGAAAAAGTTGTCAATATTGACTAGAGAATAAAGTTTAGAAACTACTTGGAAAGGTTCTGATAACATTCTCCTTAAATATTTTGTAATATCATACCTTTTCATGTCTTGATAGCAGCTGGATCAGGACCCCGATGCTCACAGAAAGCACATAGGTGTTCAAAAGAGTAGTGCAAAAAAATCCACCTGGAGGGTTGAATCAAACATACAAGACATAACTTACTGAAATTACCAACTGCATAACATCTTAAATGTGATTGCTCCTTGTGCTGTTTTGTTCTAATCGTTACACAAGAATTCTCAAATTAATACCAAACACTTATGTTTCAACAGAGGTGCTGCCATAGCGTGTTAGCTGTAACTACGTGCAAAGCAAATGTTCTGCTGTATGTAGAGAATGTAAGTTCATGAAGAAAGGTCCATTTTATTTGGATTTTGTGAAGGACATTAAGATTTGTACATTACTGATAACTAATTCTAACATTGTTCAGACTGTGTGCCTGTGATGCTGGGATCAGAGCAAACCTTATCCCAAATTTGTATTACAGGGTTGCCACAAAATCCATAAATTTGGGACATAAGGTATTGGCAAACTGAGGGGTAACCAAGTTTGCAATTAGTGAACAAATATTCTTAGACTGTAAAATGTGAAAATATATTGATATCTCTGGAGCCTGGAGAATAACTCATTCTTTAGTACCTAAATTAACTAAACTAAAATCAGTTTGTTCTCCATGGCAGAGATCAGAGACCACAGAGCACAGGAACAGATGAGAAACCAGAGGGCACACAGCACTTCCTACTGGAAGACTCTCCCTGGAAATGCTCCTGACTATTTCAAGACGCCCCAACATGTTTTAGCAAGAGTGATTCACATCTCTTTTATGAATATCCCTGTTTCTTTAGAACATTATAGGACAAATTGCTATAAGTGTGTAGATTTTGCTTGCATTTCTGGATAAATTGATTTCTTTCCTTATTGCTTTCTCATGAAACCTGAACATAATCTACTTTGGTTAATGACTCTCATATTTTCATCTGCTCGTGTTATCACTACTGCTGCTCATCTGGGGAAATGAACAACAGAAATGTCAGTAAGCAGCCTGAGACAATTTAGCCAAGTCCTAAGCTTTCCAAGAACTCTATTTTCTTGAAGTCTCATCTCAACAATACTCAGTAAAGCTCCTTAAAAACCTCCTCATGTAAGGCTATCTAAAAATTCTCACATTTCTACTTCACAAAGAAAACTGTCTTACATTTAAACAGTTTTCAAAGGGTGTCTGATTCAGGTGATCAAGTCACACTTTGAAAGAAACTGTCTCTCTAAGTGCCTTTAGTCATGACTGAAAGGAAGATTTAGATTTCTAACTCACTTCAGCTTTTCTAAAAAATATGCCTGTCATCCATCTGAAACTAATTTACTCCATGCTTTCTAACTCTCTAGGCATTCATTCCAAGATGTCATCACTCTGTTGGTAGTTTTAAAATAGCTACATGTACAAATTTTCTGAGGGCTTAAAAAATTTTCTTTCCAGTTTTGCAATGAGTGATTTGTCAGTGCTTCTTTTCAGTCTTTCCCTTTCCATGGTTAAAACTTCAACAAGAATAGAAAGGATTCAGTTTGTTTGCTTCTTTTTTTAAACATGCATTTAAACAACAAAAATATTTTGTACTGTGTGGTTTATTTTGTCTATTTTCATGCCCAACAATAACACAGCAGTTGCTGAGGTTCAAGGAGCACCTTGCTGTTTTTCCTCAGGAGCAGAGAGAGGGGTGAAGCTCCATGGAAGCCCTTTCTGCAAGTATCTCAAGATCAGTGCAAAGTCTGATATTGCCAACAGAAGCAACAGCGTCATTAGTCCTCCCCTTGTGGGTGATGATGGAAAAGAAAAACATGCTGCAGTCCACTCAACACCAGTGTCATTATTTTGAAACCTGTTGGCACTTCTTTAGCAAGCAGGGAGCAGGATGAGCTGCTCGGGTGTGCAGGCTCATTCCTAGCAGGGATTTGGCACTGTCCTCTGGCAGGAATTGGCGATGCATTTCACTCTGCTTTTCAACTTCCATCAGCAGCAAATAGGCCCAAGCATGGCCTCAACTGGCACCTTTCTCCAGTTTTATTGACTAAATTTATTCTCTTCCACACATTCACACTGATTTACCAGTGTAGAGCAATGGTTCAAAGGGACCCCGTGGTTTAGGCTTTACCAGGTAGATCTCAATAGCTTCAGGACCAGCTGTCTCTTTCCCACCAAGAAGTAAGGCCATTGGGAGCCAGGTCTCTGTCCTCCCTCCAAAACAGGCTGCATTTAAACAGTGTGAGGTAGTTACTGAAGATGTAACAAGTGCAGAAATAACTGAGTTGCCATTGTAAGGTTACCTGAAATATTTCTCCAGTAGACAGCAATTCTCTCATGAATACTGTGACTATGAAGATGCTGTTCACAATATTTGAAAGCTAATTCAAAACATCAAATTGTATGCAGTTATCCATATTTTGGAAAATTTTTGTTCTGCTCAGGTGTTTAATCTTGTGACAGTCTCACTGCACTTGCATCTCATTCTGACAAAGCCCAATTAACAGTTCAAAACTGACTTGTGCAAAGCACCATTTCTTTTAAAGCAACAAAGAAAAATTACTTCATGCATAACTTGGATATACTGTAAATCACTGTATCACTGTTTTGTCACTCTTATCACCCAGTATACAGATGCTCTTCTACTTTGCATCTCCATCTTGTCTCAGAAAGCATCTGAGGACATGCTGAAAAGCTGTCTGTCCACCAGATTCTTTTGTGGTTTGTAGAGAGCTGATTAAATGTAAAGGTTTGGGGATGAGAGAAAGAAACCTCTCTCATCATCTCGCTCATTCAAATCGGAACTCCTTTTAGCAAAATGTTTTTGAGACTGTTATACAAGTGATTCAGTCATTGTATTTTTTGACAATGATGGGCAAATGAGACAAAGTGGTGATTTCCTATAATGTTTCACTCTATGATACACTAATAACTTTTCAATTATCATTTAACAGCTCTGTATTTAGATTGCAAAGATACAATAACTTTTACCATTAAAATTATTATGTAATTTAATTAGGCTCTACCCTCCACTTTCAAACATACACATAAACCAGTTTAGAAAATATTTCATAGAATTATGAAAACACCTTTTGCTTAGATCCCAAAGTAGGTAGTTTAGAATGAGATATGACAGACTGAGAGACAAGGACACAGAATGGGAATTCCTTGAAAAGAGAAAAGCCTTATCCACTTCTGACAAGCCTTTTGTCATCAGTTAAAAACCCACATGCCATACAGATGTCGCCACTGCCAGAGTGACAACATAACTGAAAACTGAGTAGAAAAGGCAAGTGGTCTGAGGGCAGTGCCAGAGGGAGTGGGTGATCTCCTGAGACCTCAGTGTTGTCTCACCCCAGTGGTGCCAGCAGGCCTTTCCTTCTTGTGACAGATCACATTTACAAACAGGGAAGGAACTCAGCTGACTTGTTCATGTACTTCAGGCAGTACTTTTGCCTTTTACTACATTAGTTTAGGTTGGAAGGATTGAGGTCCAAGGATGTGCCTGGGATTCTGCTGTTGTGTCTGATCTATAGGGGGTGAGGGGTGCTGACCATGGCAAAAGTGTTGTCTCCCCTGCAGGAGCACAGGCAGTCAGTTTCCTCATGTCTCCTTTCAATGACTGCTCAAACTTACCTGAATTTTTCACGCTTTCTTGTTCTCTGAATCACTTAGCTCATTCTCGCTTTAGTTTCCTTCAGCATCTTTGTGAATCTTCTGCAATTTCTTTCCATCCTTTCTTCCTCATGGGCACTTTTCTATCTGTCTTGCATTTCTGCATATCTTTTCTTTCCTCTTTTTCTTGCCATCCCAAAATTCTTCCTTATTGCCCTTCCCATTTCTCTGTTTTCTGTTTGCTTACCTTTGAAGGCATGCCACCATGCTGATATAAAACATTCTGCAAAATTGAGCTCTCCTTTACTTGTCATCCTCAGCTGTTAAAGTCATTCCTGCTCCCACTGGCAACACAATGACTCTCTTTTCCAAATACTGTCAGTTATATTTTTCATCATGTAAGTTTTGTTCACAACCAGTCAGAGATGTCTGTGACCACAGAACCACACTGCAGACCACAGGCATGGCCTGAGCCTCCCTCCAGTCACTCCCCAAATCCTTGGCTGGCCAAGGTCAGCCTGCGACAGCAGAGCTGCAGACCTGGCATCCCAGGTGTCCCTGCCCACAACTCATGGAAACATCACCACTCCTGAGTACACCTCTCCTAAACTCAGGAGCACTGATTTAATGCTGCTCACTGCTCTCAGCAGCAGGGTGTGCTGAGTGGGACTACTGAAATTAGATATGCAGAAAAGATGCACATTTAAGCATCTTTCAACCCCTTTGAAAATAGAAATAATTGTCCTGGCAGAGGACATAAATTAGTCCCTGCAGACCACAGTTGGAGAATGGCCAAATTGCTGCACCAAGGAAAGGACGACTGCAAAGGCTGCAACAGCCTGAAAAAAAATCATGGGAATTTTTGCTGTTGCAGGGAAAGTACTTATTTTAATAATAACACTTACAAATGGGAGCCTAAATGAATTCTGAGACTACTTTCATGATAACATACAGGAGAAAAAAAAATCATCCTATAAAAAACCGATGGAGAAACCTTGAAATGAAAATGTATGAGCTGGGGATTTAGGGAAGTACTCTGTCAAATTTTTATTTATTTTTTCTTTTGTCATTCCAGTCGCATGTTTTCTGTCTGAATGAGCAACTAATTCTTAAGATCTACCAATGACAATGCTCCTAAGCCACCCTAGAAACTAGATAGTAAACAAATGGTAGATTTCTATAAATATTAATATCTTACTCTTCACTTCAAAGCTAATGTAATTCCACTTATTCTGGTAATAAGTATTTTTTGCCTTACTATCTCAAATATCAAAAAATAATTCATTGACCATGGACTATTATGGCACTGAAGATCAATTATTAAGTTCAAAGGTCATAGGTTTTTTCTAAACCCTAGAAAACTAGGATCAGTTTATATAATTTATTTGAACATTTAAAAATGAAGTATTTTTCCGAACATGCTGCAGCCCTAATCAATCTTTGATAAAGTCTTCAAAAAATCAGAGTAGAATGTATAAAATGTTTCAGTATTGCAAAAGCCAGTAATTTCTCTCAGATCATGAGGTCTTTAAAACTCTATGCAAGATTAATTTGGTACTTTAACATAAGTTTTCTCTAAAGGAAGTTTTTCACCTCCATTATGTGCCAAGCCTGGCAGCTGTGCCAGGCTTTGTCTTTAAACCCAGCTGTCTCCATCTTAATGTAAGTTCTGTTCAAAGAGATATTAATCAGACTGGCTAGACTGTTAGGACTTAATGTTTCAGTACCTACTTTTTTATCCAGCCTTATAAACTTTATATTGAGATATAAATTAAGACTATTTGCTTCTTCGACTCCTTGCCTGAGGGTACCTTTTATTCTAAGCTATCTGATGAGCTATACAAATGATGCATGCAAGAATGCCATCAGCTTTGATATGATGTTTATTTCTTCCTGTTAATGAAAAGATTTCCATTTTTTATGCATATTTATTGTGGTTTAAGAAAATGCCATCTCTGTATTGCTTTAAAATTCACTATGATGGAAAGACTTTTTATTAAAACAATATTTTTCTCTAGCTTCAAGATTGGCACTTGCATCCTCTCACTCTGACAGTTTACATTACTTTTCTGCATAATAGGATTGAAGCAGTGGAAGATTAACAGGAGGCAATCTAATTTAATGGTTGCAATTATAGTTGATGAAGAAATGTGTTAATCAGGAAAAATATAACTCTGATGACTTCCTATGTGGAAAAAAAAACAGAAAAGAAGGGAAAAATGAGGATGAGAAATCTGTGCTGGGTGAGCTTGTTCACCACTTTTGCTCTAGAATCATATTTTAATGTAGATATTCTGGCACAACATTGCATTCTGTACTACATAGGCTGTGTCAGCCTGATGGCTCAGCCAGTAGAAAACGTTAAGGAGTTACTTAAATGTCTTCACTAACACCTGAATAGGTACTGATAGAAGAAAAAAAAAACAAAAACAACAAAACCACTTTGCTTACTAAATCATCTGTGTAGGCAGGACTCTTGCCTGAATAGCAGAAATGATCTGTGGGACTGTTTCTCCATTTCAGCTGCACTTTGATCCTACAAGTGTGTGTAAGTATATTAGAACTTGAGAAAACTGTACCAGGGTATCCTTGGCCATTATAAACTGCAATCTGCCTGCTGCTCTAAAATGTAATGTAACATGCAACAGAATATTGCAACCTCACAGATGAGCCACTCAAAAAGGGTTCAGGGAAATCCTGACTGTCCTCCCTCTTTGGGAGTGGTTGATGCATTTTCATAGAAAATGTGTATGGCATTATTTAGTTTTTATCAGCATGACATGGCAAAAAAATTACAAAAATAGAGCAATTTAATAAAATAGCCTTTTACACACAGGGAACACACTTCCTCATTTTTATCTCTTATTTCAGGAAATGAGAGAGAATGGACTGATCCAAAGGATTACCCTTCCTTCCCAGATATCCTGAGTACCCCCAGCCACACGTATCATGCATCCAAACACTCAACACAGTGGTGCTGGTTCTGATTCTACATCCCCCACCATGGGACAGCAAAGGTCTCAATTTCTGCAGCATTCCTGCAAGTACCTCAGTGCACCTCTGCCTGATGAACCAGCAGCTGCTGGCCTCACGTAAGACAGCAACTTTCTTCTCTGAGGGCTGTGAATATGATGTGATTCTCAACTACAAAGAAAAATCCACTACCCTAGATCACACTTCCCCCCCAGATGACCCCCCCAAAAAACCCCAAACAAACCAAACCAAACAAACAAAAAAAAATGCCCAACCCAAACCTCCATTTTGCATTCAGTACTTTTCTAAATATTCATCCTAGAAAAAAAAAGCATTTCTATCTCAGGGGAAATTTCAGTGAGTGACATAAGAAACAGAGGAACATAAACAGTACACAAAATGAGCACTGAACACTTTGCATAAATATTTGCAGTAGAACTGCATATTTCTGAGGATTGTTTTTATGACTATAAAAACATGTTCTCCATGTGTTATGCCTAGTCTGATGAATACTATCAGATATGTATAACTCTACCGAGCTCTTTCACCAGCTAAAGGTTCTCAGCCTTTGCAGCAGGAAGAGCATCCCCTCCCAGTACCAATGCCAGTTTCAGGAGCAGTGTAATATAGACTGTGGGTCTCCCCCAGTTGTCATCCTGTAGGCTACAGGGTTAGGCAGGCACGTGCAGTAAGCATGAAAGCATTGCTGTGCCGTGGTCTCCTTCCTCCGCCAGCCATGTGGAGTGGGGAACCCATAGGATTGGAGCCCGTAGGAAAGGGTGCCAGAAGGACAAAATGACCCCAAACCATTGCTCCTGTGAAGAAATTAATCCACCCTACCTTTCTTTAGCACTTTAGTTAAGAAATAACAAATAACACTGTCCCTCAGCAGCAGAGGCCTGAGGACCAGAATTAACTTTTACCACCACTTTGTTCTGCGACTATATACCTTTTTGGCAAAACTCAAGAAGCGTATTATTATTGTTATTACTATCATCATCATTATCTTTTGAAGGACATGGAATTAATGGACTTAATGCTATGAACAATAAATAACTACTGATTTTAAACATGCAGAGTACCCTCTGAGGCAGAACTTTGGTTCTTCATTACTTGTACTACAACAGAAATATTTCTGTCATCTGAAGAAGCTGAACAAGGACTCGTGTTTCAAGCAACCAACTACACATTACAAACAGATAAGCTGCAGAGAAATGTTCACAGGTATAAGATTTATATTCAGTGATTTAGTCATTATTTTGTGAACAGTTCTGAACAGCAAATATCTTTGTATACTTCATGGTCCATTCACAAACAAACAAGTTAAATACAGTGGATAATATATTCATAGCAGATAACTCCTGAAACTTCCATGCTTAATATTTTTAAATCTGATCATCTGTTTCTTAGGAGGGAAATCCTTGTACATAAACAAGTAAGACTTCAAGAGCTGTGATCTTGCATTATCAACACAATGCAGCACTTTTCTTCTGATTTGCAGCACTTCAGCTCTTCCAGAAGGCTCAGTCTTCTGAACTCAAGAATTTCTGGAACCAGCAAGTTGTCTCATTATTTTTAGCATAGGGCTATTCTCTTGACCCAGAAGAAAACCAATACCATTTCATTTCCAAACTCAGGCATAGATATAAGTAATAAAGTAGAATCTGAGGCAAGATTTTCTTTGGCCTTTGGGTTTTGAAACAAATACAGCCATTAGCCTTTTCTTGCAGATGCAACATATACACATGATTTATTGTCACTAGTGGGCAATCCATCATGCTCCTATCTGTCCTCCTCCCTTGAGGTCCTCTCATTTTGAAATGTTCTCCCAGCACTTCCTCTTCTGTGCTTGACTCAGCCTTCTGAACTTGCTTAACATTTTTTTATGAGCTAAATCTTAATTGTTAAAATTGACTCTTAGAGCAGTTAATGTCATGGCTCCTTAGTGTTTGAAACATTTGTTGTGCCTTCAGGATATCTCATGGAAAAGCAGACTGGAAATCCACTTTTATATAGTAGCCGTTTTCCCCTGTTCTCCTAGGAAAGTTATAATTGTCCTTTCCAAGTGGTCTGGAAATGAAACCTGAATACTAATTTATTAGAGTTACTGATCTATATTCGTTCAGGATACAGCATAAATAGGAAAAGAATTCAAAAAATACTTTTGATTTCAAGCTGAGTTAGGAAACTGACATTTAAGAAAAAAATGGGATGTGCAGACCTCATTTTTCATCAATGGAGAATGTTTAGTTTAAAATTTTAACATAGAAAAGGAAGTCAACATACTTGCTTTTCTAAGCAACTTTATGTTTGGGGATCTTTAATTTTTTTTTTTAATCAGAAAAAAGGAGAGAAAATACGCTATTTGAAGAAAAAAAAAAAAGGGTAAAAATTTGGTTACAGAAATCAAAGTACACCTCTTACACCCTCCAGATCCATAAAGTAAAAAAATCCTTGGATGTAATTTGCAAATTGAAAGATAGTGGCAATGATAATAAGAATAATGACATAAAAAAGGAGAGAAATAAATGGAAATAAAAGAAATTAATAGAGAATATAAATGTAAGAAGTGACTTGGAACTTTAAAATGATCTCACTGGAAACAGAAATGGAAAAACCAGTGGACTGGAACATTGAATGACAGAGATGGAAGAGGAAAGTGTGGAAGAAACTTTGGTGTGCACACAACTGAAGTGCTTTCGGAAACACTTAAGCAGGAGGATATTAGCTGGCTCAATTCAGGAATTATTTTTGAGTTACTAAGGAGAACAGAAGGGGTGATTATGAAAAGGTTCAGCTTTGTGGGTAATATTTAAATGTTTTCCAGCACTGCAATACACAGCAGGAAAATCTATTGCTATTATGCTAAACACTGTATAATAATATGAAACTTTTCAAAGAAACTTTTCAATAGCTAATGCCTCTGGCAAGGGAAGGGGATTAGGGCAGGGACAAAAACCTGTTCAAGAAGGGAAAGAACTAGGTATTTTACCAAGATGTGAGTTGTGAAATTAGAAGTGATCAAAAACCAGCAGTTCACAGTTGCAATTTTCAGGGATGTGACAGAGAAAGGGAAGGAAAAAAACCTTTTTTTTTTTTAAATAGGACGAAGCCCAGTCCAGCTCCTTATGGCTTGTTGGAGAACTAGAACCAAACCTGCTGTTTCTACCTTGAAGGTTCTGACAGAGCTCCTTCTGATTTCTGTGTCTTCTCCATTGGAGCATGGTTAAACAGTAGAGTAGGACATTTCCCACTTGGCTTTCTCTTCCTCTGATCCCACTTTCTTTTTTCAGCCATTTCCCTGGTCCCCTGAGACACCAGAACTCATAGATCTAGGCCAGGGTCGGATAAGAACCAGCAAACAAGAACAAGTAGCAAATAACATTGGTTGAACCAAATCCTCTTACATTTCAAGATTTTTCTATGCATCTAAAGAGGAAGATGTAGCAAGGACTAAGAAAGAGAGAGGAGTTTTTCTGTTTGGATAGTATTTTACTGGCAGAAATTAATAGAGTGAGATTAATAAAGAAATTAAAATCAAGGTATTTTATACCGAGCCCTTCAGGGCCTCAAGCACCACCACAATTAAAATCAAGGTATTTTATGCCATGTTTACAGGTACAAATTTAGCCTATTTAATTTATAATTTGTTTAAATTTCCTATCCATCAGCATATTATAACATTTCTAGGCATTATGTAAAGGCATACTGCCTCATAAAGGAGTGATCCAAAGAAGAGGGTTAGGGTTAGGGTTAGGGTTAGGGTTAGGGTTAGGGTTAGGGTTAGGGTTAGGGTTAGGGTTAGGGTTAGGGTTAGGGTTAGGGTTAGGGTCTCTTTGTCCTTGCCACAAGAGTTACGTTTTGAAGACCATTTTAGGACCCTGGAAGTTTCCGTCAAGTCTGCCTCAGTTATTTTGCAGAGGTGTCTGTGGTTTACTATGGGTGTTTACCATGCAATCTACTTTTTGTTTCAGTCCAGACAGCCCATTAGGTTCATATTTTATTTCCCCTGACGCTGCTGCATTTTGGAAATGCCATTGAAGGAATGCCCTGACACTCTGTCCAGGTATGGTATATAAAGAAATGTGGGTTTTCCCTGGTGTGGCAAAGAATGGAACAGCTATCTGTTGAAGTCATTCACTCTAGGAAGTGATAATGAACATTTTCTTTTAATTGTCATCAGGGAGGTCCACGTCCTGCTATTTAATTATTGAAAATATTTTGATGTTTTTTCCATTTAAAATAACAGAAAATACCCCAAAACAAACCTAGCCAACCAAACAAACAAATAAATTATTAAAAAAATCACTCTCTTCCTGACACATTGCCTAGGGGAATTTTTTTAATCATTTTATGAAAAAATTTTGAAACCCTTCTGGGATGCATGAGAAGTGAGGAAAGATTCATGCTTCATTGCACTTCTTGGTATCTGCAGGAGACATCTCTAAAATTACCTTATCTTATGAGCAGTGCCTTTAAATGTTGTGTTAGTAGCATTCACATCACCAGAGATCAGGAGCAATTTCATTCCTACATCTCATTACAGATGATCAGGAGTAGCATTGTCTGAATCCCAGAAAAGAGAAAATGTACTGTCAGCATCTAAACATCAAGCAGCATCATTCTGGCTCAGCCAGCAGCATTAACCCTCTGTACCCTTCCAGTAGCAGGTTGGCCTCCTTTTACTTCTTTAGATTTTCCTTTTTCCTAGCTGGCCCAGTGATATCTTTTTTTTTTTTTTTTCAAGTAGTGTTGTGAAAAATTGAAATGTTATTATTGACCATTATTGTGTACTTCAGCTGTTTCCAGTTTTGTTTTTGTTCATTGTGTCATTCCTTTTTTTCCTTAGAAAACTCCTTGCAACCTGTTTATTTGTCCTTAAAATTAAAATACAGGGAGCTGTCCAGGTGAGTAAGTACAATAACCCATTGGTGTGGACATTGCACATGAAATGGCTATCCTATAAAGGTTTAGAAATATTTCTTATTCTATTTGGTCTGCTGGCCAGCTTTCTCTGTGTATTTTCTGTTTTACTTCATAGAGTTTATTTTCAGGGCTTGGCTGGATTTGTCAGAAGGGACATTTAAAAACCTCAGGTACTAATTAACTTATTAGCAAAGCTGAAGTGGCAAAGCCCTTAGATAAACTCTGTTAAACAGTTTTTAACATTAAAATAGGATTTCCTATATGTTAGATACAATATCTTCAATACATAAACACCTGATCAGTTGAGAAGTTTGCTTAATTATTCAGAATTGATACAGCCCTTCTGGAAGAACAGGCTAGACCAGACTAGACTAAAATAGATTATTTCAGTTGAAAGGGACCTACAAAAATAATCTAGTCTACCTGCCTGGCCAAGGGCTCACCACATTAAATCTTTTTGTTAAGGGCAGGGTCCAAAAGCCTCTCAAACACTGACAGGCTGGGGATATCAAGCACCTCTCTAGAAAGTCTGTTCCAATGCTTGGTCACCCTCTCAGTAAAGAAATGCTTCCTAATGCCCAGTCTAAATGTCCAGTTCTGGTACCTAGAAATGTACAAAAACAGACACCCACTTCTAATTAAATCTTTTTTTTCCTATTTATCTATTATCCTATTGTGAGTCTACATGGCTTAATTTACATGGAGAAAATCACATTCCCTTACAAAGCCTTTGCAATCTGTAGTAACATGCACATAAAGAAAAAAGTTATGAATGAGTAACATAAATCTTCTAAGCATTTTTCACAGCTCTTGGCTCTAATAAATTATAAATATTGTTTCTCTTCAGTTTGTTTTTATGTTTTGTTTATTTTTTTCAATCAAGGACACTGAAACCAATTTAAAATTTTGTTTGGTTCTACTCTGAGCTCTGCTTTAATTATAATGTCTATCCTAAAAATGCTTTAGTCAGGTACTATTTTTTGATATAAAATACTAGAAATTTTATGACATGTAAGAGCTATAAGATAGTAAAATATTATAGTAATCAGAGAATTTCAGTGTATTTGTTGCACATTCTGATTTGATAAGATTTGATAACATTATGTGAAATAGTGAAGAAACAAGAAAAAAAAGGCATAGGGGAACATACTCATAACCAAAAGAGGACATTGTTTCTATTTAAATTTGAGCAGGTGCCACTTGTTAATTGTTTAAATTATTGTAATTATCCAGCCCAAAAGGGTAGAATGGGAAAATCTGAATTGCTCTTTCTTCAAATTAAGGTTTTCACTGAAAATGTGCTGTGTGTTTGTACTGATGATGGATAAACATTGCCTCTAATAGATAAAACTACAGGAGATATTTGAAAGCACTCAGTGTTGGCTTAACTAGTGAACACAGTGAAAAAATTTTCCAATAACTTCAATGCCTGCTGACCTGGGTCAATGCCAAGTGCTTTAGAAATTCTTACTTTCAGGCTTTTTCCTACTAATAATTAATGTTTATTTCATCGGTTCTTATATCTCACCATTAAAACCAGCACTGCTGCTGCCTATTCAACAAAATGGCTTATTCAAATACATTTAAATTCATAATTTATTTGAATATATTTTTAGAATGCTGAATTTCAGGAGCTTATTGGATTTATTTTTCCACATAAGCTGTTGAATACCAAGACTTCCCCAGACTTGAAAACACGCTTGTGCCTCTTAAATCTGAGGAAATGCTACCACCACTAGGCATGATTTCTGTCACATACTATCTGGAGCAATGGACTAACCTAAGTCAGTCAGCTCCTCTCACTTTCCCACACCTGAATTGTCTTTTGAAGTAATAGCTGAGTTTTAATGTTCTTGTTTATAGAACTTTCAAAGCTAGAAACTTCTGCTTATTTCAGAGTTCAAGCAAATGCTCAGAAGTTTTACTCTTGTTTGAAAAGAATGTAAAACACATTTTCGAAATAATAAATGTTTTATATTTCCTTTAAAAATTGAAAACCAAAATCAAAACATCTCTATGTTTCTGCTGCAATAGATTGCATTTTTTCAGTGAAAACATGCTTCCAAACTAACAAATTTTTCCTTAATTTTCCATTGAAATAAAGTTCACTTTCTGACCAGCTTTCTATCAAATTCCTCCCAGCTTGAAAGAGGAGGGGTAGTGGACAGCAAGTGGGGTCAGAGAGAAGAGGTGATCTCCTGCAATGAGCAGTACATCTATGCCCTCCCATGCCATACCCAGCATTTATCTTGGTACCAGGGGCTTTCCCACCACCCATAATCTCACATCTGATGAGGTACCACAAGTTCCAAAAATTCTGAGCAAAATAGGGCTGGTTCTTCAAGACAAGCCAGTGAACTCTCCAAATATTTTTAACACACACGTTTCAGGAGGAGATATCAGCAGATTACATTGAACAGTAAAAGGAAGAGTTGGAATGTCTATTTTTTCAGAAATACTTATGTAGTAGGTGCTTTACAGACTTTTTTGGGAGTTGAAGAATCAGGCAGTAAGGAAAAAAAAGACAAGTGAGTTTGCTGAATGAGAGTTAAAATATCATGTAACAACTATCATAATAAAGCAGTGACTTAATAGCTTTATTACCCAAGTGCTACTAACTTTGCTCAATCACTTGAAAAACATAATTACTATTTTCTCATATACTAATAATTTTTTCATATTAATATTCAAGACCTGAAAAAATTATATTTTTTCTCTTTTTAATGATCTTATAGCTGATTTTTTAATAAACTAGAAATATAATTACAAATATAAGTAGAAACATATATACAAATATAAGAAAAGCATGGGGTTTTTTCAGGCAGAACCCAAATTTTTTAAAAAGCCAACTAGTCAAGAAAATGTGGTTGCAGTTTCTCCCTTACAAAGGAGCCCTTACTGGAGTCTTTGAAGTGCTCTTCTAATATTAATTTAGTTGCAATTTATTCTGAAAATACAAAAAACCAAGCAAATCCAGAGCAATCATCACAAAATATTTTAATGTCATATTTTCAAAATTCTCTTTATTCCAAGGTCCAGCAGCCACTAGATTCCTAATTCTTCAGATCATTGGAGTTCGAAAAGTCAGATACTATCTTGGGTACTTGAGGTGAGAAAGAAAATTATCCAGCCTCTCTTAAAAGCTAGAATCTAAAACCCAGCTGCCTGTTCCCAGGATCCTGTTCTCACAGTCATTGTGCCTTGTGGTTTACTACCTGAAAAGACCATTACTGAATGTATCATTGACAGCCTATAAAATGAAAGGTTTTAATACAGCTTTAAGACAGAAAAATCACTCAAAGCAATGTTCCTCTTCCTTCTTTTTCATGCTATGGAAGAATAATTTGCCAGCAGCTCCTGAAAGTTTCTTCCTCACTTCTCCCTAGTAAGTCATACCGGGATATGCTCTTTATACCTGACATATCTTATTCTGTCTGTGGTGATCTTCCATTCTTTTCTTTCTTCCATTCTTACAAAAGGTAGGAAAAAACAGGGTACAATTTTCACAGACCCTTGGAAGGCTGTGTATGTGTGTGTGTGTGTGTGTGTGTATGCCAAGTATCCTATATATTCTGAAGGTATCTTCTTGCAAATCTTTGTGGGACACCTCTCTTTCTTCTCTTGATTATTTTATCAGTTGCTACAGGTTACCCTGGACCTGTTTTCCAGAGCAACTGAATAAGTAAAGCTTTCTTAGTGCAACTAAACAAGATACCTATGGGACAGAATGCACCTCTTGTTTAGTACGCCAAATATTTCCCGTGTTATTGACAAGGAAGAGAAATAATTGCCTTCAAAAAATGTCATGTAGTACTCAAGTAAGAACTAATATGTTTAACATATTGTAATAACTGAAAATCCTAGGAAGAGGTTTATGATCCAGGAAAAAGATTTTTAAAGGTCTCTAATCTAATACATCTATTTCTTTCTCCCAATTTGTGCTTGACTCCTATTAAAGCTACATGCAAACTGAAAAAGAAGATTATCCTGAAAAGGATTATTTTTTATTATATGTCCTCCAAAGTTTCATATGTTTCATGATTTTTCTTATTTTGATTGTGAAAAATGTTTAAATTCTTTTCATGTTCTTCTTAAAAATTGTTCTTCATAAATTGAAAGCCTCAATTCCTCTTCTAAATTCTTCCCTCCTCCTTCTCTCAGATGGCAGGTCTTTAAGCAAAATATTGCTTTTACTTAAAGTGAAATTCTGCTTAGGATTAGCATGAGAAAACATCTGTGAATTTGTGAAATGACATTTTCATAAGAGACAGAAAGAATCTTGAATATTTTTTTGTACTGGAGGAGCATAGAGGGTACAAAAAACAGCTGAGAAGGGGTGTTTAGTTTCAGGTAAAGGAAGAAAATGAAATATATATATATATATATATATAAGAAAGATATATAGAATGCAGAAAAATTAAACTGGATAGGTGGAAAATCTTCCAATAAGTGCATTGAAATGACTATTCAAGGTCTTTAGGAAATCTAGAAAAACATGCAAGAGGAAAAATGGAACTGTCTGGGTGGGAAACCTTCAATGTCCCTTCTCGCATTATGAATTTTGATGTTCATTTGACATAGTAAATCTAATTTAATCTCACAAACCTATATCTCTTTCATTTTGTCTGTGATATTTGTCACTTTTTGTCTTCTCCACATCTCAAAATTCTCAGCTATTCCAATGAGCTGTTGTCTGTTCAGAGGTTCATAATTCAAAAAATCTTTCTTCCCATCTTCTCCTGTGACAACACATTTAAAATCTTCTTTTATGTCTTAGCCTTGCCCATTTTATCTTAAAACCTGCCACATATATTTGTCTTGGTTGTGCCTGTATTCCACACAAGTAAGTCTTCCCTTTATTTATGCTGTGGAAAATTACTTGCATCAAAACCAAAATCCAGCATAACTGGATCACAGAAACTGAGGAAACAGAGGTCACAGAAATTTTTGTTTTATTCTAGGGAGGGTTTCTTTAACCATCCATCAATGAGCCCTTGAGCAACTCTGTAGACTACTTCTGAGGGGTCTGTGAAAGATAATAAAAACAAACAAACCTACCTATTAATAGTATGTATCCACATACAGGGATGCACAAGCAGTGTTTCAGGGAATTTACAAATTAAAAGTGTTTACAGAGTAATGCACCTCCAGTTTTAATTTTTGTTTATAAATATTAGGGCACAAGTTCCAATAGATTTTTAACCATGACAGCCCCTTCATGATTTAGCAGGACAGGTACAGTTATGAAACACCTGTAGTCTGGGGGAATTGGATGAGACCAATCTGGGTCTTCATCATAAACAGAAACCTGTGGGACAAAGTTAGAAAACTTGAACTGTTGACAAAGTCTGGGGCTTGGACAGGATCAAGCCATACCCAGGCTTCTCTCTCTTTTCTGCACCTCATGACTCAGGAGGAGAGCTTCTTTGGAACACTTGGAAGCTCCCACTTCTACCCATGACAGAGGGCAAGGATGGCTCACCACTGGGAAGTGCTGATGGCCACCTCCTGGTGAGACAGATGGCTGCTTTTCTTGGCTCTTCTGGACAAGACACCTGATCTTTGTATAACTGAAGGAGTCTGAGATGGAGACTTCCTGTGGAAATAAGATCTGATTTTACAGAAAAACAAATGCCAGAAGCAGCACCATAAGCCACTGTGCATCGCTTCAGTCACAGACAGAAATGTGCGTTTCTGACTGCACATGGAGATATAAGGGCAGCTGGAAGACTGAGGTTTTCAGTCCAATTCTCAAGCCTATTCTTAATGGAAAACAAGAACATGAGTTCTGTCCTGAAACCTGGCTATGAAACATTCAAGAATACACAAAGAAGAAAGATTTTCACACCTGCTGAGTTAAATATTAGTAATTTATATCTTCTGGGACAAGAGAACATTTTAATTTCCAAAGACCCAAGTTGAACTGCTGAAGTTTTGATGGAGTTTTCAAAGAGATAACTAACCATTGTAATTGTTCTTGAAGAAAAAAAATTCTTTCTTTGAAACCATATTCTTAAAATAAGCTGCTGTATCCTAGTCACAATCAAGATTTTTAAGTATGCCAATTAGCCTGTATCTTGTTCTTAAGAGATTTTGATTGCACTTCTGAGAAAAGTGATGTGGGAATCAAGTCAATTCTCACAAGGGGCTCAAGAAGCTTTTAAAATAATTTTTCTGATGCATGAAAGCATAATCTAAATGGAACTGTGCTTTCACATAAGGTCTTTTTCATTAATGTATGATGTATTAAGCAATACTACTCATAGCTGTAGTTCAAAGAAATTTTAAGAGGTGCCAAGAAGTTTGTTTAAAAGGTGGTAGGAAAAAACACCCTCTTGAAGTCTTTCTACAGAACAAACATCACTGTAAAACTTTTTTTTTTTTTTTTGCCTTTCAGATAACAGCTTTTAACTGCTAGTATTTTTGCTCTGGACTGCATACAAGCTTAAGAGCATCTGAATATATTTACACTGTAAGGGTGAAGCTTTTCAAGGGCCATTACCATTTAAACTTTTACTTTAAGAAGGTAGAGAGGATCAAGACTGAAAGAAGGACTAATAATATCAAGATCTCAGCCTATCCAGCTACAAGAGAGCCTGGAGGTTTAGCAGGTATGAAGACCTCTTGCTCCAGACAAAAAGGCAGCTTGGGAGGTAGCAGATGACAGGACTACCATTTCCTGGCTGTCAGGACTTCAGGGAATGCTCTGATTTTGTTTTTCACTCAAAACACAAACTGCTTTCTGTGCGTGGAAACTGGTTTTTTTGTATGCAGCTTACATACAATGTGTGGGGACTTCACATGAAAAAGGATTTTTGAATCTGTCTACACATATTTAAAATAGCTGGGAGCACATGGCTTTTTCTTTCTAGGTTCTGAGAATAAAATTCACCAAAGTGAATGAAAAACCTGAAAATGAATACAGAAATGTAGTACAATACAGATGTCATGAGTCTTAAAAATATATAAGAAATTTTATGGTGACATTGTAATAAGTGGTGGTCATAAAATCCTCATGCAGCTATTGCCCTTTGGGCTACAGAAGGACTCAGAATAGTAAAACACACACACACAAACCTTCCCCCATTATAGCCTTGGTCTAAAAAACACCTTACTTGTGATTAATTCTTACTAATAGTGAATAATGTCCACTTGGCTCACCAGTCTCACAGTCAGTGTGAGCACACAGGATCCTCTGCTCTCACCATCTCCCATCTCGCTGCCTTCTCACACCCCTGCATCCCTTCAGCCGTACCTACAGCCCATGTTGCTGCAGAGGAGTAGTGTTGTGCCTGGAATTTGGCCTCCATCTCAATTTTCATCAATCCTTAGCCCTACTCTCAGAAAACCTTTAAAGTTAATATCAAAATCAATGTAGAAAGTAGACTGAGAAGATGTTTTGCGTGCCATTCCTTCCAATGCCAAAACTGAATAACCCTGAAAATTTAATATTTTATCCTCTATAGGAGCATAAAGGAATTCCCCCCAGTAAAACCTTGCTGGCAATTTGGCCGTAATGGAGTCCTGAAGGATCACAGAAGTAACTGTATTATCCTGTGCAAATACTCAATTGCTATTTGCATGAATTTTTTAATTAAACTGCCATCAAGAATTACAAACAAGTCTGAATGTATTACTGTGATCCTACATGGAAGAGACAGAGAAGATGGGAAATAAAAGCTGTCTTGTGCTGAGGATAAATTTCTGAAATAAAACATGCAATATCTCAGGCCAAAATAATAAAAAAAGGAACAGGCAGGAGAATGCTACAGCCCAAACACATGCTTTTATTCAAATCTAGGTTATGTTTGTTCAGTGCAAAAATCTATTAAGAAAATAAAGAGATAGGAGAAACCCATATGAAATGCAAAGTATGGGAAAAAAAGTCACAAACTGACTGTGATGTCTTAAAAAAATATTTATATGGAAGTCTTTCCTCTTTTTCATACATCTTTTATCTGTTTTGCAGAAATTGATTAGCACAGATAATTTGAAATAATTAAATAAAGTTGAAATAAATATTGGAACTAAGTACAGGAACAGCTTTAAACCAGTCTTAATAGTTAGTAGATATCATGGTAAGACATGCACTACTAAGACTCTTACTATGTCTTCCCATCTCTGTTTTATTTAAGTTGTAATTCCCTTCCTGTTCCAGTAAAGATCTGCCCTGTTTCCATCCTAAATGTGCTGTTCCAATTAAAAATACAGTGTGTTTATACTTACCTGTGTTACAGGCAATGGGTTAATACTTCAGTTCTCTTATCAATTTTCAAATTATCTTTATAAGGAGTATCAATTTTTCCATTTTTTCTTTTTCTGAGACATTGTCTACGTTTAATTACAGATGTAATTTTACATCATTGTTTGGAAGCTTGGGCTTTTGGAGACAGCTTTCCTTTTTTCAGGGTATTTTTATATTATTATAATTCAGTTAGTTTCCACAGCTCTGACCAACAGCATTTTCTTTGAGGTCAATAAAACGCCAGTATCTGTACGAAGGAGCTAGCTATTTACGTGCAAATATGGGCAGTATCCCATCTTCACAACAGAAAAAGAATCAGTGCCTCTGTCCATCTCCTTTCTCAGTTTATTCAAGTGGCATTTCAATTAATTTTGCTTTATACAGTTAACTCTTGCTTGGGGTAAAAGATTTGTCCCCAATTAGGTTCGTGTGGGTGAGTGGCAATATGGAGGGATGATGTGATGCATGCAGTATTTATTTTACCATTGAAGGAAAATTCAGTTTAAGAAAATGTGGCTTGTATTAAGTGTTGGTAATGGCAGAAGACAGGACTATTTTTTGACCTCCTGTGAGTTCCACTGTCATGTGCCAGTTTCTGGGAATTTCATCTCCTTAGGTTTGAATTTCCTTCTGATCCCTTGATTTCAGTGTTCTGTGGAACATAACAGTGCCAGGAGTCTACTAAGCAGGTTGTGCCAGCTTGGGGGGAAACATTAGGTGTAGGGCTGGAGCCTGCATGGACAGACAGACCTGGATGTGGGGTAGGGCACCCTGGGCAGCTTCCATCCCTGGCAAAGTCTTCTCTGGACACAGGATTTAATCCTAACAAATGAATAGCAGCAACTTCAATTATTGCAGTGACCTTTTGGAAACCACAAATGTCAAAAGGAGGGTTATATTTTGAGGGTGAAGTCAGGGCTATTTCAGAGCTGGAAGGGGTGGAGCACCTGCCTAGTTCAAATATTCCTAATGTCATAATGCTTTCTGTTTAGGCAAAGGACCACACCACTATCCTCTACCCTCTTTAAAAGTTACAGCATCTGCTTTCCAGATGTGTAGCCAGTGCATCTGGTAGTGAGGTGAAGCCCACCCAGGCCCCTAAATCAGGAGCAGGTGCTGCCAGAAGCTGTAGTGTGGCCTCAGAGACACGGCAGGGAGAGCAAAGCACCAATACCTCCCTCCTGTAAACACCTATAGGAACCAAAAACTCTTTCTGACAGAGAAACATATCTTTTCTGATCCATGATACATGACAGAACACAGTGAGAAATTATTTTATTTGGTATCCTATAAATGGCTACAACTCTAAGCCGATTAGAAGCTGTGAATAACATAATTTTCTTCTAAAAGAACTAAGTAAAAGACCATTTTTAGCCTTTTTTTTACAGCATTTCAAAAAAGCCCTCAGCTTTGCCTGCATGAGCAGTCAAATTCTCCAGGCAGTTTGCAGGCATAAGGATCAGTACCTGCATATTGGATTGGCCTCATACTCAGTGCCTGCAGAACCCCTTTAACAGCAAGGAGGGACACCAAAGGGTTAGGAGACCATTTTTTACATCAGTTCCTGTAAGTCATGCAGTTCTGGTGGAGTTCGCTGCATTTTGAAGCATTTCATAGAGTCATAGAATCATTAAGGTTGTAAAAGACCTTTAAGTTCATCAAGCCCAGCCATCAACCCAGCACCACCACTATGTTCACCATTAAACCATGTCCTCAAGTACCACACCCACAAGTTTTTTTTAACACTTCCAGGATGGTGACTCCACCATTTCCCGAGGCAACCAATGCTTTATATGCTGTTCCAATGCTTTACAACCCTTTACATGAAGAATTTTTTCCTAATATCTAATCCAAACCTACCCTGGTGCAATTTGAGGCCATTTCCTCTTATCCATTCATCTAAATCCTATTTTCATTTGACAACAGAATAATTAAGATGCAGAAGTACCTTTATGCAAACAATTTTTTATTATAAGATTTTTTTATTGTTTTGGGGGGGAAAAGATATTCACGTGTTTTGTATTAGCAAAAATAGCTATGGTATGGCATGACCTTTGAATACTGTGAAACAATAATTATGAGAGGAAAAAACCCACAATCATTTAATCAACTGCAGTTTTCTATAATTCCTTAAATCACACATATGTTTTCACTCCAAATATCTATAAAGATAAGATGAGTGTTCATTTTATGTACATCGTTTCAGCCTTTCTTAATGAGAAGACTTATTTTCAGTGCAATTAATGACTTTTTTTTCTTTTGAAGTTTTTACAGTAGACAATAAAATAGAACAAAAAGCATCACTTTTCAAAAATGCTGTTTGAAATGCAGTTTCAAAAACTGTGGCATGTTTTAATTCAACAGCTGTAAAGCGAACTTGCTGCACATGTTCAGACAACAGCAACATGTTAATAAATCCCATTAATTCCCTTCCCCTGAGGTTTTTGCTGACTGTTTGACTGATAAAGTTCGTGTTTTATTAGTTATGACAGATCAGGCTTTGGTTTTCCTCTCTCTGGGGAAATGCCATCCTGTTATTTTAAGGTGAATTGTTCACTTCTATTAAAAAATCTGTCTTAAGTTCTTGTGACTGTCAATGCAGGGCAGCTTTTTTAGTCAAACAATTTCACACTTTCCCTGGCAGTAGGGTTATATTGATTATGAAAAAAATGAAGACAGTAGATATGATGGACAAGGATCCTCCTAAGGATTCAGTCTTCGACACGTGGAACACCCGGAACACCCTGCTTGCCTGGGGTTCAAAAACATGCACCACAGAAAGATGAGCAAATAACTTTGCCTTTCCCCTCTCTTTTAACTTGTTTGGGTTTTATTATTTCCAGTATGATTCCTCTGCAAATACTTAGATATCCAGCCCCTACTCTGCAGATGAGTGCAGCTGGGAAGTCCCAGTTTGTGATGTTTCTGCCCTGGTTTTGCTTCCCCCTCCTGCCATACATGTTTACCTACAGGCTCACCCAAAAAGCTGAATCAGAATATGGAGTAGGAGAATAAAAATCTAACTTTATCTAACCACAGCTTTCTGAAAACCCATTTCTCCAAATAAAGGAGTATAGATTGTGTTTGAAATCCCCAAGCTGTGGATTACTAAAAGCTGCTCTGCGACAAGTAAGAGAAATGAGATTGTCATTGTATGTGACAATGGGCAGACATCAACAGTAAATCAAAGCTGGAAAATTCAGTTCTCTTCATTTTTAAGATGTGATGAGTTTCAGTCCTCAGTTGCACTGATCAGTTAAAATAATTTTGTGTCCTAGGAAACTTTCAGAATTTTTCTTTTCAGCCCCACTACTGCTTTACTTCACACTTGTAATATTTAATGTCATAGACTTATAGTGGTTTTCCATTAATAAAATTGATAATTAAACAATTTATCCTGTAGGGCACCTTGTAATACCTGATGTTAGCTTTCCACAATTTACAAAATGGACTGTGCACATATTTTTTCACAGCTGAACTGTTTTAAAGGCAATGAGGGTACCTTTCTCACCATGAGATCACATCATAGAGTTTTTTAATGAACTTTATTATTGGCTTTTTAAAAAATATTCACAATTTATATTGACCTTTTTCCCACAGACTGCCATTATTTTCATATAGTCAAAAAATTGCAGTAGGTTAGAGGTGGATGGTTTTCTTATAAAGAAAAATTGCTGCTGTATCTCTGAATTACTTCAAATCTCTGCAAATTGAATAATTTTGTTTTTAAAGATCCATTTTATTGCTAAGACAAGTCTTAATTTTGTCCAGTTCTCTGAAGTATAAGCTCTGATTTTTCAAAACATATATATATAATGCTTTCTAACTTCTTGATCTTCAGCAAGTGGAATGAAATTAGTATTATATTCATCATGAAAAGTACCATTATAGTTTATTTATGGGATAACTGAAATAATAATGACAACCAGTCAAAGAACAAGAATTTGAAATACAGTGTGAGAGCACCACACAGCTCTGTTTCACTGGTGAGTGGTGAGAAATTCCGTTCCACTGAGTCATTAGTGGCTCACACATGCCCGAATTATTTCAGAAGTTCACTAAAATGTTAATTATGTTTTTAAAAAGCTCTATCTGTCTTATGAATGCTAAGGGTCTTTCAAAGTGATATGTGCTCTTGGGGAAATACAATCAAAGGCAGAAATAATGAAAATGCTGTCCAAGCCCTGTGAATCCTCAAAATTACTCACTTGTCTTCAAAATTATTTCTAAACATGAAAAACATTCACTACTAGAAAGCTCTTGGCAAAATCACTAGACATTTGTGCCAGAATTAAACCAAACTGATACCTGACCTGTGCTGATATGCTCCTGTCAATCATCTTTGTCAGCTTTTCCTACTCTTAGACATGCTATCAGGAGGGTCACAGAGCTTGCACAAAAATGTCTGTATTTTTCTAATCTATGCAAGAAGAATAATCATGGAATCATTAAGGTTTGAAAAGACCTCTAAGATCTTCAGGTCCAACCTAACATTGCGAGGTCCACAAATAAACCAAGTTCCCTTGGAAGGTATAAATTAACTTTCAGCCAAGTGGACCAGATAAAGGTAGTCAGGGTAAGTTTTACTTGTAGAGCCTGTCCAGCTCAGCATTCCTCATTAGTCATCAGGGCTGGTAGAGCTCAGGACAGAACTTTTGTCCACCAATAAGCTCTGCAAGGGGCAGGAATTAGTTTCTGTGTTTTCCACAGACACGGCACTTACTGTGTCTGGCATTCTCTCAGACGAGGGACTGTGCAAAGAGGCACCACATAGCTGAGTACCAGAGGCATGCTCATGACCTGAATCCACTCTGACTGGCCACAAGTGATGGAAAAACATTAGCTTTCATCCCTATCCTGAGTGCTATTATGAGTACTTAATAATCTTTTAGATTGATATTTTATGTTGGCTCTCACGTGGGCTTTGCCCCATTTAAAGGAAGGAGACACACAAAGAATTAATAAATGGGAGTGGAAAGGTAGTACGCCACGTCAGGGCTTGCAGAGCTCAGATTGTGGTATTTCTGAGAGCAGAAAAATCCCATTCTTGCATGACCGAGGAAAATGTAATCAGCAAAAATACTGGAAAAAATCTTGCCTAATTACATATTTGCACAATAGAGAGAAATGGCATTGGAGCTGTTCCAGGCTTTTGGTTATATAATACATGTTGAACAAAACTGCCTAATTATAATTGCACATATTTACTCAAGAGATGTAAAAGGCTTCAAAGAAGATCTTTCATCCTCCAGGAAAGATTTTTTTAAAAGTTTAATCATTTACTATTGCTTCAAAATCTATTGCATTTCAGTTTATAAATATATGAACTGCATATTATTTAATAGTATATATTAATGCTCTTTGAGTCTCTTAATTATTGGTTTCAACCAATAATAGCTTGGAATTGAAGTCTGAATGGGATATTCTTTCTAGAAAAGACAAAAATAGACCACAAGGGCTTCAAAATTTTCCTGGTTCACAGGATAAGTGCAGGATGCAGGCTTACATCCTGAAGAATCAAAATACTTTCATGTATTCAACATGTATGTCATACAAGGGATGTGATGGCTTCTTGGATGACAGAGGTTGTTGTAATGGGAGACTGCCAAAATAAAAACAAAATCCAAACATAATCTGTTAACACTAGAGCAGCAGATGTAAATAGGAAAATACCATCGTGATGAAAAACAAAATAACTCGTGATTTTTAAGCTTCTCTTCTGAGTATCGACAAAAAGGCAAAATCCTGAAATGGACTGATTTTCAGAAAGATGTTATTTTGGAAATATGGAAACAACCTTTAAAGGACAGGTCTCTGGAATATTTCACTTTTTCCTTGCAGCTAAATATAATCTGTCCATCCAATAGGCTGCCTGCTTCACTCATCAACCTCTGGGCACTCCACTGCATGGTAGAAAGGGCCAGCAGCCTCTTCCTGCATCTCATATTTCAGCTTCTTTTCTACCCCTTCCCTGCCCCTGTCACAGCACACAAGCAACCCAGCAGCCTCCCACCCCTTTCCCCTGGACACTCACAGCACCCTGGAACCTTACAGCCACTTCTCTTTCACCTGTCCCTTCTCCTCAGTGACACCTCCTGGGCTCAACCATCAGGACGCAGAAGCCAGTGTGCTCTCTTTGATGCTGGTGTGCTGGGAAAGCAGCACCCCAGCTTTGAGGTCAGGACACCTCCAAACCAGCAGGAAAGTGGGGTGTCAGGTAAGACAGAAGTGTCCTCACCACCTGTGGAGTCAAGAAGGTTCAGGGAGAACCAGGCATCCTGCCCTTTGGCCTGATTCCTACTATAAAATTCACAAGAACCAAAAAAATATCCAGAGATTGTCTCATTTCCATGGAGCCAGTATTTTCTGATGTAAGAACTGCTCTATCAATGATTCCTCTTTTTCTCAACCATCACTAGTCCTGAGATAAATATAATGAGGTTTTGTAGAAGCATCATGTCCTCAGCACATCAAGCATGGACACAAAGCTGCACCACTGACTCATCAGATGCAATGCAAAATATCTCAGCACAGCAGGGCTTTAGAAGAAGCTCAGGGAACAAATTACTCTACTTCTTGTACCTTCTGTCATGGTGAGCTCCCAGCTGAACAGCAACTTCATTTTGTTAGTACAAAAGAACTCTTTAGTCAACAGGACTTCCACATAATTGACAGAGTTACACATTAAATCAAAATTTATCTTCTCCTAGAATGTCTACAATAAATAGCGTCTTCACAGTCACTAATAATAAGAGTGGTACACAGGCTTGAGATGATGGGTCTGCATGTTCTCACCAGAGACCAGAGATAAATTATACCCAAGACAGAAGAAAACTCCCTTTTGCAGAAACATTAGCAAGTTCATTTCTTGTTTTAATAGAGGCACCTCCCTCCCACTTATCTATATTTTTTGCACTCCCTTTAAATATGTTAAATATCCAAATACATTGTCAGGCTGAGAAGGATATTATTTAAATGCTGATTTTTAATCTGTGACAAATACATTATGTATAATAGCTTCCTCTTAATATTTCATAATCATCTTCACTTAATAATTGATCTGAGTCTAATTTGTAATGCTCATTACTCATATGGATTGAGAACGTTTTTCATCTCACACTACAGATCCAGCACAGGCAAAGACAGGAGCTGAGTCTGCTGCTTTCATTGTGTTAATCAGGAGCCAGAGCCTGGAGAGCAGCACAGGTACAGGGCAGGAAGCACTGTCCCTTCCCTGGGAATGCTCAAGGACAGAAATTGCTTCTACTGAGTGTGCTGTGACGTAGCTGAGTGCATGTCCGCAGAGTGAAGGGCAAGTCTCATGCTATCTGTTCAATTGTGCTGTCACTGCCAGCTCAAGCATGTCTTTCCCTGTGTTGACATGCATGACAAATTGCAGAAAAAGCTCTGACTGCTAATACTTTCTTCCTGCATCCCAGCTTTCAGTGCTGCTAAAATGCAGTTAAGCCTCATGAAAGGGCTGTGCTCATAAATTCTTGTTAGATATGTAATATTTTGCTACGTGCGCTCAGATGATCTGTCATAGAATAATTCTGCCCATATTTTGGAAACCTACATGTTCAATCTATTGTGACAATTACCACTTAAAAAATTGAAGGATGTTTTCCTTACACTGTAATATTACAACGTGCCAACAAACTCTCAGTACCTGTGAGGATCTGTTGCCTGAACTATAGCTGAATGCAGTCAGTTTTTCTTGCTGCAATATGTTTCTGCAGCACAAAATATACTACAGTGTTTAGACCATCAGAGCAGTGTTTGGACACAGCAGGTGAATTATCCCGAGTCAACAGGTATGTTAACCCAAGGAAACCAGCAATTAGTCATGTATCAAGCAAATATTAGTGGAGGTATTTTAATTTGTAGAAACTATGAAGCAAAAAAATGTGAGAAACTTGTTTCAACAGCTGTGAAGTCATGCTGTTACAGGAGAACTGTGGACCTTTTCAAGCCTCGGGGTATTTCAGGAGATGCCTTGCATTCTACATTACTCAAGCAGTAACAGTTCACAATAAGCCTGAAGGAAAACCCAGGGTGAGGTGATGTGGTAAAGTCCCTGCTGCAGCAGGCAGACAGACAGCTTACTGCAGCTGTGTCGAGTACTGGATGGGACTTCCTCCTTTCTCCACATCTCTGAAATGCCTCAGACCTCACCTAGAGATACTTTAGGTGAAGCCTTCCATGAAAATAATGGGGTTTACTTCAACAAATTATATGTGAAACTGTGCAAAATTTTTTTAAAATTATATTCTTTTCTGTATAAGTTACAGGGATTCTTTTTGTCCAAATTTAGTATCTTAAATTTATTTCCTCTTCTGCTACAAGTTCTTCAGAGTAGAAATTATTTCTTCACGTATGAAGGTAAGACACCTCAGGTACTGAGTTCCAGAATTTTGAGGGAGGCTAATTGCATTATCAATACAATAATTTTCAAGCACAGAAACCCATCTGTCCTATACAATACAAAACAAGTACTTCGGTACTCTCCATCCTTCTTTCCAGGGAAAGACTGTGCTGAGAAATGAAGAGGAATGAAAGGTTTGTTGAAGCGGAAGAACTCTGGTCTACCTTACTCCTCCTCTTCTGTGCCAGGACCAAAGCTCTTCTGAGAAAACTTATGGTGTTACCCACACATTTGGCATATGTATGATAATATGCATGGTTTTTTCCAGCATCAAAAATTAGCAATTAGGACCAACAGGGCTTGACTCAAGCAGTCCTACTAGTACTTGTATCTTTTAAGAGCCTGAGCCCTGTTCCCCTCCCAGGGTTTCTATTTTTCTGTGCCGATCACCTGCTTTATCTTGATCCTAGTAATTCTGTATGGCAATGGTGTTTGTTGCATATAAAACACACAAAAAAAAATCTTGCTGTATTTTAGATTGTCTAACACTATAATCAGCACTGGCCTCAGCTGGGCATGTGATTAGCTCCTGACTCTGTCATCAGCTCTGACCTGGGCACTTGCATTAGATCCCCCAAACTGCAGAGATAGATGTGAAAATGGGTTAGGTGTTCACTGGAATTTAAATGTCAGAGAGGACAGGGATGTTTCATGGGATTTTCAAATGCCCTACCTCTATAAGTCTTACACTGATTAGTCCCTCTTGCTTAAGCACGTTCTCGAACCAGGTTGTTTGGGTTGCTAATGTAAAAGCCAGAGAGTGAAAAACCTCCAATGCTGAATATGCATAAATGAATCCCACTGTTTTTGCGTACAGTGCAGAGCACTTCCAGATGGCTTTGATGCATACTAAATGTTTATTATGTTTTCTAAAATTATTTGATTGGATTAAACAAATTATAACTGAGTGTCTGAAAGGAGAGAGGAAACAAACAGATACACAACTATAATGTTTCAAAAAGCTAAGTAATTATTTATAATTGCTATTCAGGGATATTTGTTCCCACCTGTGGCAAAATATTTTTGTTGTGTGTGCTTCAACAAGTACTTTGGAAAGCAGCATCCAGAACAAGGTGTTCCTACTCACTGTTAGAACTTCTGGCAAAAAGAGAAGAGGGGTGAGGAAGTCCTTAAAAATAGAGCAGGCGAACAAGGTTCATGCATTCAAACTGGTTTGCTAAACCTGATTATTTCCCAGTAAGATTGTCTTTATTTATTTTTGTATTTATTTTGATGTATAGTAAAAGATTTGCAAAGCACCAAAGTGTTCTATTCAGAATATTAACTGTTCAAGTCTAGATACTCTGGCTTCTTCTTGACTTCAGAGAGAGACCCAAGAAGCAGAAGGTCCCAGGTTTTTATCATTCTTGCATACAACACCATGCCTTCATATTGCAGTTGTTCCATTGAAGGTAAACTTGCAGCAGATGGCATGAATATTAGATTAAATTTCTTGTGAGCTTGACCTTCATTGAAACTCACTATGAATTATGTTCATGATTCTTATCACCCAGGCTAATCAGGCATCTCTCTAACTCCAGTGAGTTCTGGTAAAAGTTAGTCACAAAGTCTTTTTGCTGGGTTGGATCTGAAGTCTTGCAACATCTACAAGTCTGTGCTTAAGTATCTAAGTCACCCAAGAAGAAACTATATTTTAGTTCTTCTACTCTTAATCTCCATGTTGTGATAACCTGTGAAGCCACTGAAAGTCTAGTGAAAGAAAAGCAGACAAAACAATTAAAAATTTAACACGAAGTAAAATTCAGCTTGTTTCCAGCTCACCAAAACAATCTTCACATAATCATCAAGATTTCATTAAAATTTCTCTTGCACCTCTTAAACTGCTTAAACTGATGTTTGAGGTTATTTTCCAATTTTCACCTTTGAATAATTTTTTCCCCTTCATAGGTAAAATGGGGAAAGCTACCTGAAGCATCAAGCACAGTTTGAAATGGGATTTATAGCTTGTCCCATAAGACTTCCAGGATCTTAATATATGGTAGGTTTCTTAAGGATCAAATCAGTACACCTCACACTCGTGATTATATATTGGGAAAGGTGGTTTTGTCACACACCTGGGGATACCTCTCCCATGACTTCTGAACTAAAAGACAGGCTATGCAATGTCTTTAACTCACACTCTTGAGCATTTTCAGAAACCAGTGTTGGATTTTTCTCAATGATAAAAAAGCTATTGCCAGATTCAAAGCCCTAGAAAGAAGTCCTTTGAAAAGAATCACAGTGAAGTACAGATGAATATAGACAGGGTAAGAGTGCTGAGGCAACAAATAAGTGATGTAGTCTGGAATAACAGGCTGTGTCATCCCTTTGGAAAGCTCACAGTCAGCACTGCTAGAGAAGTCTCCAGAAACTTACCAGACAGCATTTCACATAGCCAGGAAGAAAAGACAGATATAGGAGGTGAGTTAAAGCTGGTCCTTCTGAGCTGTGCCATGCACTCAAGACCTGCCAATCTCAGCCTCTGTGTTCAGGTGAGGTTACTAATTATTTCTTCTTAACTTCACCTGCACACATGAATATTTTTGTCAATTCCTACACTAAGAAAATACTTGTTTGTATTTCTCCCCATAGCAAATATTCTCTGCTACTAATTCTCTTATAGGTGGAAAATATCACATTATTTTGATTCCACAGGCTGTATTTTCCTTTTTGCTAGATAGCACTCAGGACTGTGCATACACAGGGGCAGAAGTTGAAGCATTTTTGTTCCACAGTATGAGAATGGCAGTTTATAGTTAGAAACTCCTTATGACTGCACTGCCAAAGCCTAATTTTCCCAACTCCTCAGTCATCCTGGGTATATCCCCTGCATTGAAAAAAACACCAACCAAGTAATCAACCAACCAACCTACCAACCAAAAAAAACAACCAGAAGTTGAAAGAAAATGAAGGTAAAAAAGACAATGGAAGTCAGATTTCTTTTAACAGAATTAAAAGCTAAATTTCCTATTTCCCCAGAACTTTCGATGAAACAAATGGAGGTGGAAGGATCAGTGGAAGAACAGTTTTCCCATTTGTTATTTTCTCACATAGGGATTTAGATCCCAGCAAATCCAAGAAGAAATGAAACACATTTTAAGGTGGACTATAAAGGTCTTCCGTTTTGGATCATTATTTACATCAAAGCAAAATAAAGCAAATAGGGTAAATAACATTTCCCAGACATCAGTTATTCCATACACCTCCCACTGCACAAGGATTTCCTTCAGGTAATGTTTTTCCATCTCTTAATGGGTTGCAATTTAGCAAAGCCTTTCAAGTGTGAAAATTCTCCTGTATGCTTAAATTCTGTGTTTCCCCAGTATTTTGGAGAATAAATCAATGTTTGAAGAAAAGATCTCTGCTTGAGCCCATGTTCAAAATTAAGTCTACGCTGTAGTATTTTACTTTGACCCACATCTCTGTCCTAAAGCCAGTGGGAAGAAAGTACTCAAATCACTTGAGTTTTTTCAAATCTCTTACATCAGAATCCTGACTTAGTGTCTCCTAGAGCTTTTATATTTTTATCTTTTCACAGTTTCTTTAATATTTCCTATGTCATGAAATCAAAAGATCATGCTTTATTCTGCATACTGACTCACCAGAGTTATGACAGCTACCCTGTTTCCTGTGAGGTTCTACATGGAAGAATCCAGAACATCTGTCTTGTGTTGTGGTTATTTTTATCGTCTCCAGATGTTCCCTGCTGGTTTCAGGAAATCCACCTTCAAATTTTTGATAGTACTTTATTCCTCCTTGGTATTTTACACATTGTACTATTCTGACCTCTTTAAGTCTCCTTGCAGTTTAACTTCCTTCTGTCTATTTGCTGATACACTTATTTTGATGTAGCTGTCAAATTTGATCAATGACAAATGTAACAGCTCTTTTAAAATAATCACAAGATCTTAAACACTGAGGGTCATAGTACTGCTCAATGCATTAACCTCAGCTCTCTGCATGACAGAGTTTCTAATCTGTTATGTGATCCTGGATGCTATGATTCCAGCATAAATCAGTAACATAGCAGTATAGCACTTGCATTATGGAATTTCACATGTAAGGAAATACCTGTCAGTTTTATTTCTTTTTTTTAAACTATATGAAAATAGGTTATATTTACTTGTCATGCAATAAAAGCATATTTTTTTACTATTTCAGAATGATAATCCTATTATAAATATTCATACAGGACTTATTTCAGACATTACCAAACCCAATACACTAGATGACTAAACAGGATTGATGTTAGTATCACTTTTGTGGTTTTTTGTCTGCTGAGACCCTTATGAAGTGAACCTTGCATATGTCCATGCAGAATATTATATGAAAGTACATATTCATATTTCTTCAAGCCAGCTCAAGTAGGTACATTAGTTCAGTTCCTGAGTTTGGATAACTCAGCTGGAGCACAACATCAGAAGACTAGAAGTTTCTGGCACAAAAGTGGTCTGAGAGGAATTAGTTCAGCTATATCTGCATGACAATGCTCAGTGCTAAATGCCTGTACCAACTGCAATCAGCATTTCCATGGATTCCCATCTCCTGTAATTAGTCATGTGTGTATTGACAGTAGCCCCATGAAAAGATTCATACCTTTTGAGAATAAAGGGGAAGAGGACCAAGAGGGCAGATTTAAGAAACTGACCAGACCAGTACTTTCTTCTGACAAAATTCTAACACTTCCCTTTGGACTAGAGGAGTTTACTCTCAGTATTACTCTTAACAAATTCTTATTTTTGCTGAAATCAAAATTATCAACAATGAACAAAAAAGTAGACTTTTTTTAAAACACCTTCCAAAGAACAAGCACAGAGGAGCACAGAAATTGGCAGTTCAGGTCAATTATCAGCAAAGCTGACTGAGTCTCAGTGGTAGGAGGAGCCAGGGCCACCTTCTCTTTAAGTACCTGGATCAGCTTCCATACTCAACCATGCCTCTCCTGGGTTTTCAGGCAGCTGACTAGTGCATTAATCCCACAAGATGATCTTTCCATACCATTTCCATGGCAACACAATCACGATTGACCTGAGCCCCATCATTACTGTCCTCTTCTTACACCTGGGTGTCCTTCTGCATTCAAGTCTGCCATAAACGTAGATAAGTTATTTTTTCATTTAGACTGTAGTAATTTCTCTTTAGCATTCACAGGGCTCTGCCCCCTCATTCCATTCTCCAGCCCTGAAAATTCTTTGGAAAGTACTAAGGTAAACAATGAGGTAATGCAACGTTACTGTTGCAAAGTATTTACAATTTTTGTTAGCCCTAAAGAAAGTGCTGACAGATCATTATGTGCATTTCTCTGTGCCATACAATCAAATTTGTGTCTAATAAATCAGTTAATTTCAGTATAATCATACTTGGAGAAAGATTGGATGATGATCATTGTTAGTCATTTGAGATTTCTTGTTTTCTCAATCAATAGTTCTTCTTACTGAACACTTGAATATAAAATTATACAATATTTTTATTTTTACAAATCTTCATTGAGTGACCAGTGTCCTTGGGAGGGATACTTTTAGTTTGCTCTCATTTGTCATGTACATCAGCAGTTCCTTATTCAACAATTCTTAAACAACACAGGAGAAATTGTATTTGTTATTTCAAAGCTCATAATCTGGGGTGCAGCACTTCCACAAATAGGCTCCCAGAAATAGAATGAGCAGAACCAAGAGAAAGGAGTGAAAAGATCTTCCTCCTCCTGCTGCCAAGGATGTTGGGAATCGTGAGGCATTAATGTCTCACACATATCACAGCCCCTTGGGATGGACTTGAAAGGGTGATTTGGAAGTTAGAAGAACACTAATGAGTTGAGTCTCTGAGCTCTGCCTGTCTGACTCCATTGACTTCTTTGCACCCTTGCTCATTATCATCACAGCTCTTCTACCTTACAGTGTCTGTCGCTTTTCACATGAACTGATAACTTACACAGCAATTGCTCAGAAGAGAATAATTGTGAAAACTCAGCATTTTGTCAATGTAAGATAGAAGTCAGACACGGCAAGGTCTGAAGTACAGTAAGACTTTTTACATCACCTATGCTGTTTTCAGTCCATGAGATACAGGGGTGCAAGGTTTGGAGGGATTGAGAGGACAGCACAGAACTCACTGTGCCCTCTGCTCAGCTTGTAGGTGAAAGCAATCTCTGCAGTGGGGAGAGATGGGACAGAAAGCCACACTACCAATTCCATTGACACCAGGGAAAAGGAGATCATAGAGAAATGTGGAAAAGTTTGAACAATTTTCCTTATCTACTCTAAAATGCGTGCTCTAGCAAAATCTGTCTCAAGTACCCCAATGAAAGCTAAGAAGATTAATAGATAGGGTCTTTAATAAGCACCATGGTTATCATCTCTTTCTGCACCACTCAGGAATCTGGTGGGAGGTAGCTTTATGTGACTGTATCCCAGTTAATTTGAAACTACAGTAAGAGGTGGTAAAACAGTATTCACTACAAAAATTCCAGAGCATTCTGCAGTCTGCTTTACACTGTTGAGGTAGCTGAAGAAACTCTAGAATCTGGTGAAGCAACTGTCTCCTAACATGCCAATGAAGATATGACACTGCATTTCCTTTGCTGTTTCGAGGCTGGTAGGTGAATTAGTAAGAAAGCATTATATTAAAAAATGAGTCTTAGAAATGTGCAGCGATTGAGCTCTCAGCCTGCATGAGTCTGCCAAGTCAGACAGAGAAATAGCTCCTCTCACCATGGTGGCAGGGCATGGCACATGAGAAATGCCATAATCTATTGGCTGATTTTTCAAGAATCAGAGAGATGTCTCAGGTGCAGTTTAGCTCTATGTTCATCCTCAAGGAAAGATTTGTAACCTAGAAATTTTTCCTAGGATAGGATGAGAGGTTTTCAGGCTGCAGGTGCCCAAGGGTATCTGAGGTGGAATTACCTCACAATTTTCTACTTAAAATTTTTATTTTATACACCAGCAATAAAAGAAAGATATGAGGAAGAAATCTCCTTAAGAAGCTGGAGAGAAAGGACTTGGTTGATTCATGGTCCCATTCAGTCTCAAATATGGAAATTAAGTTCTAATAGGAAGATGATTTAAACAGAAGGAAAAGCTGAACTGTATTTCTTCAGTTGCCTTGAGAAAAATTCAGAGGGACTAGACTAAAAAAGCTAAAAGCTAGTAAAATCATATCCCTGGTAATCTGTTCTTTGGTGTGCCAAAGCAATGAATTTTGTCTCATCAACCAGCTGTCTCTCAGATACATATGTTCTGTTTTTCAGCAATTACAGAGAGGTTTATATACAACTTATTGTTATAAAATTTTTATTGGATGTGTAAATTGAAAGGCTGTTTTCGAACTATAAAAATAAGGGTTAGCACAAAAGAAAAAATGGAATAAATGACATATATATATATATATATATATATATATATATATTATACACATGGTATTGGAAAGGTAAGTTTAGGCTAAGCAGAGTAATAAGGACTGGAATTGGACCAAAGAACAGAAATAAATAATTATTAGACAGGCTGGAGGTAAATTGCCTGTCTTCCAAAGAAGGCATTTGAGCCCAGCATCAGAAAATGGAAAATGCACCCCAAACAGATTTGTGGATTATTTGTCAATCACAAAACAAAAGTTACAATATCTTAGGCAGTTTCCAGTATGTTCTGTGAACAAAGACTAGTACTACAGAAGAGTTTAGAGTATGACAAACTTTATGTGAGAAGAAGGAAACCTGACATTTTGGCTTCACTGAGGCATTATGATGCATGAGGGAAGACGTCTTACTAGGAACAAGAGAACCTGAATAATCCAGTAACTAGAAACACTAAGAAACATTTCCTGACCAAAATATTTCAGAGTTTTGACTAACACAAATCACTAAAATTTTAAAGGTTTCCACAGAAATTAAAAAACATGTTATGACCTCTAGAATATCAAAGGATGAAAGGGAATTCTTTCTCCTATGTATCTGAATTCATGCAGTACTAAAATATGCTTTTTCTTCATATACTGTGGTATTCAGTGTACATTCACAGGAAGGATTGCAGACATCCTTTCTTCACGCTCCATATTTCAGAAACTGCTCCCTAAAAACTCCCATCATAACCATAAATGAACTTCGAATGGTTATGCAGCAAAACTTGTCTTTCATATAACATTAGAGATGTCATGTATTTCTAATAATAATGAGTCTTTAGGTTCTCCTCAGACATGGAACAAAGATAAATCTTACAGAATAGCAAGTTTCATGCCCTTAGATCAGAGGATACTATATGGGCAAAGAGAACCAATGATTTATTTAAGTTATTTTAAAGCTGCATCTTAGTCAGTAAAAAAACACTAAAAGCAGATCTCACTTGCAGGAAGCTTTTAAGGATTGAGCTTGGAGTTTGTAAAATACATACAGGAACGATTATGTGATGATGACTTATTTAAAATATCTTTTAAGCACCTTTCCCTTAGCTGTCACATTAGTTAATCTCACGAAGATTCAGTTGTTATTTTGCGTCATTTCTCAAAAAATATCTGCATCTTTCAGAACTTCATCAAGTCACTGCAAAGTTCATTAATTCAATCAAAAATACAGTGTACTTCTTGGCTCTGATACACTCTTTGTTTAACTCAATAGAAAGCTTCCCAGGTCTCTTTGGGCAGTGAATCATGGCCTGAAGAACTTTAAGGTGCCTTTAAGACAGCACAGGTTGCAATGAAAGCCAGTGAAGCAAGCAAAATTCGTCAAATAAGCCACACAATTTAAGCTTAGCTGATAAAAATCTGATTTAAGTTTCCTTGTATGTTACTGCATGACATCTCTATCCTTTTAGCAAGAATTAGCAGGTAAAAATCCTATATTTGCCAGGTTTTGCACTAATAAATTAAAATTCAGATGCAGATAATGTAGTAAATGTATATCCAGAAAAAAAATAGAGAACTGCGTGGACTTTCAGGATATTTGATAAACCAAAGTTTGTTTTTCTGGGATTCTTTTTTAATTTTAACAGTTATAACTAAGTTTTTCAAGTCTTTAAATTATCTGTTTTCAATCCCCATGTACAATCCAGGCTTCCATTCTAAGACACCATCATCAGTCCAGAATCCTGCAGCTTTCTCCAGTATTAAGGCAGCAAAGTTAAAAAGAAAATGAGATATTAACACAGCTTACAGCTGTAAAGTAAAGGTTACTGACCAAAATTCACAGCACAATCTACTGAAACCATCGGTCACACAGCAAGTATCAACCACCTCTACATCCCTCTTCCCATTTTCTACCTTTAGAGAGAAAACATGCAATTCATTGTGATAAAAACTGTGTCCAGCATTCATCCTGGCATTGCCTAAAATGGCTCAAACCTCGGTGACGCCTTCACGTATGATTCAGATCCTGTATTGTAAGGAGGCTGATAGAGGGTGGAAATAAGCATCAAATCTTAGGTCAATTTTGGAAGCTTAAGCCTGAATTTCCTGACTTTAGTTGCTTTGAAGATAATTATTAGACTCTCGTAGTTATTATAAATATTTTCATAATAACCACATTTCCTGATTCCGCCCTGAAAGAAAGCAGGAAATGCCAACAATTAGGAGAACTGGCATTTGCTAATGGAGAAAATGGGTTGCCTTTGTGTACAGTACACATGAGCTGGATAAGTGAAGCTTCACATGCTGATCCAAAGCAAATGCAAACCCTGAATTTTCTGAGATTTCCTCTATATTGGAATTTCTTCTCACATATTTCAGCTGTAAACTTTCTTACGAACACAAAGCAGCCTGTCGAAGTGATAACCCAGTAGTGAATATAAAAAGTGTGTTTTGTTTAGTAGCTTATGATCTTGGCATGTAGTGTGAGAGGGTAAAAAGAACAGAAGGGTTGTGTATCAGACTGGAGCCACAGGGAGGAAAAGTGAACGTATGCTTGTCAGAAACAAGAATTTTGTTATATGAACATATGACATGCAATACATGCTTAAAGAAAATCCCAGATTTTCAATGAAACTTCCTTCAGTTCAAAAAGAGCCCTCAGGTTTAACAATCTGTCAGAGCTAATATTATATATGTGACCTTAAATATTCATTGAGTTTGTAGAGATTTCATCTCTTTTTGCATTTATCAAGAATTATTCATAATATGGCAGTTTCTGTCATAATTCAGACACTTTAGGCCAAAAAATGTAGAAAGAAAACTAAAGCCCAAAAGAGAAAATGACAGCTACAGTGATGGAATGGGGATAAGTGATAGTTTTAAAGAAACTCACTGTACATCTATAATTTTCTCTTTTAACACCTTATCTTTAAGCTATACTTCATTTAAGATGTCGACACAGCTTGATGTGAAGTGCATAATTTATTGAATGCTGACTTTCTTGTATGATTTATTTTGTTGTTTTGCAAGTCAAGTACAATCTTGCAACTCTATGTCTTACTCGTAAAATACTAAAAAAACCCCTTTGTGTTTACTGGAGCAGTGATTAAAACATGAACATTATATGCCACATCTAGTTTAAAGCATAAATATGAGTGCCAAATTTGCCTAAAATCAAATCACTCATCCAGAATGCACAGCATTAAAGAGTTTTGATTAGATTTGACAAAGTAGCACAAGGCATTTTACAGGACATTCAGCACACCAATGCAAATTTGCTTTGCCTGTTGCATCACTCTGTACTTCCTGGTCAGTAGTTCTTCCTTATTTTATGAGGTGATAGATTTGACATAAAGGAGACTAGAGAGATCTAGATGGAAATCTATACTTTGAAACTTGTCTGTTTAATTAAGATTTGTCATCTGTATTACATCAAAATGCAGAAATATACATATCCCTTATTTTCAGAATGCCGTGCCTATAGCTCTCTTCAAAACCAATGACTAGAAATATTTTTATATGTAAAGTGATGAAGAAATAAGTAAAAAAGATTAACCTTGTGACAAACAAAATTAAGTGATAAACCATGAAAAATAGGTTCAGAAATCGTTTGTAATATTGGGCATACAATTCATACCAAAGATCTAGGCACATTAAATTATTTTTCCAGGCTTATTACCCATTGCAGGCTTTATAATTGCAAACTGTAGTCCTTTCATTTGAAGAAATTTTTTTACTCACAAGTGTATCAATAGTAAAATAAGTCTCATCAAATCCTTTTATGCAGAGGTAATATGGAGGACAGGCAAAACCTTTTCTAGAAAACAGCATTATTATTATTATTATTATTATTATTTATTATTATTATTATCATTATTGCCTTTCTCTTTGCCCCCCTTCAACACACACCAGCAACATGAAATAAAAGGTTGGGCTGTTCAGAATATTTTTATCCCAAAACCAACAACTACAGTGGGATTAAAAGAACGAGCACTTCTGATTAATCAAACTGATAGTTTTATTTACTCATTAGAAGAACTGTTTTTCTACCAGCAGAGCCCAATAGGGATGGACAGACTGGCATGAATATAATTAAATGAGGAGAAATTTAACTATAGAAAAGAAGAAAAAAATTTACACAAAACAAAAACCCTTTGTATTATCTGTCAGTTCTTGCCAGTGTGAAACACCACTAGAACTCAAGTATACATGTTTTATAAGATAAAAACTAAAGTTTAATTAGAAGGCAAATTGCTCTTTTGTATTTTGAAAGGTAATTATTCCATGTCTTATGTGATTGTGTGAAGTATGTAATAACAAAATATTCAAATTCCTCTTATTTAAACTTGAAAAAATGTAGAAGAAAATGGGTTAGCTGTTGTCTTCCTGGTACAGGCTTCTGCTCTAGTTCAGACCCAGTAATCAATGTGACATTATAACCAGAGACATAACAAGAAGCAGCTTGGATCATAAAAAAGCTCTCTAGTTTTTCAAAACAAATCAGTCTTGTTTGGATGTGTGTACAGCCTGCTGCTCTTTAAGTCTTCAGAGCACTGAAAAGGTGGCATTTACCTCCCAAAATCCAGTCAAGTTTGTACTGAGGATTAGAAGTACTCCCATATAGACAAGGTTGTGTTGTCTGTGACTGAGTTTCTTCATTCAGGCTGAGCGATCGTTGGGTATTCTCAAAGGCTTCATGAAGACACTGACTGCATTCGGCGTGACTGCATTAACTTGACACAATCATTTGTCCACTTTGCACAGTCTAGAAGAAAAGAAGCCACAATAGGTGCTGGGATTAAAGAATTCAACTTTGCTGGTCTATTTACACCAGACAAATGGAGTATCTGGAGTATCTGGAATCAGCACATTTCTACTCTAAGAATAAGGAATCTAAACATCTTCCTGTGCCATCCTGGTAGGTGTTTCTCCCACTAGGTACTTGAAGTGACAACCTAGATTGAGATTCAAAGCAAGGTCTGGGCTTCAATCCAGCTGTCCGTAGCATCCTTCAAATGCCAATAGTTTCACAGCCCACCCTCTGCCCAATTCTCACTCCAACAAAAAAGAAAAGGATGATAACATGCAGGTCCTTACCCCTGAGAAGCAATAATCCATGCAAATCAGCCAAATACAAGATGACATTGTGGGAAAAAGAACAAAGCAAGAAAGAAGAGCCATTAATTTCACTGTACATCCAGGGTTACTGATACATAAAATGTCATAAACTAAAACATCCCTAGTTCAAACTGAGCAAAATCCCAGTCCAGCACCACACTCACTTCAAGAACTCTTTCCTTATAACATGATTATACGAAGCATAGTTTTATTTGTATCTAACTTCAGGATCTTAGAAATTCCCAAATTTCCAAATGACCCTAAGCATCTTTTCTCACAAAACCTTTCATTGTTAAGGAACATTGTGTCAGTCACCTGGAACTCTGTTTGTCAAAGCATTGTGATTAGTTTGAAATTTCAACTCTAATGCTTAACAATAGGCATTTTCATAGATATACAAAGGATTCCGAATACTTTAAGCTATCCTAAAATTTTGTGGAAAAGGAAGATTGACTGTGATTCATAGAGACATGAAAACTCTATCATAACATCTCAATTATTAGCTTTACTCTTTATGAAAATGATATAAAGTAGGCTATTTGTTTATAACACCATATATTTGTCAAATAATACAGCACAAGCCATACACCATTCTGTAAAACATTCTGCCAAAAAGGCAGGTGGGGAGAGAATGTGGAAGCAACACAATGAAAAAGTCCATCAGTCAATATCAGAGAATGAGTTCTTTATTCTGTTCTGTCTTCCTTTTAACCACAGGTCATGCCTTCCTAGAGGTTGAATGTGCCATTATATATAATGCCGCATAATAAAATGTAAGTCTGATCAGCTTCATCTGAACACTTCAAATATTTTATTTTAAACACCATATCTCAATACTAGCTAGCAAAAAGAATTGGAACAAAACTCAAAACTTTTGTTTTCTGTAGGAGGAAATGAACCCCCCACCAACATCATGTTCTACTCCAATTCATCAATCAGATATAATTAATTAAATCTTTATAATTCCTCAGAATGAAGAAACCAAAATCTAACAATGGTCTACTGAGCTGTAGCCATTAATCTTAGGTCATAGGCTGTGAAAAAATGACCTGAAGAGGTACATTAATTAACAAGTATTTTTTGCAAGTGATAATCATGATCGCTTTAGTGTATGCCAAGCAGAAGATAAGACTGATGAATCTCTTGTTGTTAGAGTATTGATTTGTAATTTATATGAGAGAAAGATATTTAAACAGAAGGGAAAAGGTATTGAACATTAAGACCAGAGGTTATATTGTCTTACAGGTCTCTGAGGACTTTGCTTTTCTTTTGAAGAACATGTTTCTCATGTAAGTCAACACTATATACCCCACAGAATTTAACAAAATTCAACTCTATGATATGGCATCCAGATTTACACATTTGTATACACTACGTTGACTTGCTTCTATTCACTTAATATAAATACTTGCAAAGTCCCCAGTCTAAACACTTGAGCATTTGTCCTCAGCCCTTTCATAGTTTTGTAGATCCAATCTTAAAAATAACAACATTTGTGAAAATCAAACTCAGAGTTCCCATTCGACAGTGGATATCCAAGGTCAGTGACTACTCTTTAAAACTTGTTCCTCATGAAAAGACTTGTATGCAGCACACTTTCAGAAGTGTTGCATGGCAAGGTGCTAAGATAAATGAAAGAGATACTACAAGCTGGCAGGTGACAATTCCCCAGATTTTTTGAAAGGCCTGTGCTCCAAAGCTACATAATCTAAATTGCCATAAGTGACACACCAGTCTCAACCTCCTGCAATGCTTGAGCTTTCCCTTCTCCAGAACACAGAGACCTTCTGCATCTGAGCTATTGCCGTTTATTGCTATAAAAAAAACCCAAAAACAACCAACAAAAGCTTTTCCTGCACCAAGAATCTTTTCCTTAAACTTTAAGAGGCCTTCAATTACTTTTTTTGCCTATTTCCTATCCCTTTAGCCAACTGAAATGATTTCCCTTCTATGGCGTCATGTTCCACAACACAATTTTGAAGAATTTGCCTTCCATTGTATGAAGGAACAGCAAAAATTCTACATTTACTCATCTAAGAAAAACAAAGAAGACACCAGTAATGAGTGAGCTACACAAGAGATTCTCTCCAAGGCTGCTGCTAGAGTATACCAAGTAAAGTTTTCATGGAGTGGAAGTATTGCTTTGCAGTGGCAAGCTTCCACAAAGCTGGTCTGGTGCAGAGCAGCTGGGAAGCACACAGCCAGCTTTATTTCCGTCACTTTGCACTGGACTGTTTCATTTCTCAATAAAACCAAAGGAATTATATGCATAAGAAAATTTTACTCTGTGCGAGGGGAAAAAACGAAGAAAAAAGAACTGAAAGTCTGAAAATCAGCATTTCAGCAACTAATCTAAGAATCTTTAAATTATTCCATCAAGCTCTTTTGTTTTGACAGGTGCTTCAATAAATGGTATTTGATAGTTCACATTTTTCTAATGTCATCAGTGTAATGTTGTACAAAGTATATGTGAATTTTCTGATGGGCCTAATGTACTGAGCAGAGGGAGTAAATCCAGCTGTCTCTGGGGACATTGGTTTGGTTGAGCATGTGCCAGTTCACATTGAACTTGAAACTTATTCCCCATTGTGCTGCTGCATCGCCTATGGACCTTTATAATGTTTCCACAAGTGAAAAGAGACATCATTAAAATAAAAGCCGTGAGCATTTTAAGGGATGATTCTGAGACAATAAACAAGAATTTCCCTGCGGCAAAAAAAAAAAAAAAAAAAGCAGTGATAGAGTCAATACCTTAATGGGCCTTACATGGCTAAATAAGGTAATGAAATTAAAGATTTATGCTTCTGTTTGGTAATCAGGTTAAGAAACTTGTGAGATTTTGCTACACCTGAACATCAGGCAATGTCATGTATTTATGCTCACTGGGCCTGTCAAATTCCAAGGGCATTAAAATATGGTCATCTTAAAAGCTCCCGGTTTGGATTTCAATGAGAGCTCCAAGACCTCCAAGTCCTTAGCACTGCAGAAAACACAACCACTTTTATCCAGGCATCCAAATTTTGTCCAACAGCCAACATTTCAGTTTGAACTTTTTGCCCCTCATTCATGATCCCATTTGGGATCTGATCTTTTCAACACATTTGCTGTGTTCAAAATAGGCAAGTTCCATCAGGAACATGAAAGAGCAGATAGAGTATTGGATGGCACCTCTGTACAGGAAAGCAAGGATGGAATGCAGTGCATGTTTTCTGGGTGCACAGAACAATAGGAGGAAATCAGACCTGCCAAAGAAAAGGGTCAAGCAGAGAAAAAAGCTTGACTGTTTTGGCTGCATAAGAAAGGGATAGCTGTGAGCAGCCAGAAAATTATCAAAGAACAGCCTGAATGCCTAGGGCTTGTTCTAAGTCAATGCTCTCCTGCAAGCAGCCTTAGGAAGTTGCCACCATTATGGTCCAGAGAGACAGGAACAGAGCATGGCATGTTGTACTTGTATGCAACTGTACTCCTAGATTATACTTTGAATAGCTTTCCACCTCAGTGTTAGATCAGTCCTTTCAAAAAGCTTATCAGCAGCAAGAAATATTTTCCAAGTTGGAGAAACTGCCAAAGAAGATCAGAGAAGGTGATCTGACAGTACTGCTGCCTCAAAAATAGTGACCAACAGCCGGCAGACTTGTCCCCCACCTACAAGTCTGAGTCTGTGCTTGTGTTTAGGTTTACATTCTACAATGGGAGTCCATTTCCACCACTATTCTTTGAAGAACAGAAGACAAATATCAATACATTCTTCTCCATGGCTGTTTCCCCACCTGTGGTGTCAGCTGACCTATTCTAGATTTAAACTTGAGAGAACCGAAGATTAAACTAAGTGGGTGAAATGAAGTAAGATCAGAAGCTCATGCCCCAAGCATCGGGGCAGATTCTGCTTTTGATTTTTGATGGAGTCCATGGGGATGGTTTAAGTGGATGAGGAGAGCTGCAGCAGCAATTTCAGGAAGAGCTCATCAGAGCTGTATTTTTCTGCTAAATCCAGATTCAAAGCACAGAAGAAATACGCTCAGGCTGAAAAAGAGTATTTGACAGGGAGGGTAAAGTGGAAAGCCCAGTTTACAATTGCACAGATTCAAAATACTCCATCTATCCTGCAAACAAGCAGCAAATGTATGGTGTCATTGACGAACAGCTGAGGTATAAATCACCACTCTGATATATGTGCATACCGATTAAATTTATGAGATTCACTACTAAGATGCAACTCATTCCAGGGAAGAAGGTGATTGTTCACCACGTTTGCAATGTACTTACAAAGCTTCCTGGATTGGAAATATCATAATTAGAAAATGTGCATGCACACACTTAGAACTAATTATATAAGAAAGCATATAATATTTTAATACACACCATATTTTAGAGAAAACTTCCACCTTACAGTTGAAGGCTGCATACTAGATAGGACCTTTCTGTAGTAAGACTGCAGATATTTTCTTGCTGAAATGTATGAAATACCTCTTGTGCTTTCATTAAACAGACACTTTTTCAACAACATTTTTCATCCTTTAGCAAGCATCATGTGTTCATAAGGTCCTGGAAACCTCCTTGCCCTGAAACAAAACTTTGACGTCACAAATCCTCAGCATAGGTTTCTCCTCATACATTTGGACAGCTCTCACGATGTGAGATGTTTTAACAACGTGGCGACACTTGGGGGAGTGACATTGCATCCTGCCTCATGAAAAGTAATATCTGAAACAAGCTTATGGCAATTCCAATGTCAGCTGCATCAGCAGCAGCTCCTGTATGTAACTCAGAGCTGTGGTTGCCTCTCTTTTCCGTGCATACAGGGTAATCCTCAGAGAAATGTACAGCGTTACCAAAAATGTCACTGCCTTGTGTCAGCTCAAGCAGCCAAGTCAATGCGGTTTGTGCATGCACATGATGATTTTATCTTACATTTTCCATTTAGTTACTGAAGTCATGCTTACTAGGGGAAAAAATGCTATGGATTATTCTGCTCCAGTGTGTGAAAACCATGTGAAAACCATGATTGATGACACGGCTCCGAGGAATAAGCCTCAATGACATCTGCAGCACAGCTATGAGGTTACTAATAACCACAACCTGTGAATTGAGAAAGAAGCCCTTAAAAATGACTGCTGACAAACACAATGAAAGAGATTTATGGATTCCCCACGTCAAGAGTGCCCAGTTCTTGCAAAGTGGATGGCTTTCCTCATTCATTATGCTACTGTGACATGAAAATCATATTCTGCTCTTTTTCCTTTTTTTTTTCCATTTCCACTGCGTGAATATCAGAGACTCCCTTCCAGGGAAAATAAATATGACTTATGCAGCCACTGAACTTTCAGAGATTTAATTCCCTTAATGGTTCAGGAAAACACGATGCCTTTGCTCCAAACAAAAGGGATATCAGCTTATCAAGAGCAGATTTTAGCAAGCCTATTATGTGGATGTAAAATCAAAGCCACTTTTAAATCCAATTATCTGCATTCTTACTGACTTTATTCCTGAAAAATGCTTATACTAAATCATTGAAGGTTGATGTCTCTAGTGTTAAATACACTCAAACACTGCTAAGTTCACAGTGGTCAGGGTCCTCTATCAAGTGTGTTGTAAAATGTAGTCAGGAAGAATCTAGAAGACTCTCACCCACACACAAAGACACAAGGGTTGTTTCTGTATCACATGGTAAAAATAAATATATTAAAGGTAGAAAAGAGACAGTGGGTCAAATATTTATAAATGAAGAAACCTGGTTCACTGGCAAGGGTTATTCTCAAAGCTACTTGTAACCAAAAGACTTGTACTGTCAGAGCACCTTGCAGTTAACCCTAGTTCTGACACTGTGATCTTCTGTTTTAGTCTGGTGGAAAACCATGCAGCTGTGAAAGTTGGAAATAGCTATTCTTCTTACATCAGTCAGGGCTTCTATGGTAGTATCTTGCTATGTAGAGAAGAAGAAAGGAAGGTAATGTCTGAATCTGCATATACAGCAATTCCTGAGATCCACAACTGACATTAAGTGAAAAGGACCTTGTGCTTTTTGAAGGATTTTTGTGTTTTAAGGTCTTGGGCTGAGACAGAAGTTGTATGGAGGGAAAAACAGATAATGCAAAACTGCTGTGTTGCTAATTTATGTCAAACCAGCAACCTTAAAACTACAGAAACGCTGTGGGTCGCAGGAGCGTTCAAGGCACTCTTAGTCTCTGGTAATACGAGATTCTGTCAGGTCAGTCAAGCTCTGTATCTGCTTGGGGATTTGGCACTGCCACCCATCTGTGTAGTGGGAAGCACCTGCACTGCTCCAGCACACTGTGTTACACTGCTGAAGAGTTTGCTCACCTTAATAGAGCTCATATGCTGGGACAAAATATGAGAAGGAAACGCCTTGATACATATACCTAATCTACAGAACTTTATGTGGATTACGTTTGCAAGTTCTGGTATCTCTTCCATTTTTAACACTTAAACATGAGCATTTTCCCTCTAAAGATCATTTAGAGAATAATCTGGGAGTAAGATATACAGCCTAGTTGGTTGTTAGTCATCATCAAAGAGATATCAAAGGGTTACAGAGAAGGTTCAAATACTTATCCAACCTGGTCACAGAAAAATAAATATCAGGCTGCAAATAAGTCATAAGAGAATGAAATAATTTAATTCCAGCATATGTCCTAATGAGAAAGATTGTATATGGGAAATGTGACAAAAGGTATAAAATGAACAGGCGAGCAGCTGGACAATGATGAACTGCATTGTGGAAATATGAGGAAATTAGTGTACCTTGTGGATCATGTGAAAAGATGAGGAAATTATTGTATGTGGTATGTCATGTGAAAATATGAGTTCCACCCTAGGCTTCATTATCAGAGCCTTCTTGTTGATGTAGGCTGGTTTTGCTGAGAAATCCTCCAAGGACAGAGGTCATACAACATCCCCTGGCAGCAGGTTCCTGTCCTCACTTGCCCTCAAGATGAAAAAGCTTATCTCTTTGAACTCCTCCTGTTTCAACTTTACACACATTATTCTTTGTCCTCTCACCAGGCATCCCTGTGAGCAGCCTGGCACCATCATGCCCTACTGGTAGAGACTGGGAAGCTGCTGTTAACCCCTCACTAAAATCTTCTCTTCTCCAGGGTAGATGAGCCCGTATTACCCAGCCTCTGCTCTCAGGGCAAGCAATCCAGGTCCCACCATATTGGTGGGCCTCTGCAGATCACACTCCAGTTTACCCCTGTCTCCCTTGTACCAGGGGGCCCCTAAGTGGTCTCACATCCCTGGTCCTGCTGGGTGTACTGCTCCTAGCATATCTCAGTGTGTGCTTGTTTGCCTGTGCTGCAGGTAGGTGCTTTGCCTGCAGGGTTTTCCGGAGCACACTGCAGAGATGGGTATCCACACAAGCTCCAAACCAGCCACCGTGTGGACTCAATTTTTTTGCCAAGGAAGTTGTTAGGCTGCAGAAGAAATTAACCAGAGTGGATCTCCATGCTGCTGCAATCAGATGATTTCTGGTACCTGCAATAACTTGCTTAGAGTTAATTGGACAATACAGCATGGCACAAGTGGCACTGTGGTCGTCTCCTTTCATAACGAAAGAGAACAAGATGTAACTGTCATAGCTGGTAGCTGTGACAGTCTGAAGACACTAAACAGCAGGCTTAAAACAGCTATCTTAAAACAGAAATGTGAGAGTTCTAGAAGTCAAACTTAATCACCTACTCAGCTTCCTGAATGCCTGTGCTCTCAGCAAGAGCGACCTTGAATCAACTTAGAGCTTTATTTTCCATAATGCAGGGACACCCTCACACCCAATATGTAGTACTCGGCATCATCCTAGACAGAGGCAGATGTAAATGTTGGCTGCTTCCTGATACTATAACTGTGAGTTACAAGCTTCTGATAGTAGTAACTGTCTCTTTGTCCTCCCTAAAGGTTTTATTTATCCTGAATTATAAATGTCCCTTTTTTTTCCTCAAAAATATATGCAAAATCCTATAAGGGATATAAAGTAAAAACTGTGCATGTGTCATGCTGAAACGCAAAATGAGAAGCCAGGCAGTCAACTGTGTAAGACTAATAAAGTAAATATTACAATATTGAAAAACTATTCCTTATGAAAGACAGCTTTTGAGGGGTAGGGAGGAGGACAAGGGAAAGAAGAGTGTATGCTCCAGAGGTATGAAACAGTTGAATGAAACAGAAAGACTATCTTGCCAATAAATATGCAAAGCAGATTCTCAAACACTTTTCTGAGAAATATTGCATTTTATTTGAAAGAACATGAGAGACACTGCCTAGTCATTATCTAGAAGGCATACTCATTGGCATGGTACATTAATGTTAAGTCATCTAGTCTATGTTTGATTGGAGACAGGGCAATTTTAAATTTAGCACTGCAAAATCAGCCAGGTCATATGGAACCCTTCTTCGAAGTTTCTGAAAAATCTTAACTGTTCATATACCTGAAAAACCCTCAGCCTGGGCCAGAGAAGTCAGTTTAGGCTGATACCCTGCTTCTCATCATGTCTACTGGTAGATAGGGGAAAGACAGAGACTCTTTCCTGGAAATATCCTGTGACCATATTTGCAGAGATTTAGAGCCCTTCAGAGCTGGATACTGTCTCCAGATCCCCATCTCCAATTATTACAGAGTTGTATTCCTAAACTTAGATAAACCATGCAGTCACAGGAAAAAATTTAGGGGTTTCTTCTCTCTTCTGCCTCATACAGTACATTACAAACTTTCTAAACTCTATTTTTATGTTATTAATAAAGCAAATAATTGAATGAATAAGTTAAAATGTGCCCTCCTTTTGTGGGAAAACTAGAGCAGTAAAATGCTGCAGAACTAAATCTCTTCTGAACATAATGACTGTGGTGGAGTCTCATCTCTTACACCTGCCTAGGGTAGCCCCTGCCTGTTCCTTCAGACTTTGCATCTGGCACCAGGAATTGATGCTAAACAGTGCAGCAGATGTGAAGAATACTATTTTTCTGAAAGATTCAAAGGAGCCTTTCTTTTCTTTGGAATCCTATCAAAATTGGTTTGGCCAACTTCAGAGGTTCTCCACCCAGCTCTGTTTAAAGTTGAGTCTGATAATTTTTCAGCAAATAAAGCAAAGCCATTAATCATCCCTTTGGGTCACTCAGGACAGCAAGGTCTAAGATGATAAACAGTAAGTCACCCAGGCTGCTGCTATGTGAGTACATCTGTTAATGAGGAGTTGGATAGAGCTGCAGGGGCCTCCTGCTCTTTCTGACTCTGCCCTGTACAATACACAATCATGGTCCGAACTCATCTCTTTTTGGTCATACTGTGAGTTAACAAATTCTGAGTGGCCACACAATCATAAGCAGGGGACAGCAAACTGGGTGATATGTGGTATATAGGACCTGCCCAGGATCAGAAGGGAAGTCTCACGGAAATTAGAGCCATATGACAGTTGATCAAAATATTACTCAGGGTTTCATGCCAGAGCTATCCCAGTGGCACCTACAGCCTGAGTTGGTCTCTCAGCCATATCTCATTTTCTAGGGAGGGCTCAGCCACCCCAAGTGCTTGGGAAAACAGGGTGTCCTCCCTGGGCATATTTTGAGATCTTGCACATATTGTGCCATAGGAAATCTACAGTCATTGAATCTGTATGTCCTGGACACGGGAGCTGAGAAGATGCTGATGAGGGTCTGCACTGAAAATGCAAGGAAAGAAGGCAATGATGGCCACTCCTAACTGGCTCAAACAAGCATAGTGCCAACCACCCCATTTCAGGGAACAAAGGAAAACCATAAACACCTTTCCTTACTTCTGTGCTCAACAGTTCATCCACCAGAGAACACATTCTCAAGAGTTGGCACAAATCAGGGCTTTAACGCTGCACTTTCCACTAGTCCACAGACCTTCCAATGAAGTTATTAATTCCCAAAAGTTTGATATCTAGTCTCTCACCAACCCTGTCCTCCCTTGTCTGGGTTTCACCTTCTGACTGACACTCATTCATAGAAGGGTGTACTGAAATCGATTCCTCTTCATGTCTCAGACTGGACAGGTTTCTTTTCCTGTGAAGACAGTCTCCAGCAATCCCCATCCACTCTATATGCACCTCTTCCCCTCTTGCTCACCTGCACACACCAGGTGACGTATCTGGCACCTTTCCCAACAGTTTCAAACTTGTGAATTATTGATCTGGCTCTGGCTGAGGCTTGTAATCCACCTTTTCAACAATATTTGTATTATCTCTGTGTCAGTGTACACAGTTTTTAGCAAACACAAGCCTATCATAGCAAGTCTTGTCCCTAAATAAAATAGAGTCCTTTTTCACAAAAATTCCCTCAAGAAATTCTCTGGTTCCCTGTCCCCACCAGCTCTCTGGCTTATTCCTTGAGCCACAGTTTACTGTAGAAAGTATCATAGATCACCCCCAGCTCTGAAACGATAAATAGAATATATATGTAAATATATACATATATTATACTGTTCATGAATATAGAAATATGCCCGTAATCAAATTAAGGAAGACTGACAATGGCTGAATCCCTAGCAAGTCTTTCTTGATGGACACTTTTTGTAAATACTGACCTCCTTCAACTACACAACAGCAACTCCTCCTGGGTTGCTTTTCATAAATGTATAGGGTCATAGCTTAATTAAAAATTAACAGTGATTCATTATAGTTATCCCTTTCAGCAGTCAAGGAGCACATTGGTCTTGCTGGTCACATCATTTTGACTGTAATGAGGGAAGGGGGAAACTAGTGTTGTACATAATTTTTCTCAAAATGACATGAAGCCTTTGGTTTTATAATTGTTCAAACATGGTCCAAACAGGAGAAGACTTTTTCCTGTTTTCTTATTGTCTTTTCACGCAAAAGTTTGAAACAGTTTTGTTGTGAGGCACCCCTTGAGCCCAAGCACTCTGTCTAGCACAGCAGGACACTGCTAAGATGCCCCATTCATAAAGTGAAATATCAGCTGTGCTGTTGTGTAACAGTGAACAGGGGATCTACCACTAGAAGCAGCACAACTCTTGAATGTCTCAAAGTCCAGCAAGTGTCCAACCACCATGAAGTTTGGTCAGATTTGTTTCATTAGAAGTTATTTCACTCTGTTAAGGTCTGTCATCAGGGAATGGCTTCCACAGATGCAGCACGCAGCAGGTACCTAGTGCAGAAGGGGGGAATGATCTTCTGTATCATTCAGGTTATCATTGTCATACAGTAGACATATTTTTCTCCAATAACAGTGCTGTAACTTGCAAAACATCCAGGGCTACATTTTGATTCCTCTTCTCTGCTGATAAAATGCAAACCATTTTTCTTTCCTGTGTATGCACCCGTGGCTATTTATTATTGCTTCCTGCACCCATCAGCAACAAAATTCTTGCTGTTTCATCAGTGAGAAAGTCTAAACAATTTATAGATCATAACTTCCTCTATGAGAAATGTGAATTATGTGGCCAATAGGGCCTTCAGCTACTTGCATCAGTATTTTTTCCCCAACCAGTCTCTGAGATGGTTATCTACACTTTCATTACCCCAAGATCACATTAATGCCATTCAGTGCTGACTGGTCTGCCTGACAAAGCTGAGCATAAACCCAGGCTGATGCAGACTGTGACTGACAGTTTTCATAAGAAAAGCAAAAGCCAGGAGCACATATCACCTCCCTGGAAAGAGCTGCATTTGGCTGCCAGTTAAATATATGAATTTTAAAATCGTTAAATTTGATATGCTGTATTAAATGTTACATGATCTCATTATAGTCTATATCACTTTCTCTTCATGTTCCTGAATGTCTTTGACAGTCATCTGTCAAATCACAGGAGCTGATGACCATTTGCAGAGTAAAACCTCGTACATTGGCAATGAGCAGGAAGCAACACTTCCAGGGAAAGCACCTTCATAAGGAAGTGGAGGAAGAAGGGTAGGACAGAGAACCAGGATCTTGCTTTAAATCTGGGATGCAGGGTAGCACCTAAGAGCTGTCATGCCATAACACACCATGCCTCTTAAGATGCAGAATTCTGTAACAAAAAATGCTTTTTCATGTTGTATAGCATGTGGCAAACACAAGTTTAAGCAGTGGATTTATTTGGGAGGTAAGAAGAGTATGAAAAACTGAATAAAATGCTAATAAGTTCACCATAGTAGCTGGTGGCTTATTTAGATTAATTCAGTTCTCTCTACTTTAGTTTGTTTCTACTTATTTTTACTATTGTTGTGCCACAGATTTGTGTATTGACAGACTCAGTCACATCCTAGTCATTGTCATGAAAATTCATGCTTCCAGGGCTAGGTACAACTTGAACTTTTGACACCAAATTTGGCTGAGATATTTCCAGTGAAACACATTTTGAAGCCAAGTTATGATCCAAATCAGGAGAAACTTCTGATCAGGACAACCAAAAGAGGCAAAATTTTCTGAAACAAGAGGAAAGCTGCTTCAAAATTGTCATAACCTTTTGACATTTTAAAATGCACAATAGTGATATCTTGAAATAACATTGCCACTCTCTGTATTAACATACAGATTTTGAAAAAAAAATTTTGAAATATTAAAAATTATTCAAAACAAAATGAAATATTTTCTGTTCTATTCCAAATGCATTATTTGAATAATTTTTATTCTGTTACTTCCTTAAGTTTCTCATGATCCTAAATGCCTTACCTTATTCTCTTACCCTCTTCTTCCGAGTCAGCAAATCTGTCATCAAGTTCATTTCTTGTCCAGCTCAACTTGACACCATAAAGACATTCAAGGTAATAGAATACTGGCCTAAACTTTTGGTGATAATAAAAGTGAAATGACTATGAAATGCTGGCATTATCTTCAATTTGTCACAGGAGATGAAGGGTCATTCACTCAGAACCACTGTTATAAGCTGTCTGCCAATTCAAGCTATCATATTGTATGGTCTGTACCCCTCCTCCATACAATTTGTCCACTTAATTTGAAATCCTGTGATCCTTTGCAATTTCATTTCTCCTTTCAATTACTTGACTTGTTCATTTTTCTGAGCCCCCTGAAACTGCACTGCCTATATACATTTATAACTTTTTTCCTTTTACTTTCTTTTTTCTTTTTATGCGATCTTTGCTCTTGTTTGAAAGCAAGTAAGTTTCATTTGAACTTCTTTGTTTTCTTCCAGTGTTTCCTTAATCCTAACCTTTACTTATCTGGTTGTCTATTTACCAGATAAGTACCACTTATCTGGTAAATAGACCACTTGTTTCACTTCATAATTCCCTGAACTGTCTTTCTTTCAAATAAAAAAACAAATTGGGAGAGGAGAGGAGAGGAGAGGAGAGGAGAGGAGAGGAGAGGAGAGGAGAGGAGAGGAGAGGAGAGGAGAGGAGAGAGAGGAGAGGAGAGGGAGGAGAGGAGAGGGGAGAGGAGAGGAGAGGAGAGGAGAGGAGAGGAGAGGAGAGGAGAGGAGAGGAGAGGAGAGGAGAGGAGAGGAGAGGAGAGGAGAGGAGAGGAGAGGAGAGGAGAGGAGAGGAGAGGAGAGGAGAGGAATGCATTTGCTGGTCTTGGGCCCTATTCCCTTTAATGGCAGATAATTCTCTTGCCTTCTTTGCACCATCTGTTGCTGCCTATTTCCAAGCAAAATTGTAGTACACTGGCTGCATCATCATGAACAGATCACTGAAGACATCTGCTCAGTGAGCAGAGGTGGTCAGAAGAGCAAATGAGACATGAGACTGCAGTGGGGAATAACAGAATAACATTGTCTTGATTTCTGGATGTGCTGAGAATTTTTTGATCTCACTGGACTTGTCCACGCAAAGAAGAGCTTTGGTACCTCTGGAAACCAGCCAGCTGCTGGAACACTCTCCAGTAGACTATGTGGTCCAGCTGTGCCCATGCCTGCATGGGCAGAGAGAGGACATAGGCAGCCTCAGGAGGTAAGAAATGTCCCACCTCAAGTTTCCAGTCTGTGTGTGCAGGCTGTGCACAGACTGCTTCAGGGGGCTGTTTTGGCAGCTGACACCCTTATAAGCAAAGCAGTGACAGAGAAATGTCCATAATAGAATGAGGAAAAAAGCTATTGTTTCTACAGAGGCTAAGTGGACACTGCTTGGCCATGGGGAAGAAGTTATTGCTGGCCTAGACCTTCCTCACGGATAAATCTCAGCTCTGAACTGAGGTCTCTCCCCATCATGAGAGCTGTCATTTTTCCCATAATGGGACAACGGATATTTTAGCTTCCAAGAAACAGTTTTGCAGCCACTCATAGCTCAGTCATCTTCCAGGTTCAGTTCTCACCTGCTCCAGTTCTTCTGTCTTCCTGCCTGGAGTCTGGAAGCTTTCAATGCCTGCTGTCAGCACATTTCAAGATGCACTAACTTAAAATGAGACAAATTTCTCTTAGCATTTAATTCACCTTGCTGGCATGTGCCAAGGGAGGCATGTCATGTTTACATATGGCTTTTTGTTATAAAGTATTACCTGTCATGTGACATAAGTCACATCCTAGTTTAAAAAGAGTCTGAAGTGAGGTAAAACCATTCTCAATTATCCAAAATAGCATGGTGACAATATTCCCACAACGAAAAAGGCAAGAACCTGGATTTAAAAACATTTTGTTTTCATATATCGTCCAACTTAATGGAAAAAGATATTCCATTGTTTAAGACAACAAGTGCGATAAAAAGATCTACTAACACCATGCAACATTGGCCCCCAAAGCCTTGCCAATCATACCAAAGACAAATTGCCTTGCTTAAATTTGTTCTGTTGGAGTTTTTTATCTTTGTAGGAAATGCAGTAATTTCAATTTTGCAAATACCTTGTTGCATAAACTAATTTCTTAAGTTTCTTATTTAAGTTGTTGGGAGCAGAGCACAAGGCTTGAACAAGTGATAGCAGTGGCTCTGGAAGGGAGGTGCTGCTTTGGTTGTCCCTCTGCACCGAGTCTCAATCAGAAACATGCACATTCCCTAATTCCTGTGAAGACATTCAGTCACTTTCTGTGGGAATGTTGGAGCACATTGGCCCTAACTACCAGGTTCCTTCCTAGAGCAGATAGTGAGGTAGGGCCAAAAAAGGGGCAGGCTGAGGGTTATGAGGCTCAGGCAGGACTGAGCAAGCTGAGATTCTTGTGATTTCAATTAGCAGTTAATTACTGCCCACTTGTGGCAAAATGACAGGGTCTTGGTTGGAAAAACCTGCAGAAGCAGCAGATACCCAGCTGCAACTGCAGCAGGTCTCTACAATTTGATGGTGACGTGATGGTTTCCCTTCTCTTCCTCTATCAGGGAAGATGTCTTCAGCAAAGCAAGGAGAAAGGTGGATAGCTGGAAGACACCATGCTATATAAAACATGCTTCTGCTGCAGAGATTGAAACAGTTAAATGTTTTGTGCAGCACCAGCACATAACAATGTAAATACAATCCTGCAAAACAGGGAAGCTTACAGCAAAAAATCTCCACAAAATATTACTGCAAAAATCCCAATACAAAAATGCATTTTTAGCTCTTGTTTACAATGTAAGATTGAATTCAGATCCTAAATTGAGTACGTTAATTGTGGTCTAATAGATAATCTGCTAACAAATATTATTTCACAAATGGTGGGTCTGTATTTCTTTGTCAGCACATAGGGATGAATGATCTATCTCTTTATATATGACTAAACCTAAAGCAATTTTATCAGCTTATTATTACACAAGTGCTTCAGGATAGTAATACTGGCTTCTCCCTGCAAATCAGGAACTTGAAAGCTCTAAAAGCAAGGCTTGTGAAATATAAAAATTTTACAGCCTGAAATGTTTAACAGTTTTATGAAATGAGCGGCCATTTCAGACTGATTTGTTGTTTTAAAGCCTGCTTCATGAGATCCTGCTATTTGCAGCAGAGTACATCAAGGACCTTTCAATTCAGAGGCTTGAAGAGGCTACAGCCTGGAAAACTTCAAGGGCAAGGGCAAGATCAGTGAAGGGAGGGGTATGGCATTATATCATCCTTAGGAATATTGCATCTATTACACGTAGCTCAGCTCAGCAAGAGCAGCTTTTCCAGAGTCGTTGCTATGACTTTTCACAGAATCAGAGAATAGCCTGTGTTGGAAGGGACCCACAAGGATCATCGAGTCCAACTCCCAGCCCTGCACAGCACCATCCCTAAGAGTCACACCATGTGCCTGGGAGTATTGTTCAATTCCTTCCTGAACTCAAACAGGCTTGGCCTGACACTTCCCTGGGCAGTCTGTTCCACTGCTCTTTAAGAGCCATGAGTTAGATCTTGTTTTCTTCCTCATCTTACAATAGAAAAATTTGAGCACAAAACAATTAGGAAGCCTATTTTCAAAGGTGTTGAGCATACCTGCTCCAAATAATGTGAATGGTATCTTTGCAAACCCGACCATAATAGGTAAGTCTGAAGTCACAGCTGCCTGCTGTATTGGCAACAGGAAGAGAATCCATATCTCCTGTCCCCCAGTTTTTGCCTTAACCAGCAGTTCTCACCCTTCTAATGACAGTTCTTTTTATTTTCCTTGAAAAACGGAAACATTTGGCTTGTGACACTACTTTAATAAAAGATGTGGGTCCTCTTTGAACACATGCCTAGCTCTCCTTTGGCAGAAAAAAAGAAACCTTCTTCCCAACAGTGCTTCAATGAGATGGACCGGTAGAGCACGCATTTATTAGGGACAGTTCCTAAAATCATTAGCCAGACAGCATTACACTGTGCCCCCATTATATCTGCCTCATCTACTTTTTTGTCTTGTCTGTCAGCAATTAACAGCTAAGCCAAGTGTATTTTCTCCAATTCAGTTCAGAGTAAAACAGGTCTTTTAAAATCTACAGAGGGAGCAAGGTGTTCATTCACTACAGTGATAAGTGTAGCACAAATTAATTGGAAGACTACTTTGCAGCTATGAGGCCAGTCCTAGTCCCTACCTCTGATATGGACTCTGCTTTCTGAGATGTTTGACTGGAAAAAGTGAGGATTTGCAAAGTCTCTGGCATGAGCTCCCCTTGCGGAACCTCCGTTGATTTTTATTTGCTGGAGCAGCGATGGAGAGCTAGCTGCAAGAGTGTAAGGAAAGATCCAGTCACAAAGAACTGTTGTTTAGGGAAAGTATAAATTAAAGAACTCTAAGTGAAAATAATGATGAAAAATAATGGAATAGAATATCAAATAGTCAGTATTTTCTAGGAATCACTGGAGCAGTAGCATTCACTTGACCTAGCATTTTATAATAAGACAAGGTAAAATATCTGAAAATAATAAGCCATAATAATTGATCCCAGCTGTAATGAAAATATCACTTGCTATCCTATTCCAGTCCTATTTGGCATTGACTTTGATTTGGAAGTGGTAAAAAGAAGATGTGACAATAAATAGAAAGTGTTGGACAAATGATGATCTATAAGCAGTGCAACATCCATGGCTTCTGAATTTGGATTTGGTCTGATTGTGCTTTCAAAGCTCATTGCTTTAGAAGGATGAGTCCATGAGACTGAAACTTGAGGACTTGAATCTGGACTTGAGGATTAAATGGATCCCTGTGGGAGAGGGAAAGAATCCAGTTCTTGCCAATGAGAAAAGCTATTGCCAGATTTCAGCTGGAAGAGAATAGGAATGATGACGCCAGAATGAGGAAGATGCAGAGCCACAGCTAATCTTCAGTGGAATATTTCTGATCTGCTAAAGGAAAGTTAAGGACTCTAGTACAGACTTCAGAGGATTGAACTTCTTTATGGATGAAAATCTCTGCAATAGAATTTAAGAAGTAAAGTATCAACCTTTTTCTTTTCTGGGAGGATCTAACTGTCCAGGGTATAGAGACAGAAATTATAGTAACTTGGGTGCAAATGTGCCTGGAGATAATAACGTGGGGTATTTTTCCTATCAGTTACTAGTGGAAAAGAAATAAAAATTTAGTTATGTAAAGTAATGTGGACACTGTAGATAAAACTTACTATAGAAAATTAAGCAGCATGATCTTAATTAATTAGATCTAAAAAAAAATTGAAACAATAAAGGTAAATCTGTAATGGACATTCTTTAGGACAAAAGAGGACATTAGGACTAAAGAAGAGGAATGTAAAATGAATTGTATCAAGAAAGTATGGAGAGGTCAGCTGGAATTTTATCAGGATAGATGATTTTTAAAAAAGTATCCAAAATTCTAATCTTGAACAAGAAAAAACATGAGAGATTAATTCCAGGCTTGCAGACATCAAAAGAATGTCAATAAGAACACAAAGAATAAACCTATATTTTAAAAAAATAGAAATCTCAGTAAACAAAGCTAAATTAACTAAGTATTGGAAAATGGTAAAAAGGAAGGTTCTACTTAAGAAAGCTATTTCTCACAGATGTGTGGATGTGATTGAAATATTTTATTGAATATTGATAACACCTTAACCAGAATTTTGCACAAATATGCAGTTCCTAGGATAAACTGGTTTCTCACCGGGTAAGCAAAGATGAATTTGGTGAATGATCTTTTGAAGAGAGGCTAGGAAACCTCAACTTGTTTAGTAAATCAAAGACTGAGTGAGGATCCAAGAGCATTTTGCAAGATTGTCTGAAGAGAAAACCAGAATTAAAAAAAAAATAAAACCAAACAAAAAACCAACTTGTCAAAGGGGAAAACATTGTCCATAACTAAATTTACATTGGAAATGTGAAGCCAGTTTCTATCACAAGCATAAGTGAGAATAGCTTCCCTGTGGGAGTTCAGAGGCATAAACACGGATGTTTATGACGGTGATTATATGACTTTTAACATCAAAAGGTGGAAATCATTGGATAAGACAAAGAAATGTCCTCTAGCTTGTCTGTCCCTGCGTTTCCTGATGTTCTTGATACTGTATAGTTTCTCTGTGACACTGTTTTGCACTGATCTTTATCTCCTACTTATTCAGCATCGGACAAACTGAGAGAAAGACCTGCCACTTTAACATACTGCATAACTAGTCTATAAATACATTTCTTTGACATGGTAAGGCCAAGAATTTCTCAAGGGTCAGAACAATAGGCATTTATGAAGATAATGAGCACAGGCAGTGTTGCTGTAGAGAAACAAAGTAGGGGGAAAAGCAATATGAAAAAAAGGTGTTGAAAAAAACAAGATGATTGAATACCAACCTTGCTGCTCAGGTTCACAAACCAGCTACTAATTGGTCATTATGACAAGTTAGTTCATCGTTATCTAGTGTTTCTTACATCTTCAGAAGCACCTAGCCTTATGTAATTTCTAGCAAAAGGGTACCAGTTTTAGATGATTCTTTGAAGTAACTTGTTAGAGCACATTTTATATAGTTTCCCCATCATCTTTGTTTAGAGGGAGAAGAGATTAAATTCTTCTGCATATCAGTTGGAAAATTACAGACTCTTAAGGGATTCTGGTAGTTCCAGCAGTTGATACTGAAGACAATGGAGAAATAGTGACAAACAAATCAGGCTGAAACCTGATGTTTCTGGAGGGTTTTTGTGGGTTTTTAGGTTTTAATTTTTTTACCATCATTTCTACATACGACTCTCTTGCTCTAATGCAAAAAGCTTAAGTTCCCATGGTGCACAGGTGTAATAATTAGTCACTATGCAAAACATAAAGCAGTGGAGAATGGGAGTGAAATATATTTTTTAAAAAGTGAAAAAAATGTTTAAATCAACAATGAACATTTCCCCATTATTTCCCCTCCACACGTTTCTGGGATTGCAGCAGGAGTATGAGACAAAGTCAATTACTCACTGAAATGAACAATAAAAGGGTAACCTTAACACCTAAGAATAAGAAGTTCATAAATAATGGACAAAGTAATTCAGAACAGTGGGAGTATGAAAAAAGTTGAAATCATTTCAGTGTATGTAGCTTCTGCAATAGTCAATACTTCTTTGTATTTTAACATCTTAGAGTTCCAAATGGGTTTCTCCCTTAGTTTTGAGGCATTTTTCGCCACTTAAATTCAAGGCACAAGCCTTCCCTTGATTGATGATATACCCAAGAAAGGTATCATATGCTTAACTGAGATACTAAGAGCCTACATTTCTTCTTAAAAGTAAAGCATAAATCTCAGAATTTAAATACCAATTTTCCAGATGCAGTTCATTTAGACTAGATTGAAAAAGGAAACTAAACAAAACAAAAAGGAAAAAATAAACAAAACGCAAAACATGATCAACCAAATAAACAAAGAAAACCAAAACCACTGACAGCATGGCGTAAGACAGTTTTCAAAGGAAATACTCTATGATGAAAAATACTAAAAACAAGTTAGAAGTAGAAATTACTGCAGTAAGACATGGGCTCATTTTCTGCCCAGTAAAAAAATAGATAAAGCACAGCCTGGAAAGGATAACTAACTCTAAATTATGTCCTTTTCACGTGTGCATGGAAACAATTCATTATTCATATAAAATGGTGGGAGAAAAACCTGTTACTCATGCTGCCTGTGTGACAGCAAAATATCTTCTCACAAATAATAGGAGGAATTATGATTAACAATTCACATCGAAACTTAGAAAAATCTGAATCTGAAACACCTGTGAGCATGATTTCAAAGGCCTATATTTTTGACACACCAGAGTATACAGGAAGATATTGAGGTGGATGCATGTATTTCTATTTGGATTCCAAAAATGTCAAGCATTTCCAAAAGGGTTTTTTGTTTTGGTTTTTTTTAGTGGGGGAACTGTCGTATGCCTCACCCTCCTCAGTGTTACCATAGTTTAGACAAATCTGTGACCCAAGAAAAGGCTTTAATGTATTTTAGTTGTCTTTGATGACACAAGAGTTCTTTGTGGCATTTTTTTCATTTTATATAAATATCTGCATCCCTTTTTTCAAAATTTAGTAAGCGAGGAAAAAGTAAGGATACCAGTTCTATTTGGTTTTCTTCTCTTTAAGTGATATGTTGCTGATGGCTCATGCAACCTCAGCCCCACTGATGTCCTTTGTCTCTAAGAAGATATCCAGTTGCTTCTTTCTTCCCTGAGATGAGTGCCACTTTTTGAAATATAAAATAGAAGGGAATCATGTGGTGACTGTGTTTGACTAGAAAAAATATGCTACAAAGACTCTTCTCAGAGCTGCCTGAGAGCTGTTGTCTTAAATTATTATTTTTACACACCAATGACAATAGTTTTTACATTGAAAGAAACTTCAAAGCTCCAAGTTGTTCTGAAGAGAAAAAAGAATAAAAAATATGCACCTAAAAATACTATTAAAAAAAGTCTTGACTCATTTGGGAATGGTATTATTTGAGGGATACATTTTTCCATACAGTTTGGCAAGAAGAAAAGATGAAAACTCACAACAGATTTGATTTTTCTTTATGTCAAAAAAAATTTCTCCCGAAAATTTCTTAAGCCAATAGCTATAGCAAGGAGAATTAAAGATACAGGAAGAGTTTTAGATCAACAGAAGGAATTGGCTACAGCAAGAAGAAATTTAAACTATATCTATTTGATAAAAATTAAGAGTGTTGATGAAATTATTGTTACAATAAATGAGATGAATTGTGAAAATAATTTTATATTTTGAGGTTAAAATACAAGAAAGCAAGAGTCTAAAGAAGCAAAGCTTAACCGAAAGAAGGTAACATAAATTTCCCATGGATATAACACAGTTTCTATGGGATTCCACTGGGACTTGAACGCAGTAAAAGGTTACAATCATAACTCAAAAGGCAGCTTCCACTGATTAAAGAGGAAAGGCTTGGCCAGTGTTCAATAACCTTGACAAGGACATTTTAAAAGAGGTTGACCCCACTGAATTTTTGGTATATTTTTCTGTGAAGAATTTACATGGTTGGCACTGCACCAGCAAATGAAGCTGCACGAAGGCAAGTGTGGCCATGCTCAGTGCAGAGATGTCGCTGAATCATACACATGTACCAAAAAACAACAACATCCCAACTCCAACCCCAGCTGTAGGATGAGCCCTACACAAGGCCCCCAAGCCTTTGTACAGCCAAAACATTTCACAATAGTTCCCACTGCAGCTTACACAATGCTCCAGCAGCCACTTTCCAACCCCACTCCATCTGCAGCCCTCGGCGCCCTTCTGTAGCACATGAAAAGCAAATTGCCATTAGTAGTGGTAATAGTAATCCAGGACTGATGTTCACTTGTCTTGAGCTGGGTTTAGCTTGTTTAAACTGTGATAGAAGTTGTCTGGCAGCTATGTAACTGTTCCCTAAATTGGTTTTAGATTTCATTTAATTTTGTGCAGTGATGGTTATTGTTAATAACAGTACCCAGTAGTTGTGTTCTGTGGCATAAATTCTAGAATAAAATGTGCTGTGGAAGAGCACCAACACCAGTAGGTACCAGAGGTCCCCTACAGAGAACACAAATCACAGTGGCAGCCACTGGTCACTGCAGGGGTGCAGCCCTGCAAACCAGGGAGAACAAAGACAACTGAAACAGAGATGACAAGCAATGAAAGGACAGAGCATATATATACATACATGTCGTGTCAGGAGACAAGAGATTAACAACCCCCAGTAGACTGCAGCACCAAGAAAGAAGGCATCACTGGTACCAGTATCAAACCTCTCTTGGGCAAAGCATCCAGGGCACCAATGACTCTTGATATCCTCACCCCCTTCTGGGAGGACTCTGAAGCTGTGACCTGGAGACTCAGAGAATGAGTGACCATGACATCAGTGAACACAGCCAGGCAGGTAAGAGGAAATTTGGCCTTTGCAGGTTTTGAGGGTTTTGTAATTAATATTTTAACCGTGTTGTTAATAAGGTGAGTTTCTTTGGGTTTTTTTTCCTGTGTTCCTTTGGACTATGTTTTTATTATTATTGTGTCTGGGCTAATAATAACTATTTGTTTTATTGTGTCAAGAATTTAATGAGACTAACAATAAATTACTCTGTCTGTATGTCAGTTGTGTTCCCTGTTTGCCCATAACAGGATTTTGAGAGCAGTATGAATAGGTGTATAGATCAGTTTTGTGATACAATGAAATCTTACTGTGAAATTAATCTTTTTTAAATGGCAGTGTAGGGATCTGCAACAAGGCTGATGTCCTTAGAGTAATGGTGTTCAGACCATGACTCATTCAGAAAATACAGACGTTGACTTTAGGATAAGATGGATTGCATTAGCTACATTACTGACTATATAAACTAGATAAATTCCCTTGAGTATTAAGTGATAAGAATAGTTGTAAGTCCTGTACTGGAGATGCTCATATTTAGTCATAAGGATAGGACCCCTGAGACCCCAGTGATCCACGTCCAGGAGCAGGCAAAGTCATACTTGCATGGGACACTTCATCTGGCTGATGGAAGAAAAAAAATCAGCAATAGCTGCATGAGGAGACAAAGAAATGAGTGGTGAAGTTTGCCTGAAGACTTCTACTGTTGGGGTATGCCTGGATTGCTCCTGTAGCAATAGGTTGAGGTGCTGTTAACCCCTACATTAGTTACCACTGGATGAAGACACAACATTTTTCCGCAGGGAGGTCCAGATGTACCTACGGCAAATTTTAAGCTCAGTCATTCCTCTCTTCTGAACAAAATAAAATTCAAGAGTGAAGTCTGGAAATTATTTGTGGAGACAAATTTTAAGAGGTGAAAAACATCATCTTGTTTGAACACTAACTTTTTAGTCAGCCCTCCTGAAGATTATAGGAGAACTTCTTTGGCATTGGTTTATGAAAACAGAACATTTTGTTCACAAGCACAGTAGAAATTCATGTGGAATAACAAACCACTCAACTTTCTTTCATTAAACTTCTGGACACTACCCACAAAATGAAAGTGAACCCTGCTGTGATTAAAGACTTGTGACTGTGTAATATATCTAATACCTAATGAGTTGGTGTCTCTCCCATGAGACATGGCCCTAACAGACTTCTCAGAGAAAATCAGTAATTGTATTAAAGAAGGGGCAGGACATCTTTCTAAAAATGGTAAGAAGGATGAAGGCTTTTTTCAAATGCACATTCACAGTATTTGATACTGGATGCTCTTAAATCCTGTCAGCATGAAAAGACTTAGGTACCTGTCCCAGAATTATATCTATTTTCTCCTTTGGAGAAAGAGGTCTCTAGACACTAATTTTATCAACTACGAAACAGACTCTGGAACCACACATAAGATGCAATTGAGTCTATCACTCTGTCTTTTAACCTTATATTTCCTGTCCATAGGACCATGCCAAGCCAACTGATTTCATTTCACAAAGTGCAATGTCAAACTTTATCAACATTGTCCTGCCACTCTCTCTTGTCTCACTCACTGTTCCATAGATGAGTTGGCATTTATAGAGTTTGTTTTTTTAATGGCAGCTTTAAAAAGTTCTGAGTTGCACAGTTTTATTTTCTTTCTTTTTTGGGAGGCAGGGAGGAGGGAATATGTGGAGAAGGGCTGTTAGGCCTTCCTGAACTGTTTCATATTTCATTCAGGGATGGCATACAGTGCAGCCAAACCAACCTGTCTTTTTCTCTCTAGGTTCATTTTACCCTGAGTGTTTGACTGCAAATATTTGATAGTACTTTTCATAGTTAATAATCCACATTAGTTGGTGTTTTAGTTTGGGTTTTTTTTTTTCATTTTTTTCACTTTAGGAATCACCTAGATTCCACTGTAATGAACACAGAGGATATCTATCGTCCTGCTTATCTCTGGTTTGAATACCTCTCACTCTTGTGCTGCATGTTTGTTCAACAGTCCTTGATTCTAATCAGTTTTCAGCAGCTCATTTGTCTTTCTCTCAACGATTTCAGTGATCATGTCCCAGCTCTTCCCTGCTGCCACTTTCTGAACATATCTTCATGGGTATCTTATTCAGTGAGTATTGTGATGGACCAGTTTTTATTCATTTACCAAGACGCCTTCTGCTACCTTTGTGGGTAAGCAAAGATAAATTTAAATCATACACAATAACACAGTGAAAACACAGGAAAGAATTCAATAGAACAAAATGCTAAATTAGGAATCCATAAAAAGATGGGGTTTGCAGCAGCAGTTTTCATACCCAGGCATGATTATCAAAACAAGTTATCTGAGATGTTGACTGAATGAGTAATAAAGATTTTTCTACCAGAAAATGGGGCAGAAAAGTACAAAACACAAGAAATCAAAATAATTTCAGTCAACCTTTCCTTCACAAACTGATTTTTTAACAAATCAAACATTTACTAGAAAATGTTCACCTTCTTCCTTGCCCCAAAGTTATTAGTTGTAAATTTCCTATTATTGACCTATGAAAATTTCATTTCAGGAGTTTTGGAATTTTTTCAGAAGAAGTTTGGTATCTTCAAGAAAGAATAAAAAAAATGGAAAATAATTTCATCTTTTATAGTGTTCTCCCACTTTTTTTAATTTCCAGTCCAACAAACTCTGATAACATCTCCATTCTGCATGGTGGTATCCAAGTGGGCACAAGGCACCAAGGGTACGATACCAGTCTCTGTAGTTAATTTTTTGTCTGTGCCTTATGAAAATTAGCCTGTGGTTTTGTGAGAAAGAGTTCAAAGGCAAACATCCAACTCTTCAAGTTAGAGATTAGTCTAGTCTTCTTGGTAAATTTCATTTTTCCAGTGGCACAGGGCTGTCTGGACTGGTTACACACTCAAATATTCCTCTAGCCAGCTGACTAAAGGCTTCCAGGTGCAGTAATCCTTCTGCAGTATAGCAGCACCAACAGAGAGGACCTGTCACACCATGATGCAGTCCTCAAAGCCTCAAACTTTTCCTCTGCTTTGAACTTAGGACAATTGCCTAGTAGCAAGACCATATCAGCAGTGAATCAGCAGGAGAGTGTCAGTTTTGTTAAATTACTGTTATTGAGTAAAGCCAAAGATTGCTGTTACCATCCTATATTTTTAAGGTAAGTGAAGGTTCTGTTCAGATTTTTTTCTGAAAGTCTGTCTCAAGGGATAGAGCATTTCTTTTAAACCAAAAAGGCATAAGATATAAAACATCCATTAAAATATATCAGCTTTGATGCTATTTTTCTTTTTTCTTCATTGGCTTTCTTTTGATTAAAAGTTTCAGTGTTTTCAAAAAAACAATAAAGTTTTCAGTTTTCACTGCAAATAAGATTTTAAAAAGTGGAATGAGGGGGCAAAGGATATGATTTCTAAGTAAATGTGTTTCTCTAGCAGAGTCCAAAAAGGAGCTGTTCATTCTGCAGAAAAACACATACAATTCCTGTGCTTAACAGAATGGAGCCTCCTTTTCCCTCGGAGGATTGCATTATGTTGAGTTCTCAGTCTGTACTCAGTGGAGGCCCCATACAGCAGCCAGACACCACTGCACTCAAAGGGAGAAAATGAAGGTCATTTTCACTATTATTCTTTCCACCTTGAAAATTCCTCTACAATGGAAGCAGTCCACTGTAGCTAACCCACTGCAAATTATCTTTTAAGAATTAGAGTTCAATTAAAGCACTTACGAGAACTAACAGTGTTAACCTCTAAATATAGAGCCAAAACCTTGAAATAGCATTACTCAGTTCTTAGCAGAGGTCACTTTCATCACAGAATGTAAAATAACTAGGAATACACCAGTGAGGTTCTAAGTACTGCCTTCAAAATGGATCTTGAAAGCACTCAGCCTATGCCAGGTGTGAGCCTTTCCCAGGAACACACACTTTACAAATGCAGCCTGTACATTGTGGTGATTGATTTGATAATGGCTGCAGAAAGGGAAACATAGGTAACTCAACTTGTAAATTCAGAGGTTAATCAGGACTCGTTTAAGACACAGAGCCATAGATCCCTGTTTTCAAAATGATCCTATAACTGGTCCAGCATTTGAGATACCAGTCCCAATCTCCACATGTCAGACAGTGATTGTGCATATAGGCAACTATTGCCAGGATCCAGGCATGCAGAGCTGCCCACAATAGCCTGGACCTTACTCTGCTCTATCTGCATACTGCTGTTCTGCCTAATCCACACCTCATCAAAGTCAATAAACCCTAACAGAGTTCATCTGCTTTTTCAGTTCCCAATTTCTTCAGAGGTCTCTGTTCCTGTAAATGTATTAATTAGCTGCTGATACTGGCAGCAATAGCCAAGCAAATGCTTTGCATGCTGTGACTGACTTATAACCAGATCTGCTCACATGCCCACTCTCCATCCCTTGTGGCTTCATATGGGCACAAGCTCCAGAGTCAGATGCAGCAGAAGAATTTTGAGCAAAGTCTGTCTATAGTGATTAGATAGCAAAGAATGGGCTCTCAATTTCCAGTGGGGCATTTCTGTGGCACGAGTTATCTTTATGAATAATTTTCTATAACTATGTTTACCCTTAGTGAGTAAACTTCCAAATAATGTTCTACATCAAAAACAACAGACATAATCTGATTTCTGATCACAGAATAAGTGGCAGAAAATAAATTAATTTGAGAATAGACAATAAACATTTTCTAATAAATAGGCATAGCAACATTTGGAATTCATAGACCTTTCCATGAAGAACGAGAGACTGTCAGCTTTTTGTTGTGCATTCATTTGCTTGATTACATGAGTCAGAGAAAACTATTAACTCTTTTAGTTTTTAATTAATTTTAATTTTATTTATTGCTATTTACTGCAATTAATGGTCAGAGCTGAAGAGAAGGTAATATTTGAGAAAAAAAGAAACCTCTTAGGGGCCAGTTTATTAAAGTCAGCAATTAAACTGACAAAAGAGCAACACAGTTGTGACAGAGACCTGTAAAAGTCATTGTAATTCACTTCAGTGCCTCTAAGAGGGCTGTAATTTTTAATCTTACAAATGCAACTTTTCACCCAAAAGCCTGAGACACCCATCTAATGTATTGAAAATTATTTTTCATCTTTCTCAGAATCCTAAATGCAATGCAGACACTCACTTGTTATGGAATAACAGCAGCAGTCTCGCAAGCTTGCTTTCAGATACACTCATGGCTCTGTTGTCATTCCTGTGCTCTGCCACTGCCTTGTCACTCCTGCATGCAATGGGTTTGGTATTCTGTCAGATTCAAAACTTGCAGGCTGTTCACTTCCTTTCTTATTTGTTAATTATGTCTCTTCTGATGACAGTACCGTAGCCTGTTTTCTGGTATTTCATAATGTCTGGAACAGAAGCACTGTTCGTATATTAAAAAGAGAAATAACACCTCATTAAAATGATAAGAAAATCATATTGTGAGTTATTATTAAAGCACCAGACAGTAGCAGTACCAGATGATAACATAATTCTGTCCCATGGGGCTCATTATTGGAAGGTACAACTGATAAAGAGATGTTACTTGTACAGAGGCACAGGTTCACCAGCATTGCTACTTTGTCCTAGTCCTATGCAAGTAATCCTGAGAGCTGCTCCTGAGTGTCTTCAATGCCAGCCTGAGCAAAGCAGTGTTCTGCAGCTCACACAGCCCCTCTGTCCCTAGGCACCAGCAGGACACCAGAACTGGTGGAAAACACAGCTTGAAAACTTTGATTTTTCTACCTTTCTTGTTCAAACTAAGGTCAAATGGGAGTTGACACAATTTTTCAGTGAAGGAAGCATTTTCCAGGAAGAATGAACTTTCCTAAGTGACTGAAATGACTTACAAGTTGTGCTCAAATTTAGTCTGTAGCCCCGTAGCAAAGAGAGGGAAGAACATGGAAATATTCAAGTGTTTGTATTTCTGTTGCTGTTGCTTTTAAGATTCTAATATTTAAATACGTTTACTAACACAAACAGGCAATAAAACTGCAGCAGAATGCACCCTAGATAATATTTATTTTAGTTTTTCTCCAGGTCCTATTTTTGTCTACTGGAAAACAAAAAAAGAAGAGTGAAATTTTTGTTTCTAACAGTGTGGATAACAAAACATTTGAATAGGCAACTCACTAATCATATGATCAACAGCTGTCTCAGGCATCTTATCCAGTGATCTGTGTGAAATGCCACAGAAATATGAAAACCTGTGTTACTTATAAGCAAGTGAAAAAATAGCACACTAAGTTTGTAGCAGTGTTCTGGCAGTGTACTTTGAAGGTGCCAAGTAGGAAAAAGGGCAATGTGACAGAGTGAGTCAGCTGGAAGAGTCAGAGTGTTGTGTTCTGAAGTCACACAGGACAAACACAGTCCTCCGAGACTTTGGTCACCTCTCACAAGGGGTTGCACTTCTGCCTGATTTGAGCTCCCATTTAGCTCAAGGACTGTTTTCGTACAGCCAGCACATCACTGCATCAAATCATCCGTGCCCACACTCCTCCCTGTGCCCTCTTGGACTTGGCCAAGTGGAGCTCTCCCTGCAGCTCCTTGTGGTGCTGGCATTGCCAGGGGCTGTTTATCTTTCTGCTGCTGAAAGTCTCACCCAAAGCATTTCACTGCCTGTGCCCTCAAACCCTCAGAGATGAGGACATTTCCTATTTCTGGTGTCAGTGTGAGACCAAGAAACATGAGGATTTTATCAATGAGTCATGAATATTCTTATTCTGTCCACCATTCTTCTGAAAAGCACATTTGCACAGCCTGATGCAGAATTAAAAGGATGTGCACACCTTCTTAGGGATAACTTTCATTCAATGAGCAGGACATTTATATAGCATTTAAATAGTAACATAAATGCTGTAGCCATATATCAATAAGGACTCTATAATCATACTAGTTGCTGAAAACGGCAGACAACATGGAGATGGGAGCCATAAAAATCAGGAACTAATGGTGCATGGTTGAATGTGATGTTTTGTAGGGAGGAGATGAGTGAAAGAGCGTAAGTGTTTACAGAAAAGAAGATATTAACCTTTATATGGAACTCAGAGTAGAAAGAGTGTCCAGGGTTATATCTATACAAACAAACAATCAAACCAGTATTAAAAAGGGGTTTCTGCAGTCCAGGAGGAGGGTTCATAATGAGTGAAGGATAAAGAAAAGAAATAAGGAAGAAACTGGTGGAATGAGTGGATGTCAAAATAGTAGGTGTATCCATATAATAAAAATATTAACAAAAATACTTTAATTAAGATTAATTTTATTTATAGATGGAAATTATTGTTTAAAAGCTATTAATAATATTTAAATACATTTCTCCCTGTCCACAAAACTCCTACAGGTGCTCTGTGCAAAACAGATTTTAGATCACTATGATATACAAAATTTTTTAATCCTAATGACCTGTGTTTATTAGAGCTTCATTATATGAAATGCTACAAGCCCAGTATAGGTGGAATCAGAATTCACTCTTCACAAGAGTCTCACTGAAGGTGGCAGGATTATGTGTGTGACACTTCTGTGTTCTGCACTAAGATAAACTAAAAACCTGTCTGCAGCTAATCCTGGATTTTTTGTTGGCTTATACATGATTTTCCAGTGCAAAACTGGATTACTTTCTTTTTGTTTAGTTGCATGATTCATGATGGCATTTTGAAGCCAAATTCCTTTTCATACAGTAATATATGTATGGGGCTCCTATACCAACGTTTATACCAACATTTTTCAATTGCAATGGAGCCTAAGATTAAACTTTGCAAGCTCCCTTATGAAGCTGATACTAAATAACAATTTTTAATAACTATGTTGTTTAAAAAAAATTTAAAAGTGGGTTTCTACAAGACTTCAACTAAATGTATACAGTGGTCAGATATGTAAGAAGATGGAAGCCAAAATCAGCTACAGACACACAAAAAAAGTACAAAAACGTGAAAGCAAGTGAGATGAGCCAGTCATTTATGTGTCACCTTCAGAATGCCACTGTTGACTTTCAGAAGGCTGAAAAACATATTAAAAAGGTAAAGTTTATGAGTATTGGAGGATTTGGGAAAATATCGCTTGTGTAAATGATAACCGTGTAACTGATACAAGATTCAGTTCAGAGAGGGTTTATCAGCAGGTTGTGCTGATAACTGAGAAAGCAGAGTAATTAGTTTGTCCTGTTAACTCAGTCTAAGAAGTGATTTATACTTTTGAGACCAGAGGGGATTTAATAAAGCCATTACATGTTATGTCACTGTAATTAAGGGACATTTCTCCTATAGGCCTAATTTTTTAAAAAATATGAAAAAATTTCCAATCTCTATTCCCCATAAAGGGTAAAAATATCTTTCTTGTAGTAAAGTTCCATGACTCCAAACTGAGTTTAAGTACGTTTGATAACCTCACTAGTGCTCTATATTTTAATGGTAACATATTTAATGCATCCCTTGCTGTCATGAAGATGTAAATCCAAGTTGAAGGTTATAGTTTTAAATTACAATAGAGAGTCTCTTTATTTAAAAGATATTTTTCCAGTGATGACACGTGCATACAATTTGAAGGTTCTTTCTTTCCTGCCTACCTTCCTTCAGGATGCATAAGTATGTCTGTTCTACAAATGGTACATAATTTCAGCAACCAATGCAGAGAACTGTATATCCCAGTGTTAATATTCACAAAAAGGGAGTGTGCCAACAAAAATTAATAACTAACTCAATTCCCTATAGTATGTCAAAGGAATTAGGTAATTTTCTGACACATCATTTTATTAGAAGGCTTCCTGTAAGAAAAATGTTTACATCTTAGATATTTTGCCCTGCAGGTAAGTAACTTCTAACAGATTAAGTTTATCATTGATGGGGTCATTTTATATCGGGATAGAGGGATGTGTTTCTCCTGTTCAATACCAGCAGAACTTCTCATATACTGTTATTGTGCAGAGCAAAATGTTGTGAAACACACGGATCTAAAGGGGCTATAATCATAACACACCAGAGAGGGAGCTGTCTGCTCTTCCAGAATTGATTTTTTTGTTGTTGCTGTGGATTTGTTGGGTTTTGGTTTTGGGTTGGTTTTTTTTTTTGTTTGTTTGTTTGGGTTTTTTTTATTTAAATAAAATTTCTCATCAGATTTTAGGAATATATGCCATTTTGGGGTAGGGTGTGTAGTGAGGGAAGTACTGGTTGATCTCGGAAAGACTGAAATCAATTGGGCCACTGGGATTTGTGGGGATGAGGACAGTCACTAAGTGATGAGGAGCTAATGAAAGGGGTCCTTTAGCTCTGTACATGCTTAAACCTGTAGGCTGGGCCAACAGAAAACCTGGCTTCAGACTGGAACATCAAATGAGCTCCTTGTTGCATGGCAGACTGAGCCAAAGCTCACACAGCCATGGAAAAACATTCCCACATTTTCTTGTGCAGTCTACTGAGAATAATGGGCATGGGAGAGACCTGGCTTCCTGTAGACCACGCTAGGACTACCATACTGCAGCATTACCATCACCTAAAGACTTTTCACTGACAGTACAATAAACAAATTTCTGAGCTTAGGCTCATTATGACCAATATTTTGTCTCACAATTTTTCAGTTAATGTCCAAAACTGCTTCAGCAGATCAAACCCCGTCATTTGCTAGACTAATTGTTGGTTGTTAAAATAAGAACTGCAATTTACCACTTACCATTGAATTCTTAATTTGGCAGTTTATGAAATTTAAGAACACATGAAAGCACATCACAGATGAAAGGATGTGTATTTAATTGCTTAACAGATTTGCTGCTGTGCAAAGACTTCAGAGCTGCTGTCCAAGAGTGATCCCTTGGGCTTCTTCCCTCTCACTTTCAGAAGTGAGAGCTATCATTAGAACAGTGCACTCTCCTTCCAGGAGTTTTCCAGACTGGTTGGAGTATGTGTGGAAATTCATACTTATAAGGTAGACCTAACAAATCAAAGTACACTTTGAGAGTCTGGCATACCTGGCTGTGAAATGAATGGCTAATCTTCCACTGACTTTAAAGTCAGCAGGAGCAGCTTCAAAAACAAGACAAAAATGCAAGGCTTTAATTTCTCAGGAATGAGATTAGTCACTGCCTGTACCTGTGCATAACATGAGCTCTCCAGCTGATGCTTAACCTGGCCTCAGAGATAGACAGGCTGTCAGCTGGCAGTTTGTATGAGAAAATATCACATATGTTTGTGAAAAACCACACTGAAGAAAGAAGGCGAACCCTTCTTCTGTTTTCCTAAGCACAGTCTAATTGGATATGATAAATAGCATAAATGTAACTGCCTTCATATTTCTGCAGATAATAAAGTCAAATTCTCATTTGGTATTGTCCTACTTCTAAAATTTTAATGAAGCATTATGATAAGAACCAATTTTCTCTGTTTAATCTTATCTGAACATAACAGGCTCAGAACAGCACAATTACTGTGCTATGGCATATGTAGAAAATTACTCATTATTACTGAGCTCCAAAGTAGAGAAAGAGAAGATTTCCAAAGGCACAAAATATCTAAGGCTATAACTCCTGTTTGCTCTAATAAGAAACTCTCACAGTACCATTAACAAAGTAATCAGCTTTTCAATATTTTAAGGTGACAAAAATAAAATTATGGAAATAAGCAAATAATTTTACATTGCATTTTGGGTTTTTTGTTGTTTACTCGTTCTTATTTCTAGAATCATCTTTATATTTAAGACTTCATACTTAAGATCAAGGACTGCATCTGTCTTCTCAAAATGACTTCAATCACAGAAACAGCAATAGCAAAGAATATATATTCACACACTGAAGTTATTGATGGATTTCTGCTCTTCGTCAAATTAATTACCAAGCAGTATTTGATCTTATGTGAGCTGATAAATATACTGGATCAAACATTTATAGACTAAAAGATTCCAGATGAAATGTCAGATATCATGGCTAACAGTTTTGTTGCACACCTCAATGCCTCAGCCTGCAGGCACAGCATCCTGCCCAGGTCTTAACCTAAAGTTAATGATCCCACTGTCTGTTCTGCTCCATCATTTTTGATCCTCAGTGCCATCTATTTTTATTATAAGTATGATTGTGATAAGGTTTCTAGCAGGTCACTGTTTATTCCAAAGAGGTCTTAAGGCAAGGAAAAAGGAGAAAAAAAGAGGCAAGAGACCAGCACAGAAAACAAAGAGCATCCTCACTGAAAAGGAGGGCCTGCAGAGCACATTGCTAGATCTCATCACAATCATAGTGAGACTCACTGCCAGCGGCTCATATGTTGTGCTAATGATTTCTCCACTACCAGGCAACCTCAGCCTCATGACTCTGCTTAATTCCTCCATGAATCGTGTCAAGGAGTCAGTATCCCCTCCAGCAGGGAACAAAAACCTGCTATCCACATATTCCAAGATGTGAACATTCTCAAGAAAAAAGACCCCCCTTTTCACACTGCACATTGTTTGTGTAGGTTCTCTCTCTAGTGCTTTGTGTCCAAGTTACAAGACCTTAAAATAATGAGAAGAAGCCTACAGTAAACCACAAATTCTCATAAATACAAACCCTTGCTTATAGACACTGAAATAAAGGCAAATAGAACAGAGGCTTTACAGGGGTGCTGTCTGAAAGCTTGGCATTTTGCAGCCTCTCAAGATCACGAGAGAATAAAGAAAGCTTCAGTCGCTGTTTGTTGAGAGGTATGAGATTATATTCTGGACATATCCTCACAGGCAAGGGTTGGAGGAAAAACATGATTAACGGTTACTATGCAGGCTTGGAAATAAAACCGTATTTTCCGGGGAGATATAAAATAACAGTTTTCCTTCTGTTCACAGTGAAAATATGCTCTGGTAAGTTTAAACATCCTTAAACACCTAGCTGCATTCTTGCTTTGCTCCTGGTGTGGTCTCTGTTGTGGATAATATAGACAGACAATATACACATGGCTACAGGGTTTTATGCCTCTGAGAGATTGATTCTGGCATCAATCCAGTATCCTCTCTCACCCTCTCAAGCATGTAACACCAGGGATATTTGCACCAGGGATAATGGTAAGGGAGGAGGCAATGAAAACAACAAAAGGATGTAGCAACAAAGTGAACACTAGGAAAGAAAACAGTATGAACAAGGGAGAAAAATCAGCTTCTGGAATGCTATTCCTCCATTTCAATGTCTTTGCAGTGGGGATAATTCTACATTGGCCAGAGGAGATGTTCAAATTAATTCTTCCTTTCATGCTTCCTCATTCTGCAGCCATCTGACAGACACCTGCAATCAAACCCTGGCCTGCAGCTGTACAGCCAGGAGTACCTGCTGTGAGGTCTAAGCAGCCAGGGAGGGCAGAGCTAAAAGCAGCACAGTCAGACACATCACACCACCCAAAACTCCAGGGCAGCAATAAAGGCAGCAGAGCTGTGGTACTGCTGGTTAATAAATGAGTGAGAAAAAAGCCACCTCTCCTCACCCCCTCAATTGTCAAGCCAGTGTTTTCTTGGCTGGGGAAAATAGACATGCAGTTGACATGGGAAGTCCCATGGTGTCCCTGACACTTTTTCCTGGCCAAGGGCAGTGGAACCAGTGCCTTGTCCTGTGACAGAGCACAGTTTGCTACTCTCAGATACACTGAAACTTCAGTGATGCCACCACCTACATGTAGGGAAAACCTTTCATAACTGCAGCTTGTGTGCCCTTAACATCTCACTCAACTTTTGGGGCCTGGCTGCTCAACCCTTGTTTTGCCAGTCTGGGCACAGTCAGGAGCAGATTCCTGGGAAAACTTCACACATGGACATGGAGTTATCTGTGAAATTAAGGAGCACCTACAGCAAGTAGCAAGTAATTAGCCACTATGGGAATAGACAGCAGGTACACAGTTCACTAATGTGACTGCTAAGAAGGTTCTTAGGTGGCCTCTGAAGCCACATTGCTTTGATTCCACCTGGGACTATGTCAAAGACTTGCAAACAGACAGCCCAAGAGAATACATATGGGGGGGAATTTTCATCCAGCTCTCCATCTTTAAATTCAGTGGTCGTCTTTACCAATCCCACGGAGGATTTAAATATGCTGGTCATCTAAAAATTTTACGTAAAGAAGGGGAGAATCATCCATACTCCAGAATTTTCACCACTTTTCTCAGCTCTTTTTCTCATTTACTTTCCTTCTCACATTTGCTCATATATAAAATCTTGCTCTTTTCACACAGAAAATGCACTGCTACTTTATTCTTCCCTTTCCTCAAAGGATTCTGGTTCTGCTACAGTGTTTGGAATAAACAAAAATCTCATGGAAGTGTGCCACGTAGTGTTGTTACTATATTTCAACAGATGTTAAGCAGCATTGTTCTGAGTGCCTGCACAACAAGAAGCTGTGCCTGTATCCTTGCAGGGCTTTTTTCCTGAGGAGTCAGGAGCTCAGCAAAGCAGCACTTGAAGTAATTTTCTTCTATTGTTCCTAGTTCTGCTATACACATGTAAAACTAAACAAACAAGATTCTCACTTTGAATGCATTAATCACGCCCACAGTTTGAGAACAATGAAGATTTAGATTAACTTGTATTTGTAGGTGTGCACGTTAGTCTGCATAAAACACACATAGACCCTTTGCACAGATGTAGGAAAGTCAGGTCCCCTTTCTTTCTCTCACTGTATCTTGTGACTGTCTCCAGTGGCAGCTGGTGTAATGAGGGTCACATATCATGATTGTCAGATACAACACAGGAGCAATTACCCAGGCGAGCAGCAATTGTGACCACTTTCTGTTCAAGGGAACAATTTATAGAAGTGGCTCATGAGCTGACAAGATTAAGAGTGACCAAAGCTGGTGATTAAAAGTTTTGACTAACTCTGCTACCAGCAGTGTTATAAAATTGCAAACCTGAAAAGAGAGATGCTTGCAATCGAACATTCAAACTAAAATTCAGGGCCCTTTTCAGTTTTACCTGCATCACAGCACCAGCCATCATTTTCAGTGAGCACTGGTCTGCAGAACACTTCTGTAGCCAAAGGTAGCTGAGGAAATGAAATTTATTATAAAACCCTACCCAGACACAGAAGTGTTTGTTCGGGAAGTGTTCAGTAATTACTTTCAAAGTGCTTGCATGGTCCATGAGCCATCTAGCCAGGAAACAGCAGCAAGAACAAAATACCCATTATATATATATATATCTCATATGTGTATATATATATATATATATATATATCTCATATGTGTATATATATGTGTGTCTGTGTCACTGTATATAACTTATGATTAACAAATTACAGATTAGCAGGAATAATAAGTATTATATGAAAAGTTCTCAGTCTCAAATATGCCAGCAGCACTGAATGACTTTGAATGAAATATTTCAGGAACATAAATCAACTTAAGGACAGTTCCTAAAAATGGAAAGGAACTAAAATGATTTTGATATTCTTTGCTGTATAGAAACAGTCAAATTCTTCTTCTGAGGGACATGAAAAGTCCTGTAGGTCATTGGTGCCAGATGAGATGGTGAGGAACACATTCAGTGCAAGCAGCATTGTGTACGAGCTGCAGATTGAGCTCTGGGTGGCAGGACCCCCAGGCAAGAGGCTGTGAGCTGCATCCTTTGCATAAAAAAGGGCATAGGGACCTGTGGCCCAGTCAGGTGACTGTACAGAGAGAGACAGCAGAAGCTGAGGACTCAGCAGGAAGAGCCCAGACTGTCATGTGTATAGACTGTGAGGGTATAAAACCCAGGGGTTACTTTATTTGGTGTCCCTTCCTGGAGGCACTCAGCTTGATCTGTTCCTGTGTTACTGCATCATGAATAAATTGCTTTAAGGATGCAAGAGAAACCCAGGGTTGAGCCAATAATTAAATCTGATGTGTCTGTGTGACTGTGGTGGGGGTTTGTAGGGAGTCAAGAGGGACATCCATGGGCTCACCAGAGCCAGCTGCTGAGATGGGGCTTCAGTCCCAGCTGTGACAGTCTCTGGTGGTGGGAGTGTGACTCCGGAGTGCCCTCTGAACAGTCAGACAGGAGTTTCCTTAACATGAGACATTATAAGACAAAGTAGCATAAGCAATGTACCACACAGCCTTGAAAAATGCCAAGGGTCACCCAGGCAATCTGTCCTGCCTTTACAACCCATGACATTGCTGGCTTGGTGCACCTTTTATCTCAGTGTGGCTTGAAAGGAAAAACACATCACCAAGACGCAGGAAGAAGAATTTGGAAGGAGAAAAGAATGAAAGTTCTGTCTTTCTCCATTTATTTATTATTCCAAGGGTGGTATGAAACCTGATTGAATTCCTATCTGGGTGTGTATCTTAGTTAATGTGTCAACAGGCATTTGGAATAGCAACTCTCTCCACTCAACCTGCTCTGACTGAAAGAATTCAGTGTGCTTTGAATAAAAGCAAGACTACTTATTACCAAATGATTGCAAAGATGGAAGGAATGGATGAGTGTTTTGAGCAACTGACTCCAGTTTCAGTCATTGATGCTGACATTAATGTATAATGAATCTTAAAATGAGACTTTCTTTTCTTTGCCTTACTATTCCTTCTAGAATATGGCTCCATACTCTCCACCTTCAGAAATATTTCCTTTTTGCAGCTGCAACTGATTTATGGCTGTTTCATCCCCAAATAGTTTTATCATAAGTACATCATTTGGGTTAACTAGTTCTTCACAGTTTCCAGCAGTGTCCTCTGGGACATGCATATAGAAGAGAACCACCTTCTCCACGCCCGTTAGAGACATCATTTTACATTCCTAACTAAGCCAAATTATTTTCACTTCTTGAAGTTAAAGATGTTTTCCCAAATGTCCTTCCCCACCACTGAGATCCTAGCACAGACCCATGCTATTGGCCCCAGATGTGTGTTTTCAGTCTGTCCTGCTGTACCCATTTCTACCCTTGTTGTCCTCAAGATCACACCATGTCAGTATACAAGATTCTGATACCGCCATACACCACAGATGATTCCTATATGTGTCTGTCAATTTAAATTTCATGCTCCTGTCTTTTATGCCAAGGTCTTTATAGGAAATAGTAAATAAACTTTGTCCAGAGAGTCCTTGAGAAAATTGTCTAGTAACCTCTTTCAGCTTGATCATTTGCCTCACAGCATGACTCATTGTCATCTCTCATTTAGAGAGCTCCTTACCACATCTCAGTTCCTGTAATAATCTCCATCTTCACCACTTTAGCTGATAATTTCCCATGTGACACTGCATCAGATGCTTTGCTCAAGGTCACATAGATTTGATCTACTGCTTTTGTCTACAGAATCACTGCTTTCTTTTTTTCTAGAAACATGAATGAAGATTCTTATCCATCTTTGATTAGACAGACATCAGGATAGCTTGACACAATGTGCCTCTGACCAAGCCTTATTACATTTTATCCCCCCTTCCATTTATCAGCAGAGTTTTAATTAGTGTTTCTTTCAAAGTTTCTTACATAATCCCTGCACACAAGCGAGGTCAGTAAAGCTCATAAACCATAAGGAGATATTTTAAGTCGCCCAGAAGATAATGTGATAATTAAGACAAAGTGATAATATGTGCTTGATGCAGCTGTGGATAGCAGGGGGAGGCAGAAGAACCAAGTAACTTAACCTCTAACCTCTAACCAAAATTATGCATATTCTCCCTGTCTTTCCTCTACAAAATCAGGGAATGGCATTATCCAATACAAAGTGGAAAAGCAAGAACAAGTAGAATTAAATTCATAAGACATACCTGTACCAGCTCAAATCAGCAATCCCTCTCCTGCAGGGCAGTCTCTGTCAGGGCTCCATAGCAGGTCCCTAGAGAAGAGGACAGAAACAAGAAAAGCCTACTGTGCTGCTTTCCCACAAGTTACTCCCCACTCCACAGGTTTGTGGTTAATGCATCCTTGAGAAAACGGCAGTATCTGTTAAATAGTCCTTACTGTACTGAATTGTTTTCCACAAATCAATGTAAGCTTCTAGTATCCACAGCATCTATGAAAACCTTGTTTATTCTGAGTTCATTACCAGCTGCTTCTTTTCAATGCCCAGGAGAAACACAGAACCATCACACTTCATGACCTTCTCCACTCCACAATACAATTCCTCTATTTTGCCCATTAGCTCTGTTTCCTGGAGCTGAGCAGCCATACCCATGGAGGTATTACCTGGGTATAAGTCATTGAACACCTTCAAGCACATTTGCTCCTCTCCTCTGGGCTTTCTATTGTCTTTTCTCTGCCTCCTCCATATCCATCCTACTTCTGCCCAAAGGAGTTGAGTCATCTCCAGAAGGGGAAGAAAGTTAAGGATCTTTCAGGATGAAGCCAGATCTCTACAGAGATTATTCTGGGAGATACTGGAAAACACCTGAAAGACAATGCAGTCTGGTCACAGCCAGCATGTCCTGCACTGATCTGCACTGTTGTAGCCTCACCTCACGTCCTGTGTGCAGTTTTGGGCACCAAAATGTAAGAAAGATATAAATCTATTAGAGAGTGCCCAAAGCTGTGAAGGGCTGTGAAGACAGGGAAGGGCCTTGTTGGGAAGCCGTATGAGGAGCAGCTGAAGGCACTTGGTCTGTTCAGTCTGCAGAAGAGGAGACTGGGGAGACCTCATTGCAGTTACAACTTCCTCATGAGTGGGAGAGCAGGGGCAGGCTGCTCCCTCTGTGGTGACAGGACCTGAAGGAATCATCTGAAGTTGTGTCAAGTGAGGTTTAGGTTGGATATTAGGAAGAGGTTCTTCACCCAGAGTATGGTTGGGCACTGGAACAGCTTCTCAGGGCAGTGGTCACAGCACCAGCCTGACAGAGCTCAAGAAGAGTTTGGACAATGCTCTTGGGCACATGGTGTGACTCTTGGGATGTCCTGCCCGGGGTTGGGAATTGGACTCGATGATCCTTATGGGTCCGTTCCAACTCAGCTTATTCTGTGATTCTGTGAATTTCCACACTCCCATTCCAGCCCCTTCAGAAAAATCTAACTCTTTAGAACTTTGCAAACTCCATTTTTAGGTGTCTGCTTCTGACTCAACAGATAAGGAACACAGAAACCAGCATGCTAGCACTTGACACTGACACATTTAAATCCTGTTTGAGAGATATCACCCTTACATCTGCCTGATTTACCTTTAATTTCTGCACAAGACATTTGTTCATTTAACAGAGCTAATTACCCAGTTACAGACAAATTGTGCCTCACATCCTGCATAAAAAACAAGTCAAATAGACATTAACAGTCCAGACAGTGGTGCTGTACCAGAGTGGGGCTGCCTAGAAGAGCTGCCCATGGCCTTGAGTCTCAGCTCTACCTAAGCACATGCACCTTCCCAGAGCTCCAAAAAGCTCCAGCGCAGCCCTGATCAGGCAGCCTACAGTGCTGTCTTATTTTATTTGGAGGAAAGAGAGAAGCTAACATGCCACTGTAGAAACAGCACAAGGGAAAAGGGGCACGCTTGTTTTAATACTTTTATTAAAGAAAAGCATAGCATTACTGACTCTTTAACTTTTCATTCAATGTCACTTACGCTTATACATTTATTAGAACTTTAATTTTTACCAGGTGACTACACAAGCAATTGTTTTCCATTTCAGCTGAAGAAAGACTTGTGATTTTTTTTGGGGAACTGAAAGAAGAAAGTGAGCATAGGTTTGTTATACCATGTTCACCCAGAGCACAGATGTGATTGAGATTTCCAGCTTTCCCTGACACTGCATGTCTGCTGACATTGCTTATATGATCCAATATAAAAATTGATTTTAAAAAGCATTCTGTATAGTCAGTACCTGTACATCTTGTAAAGCTTCAAAACTGACTTAGCACACTATGCTGTAAACTTCCAGTTTTTCAAAACTGTGGTCTTTTTTTAAAAAGAGCTTTTGCCAGTGATGCAGATTTTTTCAGGCTTGTGGTTTTGTACCTCCACTGATATAACAAGAGAACATTGCCCTCTGGTGTCACAAGCTTTGTGCTTTGCAGGGCTCCCCACCTGCACTTTCTTACCCCTTTTCTTCCTTCTCTTTATTCACTGTACTGAGAGCCAGGCTGCAGTTCACAGGCATAAATCAGCTGAAGCTATGGAAAGGGATGTTTCCTTTTCAATGGGGAACTTTTTGCAGTTGTGTAACAATTTCCATGGGTGTGAAAACAATCTTTCTAAAGAACTGAAAACCAGAATTAGATTCCTTCAGGTTGGGTGGTGCTGTTAAATCTTAGCTGATTCTTTTTTTTACTAATTCATCAACTTATTTATTCATCCTCTTGAATAGGTATTTTTTAGGATTTTACAGTGAATATTAGAATTCAAGCTAGCAAATGATTGAAGCTAAATTTGGTAGCTGATGCTACCCAATTCTTTACTTTTACCAGAGTTTTTCTGATCATAACTGAGTTCTCCACCCTGCACTTGGAGACATCTATGAGTTCTGCCTAATTGCTCACAGGTTTATCCCCAAGCACAATCCAGTATATTAGGACAAAGGAATGGCAGAAAACAGCCAAACCAAATGCAAAGAAGCCAAATGATTACTTGGTGTTGGATGGCAGCACCAAAAGAGAAAGGAAGCATCATTGTTTAGTAGTTGGAGGAAGGGACAGGACGGGGTGCAGTGGAAGTGGCACAAAGCTTAGATTTATCTGCCTAGGCTCGCAGACTCTGCTCTCAAATGGTAGCACAAAGCAGAATAGCAAGGGAAAGTGTCAGATATTTTTACCTCAACTCTTAAAGCCAGAGATGAATTTTCCACTAAAATATTCCAGGTGTTTAGTAGATGCCATTTTTAAAGGGATAGTTACCACAAAGAATAGCTCTCATTGAGAGCTAATTAGTCCATACCAAATGTATAGACAGTCATTTATTCTAAGCAGTCAGTGATGATTCCAACAGATGATCCACTAATTCCATCAGTGACTTGCAGCCACTCTGAAAACCACAAGGTACAGCAGTTTAAGGTCCAGCCTTAAAACATAAGGTAGAGACTGACTGCAGGGGTGGCCAGATGGTGCTGCTTGTAGCTGGCAGCCTCTTAGACAACTCCCTGGATGTTGTCTGATCATTTACCTTTTCCTCAGTGGGATTCTACGTCCAGCTTTAGCCTGATAATAGTTGATGATCTAGGCTCAGCTCTATGTAGGACCTCTCACAGACCATGCAACCATATCCAGGGATTATTTTTAAATAGAACACAGAGATTTTCTTCCCAGCCATTTACAGGACTGTTCACTTTGAATTATTGACCAAAACAAACTCCTCATTTTTCTGCTCTTACAAGAAAATATAAATTGCCCTCTTGAAGAATTGAGGGCTGACATTATTTTTGTGCATCTCCTCATTTGTAGATGGCTTTTACAGAGTCCTCTGCTATCAGGATAGAAAGAGGGGAAGTGGGAGGCTGAGGTCAGATAAGATGTTTAATTTAGGAGTTAGAGAAAAGAAAACCACTGCAAAACTGAAATTTGAGAGGAACTTCAAGCTATACTTCATGAAAAAATTTACAGGGAAAAAAACCCGAAAAAGCATTTTCTTTTTTCAAAAGAAAATTACATGTAGATAAACAAGTTCTGAAAAATCTCTTGAGGCACTGAAGAGGGAAGCAGGGAGATAACTGTATAAGAAAAATTGGTGGTGAAACAAGAATGCAGTCAGCAAGCACTGCTCTATAAAGCTATTGAAAAAAAAAAGAAACACAGTAATAACCATTTGGTAAATCTGTATTTTGTTGTGCTTTTAATGTCTTTGACAATGTCTGTCTACACCTTCCTTATTTAGAGCCAGCACAGTCTCTTGGTGAATCTATACCAGACCAAATCAAGGCGTTGAACAGGCTGAATTTTACTTTTCCTTGCTATGTTACTTCTTGGCTTCTTGACAGTTTGGAGGATTTGGCAGCAATGAAGCTAAAACTTGTGTCAGGCTACAGTGCTTCAATCTGGGTGTGAAATTCAATGACCATTTGAAATTCAGATTTTGCAGAGTCATGACATAAACAAATGTAGCACTGAAAGACATTCTCCATAGGAAGCGGTTGAACAGACAGAGAGCAGACTGAAAAAGGTGGAGTGATCTCACCAAAATCAATTATTAGATTCCCACACAAGGGGCCAGGCACTCATTTTTCCCTTAAGATTTATTTGCGGTAAATCATGTCATTCATGCTCTCTGTGGCTGGCAGATCCCATTTCTCTATTTTTGCAAAACAAATATTTCAATGAAAAATTTACACATTACCTGCCACGTGTGGTAGCAAACAAGCTGAAAAGTTTTGATTTGTCCTGTATGTCAGAGAGCCAATGTTTTCCTATGCTTCAGTTTGTCTTGCCACCTACTTCATTAGTTTGACTTATTTTTTAGGATTTCCAATAAATACATGAAGATTTTTACTTGCCACTCCTGAAAATCTGCTGAACTGCCTTTTTGATTTTGCTGCCATGAGTTCAAGCCTATTGCAGCACCTCTGTTGGTGGAGTAGTTGTCTTCAGCAAGTGATTTAAATTCTTGCAATATTGCTTTCCAAGGATGCTGTTAGAAAACAAGATTGAGACAACACTGACTGGAAAGGTTTCTCCTCAGCTAGTGCATAGCTGTCTCCAGAGGCTGGTTAGTCAGTCTTTGCAAATTCCTGAATTTGCAAGTTACTGTTGGCTGAAGATGGCACTGGAGCCACTGTAAACTGAGGCAAATTGCAGACAACCTGACTTTCCCTTTTCTCTCTTTCTTTAATTTACCAGATTAGAAATTTGCACACAAGCATGCCTGGGAATAGGCACACATGGGAAGAAGGTGTGCAGAAGAGAGCAGTATTCTTCAGGGACAGTAGCACCATGAGGTTGATCCAGACCTCTGGCTCTGGAGGTGAAATGGAGGATCAGTTCCCCAGATGTCTGTCTCTGCTGTCATCCATCTGCTTTTGGACTTCATGCACAGCTGTGGCAAAGATCTTAGAGGCACATACTCTCTCTTACTCGTTACTGTAGCACCTGGCACAGCAGAGTGTGATCACTTTTAAGGCTTTAAGCAGCACTGCTACAATAATGATTGGTAGAGAGAGTCAGATAATTAATTACTTTCCAGAAAAACTTACTCCCTTGTATAGCGTTCAATACAAGTATTGACTGGATTAATTTAATTTCAGAGTTGCAGTAGCTGTTTTATGGTTATTTTTTATTTTAGAGTTGATTTTGTGTTTATCAAGACTTTGTTTATGCTGGATTAGGACTGTCTCTGGGATGTTTGGAATTGAATTTAAACCTCTTATTTGCATCCAGAGCCAGTACAGCCACCCTAAGCCAATCCAGCCATGCTATCTGGGTGCTGGGAGGTTGTGGCTGTTTGCCCTGGGTGTCACAGCTAGTGCTGTCACTGCTCCTTTTGGAGCTTCTGCACACAGTTGTACTGAGCAGATAAACTCTGTCATTCCCCTTGTAAATCTCATTTCCTGAGACCTCTCCTGCCTTTCTGTCAGCCGCTGAAAGGAGAAAAGGTGACTCCCAAGCCCACTTTAAGTTCTCTCCAGTCTATTGAAAGCAGTAGATGCAAATCGCATCATAAACTGATACAACTCCATTATTTTCAGTGGAGTTATACCCACATACACAAGATACAGATCCAATTGCTTTCCAAAAATACTGAGACCACTACTCTTTGGCTGTGTTTGTCTAATAGTTTCTGTTGCAAGTTACTGTACCAACACAGACAATTCTTCAGCCTAAAGCTCCTTACTGAACTAGGGCAGCCTCCTATGCCCTTAACCTGGACAGTGATTCCAAGTGTAAGTCTATAAACAGAAATGCAGAAACTGACAGCAGCCTGCCTTTTGGGAAAATCTGGTTTTTGTCTCCTGCCTTTAGAACAATCACTCATTTTTAATGAGTTTGGATTTTTTTTAAATGTTTCAGTATTATTTAAGGCTATTATTTTGCTGGGAAAAGAACCCAACATGTAATGAAACAATAGATATATTCATCTTAATATTCAATGCCTATTCCAACAATATTTTGGTCTCCTGGTAACATTACTAATGACTTGTCATCATGAAAGAGAGAAAGAGTGAAGCTATTGCACTGGATTCTGAAACAGCATGATATCAAGTGAGGGTTACACTGATTTTGAAAAAACACACTGCTGGTAGCAATTCTCCCTCTGTTCAGCAAACCATGAAATAACACTATATCAAATTTCTGGCACTTGAAAACAGGGAAGCAATCCAAAGACAGTGGCCTTTTGGCAATGTCTAGCAGAAAGGTGGAAGTGCTGAAACATGGAACTTCCTTTCTTCCCCCTCTCCCCATGCTCAGACGTTCACAAAGAGTCAGTGTAACAATCCTCCAGAGCATAGCTCAGTGGAAACATGGAAATTAATTGTTGCAGTCACCTCATTACTCGACTGTCAGTGTTAATAGATGTTTAGCACTGCAATAAGAGCACCGGTGGTGTATGATTTTATCATTGCAGATAAGTGCTTTTAACGTGACAGCGCAGCACGAGCAGCTGAGCCAGGTGCTGGGCACTGGCAGTGCAGCTCGGGATGCCCCTGCCCTGCGGCTGGAAGAGAGGGAGGGAACTGAGCTGCACAGCTCCCTGCTGCTGCCTCACATGAGCAGCTTACTCACAGCAAACTTGCCTCACATGAACAGAGCAGGGCAATCACAGAGAGGTGATTTAGGTCTGTATGCTACAGCCTAAAAGTGACACGACATTTAGAAGGATCCACGATTTACAATTCCTTCTAAATGTCCAGAGGACTATTACGAATATACTAAAAAACTCAAAAAGTCTGTGAATCCAGTCCTGAACAGAGTATCTGTCTGGATGAGATTAAGGATATGGCCATAGCTGATCAGAGCCCAGATGTCCTGGAAATACATTCCAGTGAAAGCTGGAAGAGGATTCTTCAGAGCCCTTTCTTCATGTGCAAATATATCCCTGGGGAATAAAGACTGATTGTGCTCAGAAAATTCCATCCTAATTCTAATCCTAATTAAGCAAGACAGTTCCAACCCTGACAAGACTAAGGACTATTATTTTTATTTCTGTGGGAGAAGGTGCATAGTGAAAATGATCTCACAAAACAAGACATTGCATTTGCTGCTCTTCCTTTTTATTTTTCAAAACTTGAGTAATCCTTCAGAAGCAGAGGCTAGGTTTAGTCAACAAACAGTAAGTATTTGTAATAAACTTACAGCTGCCAGAGCTTGTGTATACCAGACGAAATATTTTACTGACCTTTGTTAAAACGACATTGGTTTAATGGCTGTAAATTGTCATCCAGACACGAAAAGTCTTTGATTTGGGCTTTCTAGTGCTGAAGCTCTGTTACCCCAAGCTAGTTTCTTTGGTCTGTTTCTACAGATTTTGTTCTGCAGATCTCACTTTCTCCCTCTCTTCTGTGCTTACAACGCTCAAAACATCAGTCGAAAAGGAACTTTGAGTGTCTGTAATTCACTACAGAAACTTTTCAGGCTGCAAAGGAGACAGATGAGACACTAATACTGACAGTATCAACAAAACAAATCCTTCAGCAACAATAAATTGTATCTGTGCTTGTTTATTGAGGTTGGGCATTTTTTGTCTGTCCAAACTGATGGAAGCTCACCAAGACAATGCTACACAGGTTTGAGAGTATACCAGCTGACAAATTTGTAAAGCCACAAATCTTGAGGCTTGTATAAGAAAGCAACCAACGCATTGTCTCTCCTCCCTATGTCAGTGTGGAAGCCCAGAAGATAAGGGGCCGATGCCTCAAACACTGATAGCTGTGCAGCCAACCAAGGACTGTTGATAATAACAGACAAGGAATGTTGATAGTAACACATGATGGAAAGAATGAGATGTGGCTGGAAAAGGGGGCCATGCAGAAGTAGGGCAACACTTTTCCAGGACAAGCTTCCTTGTTCTAGTTCCTGGAGATGAGCACAACACAATATAGCACAAGCACAGGAATGAAGCTGAGAAGTGGGCATGGACTGTAGGGGGGGATCAAGATCACCCAAGACCCCCAAAGCCCCTCTGACCCATTTCCAGAAAGGTCTGAAAGAACAGACTATGCATAATATCTTATTTGCATAGAAAGATAAACCCATCTTCTGGGGGAGAAAACCTATGTATGAAAGGGTACCCCAACCAAGCCTGGGCAGTGTCCCCAAGGCCTTGGACATTCCATCAACTGGATCAGTGCTGAAACCAGGACTGAAAGCTTGCTCCTTCCTTCCTTCCTCCCCCCCTTCCTCCCTCCCTTTCTCTCTCTCTTTTTCTCTTTTTTCCCCTATTTCTCTTTTTCTCTCCTTTCCCTTTAATTAATCTTTCTTTTCCTCTGCCATATGTTTATATACCACTTTCAATGCCAAGTAATTTACTAACAAATCTTTTTGAGTTTTTGCAAACCCTCTGACTTTTGTCATTCCTTTTGATCACAAGTATCTACAAACCCTGAATGCTCTTTTTCCACACAACAGGAACAGACAGCCTTTGCTCCTGAATTGCATGCCTCATTTCTAGTGCTCTCAGAGCAGTACCTATGCACCTATACATTCCTTCGTTACAGTCTGTGCTCTTCATCCCAGTTACTAGCCCAGGAGGTAAAGAAGGTCTTTAAGGGGCAGCTCAATTCTTTCAAAGTGGTCACAATCACAGACGCTATCAAGAGGTTGCAGTGATGTAGATGGGATATCGGGCTAATATGCTTGCAGCAACAAAAAATTCCAGAAATATCCACATGAGAGGAGGAAGACATGATTGTTACTGCAACATACTGTGTGCGACCGAGACTATTTTCCTCACCCTGAACCAGGCTTATTTCTGCACAGAAAAATCCTCCTGAACAAATACCCTTTCTCTTGGGCTATATGGAGTGTCCTAAGCCTGGATATTAGATAAGTTTTTGGTGAAGATGTAAGACTGAAGCACAAATTCACTACTTTATTGTTGAGCCTTGCATCTTCTTGAAAGCGAATTCAGAAAGCTGTCAGAGTTTTATTTCTCTGTGGGGAAGAGAGATGGCACGATGCCTGTAGCCTTTGATGAATGTCAGCAATGTAAAATCCTTTAGTACCTCATGTCTTTAGAGACTCCATTTGCAGATTTTCATGCTTTGGCTAAATGCAGCCAGGATTCTGCTATAGCTAAACTTTCACGTGACTTGTCTCTACCTCCTGTGGAAAAACATACTCTCACTGCCAGGCAGTTCAGCTGCTGGACAACAGAAAAAGAAAGACAGAAAATGCTCTTGATGCTAGGGGGTGTGACAGCATAAAATTTTTCTTTTCTACGGCAGTCTTGGGCATTGAAATTTGTCTCTGGTGTCAAATATGCCATATCATTCAACACGGAAAAATGTTAAATTAGAAATCACTGGTTAAAGAGTGATAAAATACAAATACAACCATATGCTGTCATGTGAACAGTCAGCAGAGACTGTGGACTTTTGACATGTCAAAGCCCAAGAGGGAGATCATGTCTTTCAGAGAAGGGAAGATGTAGGACTATGAGGAGAACCAACTGATAAGCAAGTGGGACAAATTTCCTCCTTCCCCAACATCACAGGAAGGAGTAATCAATTCTATGCTTTCCACAAAATACAAGTACTGCAGGGAGCAGAGCTCATGTTGTAGTATTACCTCAGAAACCAGCTCCCCACAGTGCATTGCTTCTTTAATATGATGAGTCCCTACAGCATATGCCCTCCATCTGCAAACAGAGAAGTAATTCTGTGGATCACAAGCTGCAGAAGCAGAGCAAAGAAATTAAGGCATAGCAGCAGTGAATGTGAGGTGGTAGAAAGGAATCTGACTCATCAATCACCTCTCTGGCTGCTATTAGTTTACACATCATGATCTCATGTCAATCGTATGTCAAGGATCCCTGCATTGAACAGAGAGTTTCCTCTTCGGCATCTCTTTAATTGCAAATAAAAAATTAATATTACAGCACTGACAGTTTGGGAAGATGTACTTACCAGAATCTGTTTTAAAATTCAGATTTGCTCTTCAATTCTCCCCTCCTTTACTCTTTGGATTTATTTTTACATCCTTACCTCTAAATGCACTTTCCCTGATACACTGGATCCATTTATATTTTTCCCAATCTCTTGTAAAGAACTCAGCTTTAAAGATGATATTTTGGTTAGCGGGGTTTCTTTGCTAGTCAGTTTGGGGGAGAGTTGGGGTTTTTTATGCTATTAGTGACCCTTTAGATATTTTGATGCTTTTACTGTCCTTGAAAAGAAATACTCCTTCTGAGTATTTCTAAATACAGTGTATTCCATTTGTCCTACATAAAAATTTGGTGGTTATTAGCATTCCAGAGGATACATGTCTACCAAGCTGACTGCAACAAAGATAAATTATCTGGTTTATGCTGCATGAATTCTCTTCTTTATATAAATACGCACATCTATGGGACTATCTAATTTCATCATTCTAGCATCAGATAGCTACATAATCAACTTACTTAAAATAAAAATTAATTGAAAAAAAATCTTTCATTTCCTTAACTGTATCCTGTCTGAATAAAAATAACCAATAATTACTAAAACTTTCTGTACATAAATTTTCCTAGGTGGTCATTTCCAGTGAATTACACAGCAACATTTCCATTTTATTTCAAAGGTGAACAGTTTTGATGAATACTATGGATTTTTTAAATACAAACCCAACACTAATAACAAGGACCTAATAGGCAAAAAAATGAACCCCTAAGGATAGGAACCTTCAGGCAAAGTTATGAAATTACATTACCAGTGAATTTATGGTAAACACTTGCTAACTCACCTCAATATTTCTATTTCAGCAAAGCCACCACATTTAACAAAAATTCTAGCCCTGCTTTGTGTGGCTCAATGACACCGAGATGAGGAGGGTGAGTGTCAGTGCTGTGCTCCATCGCTCCCTGGGCAGGCAGCAGGCACTGCGGAGCTCCCCTGGTGCGGCAGCCTCAGGAGGGGCTCGCAGCAGGAGGGGTGTGCTGGGCATGCTGCCCACACCAGCAACGCTCTCTGCATGGGAAACAGAAACTAGAAGGTACTTAGAGCACAGAAGTGCCAGTTTTCCAGATGGGACAATGCGTAGACTTGTACTCTGCACCTGTGCAAAGTTTCCTACGTGCTGTCTTAAAGATGTCACATTAAAGCTGAGGTATAGTAATTAATCAATTAGACTTAATTAGTCTTGTTCATAGAATTGTTTTTTTTTCACCAGCTCTGGAGTGCCGTCACTGTGTGCAACACAGAGCTATCTGTTACACAGTTATAAACACGTACACATAGCATGCAAGTATCTCCATATGCTGGGTAGTTACAGCTTTATCCATATTCCTATTGCTTCTGTACCTTTTGTCTTGAGCTATCTGAGGTTTAGACATGGCTGGGCCTGGGTATACTCAGTGCATTTCTGAACAGAAACCAAGAAATCAGAAGTCATTTTAAGCATTATTCCTGTCTGTGCTCTGAAGGAGGCTGGGAAGAAAGGAAATAGCTTAGGCTGTCACTTGATATTTCCACAAGGATAAAACATAGTTTCAAAACTAGATAAGGGTTTCTAATCACTCAAAAATACACTTCTGGACACAATGCCAATAAAAATAGTGAGAACAAACAACACAACTTCCTAAACAAGCAAGATAATACGAAGTTTCTGACATTTCTGGCAGAATTTTGCAATGTGGTAAACCATGATAGAATTGAGCTGAACTTTGTGATACAGATCTATTCTGGTCCTAGGAGTGAGGTTCCAATGTGCCAGCATTAAAACAGAGATAGAAATTTGTGTCATGAAGGACAGGCAGGGACAGCTATCTGCACACACCAAAAGAAACGTCGCTTCTATAGATCCACTCCCCTGTAAAAAGGATTGTGTTTATATTCATGAAAATGTTTTGCCTCCTGAGACCTATTTGGTCTCTTCTTGATTGCACTATTACGCTTATTTAAATATTATTTAAATTCACATCTCGCCATCCAAACATAACAAAGCCTACAAGGGAATTTAAGATGATATAGAGCAAGCTAAAGTGATCTTCAATTTTTAATCCCTGTCTTCCCATACTAAACAAAAAGGATGAACATGTCTTCAGCAAGTGAAACATTGCTGTGGCATTATAAATTTCCAGATGGTGCTAGCAATAACTAAATGAGTTCATATCTCTGATGTAACTCCCATCAAATTAATGGCACTATACCAGGAATTAAATTGTCCTGGATCTGTACAAGTCAAACATAGGGAACTGTAGTAGCATCAGTTTTCTGCACTCTATTCATTAAATATATAAAGCACAGAAATTTCTTAATTTACAAAATTCTTTTTGTAAAACAGTTCATCAGCATACAATAGATTTCAGTTATGCATTTTATATAATTTAACAGATGCATATAATTATATAAAATAATTTTACTGGAACATAATTAGATCTTACTTATTATCATCTGAATTAAACTATGTAGTGTTTCCACTTATAATATAGAAAACTAGCCTCTCCGGTTATTAAGGGATCTGTGAGGGTCTTTTTAGTGACTGATGATTACAGAGGAACAGCATTAGAAGTATAAAAATGATTTAAAGCTTAGTTAAAATGTCTAAATCATAGAGCCATAGAATGGTTTGAGTTTGCAGGGGCCTTAAAGATCATCCAGTTCCATAGGCAGGACACTTGCCACTAGACCATATTGCTCAAAACCCCATCTAACCTGTCATTTAACGCTTCCAGGGATGTGGCATCCACAACTTCTCTGGACAACCTGTTCCAGTGTCTCACCACCCTCACAGTAAAGCATTTCTTTCTAGTATCTAATCTAAACCTACTCTCTGTCAGTTTAGAGTCATTCCCCCTTGTCCTGTCTCTACAAAATATTCCTCTCCAGCTCTCTTGCAGCCCCCTTTCAGATACCAGAATCCATTAGGTCACCTTCTTTTCTCTGTATTTCTTAACAATGATAAAACCTGTAAAATAAACTTTAAAAGCAAGAGGTAATGGAAGCAAAATATAAACTGGAAGTTATGACCACAAAACAAATTAGGGCCAGGTTGCAAGAAAAAGCAGCAACAGCGTGGAAATTACACCCTAGAAATGCTAGCAAAGACAATACCTTTGGTAACAGTAGTTGGGAAAGGACAAGCCATGGTTCTAGGTAACGTTTCTAAAACTCTTTTTCCTGACAATTCAGTGCAGGGTATCTTTCTTATTGCTCTCAACAGCTAACAATGCTGGAGAAAGCCTAAGTTTGGTACAACAACATGTTTTATATTTCCACCTCTAGAAACTCCCACTAGGCAGAATTTACAGGAGATTTTGGAAGAGAGAAGTAAGCAGATGAGGTTGAAAAACCACTTGTGCAGTCATTAAAAAAAGCCGTAGATGTGCAGTATGAGTATCATGAATTATGTTTCCAGCAAAGTTTGGTCCTTGTCTAACCCTGTTTTCACATAAATCATTGAAAATTTCATATCTTTGTTGAAACTTTTTGAAGCTCATGCCTGGAGTTTTTGTAAGGAACTATTTAGGAAAGGCAAGAGAGACTTTCCCTGTAAGAGTCAAGATTTTTAGCCAGCTTGCTGGCTGATTCTACCTCTAAAAGCACAGTCAGGGATACAGCATTTCTGTGCTAAAGATAATACAGGTGGTATTCATCAGATGTTCCAGCTACCTGAGAGCTGGGCATCCAGTCTAAGCCCAGTGTCAGCTGGATGACCATACAGACTCAATAAGGAGAAATTGAGGCTTCCATTACAGTTACTTGAAAGAAAGATGTGTTTTCAGAAGCAATTCATTTCAACTTGTCTAAGGTACATGAGTTATTCTCTAAAGTTTCTCCTCTATCTCAACTTTTTTCAGCTGCACAGGGAGCCTAAGTGACTTCCTTAGAACAGACACCTATTACAGAGTCTAAATTGGGCAAGAGGAATTGTACCTTATCAAGTAAGATAGTTCTAGTAGCTGGAGGGCTTTCATTGAAGGAAAATATTTGCACATAACTATTTTCTTCTCACCACAAACGTAGTTTTTATTAGGACAATACTTGGGCAATACAAATTTGAAGCATCTTGGGTACAAATTTGAAGCATCTTGGGTTTGCAAACCTAGCATGTTCTGGATTTTAAACCCTTTTTCATTTGAGATTTCACAATACAGCTGTTATTGCTTGTCTTCTCAGGGCATCTAGGGGAAAGATCCACAACATGCCTGGCTCGCTTCACATGTGTTAACAAATTCCCTATTCTAAAGACTTTGAAAGAAACGTACAGTAACAAGCAACAAGTGAAGGTAAACACCAAACAGCAAAAAGGCAAGGAGTACAAAGTACCTGGGAAATTCTATCTATTATAATACCACCTTAGCCATTATTGGATCTGGAGAAGCATCATGCACTGTTTTTTTTTTATCAGTCCAGCAGGTTCCCCCAGCTGTAGACACTGGCAGAAAACATGAGGGAACTCAGGAAAGCTGCTATTGCAGCTGATTTATTCACAGGGAAAATGTGGGGGTTTTATTCATTCTGACAATAGCTCAGTACTGGTAAGAGAACAAAAGAACCAGACCTGTTCCTCATCCTTCTGAACAATAACATTTCTTACAGGACAGAAAAAAAAGTCCCACACACAGATTATTATAAAGTTTTCCATTTTCATTCAGTTTGTTGTGTTTTGGGTTTTTTTTTTTAATTTTCAGGTTGAACTAAGTCTTGAAGATACAATATTAAAATACTGTGAGATAGATTGACAGGGATGGATGGATGGATGGATGGATGGATGGATGGATGGATGGATGGATGGATGGACGGACGGGCATAGATGCACACAATCTATCTGGAAAGAAGAATATCTGGGATATATTGTCAATATCTATTTTAGAGTAGGTTGCAGGCATTTTTAGGCAGTTCTGAGTTCTTAACTCAAACTTGACCTCTAAATCTTTCTAGGTATGTCCAGTACCAAGATTTATAAAGCAGGCAGTCAAACACTGTCTGCTCTAATACATGTTTTTCAGTCACAGCTGAAGGCATTTTTTACTATTCCTAAATATACAGCTCTCAGGATTGCAAGTGAGGGACTTATTAAAATTAATGGAATTGATATTTGTACACTGGAAAAAGTAATTGCTTACTTCATGAAGTGCTGCAAATGATGAGTGACCTGAATATTATGTTTATAACAGAGTGGATAATTTTGCAATTACAAATTCTTATGACATTATTAAAGCTAGGTCACCTGTTGCACTAATCTCTTCTCTTATGTCTCCTGGTATAATTACAGTAGTTACCAAGTACAGTGCTTTTTAAAGAAATGTACTGGCTGACATTAAATATTTCAACCTTACCTATAATGGGATCATAATTTATAAACTGCTATTAGTACTATAGGAAGATTTGATCAACAATGAATTACAGCACTGAAGATATAAGTTACAACTTCAATTTCTTTTTAAAGCATTCTTTGCTTTTATCTTGTGAAGGTTAACAAAATACTCATTTGAAAACAAACTAATCTGTTTTTCAAGGTAGATGCTATTATACACATGCAAAAAATAGATATCAGGGAAGAGCAATGTATCATCTCATTCTTCCTGTATGTGAGGCAAATTGCACCTGCCTCAGCACATTTCTTTGCAAGCAGGAATACTGCTGTGGGTAAAAGAGTCAGTGAGCATAATATGCTATATAAGTTCAGATATAAGATATAGAAAAAACCCCTTGGAAGAGGTTTTTAAGAAAAAAAATGAATACACAAGAAGAGAGGTTCAATCAGATATCAAAATTAGATAAATCAACAGAAAAATAGAGACCCAAGAATGATAAACCATTTGCAATAGCATGAAGTGGATGCGGCATTTCTTTAGGGATATATGAATTGTGGTGTGTGAAGCAGAAATTCTAGGCAGAAGCAGACAACAAGGAATTAAAAACCCACAAAGAAATAAGAGAGGAAAACATTGCTATTAAAGTTAATAAAATCTCATGCAGGCTAATGATTCACTCCAGATGTACTGAATGGAATTGGGAGACTCTGCTGTATTGCTGCAAAATGACTGTTAATGTTAATAAGGACATAATTTGAAGCAATCCGTGTTTCTGAAGTTTTATCAACTCTAGGCTAGCAAGATCTCTTTAGAGGGAAAGATCAATGAGTTTGTCTACTGAGGTTATATCAGGAATTAAAGAAAATTGCATAGATTCATTCAAGTGGGAAGAAGAAGGGTAAATTATTGTAAGGGTTGCAAGCCGTGTATAATAAGTACTCCTAGATATAAAATAAGGTGTTCAAGAACCTTTTCAAGGATTTTCAAAGATTTTCAACATCATAAAGTTAAGCTTGAGACCTTGCAGGATAGACTATGAAAACACATATTGATGTAACCTTTGGCAACCCTTGCTGGACCAACAGAAAACTCAAAATTGTCATTTGAGTATTTCTCATACATATTTTGCTCAAAGATTCCTAAAGGAGCCTTCGCTTGTCAAACAAATGGGGAGACTTATTTCCTATAGATGCAGATTTCTACTGTAAGAGGCAGAGTTGAATTCTCTGTGGCCTTATATCCATCTTCTTCTGGTAAATGCTGAGAGACTTCCATGGTGTCTTCATTTTAAATGCACATGAAAAGCTATAGCGGTGTATGCTGCTGTGTGAGGGGGAAGTTATTGAAGTCACATAGGAAAAAGTGAAATTGTGGACTATAAAATAAAGCCTGAGAATCTATCCAAAGCAAGGAAGCAATGATTTCATTCAAAGCTAGAAAATTACAATAACATAAAAATGCTTTTACCCCAAAAAGGTCAGCTCCTCTGAGGTAAGAAAACAAGTCTATGATTATTAAGAAATGCATTTTCCTGATGAAACCAAATACAGAAATTAAACTAAGATTTTGCACAGTATTTAAGGAGAAAATGTAGAACATAAGTGAAAACAGTCTTTGTCCTTTCTTTTCTTTAAAACAGGGGGGAAAAAAATAGAAAGTACTTTAAAAAATCCTAAATTCAGTCACACAGAAAACCACAGGCACTGTTTTAAAAATCTCTGAAATTTGCCATCAGCCTTTTAAAAGACACTAACATGATGTACAATACCAAAATGCATTAGATGTAACTATTTCCCACTATTTTCTCCTATGTTTACAGAGTGAAGAGGCATTTGAATTGATTCTCTTCTTAAAACCTCAGGAGATAGAAAAGCTTTTAAGGAGGCTTTTTACACACTTTCTAATATTTGTTTTCATGTCTCCCTGTGCATCAGCCACTGTATATCTGCATTATTTTTTTAGTAGGTTTTTTACCTGACAGCCACCTCAAGACTACTTAGATAATATGGTGAAGAAAAATGGTTACAAGGATCTGACTTCACACTTGCTCTCCTATCTCTCTTCATATATGTCCAATGTCTTTACACATGCATTTGATATTGAGGCAAATACAAATTTTGTGTGCATCCTAAGACATTTTCTAACCCTTCTATATGGTTGGCAAGCCCTTCAAAGAAAGAAGGCCTAATAAACTGTAGAGTTATTTGTTTTAATCATTGACATCCCATTCCAGGAAACTTTAATACAGTAGATTTACTACAGCCCACAATGATCAATGATTCTTCAATTTAGGGACTGCTGGTTTTGGGTTTTTTTTTGTCTTGTACTTTTATTATAGATAGCTTTGGCAGCTGTATTTAAGCGCTACTATTATTTGTCTTAGCACACGGAACATAAGAGATCAAGATCATTTCCACCACTTTGTGTTTACTCACTGCATATATCCAGGCATCTAGCCAAAGTCACATGTACTGTCAGAATTGAAGACTCACACCAAATTGCTTCTGAACTATCAATTCATCAAGAAAATTGATGCTGTTTTCATAGCATTGACCTTCCAATGGTGTAGATTTTTTTTCCCTGCTTAAAGCAGCACTTTCCAAGGAAGCAATTTTCATAATTTATTAGGGGAATATTTGGGAATACTTTTAAACATCTTCAATGAATCTGACATAGCCTGCCAAGGGGAAAGTGTAATAATACACATCCATATCGACTACTACTCTAGAGTCCTGACTGCTTTTTCCTGATCTTCAGAGTAAAGAAAAATTGTACCTGTTTTAGTCAGGCACAGAGACAAAGGATGTTCAGAGAGGGAGTCCAAATTAATAGCTTATTCCTGGCATAAAACCATACATTCATTCACTACAAGGCCTGAAGTGATCTTGCAGTCTGACTCCTGTACAGCAGGACTTGCTGAATTAGTTACTGTTTGTGGCAGAACACATCATGTAAAAAAGTACTGAACCCATATTCACACCCTTCTGGGAAATATATCTGTTTTAACCTGTATGGGACCAGATGCCAGGATTTAAAAAAAAAAAAAAAAAAAAAAGAAAAAAGAAAAAGAAGCTTCTGGAGGTTTAAGTACTGCAACAGAGTTTTGGGTTCATTTTAGAAGTGTGGAGGTTTTTCATGTGTTTATGGTCTTCAGACAACATTCTTGCATTTCAGAGCCAGAATTCTATGAAAAAATCAGCGTTTTAGTTTAAAAATTGTATTCTCCTGTTATCAGGCTCTTTTTCACCTCCGGAAGCCCTGAAGAACTTCTGGTCTCAGCTGACTGCTAAGTAAATAAGTATAGAAAAATTCAAGATTTGTATGAGAAAATATCCTATATTTAAATACCCTTGGTGTTATGAGAGGATTAAAGTGTGACAGAAGACTTGATCTGCACACCATATGGCAGTGCTTCCCTCCAGAAAATATCCATGACTAATGCTCTCAGCCTATGGGTTCCACACTGGGGTAAAAGGAACCCTTCCTGTGTGAGGACATTTTGTGTCCCATCAAAGCAATGCTGGAGGTACAGTGAGAAACATGATTTGTGCAGGCTAAGGTATGTTTCAATTCTTGCTAGTGGGAACACAGGATCAAAGCTTTGTCACCTCTCTTATCCCATTTCTCACCTCAGAGCTGCTCTTTTCTAGGTGGCTTAGATTCAAGCAGGTTGGATTTGAACTGGGTTTCATTCCAACCATGGGCCAAGGAATGCTATCAGAAGGTAGAACATGTGTACTCTTTGAATCACTGAGACTGGGTGGGGGAGGAATTAGCTGTGTCAATAAGTCAATATTTAGACACTCACTTCAGCTGTGTCTGTTGATGGACCTAAAAGGTCTGACTTCCAAATTTAATTTTGAGTGGTGGTTTTTGGTACATGAACATAAAAAGAAAGATTTGTAATACTGACGTAGTTGCAGGAAAGTTTTAACATTAATGATATTGTTGGGTGAATTCCTCCAAGCAATTGATAAGAATTACCCATTGACTTTGGAGGAACCACAATTCAGCTCACCACATAGTTACAAGTTTCAACATTTTGTATTAATTTTTAGAAATGTGATCCACACTTGCTTCTGCTAACACTGTTCAGCCTAATGTATTGAAGCAGATTTTAAAATGCCATGAGTATAATACTGACAGTACATATTGTCAGCAGGGTTTTGCAATTGGTATTTTAACAAAGACATGCCATCTTGCAAGAAAATTCCACCCTTTTCTGAACTCAGCTCAGATTAGCATGCAAAGGTAAGCGTAGTCAGACAAGGATATTCTTCTCCTAGGAATGTGGTTTTACACAAACAATTCATTACCTTTTTGTTTCCAGTTTGGGATTCAGCCACTGGTTTTAGAGTTGGCTCAATCCTACAATTTGTTCACATCTTGTAAGGAGGCTTTTGCATGGAAATACAGTCTAGTTTTGAGTAAAGCAAGGATATTGGCTTCTAATTGCCTTCAATATAAAGGCATACAAAATATGTGAAGAAGTGGGAGCTCTAGTTCTAGGGTGCTCAGGACCCTGGTAGGCATAAAACCAGACAACTACAGAAAAGAGAAGCAAAAGAATGGAATCTTTGTGCCTCAAGTGCTGACAATGCCTCCTTCTCCCATCCTGAAGTACGTGTCCTCACTGTGCAAGCATCCTAAAATATTTCATTCCATGTTTTAAAATAAGACAATTTTCCACACTGACATTTGTTTCCATGTCACTTAGCAAGTATCAAGACACAAAGGCCAAGTAATCTTTCAGATAATTGATCAGCAATTTAATTTTCTGGCAAAATTTGTTTATTCAGTTGGCAGTCTAGGCTAGACACCCTCTGCCAATTGGTATGAAGGCACAACCTTTAGGTTTGTCTGATACATAAGTAAAGTTTCTAGCAGACTAGAGCAAACTTTTTACTAGTTCTTTATATATTCTACAACTAATTCAATAAAAATTGTTATGAAATGAAAAGCTCTGAAAGCCACTTACCATATCAGCCTTTGGGCACTGTATAATGGTTTTCCATTATGGGCTGAAATTAAGCATTTATAAAAAAGCAGTAATTTCACAGTTAGTCACCCAGAAATTTGGCCACGTTAAAACAGCATTTTAGAAAATTACAGGTAATATTATTCCTGAATGCAAATTAATATCACTTCTGTTTGCCTCTTGGGATAGGAAAGCTCAAAGTATTTTGCAGGAGTCAGTAGTCACAAAGAACCATCATGATCAGTCTGAGTCTTGGAAATTAAATTGTGAAATGAGATAAAAGTACATGTAATTCCATACAGGAACATATGCAATGATAAATAAGAATTAAATGATTGTTATGACATTCCAATATGACTTTATGGTTTCCTGAGGAATGAGAAGAGGAAATACATGGCTTTATACAGTATACAAAACCTACCCAAACAGCACTGAAGCATCAAATATCTTCTCAAATTCATGCCCAAGAAATGAAACCACATTAAATAATGCAGTGCTCACATACTCCTTTTTATTTTATCCGTTTATCCATGACTTAAGTTTAACTTTAATATACTCACTGATTTTAATGGAATTTGATTCACACCACTTTTGCACCTGAACTGACCAAGGGATAGGAAAGAGCCAGTGATTTGGAAAGAGTTGCACAGTTGAGTAGTGAAGGTGCTTGTTCTATGTCCCCTTCTCAAAACAGTGATACTTGTAGCAATAGTACTCTTCCTACAGAAAAACTCCAACCATCCAGCCAATAAAGATAAATCAACATCAGCAACAATAAAAACAAATTACTCACATATTTAGAATAAACCTCTAATGTCCATGACCTCAAGAGCTTTACTCCTGAAAGGACCATATTAAATGCAACCCTGAGCTTCCAGGCCTGCCATCAGTTGGGTATAGAAGGTGATCAGGTGCTGCAATAGTGAACACTGGCACAAAATCATAAGATGCTCCCTTTGCTGATTAACTCACAATATCAACCTTCTCTCAGCCATCTATTAGCAAAGCATCTTGCATGAATTGACTTTCAAGTACATATTTACAACACAGTGAAGTCAATCTGAAGCCAAATGTGAGATCCTTCCCAAACTGAGGCCATAGTTTTGCTGCATTTATCAAAAAAGCAACAAAAATATTTTAAAAGAAAAAATATAAATGTAATTGTTAATTTTTATACCCAAGTAAACAAGTATTTAGTGAAATTCCTTGTCTTTCTAAAATACTTAGGTACCTTAATTAGGCAATTAAGCAGCACACTGAAAACAGAATAAAAGTGTTGGTTAAACTGAAATAGTGTTACCCTCTGTGATTATAAACATGATCACAGTTTAATATGTAATGGCAATTCGATTTTATTTATGAGTTGCTATATTCTGAAAGCAATCGTTTGGAAACACTGCTAATTTTAACCATTTTCAGGTACTTTTTCATTTGGATTTAGAAGTTTATAAAGACTTAGAGCTTATGCAGTATATTACCTGACTGGAAAATACACTGGTTTTCAGCTTTTATTTCTGACAGTTTTATACCATTTCACATTTTCAAAGCATTTTGTATCATTTTAACCCAAGTTTAATTTCTTGCAGTGCAGTGCATTTCAATTAGCATCTTTAACTAACTGTTTAGTGTTGGCCTGTTCACTATCAATACCCTGAAACAGCCATTCTGGAATTTTCTGGCTCACCAATCAGGTCTAAAAATACAGCCATATTACGATACAGAGGCTTGCTGATAAAGCAGCACAAACCTTCAAAACATCAACAAACATTTAGAGCCTTGTAGGTTGCCAGCTATCCCCGATAAGCATTAGGGAGTCATGCGTCCACTTACAGCCACAGTGCTCATCTGTAGAGGAAATAGAAAATCAACATGGACTTTTAAGTGAGATTTTCTGACTGCAAGAGAGAAGATGAAAAATTAATTCTGAATAATTCTGTTTCTTCTTTCCTTTGAACAAAATTTGATGCCCTATAATATAATTTTGAAAAATAAAATATTCACTTTTTTAATGAACTGGAGAGCTGTATTCAAAAGTAAAACAGCAGAAGGTGAGAGACTTTAAAATATTTTTCTCTTTAAAAATTAAATTTTTTTATTAATATTTTTCTCTTCTGCAATGACATGTAGAAATGAAGCACTTCATCTCTGTTAGTGTACCTTTTAAAGATACTTTGGGAAATCCATAGTATACAGTGTAATATCTTTTATTACAAATGCTTTTTTATCAGATAGTACTATTTTTTCATATTTCATAGCAGTAATTATGAGAACATTATATAAAGATAAAGAACAGACCAGCAAAACATCATAGCATGCAAAACATCAAGTAAAGTAAGAAAAAATGAAGGGCTGACAAAGAATGAAGAAAAAAACAGCAGCAAAGACAGCACTAAGATTGCACAGGCAATAATATAAAAGGATACAAAATTTAGACTGACGTGCACATTACAAATTAGATTTTAAGAATATAAATAAAAGATTGTCAGCCAAACATTAAAAAAGGAAGGAAGGGAAGAGGAGGAAAAAGCTTGGCAGCTGTGGAGCAAAGATATGGAGAGACCAAAATCAATAAAGCACAGAAAGACTGCCTAGCAGTAATGACAAAATAAAAAGAGATTTCTGCACCCAAGATGGAATGAAAACTCAGAGGCTAAGGCTTACATATGGAGGTGGTTCATCATTACAAGAGTTCTGAAAAGGATAAGAAATTAAACAATAGGTTGCCTAATTTGGCTTGATATATACAAAAATCTGTCATCAGTAATGGAGAGCCATCATATAGAAATCCCTACAGTTACAGGGGAAAGTTAAAAGATACAGAATGAGGTATTTGTTATGCTTAATCCAGTGGTGCAGAAAAGCAGCAGTACAGATTTCTGTGGAAAGACTAACTTTAAAAAGAAAAGGCAGAAAATCAAAACACAAAAGGCAAAGTATTATGTAGATTTACCAGAAAGATCTGGTAAGACTATCCTGACGCTTTCACTTAATAAAATAACTGCTTTTCTACACAAGGGGAAGGAAGCTTGTCAGTCTATTTGGATTACAGCAAAGTACAGCACCACATGGGAAATTATCAGTTATACAGAAGAAAATGTAGCTCTCGTACAAAAATTGTAATGCTGTTAGAAGAAACATATTAAGAAAAAAAAACAAAACAAAACAACAAAAAACCAGGACAAGTGCTCAATCTCAATGTATTTTAATATAGCTGAGTTTCTTGATGGTTTGTCTTGGTTTGATCTTATTTAATATTTTCCTTAGTCATCTCAATGTAAAAGCAGGGAGTGTGCTAATACAGTTTCTACTCGCAAAATTGGGAGACATAAAAGGGTCTGGATACCATTCAGCAAGATAAGGATATTAAGAAATTAACTGGAATAATGGCAATAGGTGAATAAAAGGGATCAGATGAAGACACCTAACAGTAAGAGGAAGGATATTCTTTCTGGAACAGAAAAAAGACATTACTATCAATTGGCCAGTAATGGCTATCTGAAACCCATGTCTATCCCACATCTCCCAAATCTATTCAGATCTGCGCTATGCAAATAATTCCTAACTGACAACTATTAAAAAAAATTCTTTTGAGATGTCCTACAGTCAAGATGGCACATTCTCCTTGGATAATCTCCTTCTTTTTTCCTATTGTCAAATTTCTGCTTAATATGTGTACTTCTTCATCCATCCTTCAAGTCCCAAGAAAAATGCTGAATGTTATCTGACACAGACAGACTATCTGAAGTCCTCCTCTGTCATACCTGTGTGCAGGAAATATGGATTTGGGCTGGGAATTATGTACAGGAGCTATTCAGACAAAAACTACATGGAGAGTCTATCACATGGAGAAAATAAGGCAGAAAAAGAGATTTACACTGAAGCATACTTCATATATAACAAAAAAAAAAGGCAATAAACCAGCTAGGAATGTAAGTAAGATTGGTAAAAAAAGGAGATTTTTACCCATAGGAGGTACTTGCTGAAAATAGTAGAGACCCAAAAAATCCTGGTTTTAAATTGTTTTTAAGGTCATTAATAATGGTTTGTTAAGGAACTTATATGAAGTTGTTATTTTAAATAACTGGAGCAAAAATCAATAGCACAACAGAGACTCCCAGATCTCTGATCCTGGAAAGAGGGTCTCTGGCAACTCTCAAAGAACATCTCTAGGATCTGGCCCACATTCAGCCAGTACCAGCAGAGAAAATGTGACAAGAGGACACCCCAAAAGGATACCCAAAGCACAAAGTGGTTTGACTGCAAGTTTCTAGCAAGCCTCTACATAACACATGCAAATTGTGAATTTGAAGGGCTTAAATGATTCAGCTTAAGTCCATGCTCGATTACACAACAAAGCCCTTTGCATCTCTAGTTTTCAAGTTCTTCTCCAAAGGCTAAGTGAACTAGAGCAACTCAAGGAAAAAGGCATGAGAGTTTTTCTAACATGAGAAAATAGTACAGTTTTCATATTCTTGCTCTTGCACACAGCTTGAAACTTTCCCCTGAAGTTTTTCAAGAAAGTTGCAGCTTGAGACAGACACAGAACATTGAAAGTTATAGCATAAGGAGCATGAGCCTAAAAAACACATACACAACTAAAAAGAGGCCTTTCTACACCTTGTGCAGTTGGATAGGGATATGTGCTGGGGGAGAACAGTAACAGGTATCACTGCCATCTTGCCTGTGATGCCAAAAATACGGGCCCTAGGACAAAAGTCTTGCAGTATTAACAGATGGTGAAAAAAAATGAAATGGCTGCAACTAATGTGTTTTTGAGTAGGCACAGGAGACACCAGATAATGTTGAATGCATTGCATTTAAAGTAAATAAAGAGGACTCCAAATGGGTATTCAGTTCCTTGATAATTAGCAAGCCAGCAGGTATCAAACCAGGCACAGCACAGATAAGCCTTTCCTGATCACATCTGACCCTGTGGGAATTTTTAAGCTCTGAATGCAAAACACTATACAGAAGTGTATGGTGGTTAAAGACTTTGCTGCTGTTTCCTTGGGAAGATAAGATTCCAAAGAATAGGCCTAGCACCGATGTGGAGCTATGCATGCAGGAATCTGACCCACAAGCATTTGCTTTTTGGGGATGTTGCCAATTCATCCCTGGGCAAGTTTTACGTTAAGCACTCTTTTGTTGTGGTTGTGGAGGAAAATTAGTTGTTCAGTTATTCACAGTGGTAACACAATGCTCTTGTCACGGTTCTCAGTAGCTTGGCTGTAGCTCTCTAGATTAGCTCAGTGGTATTAACTTATTCTTCATCCTGCCAGGGTCAGAATCTATCAACTTCAGATGCTTCATGCTCAGTCTGTCACGTAAGAGCTGAGGGGTGCACTTAAATAAAGTAAGGGCTTTACCTCTGACTTTCAAAGTGAAAAGCTCTCAGCTAATGACATTTTCTCAGTAGTGTTAAGAGGCTAAGACTGCTCCACATCTTTTTGAGACAAGTGATAATTTGCTGGCTAGCCCTTCTATTCGAGTAATGCTTTAGATTGTTCAAGGTTTTAAAGTGCTTAAGCTATATTTTTGTCATACAAAGAAACTCATCAGTAATCATAAGGTCAGATTGTATAATCAGACATGGAATTTTCATTTCTTCTCATTGAGTTTCAATACAGAATCTTCTGTAGTCTAATCTGCATATGTTAAATAGTGTTATTATAAACCAGTCCTTTATCCAGTGAGTTCAAATGCAAATATTGGCTCTTTCCTCAGTGCAAGAATTGGTTTGTGCAAGTGAATTGTAGTTTAACTGAAGCTACTATGCCCTTTCTATTTTACTGAAATTAATGTAATTATTACCTGGCTAATTATCTTGTTGAATGAGTTGTTCTTTGATTCATTAACTGGGAAATTTCTCTCTGGATAAAGCAGAATATCTGAACATCCACCTATTTGTATCACAAAATACTGATTAGGAACAGATCATGTTACCCAGTGAGATAGTAATGATTTCTTTTAGAAATGTCTTTTATAAGAAAACGCTTGAGTCAGTAGAAATGAGTCTATTGTAAGGACTGTGAATTACTTGTCACCCTTGAAAAAGGTAGTTTGTTTTATAGTAGGAGCAGAAGACAGATACAAGGGAGCCTTCACAGCTGGTATCTGGTGCTGTCCCCTTTCCATAAACCTGTCTTTGGATTTCTAGCACAGCCCTCTGTTTTACTGCCTCTAATGGTGTTACATATTCAAGCAAGGAAGCTGTGTGGGAAGAATGTTTTCACAGTTACCAAACACATTCCCAAGCACTGATATAAAGTCGATTCCCAGCATGAAATTACACACATAAGTCAATAAACTTTAAATCATCTTGTGCAGAAGCGACAGTGAGAAGAAAGTCCAGAGCATCCTCATTGCAGCAAAGAAGCAGAATTGCAGTGGCTTTTATAAGGGTGGTAGCTGATTGAGGAAATATATAAAAAAACACGCAGAGTTACTTTTGTTTTCCAAAGCTTTTTTTACCATTCTTATTGTATTTTGCTATAAATTAAATATTTGCCTCGGCAAAGTCTCAATATAAATAAGCATGGAGGTAAACCTGATAAATGCTCAACAATCTGTGCAGAGCTAAAGAAAACTTCACATTTTTCACTGCCTGTAAACAAAATCATTTTCATGTAAAAGCATTTTTTATTTCTTTGTAATCAAGCATTCTGATTTTATAACCTTACAGACTCCTATACACAGAACAACTCCCATCAATTCTGAGTTCAATACTAATCCTGACATGAATATCCAAGAAATAGATTCCTGTATTTCTATCAGGAATGCTAAGGTCCCAAAACACCACTAAATGGTGCAAAGATTCCTGGAATCCTATAATTTTTCCCATTTGCGCTTAAGTCTTCTAGATCTTGCTAAAGCTTCCCAAGAAGTTGGATTTCAAGTTCAAAGACATTATCTACAAATTATTGTTCAAAGAAGCTTTAGAAGGAGATGACACATTTCAGGTGGAAAAAAAATGACATTCATAGGTTGACACATGGACAAAGAATGAATAAATGAAAAACTTTCGAGAAGGTGATCCTAGGAATTCCTCTATCATTGAAATCAACACTTAGGAACCTGCCAGAACAGGTTGCTTCTTTACTGGAACAATGTAGGAACAACCAGAGACTATGATAAATGTCCTGCATTTCTGGGGATCTGAAAAAATACAACAAGCTTCTCACAAATCACATATCCCCAAAACCTCCCAAGCAATGAATAACTTTCTATCACCAAATAGATCAATAAGTAGCAAGTTGCACTGGTACACTCAACCAGCACAGTTTGTGTTGGTACACAATATCAAATGTATTCTTCCTGCCAGAGAAACAGTTGGGCCCAAAGTTTCTCTCTTTGTCAACATTCCTTCTAAACCACTGACATCCTTAAAGTAGAAAGAGTCTCCCTTGCAAGCACAGGCAGATTATGCCTCTGAAGCTTCCACGGTTCCATCCAGTACACATCTAAAAAAATCTGATTTTCCCCACAAAAGCTCAACGTATTTCTGCATAGAAAAATTGATCATTTTATTAGGAAATACTTCAAGAGTGCACTAGCCACAGATTCAAGGTTAATCTCCAAATTAAACATTCTTATTTGAGGATAGACTCTACCTCATTAAAAGAAAGCTTGTATTACCACTCATTTGAGAATATTACCGGTAGCACTAAACACTGTGATGTGTTACAAAACACTAACAATAACTGACAGACCAACCCTTCACACAACTTCACAAACCTCTCACAACTTCAAAATCAACATGCTGGCTTATGGCTTAAGTTAGCTTCATATTGAAAGCAAAAACATTGCAAGGAGAGGCAAAGATTCTCCCCAAAATGTCAGTGCAGACATTGAGGCTGTTACCATGAACAAGTAGACTACATCAGACAGAACTGTCCACTGCCAATAACTTGCATCTATCTTTATGAACACTCTACAGGTATTTCAGAAGATATTTCCTTGATATTCATTTTAGTCAATTTGTGCCTCTGCATCCTTCTAGAAATTAGGCATATTTGACATATTCCCAAATCTAATAGCATGTGAGTTTTGCTTAGAATATTTTCAAAATCCTTAGAGAAAGAAAAGAAAATGCATCTCCATTCCTGGACTTCCTTCTTTTGCTTTTCACTTTTCATGATGCTTGAAAACAAAAGGTTTCATTCACAGACCACAGCAAAAACTCAAATCATTTTAAACCAGCTAATTTATCCAGTTTACATTTTTTCTTCTTGCCTTAATTTTGTCCTGCAGGTGCTCAGTTCATTATTGCATGATCATTTGCATTTGTATGAGCAGAATATTTTAGAGTCTTTTCTTTTACATCTTGTGATCTTTCTTGCAGGCTTCTGGTCTTCTTTCATCTCCTGTCACTTTCTCATCCAAAGTGCTAATCTCAGCTGTAAGTGTCTCGAACCTTTCCTTTCGTCCAGAAAGATCACTGGAGTCTGTAATTTATCACTTCCCTATTGTAGCTGCAAGAACAGCTCTAAGCAGAACAAGCCTTATCTCACTGATAGCTACTTTGTCACCTTGTGGCTGCAAAGCATTCAGAAATGGCATTTGGTACATTAGCTGCAGATGGCATCTAGGGGATTCTGAAGAAACACATTTTTTGGTTTCTTTACCATTATTCCTTGATACTAAAATGCCCAAACAACTTTGCAGTGAGTGCACTACATTTTTTTAAAATAAGGAGACATCTTCTGTGTCAGGTTTCATATGTTCTTGGGCAGATTTTTATGGGTTTGGAGCTTACCCAAAAGCCAGATTCTCTGACGAACATGCCTTGCCCCACTAAGCTTCAGTATTAACACCACTCCCCCTTCACAATCATTGTTTCTCCTATATGTGGCTGTGGGAAAGTTAGACTTCTCACTAATACCATCAGTTTGTGGCTTCTTGGTAGCTATTTTACTGCAACCCATGTCTAATCACAGTATACCCAAGCAGCTTAGTGCTGTGTTTTAGCAGACTACAAATTAGCTTGCTTTTCCATTAAAATACTCCTAGTTTATTCTTTTCTGCGTGGTTATAAAATTGACTGGCTGAACACTTGGGCACTTGTGTGTTTTGTTTGTCTAAATGATTGATATTTAAATGGCTTAATTGCATTCATTCCACCTTTTTATGGTTGAGCAAATGTTTATTGCATATTTTTTTGAGATGCAAAGAGAGCAAATTCATTTGGAACTCAGGGAAGGATTTCATTAATACGTGCCAGGGTGGTTTGAATTTCAGAATGGATCTTATTTCTTGAATATGTACTGTGGCAACATAAGCTTATAAGATCTTCATAGGTCTGTGAAACTGCCAATCAGTCCAGTTGGTTCAGCTAGAGAAGTCTGCAGCTAATATTGAGGCTATGAGGGCAAACCCTGTGCTGCTGCTGAAGAAATACAGAGGCACAGGCAGGAAATAAAGATTATATTGTTTTAAGGAATAACCAAAAGGAGGAAGGAGAGGAGGAGAGAGAGAGAGGGACTTAGTGCTCTTCAGAAAATCATTACCAATCTTCCCTATAGACAATGTTAAAATCAAACTCTTTTTCTCCAGTGACTCAACGAGATGCAGGCATTTAAAAATCCTCTTTCTCCACAACTGTAAAGAGGAACTGGAGGGACTTTGACTTGAGAACTGTAAGCAGAAAAGCACCAGTCATGCTGGTACATATGGATACTGCTCCTGATTAATTTAATCTTCATGTTGGTTAGTGAATTACTGTGAACAGATCCTAGCTTTCTGCAAACATTCATGATTTGTAAGAAATAGCTGAAAAATCTGAAAAGTAGTATTTCTGTTCTGTACAGCAACTAGGCCTTGGCCAGGCCCTGTTTGATATTTATGATATACAGCTCCTTATGTCATAAGGTATTTTCCTTATATTTTTAATTTGTATTTTTCCTTTCCAAGTGAACACTTGGAACATTTTTAACAGGAAAATCATGATTAATAACCTCATTTTCATTTCAACCTCACAATTCCTCACAATAAAAGTCCTAAAAGATGTTGTTTATATTCACTTCCATGTATCTTTTGCAAAATGCTCATAATGTTTGTTCTTACATAGAAAAAAAAAAAACAGCTCTAAATTAGATTTAGCTTTAGATTTAAAACATCAGTATGTGAAGAGTCAGTAGATACCTTTTCAGAATAAAACTCTGTCTGGATTATACACCTATGGAATACTTGTCCTCCTATGATCATAGATTTTTAGTATCATAGAAGCTAAATATCACAGAATCACATTACCAGGTTGAAAGGGACTACATCTGGTCATCTGGTCCCACCTCCCTGCTCTAGCAAAGTCATTCTAGAGCCCATGGCATGGGATTGTGTCCTGACAATTCTTGAATATCTCCAGTGAAGGAGAGTCCACAACCTCTCTGGACAATCTGTGCCACCATGTGGTCACCTGCACAGGAGAAAAGCTCTTCCTAACAAGGTAGGTTTTAATGAGAAACAATTAAATCCTTACTAAAATAGCTTTCTTTTGTCTCTTTTGTGACAGCAAGAATACAAACAATAAAAAGAAATAAATCCAGGGAATGGTTTACAGCTGCAAACAAGAATCAGACTGAAGTTCTCCTATTGTGCTTAATATTTCACAAAGGTCTGTTCTTCCTCTAGGCTGTGTGACCCACTGGTTTATGTGGTGACCAAACAACTAACTATAGTTACTGCTACTATGTCGAGGTTAACACCCTTTCAAGTATTTCTTCTTTCTTCTTCACTGCAATATATTTAGTAATTTCTTTTCAACATATTAATTATTTTCAACTGTACAAATAAAAGGGGAGGAGAGTAGTATTGACTCTGTTTGGTGCTTAGAATATCTCAAAGTTAGTATTATGAGATGGAAGAGAAAAGGTTTTTTTTCATGTTAGCTTACAGACTTTGCCTGTTTAGGCTACATGTCATAGCAAATCACAGAGATAAGGAGATAAAACTAAGGTGAAAGGCAAAACTTCAATAGTGGTAAGGACAGGAGAAAACTGTGCATGCAGTTGAGAAAACCAATTTCAGAAAAGCTAAAGAACAGTTTACAGGTAATTTCTTTGCACTTTACAATCAGTTATAGGCCTGCCTTGTAAGCTAAGTCAGTGTCATCCTTGACAACTAAGACCAAAATTATGAAGAAACATTGAATTCTTGTACTACCCTACTTATACACATCATGCAGGGGTACCCACCTCATCTTAGTGTGTGCATGGTTTCTCCAGTTGCACTGAAATGGGACTCACACACTTTGTTTTCCTTCCAAGACCAATATATAAGTTCAATATTGTGTACTCCACCATCATTCACAAAGGTCTCGTCATTGTACAGACCAAACCTACAAAGTTACTTTGATAAAGATCCTCGCTCTTCGTTTCACATATAATTGCAATTCAAGGTTACCAGAATTTCAAATCTACTTTGTGGAATTCAGATCCTGAAAAATACTATTATAGTTCTTTCATGCTAATGAAATTGCATAGATTGTCTACTAAACAGAGAATCTATTTTTTCTCAAAGCTGTTTATGAAGTCTCTGACACACTCTTTCTTGCTTGCTGCTTCTGTCTGGTGTCTCTGGCTCTGATCTGATCTTTTCATCTGTTGTGTGTACCTTTCTCTCCCTGTTTTTTTGGGTGCATACATATTTGCAATCCATATTGCTCTTTTTAGTAGCCATTTCACATGTATTCATTTTTATATCAGATGCACAGTCTGCTTCCCTATTAACTTTTTTAATTTTCTTTTTTTCTGTCTTTTGTGTCCTTTTTCACATGTACCCTAAGTGAATAAGATGGGACAGTTTTATTTCAGTTGTTATATTAGCCACAAATCCCCTAAAATACCCATTTGCAAACTATCATTCTTAAAATCTAGTATACAATACAATGTTTAGGAAGAGCAAAAATACAAGGGCCATAGAAACGTGGCGATGCTAAACAAAACTAATATGTAGGGCAATTAAAATTTAGACAGGTTTTTTTTTGCAGATGACATGTCTGTAGTCCAAGTCAGTGTTTGACTTCCAAATTCCTGGATACAGTGTGTTCCCCAAGTCTGAAGGCTTCTGGATTTAACTGTGATGCAGCAGAAGTGAAGTGGTCTGTGTCCCACTCACCTTGCAATAAGCCACCCTCTGTCTGTGGAGGGGAGCCTCAGCAATGCTAATATCAGTGCCCCAAAGGCCTTGCACTTTGGTGGGACCAGAAGGTCCATGCCATACCTTCTAATCCTGGAAAATCTGCGTAAATATTTAATCAAAAGATACAGGTGAAATTCTTTTAATTAGAAAGTGGTCTGTAGTAAAATATGAACCATTATTAGTTCATATTTGCTCTAACACTGAATTGAAGGCAAGAAATAATTATATTCTGAAAGAAAGAGGATTTTTACCAAAAATAACTTTTTATCAGACTATAACAAGCAACCCTATGTAGTCAACAGTGAGCCAGGCAGAGGGACTGAGGCAGAAGCATTCATGGCAGCACCTTCCAGTTCAGTTGCAAGCTGCTGCTGCTGTGCTGTCACTATTTGCTTCTGCTCTTGTTCCAGGTGCTCTGGTCCCTGGACAGCATGGCAGCTCTCCACCTGAGCCCCTGGGGACAGGCACATCTCCCAGCAAAAGACAGGCCCCACAGTTCTGTTCCTGAGGTATAAGGCACACACAGACGTATTGGTGCCTAAGAAGACATAGACATTAGGATGGTCAGCTCCTGCTGAAGTCAACCTTCCAGCACTTCAAACGCCTTTTAAATCTATTTTGAATCAACATTGCTCCATTCTAGTTTGTGCCAGAAAGCACAGCTGTCGCTCTCTAGCTCCCTTTGCACGCAATGGGTAAAAGTAAGATTTTACATCACTTTCTCTGGAAGTGTGTTTAAGGATTTGAGAAACCTGTAGATATTTCTTCTGCAGTTTTTACCTATATTTAACTTATCATTTAAATAAAGATCCTGTAAATAATGTTCTATTCCTTTTTTTTTTCCTTTTTTTCTCACTTGAATCCAGATAACTTCAGGACTGTATGAGCAGAAGCTAATGCACCGAGTTCATTATTTTTTTTCTTTCCATTTCTCTTAAAATGGAGCAAAAATGACAAATTGACTGAATGAATTATTGTTTTGCAGTCAGGCCTGGTTTGCCTGGCATACTTACCTTTCAGCTGCTTCCAGTAGCTTGAAAAAAATATGTCAATATTTAGCAGCACTGTTGTACAAACAGAAGCTCTTCACTTGCTTCATGTACCAGACATTTACATGTGGTTAAAGAATTAATGCACAAGCAAATGAACTGATCCAATCACTGCAGTAGCTTTAGCTGATTTTGCAGCTTTCTTTGTTTTGGATATCAGATTAGGAATTGGATCCAAGTACTGACACATGAACAGAGAAGTCTGGCTCACATTCCCAAATCCATTCCTTTTTATCATTTGCACATTGCTCAAGAGCAATCGTGGCTATCTATGCAGTGCACTACCTCACTGTACACACAAAACAGTTACCTGGGTTTGTTTCAGACTGAGTAATGCAGACCCTTCAGCTCATGGCTCCTGAGACAATCAGCCACATCACGAAAAAAGGCTCATTAGCCAAAGTGCAACCACCTTACAGAGCTGCCATTATTCCTCTGAGACATAAACAATTTCCATAGCTACAACAGAACAGAAGGGGTGATAGCCCACAGACCTGTTCAACTATCCAAATGTAACACAGCTGGCATGCAACCTCTGTATTTTCTTCCTTTATTAGCATTAGGATTGTAGAGCTGAGGTTAAAGATTTTGTATACTTAATGATGCCTAAAATCTGATTGGATAAAGCCGGGTGTAACATGCTTTAGCTTTGATGGTAGCCTGGTCTTGAGCCAGAGGCTGGTACCTTCTGAGATCCCTCTCAACCTAAGTTTTTTTATGATATTATGATTCCTGTCACTTAACCCCAGTCCTTTACCACAGCAATACTCGAATCCTTCATATAAGGAAAATGCAACTGGAACCTGTGCTTTAAATCAGATCAGATAAGTCACCTAGCTTAAAAAGCCCCCCAAGGATGTGGACCATCCCTAAAAAACAGCTAGGCTGGTATATATTGTACAGTGAGCCAAGAGGCAAAGGAGGGGTGAAGAAGCAGGGCGCAGGAACATCATAAGTCTAGAAAGTCTTAAAGCTGATATTGCTGCCAGAGACAACCTATTGTCAAACCACAGCTGATACTTTCCTGGGAGCTATCATCATGGCTTTTACTGAATCTAAAGTTGAATTAAAGAAGTAAAGTAGGGCACATGGAAAAGTCACAGCTCATTTATTTTAATTAAAAAAATGCTTTTCAAAAAGTAGTACCAATGGTGCTCAAAGCTTTTTCAAACTTTAAACCAAGGTTTTAATGTGGAGTAAAGTGGGCAGCCAAACACAAACTTTGATTGCCAGTTAGAGGGGAACAAACCATTCTTTCCTTACACAGTGAAGTCCCATTCATGACTGTGGCTGTGAAGTGTAACAGCAACAAGAACAGGTAACACTAAAACTGTGATAACAAGGAAAATAATTTTTATTATCTCTGTGCTCCTTTGCAAAGATTCCCAGAACCAAATTCCCTAAAGCCAGACTGACTGCCTTAAGAACTGCTCTCTTTCTTGGTGGCATTTCGTGCTCCTGTTCCATGATCCTACAGAGGAAAGGGATGCTGTGCTCCATCAGAGCTCCTGTAGAATGAAGGTGAATAAGCACAGCATGGCTCCACTCCTGTTCTCAAGTAGGGAAAAATGTCAGGTTTCCAGGCATTCACCACCACTACTGTAAGTGAAGGTAGGAGGCATGAAAGGGAGCATATCCTCAAAGAAGCAGTACAAGAAGGTTTCTAGTGGCAAAAATGGAAACTGGGAAGTTTCCTCCAATTTATTTTAAATTAAAGGCAAACACATAGACGTCTCTTGTAGTACCCTGCACATAACCTAACCAGCACACTTTTCAAACAGAGATGCAGTCAAATATGACTGCATGCACAAGGCCTCTCTCACGGGGCAGAGTGTAAGGTGGGAAACTGGAGACAAGGGCCAAGAAACATGATTTTTAATAATGGACTCAGTACTAGAGGCATATTTTTGTACCAAAATGATAATTCAGATCAGAATCACCTTTTTTTAATTTCCAAATAATAATCAATTCATTTAATCCTTTTATTTTTTTTTTCTCTAGTAGAGATATAAAAGTTTTGCTTTAAAATTAAGGATAAAAAGTCTGTTTTGGGGCTGAGTGGTCTGAAATAGATTTTGAGAAATACATATATAATCTTGAGTAAGTTTGTAAAGAAACAACAATTACAGAAAATGCCACCTTTGCTTTACTGCCACACAAAATCCTGCCCTGTCAGAGAGATGGACTTTTGATTTCTCTTTCTCTGCCCTCTTCTCTGGATTAGGGCATGGAGGGGCTGGACTGATGTATGCAGGATGATGGAAGGGCATGCACCTCCAGTGGCATCCTGGAGGTGCATGCACAAGGAAGCACAAGGAAGTTATCCTTTGTCACTGACCTGCTCTTTATAGATGTTGATGGTACTGTTGATGCTTGCAAGAGGAATTACTCTGTTTCTTAGTTCGTGTAATTGCCACCACTATTCAAAGACATGACACTCTTTATCTTTCAGCATCCTGAGTGGCCTTTTATAACTGCAGCCTTGCACACAGGCCAGTGAAGGCTCTGCAGGAGGCACAACAGGATCTACAGCCATTAACAAGGTAGAGAGAGGGAAGTGGGAGGTAATTTCAGTCATTTCCACTGATCATGTGGGAAGAAGAAGAATCTTGGACAACAACATGCAACAGATATGAAGGAAGTCAGATGGGAGACAACAGCAATGGCATCTACAGGTAATCCTTCACACATCAAAACTCAAAGACCCTACAGCCCCTTGCTGCCTCAGGAGCTCATTCCAAGAGCCCACATTCCCCTTCCACCGTATTTCAGATGGCAAACTTTGCACTGAAAGTAGTGAATCTGCTTAATTTTAACAGGCTTCCCACATCAGAAAGTGCACACAGCAGCTGAGGTAAAGGCACTGTCTTTTTTTTTGCATCTTTCACAGTAGAAGTATAGATATTCAGGAGCAAATGGAGCTGAAGCTTCTTTACACCTGTCCACACTTACACCTTGCAATTATTCCAACTCTGTGCCTGACATTCCTTATCTTGGGAGTTAACATGAAAAGAGTAGCTATTTTTATTGTTTTTTCAACAGCCTTTGAAATCAAATAAGATGAAATATACTACAGTTTTTTACACAATCTCTTCTGCACTATCTTTAACTGTATTTCCAGGCAAAGGTATTGTAAACCTTATCGGATTTCAGATTTGTAACAGTTTAGACATGGTACAAATGTACGTGGTACAAATGTTTCTATCATATTTTCCCCAGAACAGTATCTTTCTTGAGGTTTTTAGCTTTTTTATGGAGAATATCCTATGTGGACAACTCTCACTTAAATCTGCCTGCTTTATCATTTATTCTGCAACAACATCAAACTTTACATTATCAGAATAAATGAAATATTTTCTCTTAAATCTTAACTCAGAGCCCATGCAGATATGAAGAAAAAACTTTCTTTGTCCTGCAAATTCAGGGAGATTTGAAGAAATTATTATCACCACTGAGCTATTTTCAGTTCAGCGTGAAAACAACGACTATTGAGATCTTGAAGCATAGTCTTTGTTGTTTGACAAAAAACAAAAGCAAAACAAAAGAAGTCTTTGATAAGGAGAAGTAAAAAGAAATAATAGGAGTAGCTGCCTTGCTTTTATCAAAGGGACTTGTTTTATCACTTCAAATGCCAGCAAAGGGGTTTTTTTTCTGAGTGTAAAACAAGATATTCATTTAAATGCTCACATGTCTTACCCACATCCTAAGCCTCATGGAGACTTCCCTGGGGATTCAGAAGCCAGGTTTATTTTGTAATGAACTGCACCAAATATTTTTGGCTAATCATGTCAACCCCTGCAGGAAAAACACAAATTAACAGGAGTCCTAACTTCAAAGTAAAGTGTACATACTTTCTCTAGTCTCTACACAAAAATGGGAGTATGGAAGTCCTTATTCAGTGGGGACCTGATTCCTTTCAAAGAAGACTGAAGCAGATCACTGCAAATCATCTTCTTATGCAGGATTCTTCTAATTCTAATACAAGACCTCACAGAGGAGATGCTCATGGAAGCATAAGTTTTGGGGAACTGTGTGATACTTACCTAATGAAGTAGCTGGTATTATAAATCTCAGTCTTTATAAGTCAGAAAAATTGAGCTATAAACAAGTGGCAAATGTAATATGCATTCTTTGGGGGAGGATAACAGCTGTGACCATTCAAAAAATCTGATTTGATAAAATTGTCTTCAGAAAAAGAGTCCATACGAAAGACTCAGATTTTGCAGGACATGATCAGAGGTTCTGAGGGAAAATAAAGAAGCTTTTGTTACATTTTCATATAAATTACTATTGTTATTTTAATGTCATGCTCTCAGAGCTATAGGGCAATGAAAAAATAATATCAAATTTCAAAATTTAATAACATTTCACAATCTACAGGGGCCCCATGAGACACTTGAAATGTACCAACAGCAGTAGATAAATTTACTGCTACATTTGCACTTCCTCCCTTTCTAAGTATAGCTAATACAAAAATACCGCAGGAAAGGTGTCAGTTCTGTTTAATGTCTTGACTGAAAGGAATTTTCTGCCACAATCTTGCACTTCACAATCCCCATCCTCAAGGCGAAGGCAAACACTGCGGTTAGTGCAGATATATGGACCAATGGCTTGAGAGAAATGCTTAAGAGGGCTTGATGAAAGGGCAACCCTGAAACATTAATTGCATGGTAAGCACTTTGTACAAAGAGTTTGCGTGGCAAGGTTTTGGGAGCAGAGTGAGCTACAGGAGTGGCTTTTCTGAGAAGCTGCTAGAAACTTCCCCCATGTCCAAAGGAGCCAATGCCAGCTGGCTCCAAGATGGACCTGTCCCTGACTATGTCTTAGCCCATCAGCAATGGTGGCAGTTCCTCTGGGATAATAGATTTCAGGAAGGAAAAAAAGTTTTGTGCAGAAGCAAATTGTGGCCAGAAAAGAGAGAGAACGCATGAAAGGAACAGGTCTGTGGACACCAAGGTCAGTGCAGAGGAGGGCAAGGAGGTGCTTCTGGGACTGCAGCAAAGATTCCCCTGCAGGCCCCACTCCTTGTCACCCTGTGCTGCTCAGGGAAAGCAGGTAGGGAATCAGGAAGCAAGTTAAACCCAGGAAGGAGGGAGGGGTGGGGGGAAGGTGTTTTTAAGATTTGTTTTTACTTCTCATTTTCCCACGTTGATTTAATTGGTAATAAATTCAATTAATTTCCCAAAGATGAGTGTGTTTTTGCTCATGATGGTTATTGGTGAGTGATCTCTCCCTGACCTTATCTTGACCCAAGAGACTTTAGTGATATTTTTCTCTCCCTGTCCACTTGAAAAGGGCAGTGATAGAGCAGCATTGGTGGGCACCAGGCATCCAGCCAACATCAAGCCACCACACAACTATTTGAGCCCACCACCACTGAAACCCTAGCTAATCACCATAAAGATTAGAAAAAACTGGTGACTCTGTCCCCCTTCTATATTTATTTAGAATTCCATTCAGATTTATGTAATTCATGGAAGTTGGCAGTTAAAACAATTAGCTAGTAACCCCAGAGATCTACTGCACATTTTAGGAACATAAAGCAATACTCTGCATATTCTACAGGTTCCTGGCAGAAATTTTCCATGAGGAACTGAATTAGCAGCCAGTAACGCACAACTCTCTTCTTTGCTTAATGCATTATAAAGGGCTACATCTTCCTCCTTCCCATGGGTAAACCCAAAACAATTAAAATGAGTAGATTTCTGTGTCTACTGTCTATTCAATACAGCCCATGGAATTTTTATATTGACTTTTGCCCCTGAAAATCTTTGTTACAATCATCTATTTCCTGTCTCACCACTCTTTCCCCAAACACTCCATTAAGTAACAACGCGTGAAAACCTATGCAGCTTGTATTGTTAAAGGCCAAAGACCATCTAAAAAGAAGAATGGAAAATAACTGTAACTCATAATACATATTGGCACAATACCCATCAGAATGGGTGCAGAAGAAAAAAATAATTCAAATAGAAAGCAAGAGGTCCTTCTGTAGCAAAATCCAGTAGCAGAGAGCAATCAGCCTCCTCCCAAATGCAAACCCAAACAGAGAAAAACATGGCTACACTCACCTTGCAAGACTTAAGAGACACATGCAGAAATATGAAATACACAGAGCTAGAACAACCCCACTGGAGAATAGCCTGGAGGAAAGTTACTGCATCTTGTTGTTACAGATTCCATTTGATCTATTCTTTCAGTGGCTTTGAAATTCCTGCCCTGCTCCTGGATAATTGCCCATTCATTGAAACAGAGTAAAAAATGTATTATATTATTTGGTAATTCATGGTATGAATAGTAACTTGCATAATAGGCCCCTAGAACACTAAATGGCCTTGTAATGGAAATTATATAGATCAAGCTGTATCTCTAAAACCTATGTAGGGCGATGTCTATTTTTGCATATGTTTAGCATATGTACACACTGCAGTCACAGAGGTGATGGCTGCATAGCATAACAATGGGTTCCTGTGGTATTCTTGGCATCCCTGGTTACCTTACCTCAGACCTGTGACTGGATTTTGGGAAGTGCCTGAAGAAGTGCCTTTCTAGACTTTTCCCTCAAGGAAGCTTTACCCCCAACTAAAGTCAGGTAGATATCAACAGAAAGTCATGTTTCAGATACCTGAAATTTTCCATTGAAAAATTACTACTTTCAGAATTTCTTTCCCCCCCCCCCCTTCAAAAATATTTCAGATTAGACCTGTTGCTGTGCTGAGCGATGGGAGTTGCACTGGACAGCATTCATTCTGTGCTGTCACTTAAATTGCATACTTCTGCCTGAGCAAGGAAGCATTGCACCTTCCTCTTTAGTGAAGAGAGACAGTACATCTTGGCACTCCCTGTCCCACTGAGCCAACAGCAGATGAAATACAGCTCTGGACTACTGAAGAAAATAACAGCAAGGAAACAAACAAAACCTCCAGGTTCAGTGGCATTAGAGGCACCAGATATTTCCACTGGATATTCTAGTTTTGACCCTCAAATTCCTTAGTTTTTTCTCTACGACATTAAAAAAAAATGTGCTTATTCAAATATCTATCTTGTACTCAAAAGCCGCTTCAAAGTGAATGGTTTTGCCAACACCTTGTAATGACTGGCACAACTAAAGATCCTGCACTAGGCAAGACACTGCCCAGAAGTGAAGCAGTCTACTGCCTTTTACACCCAGTATGCCACAATGTTATTTTATAAACTCAGTAATCCTAAATTCCAGGACAACCCTGGAAATTCAACCCTACCTATCATAATTTCATTGTCTAAAACATCACAAGTAGATAAGCCTTGCAGGCCACAACAGATATTTTTGCTGTTGTGAAATTTCTGCTTGTGTCTTCTTTGCTGACGAGTCTTCTTTGCTTTGTTGCATTGAACTATATCCGAATATTTCATGTATCCTTGTTTATGCCAGTCATGAAACACTGACTTTTTTCTTGACAATTTAAGGGATGAGCACTCTGCATTATGCACCATCAACACTGTAATCTTTAGATTTATTCCACAAGAGATTACTCTGTGTGTATATGTATTTACATAGACACATATATACAAAAAATACCTGCCAGAATACAAATATTCTGATACCATCATTGCGAGTAAGTTACATTAAAGCTGGATCTGACAGGCTGATAAGTAAGTGTGGCCTCTGGTTTTCCAGTTTATGGTATGAAACACATTAAAAAGCATTAGTTTAATCAGGTCAGCTTAAGAAGTTTGCTAATTAGATTCTTATTGTGTTATAACATTAATTCACTTAGTTTGCATGTTTAATTTATGTTTTTTACTCATATTATTTTTGCTAACAAAATACACAAAATAGGAAACTTGCATATTCAAGCTTTTCTACCTTCGTAACACAGGTTTAGGTTTAATGGGTCACATGGAAGGTGGATGTTCAAGTCTGTGAGCTATTTAATGTAGTCCCTATAATACAATCCCTGTCCCCCATAATACACTTTTGGCTCCAGATATAGCCAGAAAGCCATCTAACCATTCCCCACAATTTTTGAGAGGTGACTTTAACTACATCTCCACAGAAACCGGCCTTTCTCACAGTTTGGTCTCCTCTCAAAGCAGAACTGAGCCAGCTGCCTCAGGTTCTCCTCTCCAATTCATCTTTGAACACATCATAAGCAATTTCCAGCCAACTCCACATCACATTCTCATCCCAGAGCTACCTACACCCAGGATGTGCACCTTCAGGCTTCCAAACCTTATTCAGAAAACCACTGTAACCAGCAAGAGCTCCTCAGCTGCCCCTTTATTTTTGGCAGTTCCACTATTTTGCTACCTCACCTACATGATTATTGAGAGATGACTCACCTGAAACCATTGCCTTGCTATTCTGCTTGTCTGCTGGGTTTTTTCTCCCCAGTAGCCCATATTCAACTCAGTAAGTGCATTTTAACAAGATAGCAGAGATATACAGCAATTGTGCATGATGGTTTATAAATAAAATTATTACATAGAGTTATCCTGCATCTGTGAGAGCTTTTAAAAAGCTACCAGCAGAGCTGGAGACTTAATAAATAAAAAGCAGCTATCCTGTGACCCTCCTTTGGTTTGATTAGATCCTTTCTATACTGGAGGAATATGAGATGACACAGGAGCTCTGCAAGTCTGACACCACCATCTATTCCTTCACTCCTTTAGTCCCATGATGATAGGAGCAAAGTAGAGTGAATGAATCCAACAGTTTGCCACTGCTGCAATTCCTCCCAAAGAAAACGTCCATTTCATGTCAGAAAATGCAAAGGTACAAGATGAGGGCAAGATACTGTGTGTCTTGTTTTTTAAAACTCAGATGATTAGGTATGCCTTTTTGTCCCAAAAAGAAAGTAGTCAGGTTAAAAATTATGTAAATAAAACTGAGATTCAGATAACCATAATGAATCACAGCCTGCTATATAGTTTGATTTTGGCAAGTTTCAGCTTCCTGCTAATGGGACTGTAGCCACTGAGAGTCTCTAAGCCAGTACAGAAAAGGAGACAGAACACTTACAAACAGGAGGCAGAAAGTGTTCCTTCATATCCTTCACTGATTTCAATGTCAGCTCTCAGGGAGGGGACCCCTCAAGTCATCAATTCCCTGGTCTTCATCAAACACTGAGTATTTGTACGAAATAATTTAATTATTAGACTTCTGGTTAAATTTTTCAAAGAGTGATTATGTTAATTACTTCTGGAAGTTAATTTCCCTACATAATTAATGTCCCATTGAAATCCATAATGCAGCTGTTTAAGAAATATCGGACTATATCCGCCAAATCTTCCAAACTCATGTTCAGTTTCTTGCTTTCTAATCTAATAAAGTTTTAATTAGGTCCCAGTGAATCTATGTAACAGAAATAGGGAAAATTAATGCAAAGTTAGTATGTTTTCTTTTTTAGCGTTGTAAATTATGAATGGGTGCTCATCACAAATTCAGACACTCAGTCAGCTTGCAAGCAATTACAAACAATTCTCACCATGTAGCATGATAGCATAGAACTGCATCAAATAAATTATTTAAAAATCTGAAAGTTTATTATTGTCAGTGAGAGTGAAGCAAGATCCCTTCTGATATCAGCACCTCAGAAACAGAATTATTAGGATTTCTCACTGGATATTTCCCACACTTTTGCTGAAATCCAAGGAAATAGCTTTGTATTAAACTTTGACTCCTTAAAAGAAAAAATGCTCATTAATGCTATTTTGGTAAATGTGTCATATATATAAAAAAAGCAAGAAAGCGAATACATGTCCTCTGAGAGAATTCTTCATTGCTGGGATTTGAGAACTCAAATGAGAAATCCATGTCCTGATGGCTTTGATAGGCTTACATATTCTAATGACCTTATAATAGAAAATGTGTGGCTGCTTTCCCCTTGGTGAGGGTACCTGACACAAATGTCATTACAGCCTCAGGCATTCCCAGTGCAGCAGAACCCGTGTCACAGGGATTTCTCATCTCACATTCATTACAGAGATAACCTGAAGAAGACTCAGTGCTATCACCAATACAAAATCAGGTCAGCCAAGGCTTGGTATAGCTGACTTTTGAAATCCTCCACCACCCCCTACTTGTGTAAAAGGTTTTTTCATGACCCAATCATTGAAGCTCTAAATCCTCAGTCTGTAGATTGGTTTTGTGTAATCTGCTACCACTGAGAAAAGTTTAGCTTTGCCATCTTTGACATTCAGACATATGCAGGCTATTACAGCTTCTTAGTTTCCTTTTGTTCATAGGCAGCTCCCTTTTGTCTCCACAGAGGCCATGATCTTGATGTTCCTGACATTCTGGATAACCTACCCAGAACTGGTCACATTTCTCAACATCCCTTTTTAACTGGAAACCCAGATTTGGGCAGTCTTCAAGTACAGCCTCAACAGTACAAGAGGAAAGCAAATTCTCTGGGTCTCTTGGCCATACTTCTCCTTACACAGACCAGTATATTTTGTTTTATTTGCATTGAGAAAGCACTACTGACTTAAAAGAGTTTGACCCTTCTGAATCAGCAGTGACTGTGAAAGATTGTGGTGAAAATCTTGTTTGGTGGAAATCAGAAAATTTCATTATTTTGGGGTTCTGAACACTAGGTTGGAGAGCTCTGATTCTCAGTAATTTATATGCCTGTTTCATGAAATATTTACCAGTATGATTTTATATTACTGCCCGGAGTTATTTATTTTTGTCTCAGGATTAACTTAATTCAATGTTGGAAATACTGCTACCTACCTGCAGAAATTTCAGAAGAGTTTGCTAGCTTTTGATACTGTAGGTTTGGTAGTTTTTTTACTTTCACTGCTCTGATCCTTTAAAATCAAGATGACAACTTCTACCCCGTTACATCAGGCAGAGCCATTACCTTATGTCACAGCGAAGACATAAGCATTACTTTCACACAGTTTTTACACTGGCTTTTTATTCATTTCTTTCTCCATCTCCCTCTTTTGCAATTTTCTAAACTGAGCATCACTTTGTCCAAAAACACGTTATCACAGTGTAGGCAGAGAAATAAGACAACCATTTCTGAACTCAGAACTGCAGCTGTTTCTACAGATCAGAGTCATTAGTCAAACTTGGACTGGTGTATTTGAAGAAAAAATATTCAAATGCTGCCAGCTACACACCTTTCTTTTTCACCTCTAAAACATGTTTTACTCCCTTTGTTACAGAAAGCTTGTGTTACTTTTTATTGTTTAAAGGAGTATCTTTCCACATTCCTTCCCATAATCTTTTATAACAAAAAAATTATTTCTGCATTTTTCTGCTCAGCGTTGACTGACTACTGAGATCATAGCCTGATCTTCTTACTTTTTAGAGGAATATAGGTAGAGCACAGGCTTGGAGGACTGTATTACAGATATTAAAATAGCCAGCAGTTTTAATGTGAATACCAAGACCTGTTATTTATTTCCATTTAAAAAAAAAAGTAAGTTTTTGTGGTCCCCATAACTGAAATTTGGGTGGAGCAATATTCATCAAGCTTTCAAAATAAACTCTCCACCATGACCTTTGACTCCTCACAAGAACCTCTGCTCCAGAGGTGGAAAACCTGCAGAGCTAAAGGTGCTAAAAGACCTGCCAGAGATTAATACTTCCCCTCCCAGTGCAGGTGTATACATGTGCTCATATAAGAGCAAGCAAACACCCTTTGCGTGGGGCACAGCACGTGTGAGTATCTGTATGTTACTGATATTTCTGTTGCTTTCACAGTAGAAAATTACATACCTCGAGCAGAGCTCATTTTCTACTTCCATAAGCACTACAATAGATCACCTTATTATTCTGCCACAAATTGAGTATAGTTTTCACTGTGATTCCTCAAAATGCAGACAGCCTCTTTCACTCACAAATGAAACAGCAGACAATGCCTGCCAGAGCCAACACTCCCACATACCAGCGTAATGCTTCAGTAAGTTAAAGAGAGAAGCTTGCCAGCCTTTCGTGGCTGTCATTAAGCTAAATGAGAAGCACAGAGATACTTGCTTAGCGGACTGTTGATCTTTGAAAACCAAATGTGATCCCCTTCTGAAAGTCTCCTTTTTCCTCACTAGAAGCACAGGTGGACATTTGGCAGCTTCTCCTTTGGATGTGCTGCATTTCAAGTTTCTGCTCGCTCTGCCTCTGTTGTCCCATGGCAGAGAAAGCCAGAAGCTGGGACAACAACTTCCTCAGTCACACTGAGCTGCTCCTGTGGTGCATCCCTGCTGGGAAATCCAATAGAGCTTATGAGCAGGCTAAAGCAAGGCTACCTGGCTATTATGCAGCATGTTTTTAGTGCTGGTGGAAGAGCTACAGCAGCATGCTGGAAACAACCCGCTGGCTGGTGCACATACAGCATGCATATCGAGCCCTAGATGCTGAGTTTTCAGGATCCCAGGATTCTTCAAATTATGTTAAATGTTAAACTGGCATTCATCTGCCTTCCAGAGTAGGAAGGTGAAAATGGCTTCTCTGCTCCACATATTTACATACAGTGCAGCAGAAAACATGATCCTATTTTGGGTTGTTTTCTAATACCATCCTTCCTGACCCAGCAGCCTCTGGCTCCTACCTCCAGCTCAAAGTATCCCGTTCATCACAACCACTCTCTGCTTTCAGTCCTTGAAAGAGATGACCACACATCATCTGAAAACCCCTCTTTGTAGGAAGATTTCAAGGTTATCCTGTGCAGTAGGAAGAGATGGGGATGAGCCAGACAGCCTAGTAACAGTTGGCAGCTGCAGGAAACCAGTCATTAGTCCTCTGTGAAGAGGGAGAAGAAAGGGGAGGCCACATTTTAGTGCTGAGTATCAGGTCTAAGGGGGAGGTGGAGGACAGACAAAATAACCCTGTCCATTGGCTCAAAAGGAGTCCCTTGACAGCAGCTGTGGAGGACAGAACCAGGAGTGATGGCATTGTGCACCTTTCCCTTGGAGAACTTTTTAGTATCATCTCCCCAGCAGTAGTGCCATAGCTCCTTTCCCAGTTCCTGCCTACCCAGCTCACTGCCCCCATCCCACCCTGACACCTCAGTCCTGTACTGGCTGCATCTTTCTAATCAAATAGCATCATTGCAAGCCCCTGGCATGCACTGGCTGCTTCTCTAAGCCAGAGTTTGTAATTGCATCTGCAAGTCTGTTTTAATTGCAAACAATCCAGGTGCAATTTCTGATGATAAGAAGGAAACAATAACTGTTCTTATTGCCTGCATTGTGACTGCAATGTTTACAGTTTTACTTTGAAATGCCGAAAAAAATATGTCCAGCCTTTCAAGGGCCAAGTCAGACTGCAAGAGATCTTGTTTTGGAGTGAAATTATTTCAGGACTAGGTGAGCAGAACTCAGGTTCTGGAGGTTAATGTTTTAGAAATGGCTACCCATGGCAAATCACCTGTGTCCTGGACAAAGTCATACATCATAAAATAGCACATCTAGTATCTAGGGGTGACCAGCTTTATTCTACCCACTGCTATTTCTTCTTGTTTATCCACCATAAGGCTTTTCCATCTCCTGTTTGAAATATTCCCAGTGCAAAAAATGTGGTCATGTTTTTCTTCTAATTCAATAAAAAATATATGGTGTATCAATGCCTTACTTTTGTTGCAATCACATTTCCACATGTAGAGCAACACATGTGGCTTTATATACAGGTACAGACAGAAAGAGAGATGCCTCACTCTCCCCCTCTCCTCGTATTCAATTCTTATTCATATAAGCTCAATGGAATACAGGATGTTTCAAGGTATTGTAATACAGCTCTTCTATCTCTTTATAGGAGCACATTCTTTTTATTTGGTATTATTACCTCTAGAGGCTGTAAATAAAATCCATCGTGTACAAGTCAGTAAAAGACAACAAAATGAAAATATGTAAATAAATCAGGAAAATATGTAAATAAAACAGGACTATTTATTTATTGCCAAAACTTGCCAGCTGTTGAAAATAACCTGCTGCCCCTTCAAGCTGGCTGACTTGACAGTAATCTAGGAAAAAAATTCAAGTGCCAAGCGGTTCATTGCATGATTGAATATTTATTACAATGGGCATGTTATCACCTAGGCAAATGGAAAATGCCTCTGGCATGTGACAGCGAGAAGCACTCTGACCAGCAAAGAAAGTCTTTAATTTAGAACTAAGGACTCCCAGATAGATTTTAAATGGACTTCAATTCAGGTACTCCAGCCAGGAAGGTCCATTGTAAGTGGGTTTTTTTATTAATCCTGATGGCATGGGTAGTTCAGCATTTCACAGTGAGTTTCACAAGTGTTATATAAAGGAATTATTGATTTCCACTGCTAAAACTCACCTAACATAATTATCTTAGTGCTTCCTTTCAGGATACCTCAGACCTCAGCTAAAAATTCCCTCATTAAAAACGGACAATGCGTGGCAGGATTTCTTAAATCTACTTTTTCTCCATTTGGATTTTTTCAAGATTCTTTTAAACTCATGTCACCTTCTGCCTTCTGAGTCTATTGCTCTGTAGCTGTATTTTGAGCATTTATCCTTCACATCTCATGATTCTTGTTCCTTGAGATATTTCAGGCTGATCTGACTCTGGCTGTGCTGAGCTCACCACAGGTGCCTGGCACATTTTCTGAGCCTACTGAGGTCACCACAGAACTTCAAAGCACAGCCACCCACAACTTATGGTGGAGAGAGGGAAAACCAGAGCCTACAAGAAGCTATCTGCTCACACAAGACTCCTTTTCCTTAGTCTTAGGCTTCTTCCTAAGTATTTTTGACTCCTTTGGATATGACAGTCTTTGATTAATATGTGAAGTACTTCAGCTCATTCTGATTTAAGTATCGGTGGTTCTTGTTTTTTCTTATATTATTACCGCCTCAAGAAGACTCCTGTGCAGGCCATGCTGCATAACATGGCTTGGCTAAGTCAAGAACTTGGAAGTTGTTAAGTCAAGCACTTTGGTGAGCTCTATCATATCAGTGTTCTGGGGTCCATACAACCACCTAAATTCCCTATTTTAGGGTGCTGTTGCAGAGCACCCAGCATTTCTTGAGCTGCAGAATTGTCATTGAAGTGTTACTGAAGTGACCAAGGAGCCTGATTGTAAGAGCTGTTTTGCTTGCTCATGCTTGTTCTCCTTCTTATACTCTTTCTAGGTCTGTCACGTTTCACTCCACGAGGACCTATATGGCACATACCTACTGAGTTCTTCTAAGAACTAGGCACATAAATTCCCATTTCAAAATGATGTGAACTTGCAGAAACAGCTCCGTATCTAGGGTAATACTGAGTGAAGATGGCTCAGCATGCTACAAATTACACTTCCCATCTCTAGCACAGCTCCTGTCTGCTGCAGGGGAAATAATTTCCTAGGAAGACAGGAGGTGTACCAGCACTGCCTTCCCTGAGGGTGATGCACAAGAAACAAACACTGCTGGCAGCTGCTCTGAGCTCTACATGCTCTCTAGGGGTTATAGCAGCTGTGGGAAAATATAGGCTTCTGAGCTGCAGTTTAATAGGGACTAACAGCATCTGAAACAAAAACAAAATAACAATCTGTAATAATAACAACAGTGATTTTTAAAAGAATTTACTGGGCTGCTATGACCTAAAAAAATTGGCCCCAATTCCCAGCTGCAGTCACACCAAGTTGAGAAAAACACAGATCCAAGAGCAGGACACAATAAGTAATCTTAGCTCTTGAAAACTGATGAATCAGGATATAAATTAGCGTGTTCTCAAATAGAAACAAGTAGCACTTTTCTTGGTACCAGTCCTCAGAGTCTTGGTCCTTAAGTAAGTTCCTACAGGAATATTTCCTGATCTCCTTTCATGTCTCTGCCTATATAACCAACCTCCAAATTTATCAGTAGATTGAGTACTCAAATAGGCAATCCAGCTGGTTTTGTGGCTAATTTACAGGAGTTAAAGAGGTTTCCTTCTACCCAGGCTTTCTCCTTAACCTGTCCCAGCATTTGCATACTGTCTTGTCTTCACCTGGTTAGTTTAATTAGAAGTAAGAACATACTTTTTTTCTTGCCCTGTAAAGAATCACCTTCGTAGTTACTTCACTGTCTTCTCTTCAGTTTGAAGTCTGCAATTACAATATGACAGCTGCATGACTGAGGTTCAAGAAAAGCCAGCAAGTCTGATTCATTGGAGGAAATTTAGAGCCTTCTGAAACTAATAAGCAGAGCAGAGGGAACTGGTGCAATTGAAGTGATAGCTCTGGGGCTTTCTGGTCTTCTCTTAAAAGGAGGAAGAGTGGGAGGTCAGGCAGAAAAATGAATTTTAAGATACCTGGAAAAGATTATTTGATAGATGATTTGCTACTATGATCTAACTGTCATGGTTCTGCTGCCTTTAGCGTTCTGAAAATAGGGATCATGAGGCTGAAAGATAAAAGGAGTGCTCAAGGAGAGAGATGACAAAGATTGGGGCAAAAAAAATGAAAAAGCATAAATTAGTTTTGTGCCTTACATTATGTACTTCTCATTACAAAGTTTATTTCTGTGTTTTGTGTTCTGGCATCTCTGTGGTTAATACATTGTTTAGAGAACTGTTATTTCTTTACAATTATATTGAAACTATAGTTTATGAATCTAGTACAAATTCACAATTGTTCAATTTGTGCGTTAAGAAACTAGTGCTTAAGTCTTCCTTTTCTATCAAAATGGTTCCACTCCCTGCATATAGAAGAATGAAAAGTAAAGAGTATTCAAATGGGTTTGAGAAGGCACATTCTCCACAGCAGAGCCCCCTGCATGGAGACTTTATGAGACAATCACACTGGCTGTTAAGCACTCTGCTATCGAATCTGTAATTATATCATTATCCAGTTGCTAAAAAAATGTGGATTTTGAGGGCTTTCATTATTTTCTGCCTACTCTTATCTGAACTTGCTTCCTGCCAGATAAAATATCTACACGTTATGGAGCTGCCTGTTGACTTTTGTGAGGTTTTGACTTTTAATAAACACATTTAAGCAACTCTTCAAATCTAAGTAAGCCTTATGAGCAGCACATGTAAGTAAGACAGATCCACCGTGAACCAAACCTAACACAACACCCAGTGTTCCTTGCAACTGGAAAACCCTTCTCTTTGGCCAGTCATAGTACTGCAGTCTCTATGAAATTTTCTCACCTTTTATTTCTATTCTTCTTTCTGAACAGTATCAAAGGCAAATTCCTTCAGGTGCTGTGTTACCATTCACCTCCACTAGTGAGAAGTGGTGGTTTTCACAGAAACTGCTTAGCTCCCACTTGGCCACAGTAAGCAGCAGATTGTACATCAACCCTGAGCATTGCCTATGGCACCCTCATGGCTTGAGCAGGGAATAAAACTTCCTCTGGGGACAGCATCTAACTTTCATCATTTGTTCCCTGTAAAGCTTGACCATAATATCTGTGGCTGCAGACCAAGGTGGCCCTGAAACACAGACAATGGCATTTTTCCTTATTACCAGGTACAATTGTCATTTATTTTCTTTCAGTTACTCAGCATGTCACTGAATGAGAATTGATGTGGCTAAATTGTGTTTAAATACAAGCTGAAAAGATTATTTTTGTGAAAATTACTTTTATCCATATGTAATGGCAAGCAGATCCATGCTTTGACAAAAGCAGCAATATGACTTCAAGAAGAATTTTCCTTTTCCACAAATAGAGAAAAAAATTTCCTTTTTCACTAGACTTCGTAGAGCACTAAACACACAGCAGAGAACGTTTCACTAAATATTGCCATCATTCAGTTATTTGCTTCTCAGTTGCACCTTATATAACCTAATTTAAAAAGAAAATAGGTTTCCTTCTTTTGTGAGGCCCCTGGTTTTATTACACCCTGGGAGATATAGATGTCCCGTGTGTAGAGATATGTGACAGCAGTGGCAACACATAGGAGAATTGTAGTAGGGACAGTAGGAGATGGCAATGTTGAAATGGCCAGTCTCCTCTGTGTCCAGAATGATCCTATTCTAATATTTCACTGTTGCAGATCTCCTGATGAGAAATTCACAGGCTGCAGCCTTGCAAGACTCAGTTGTACTGAACAGAAGCAACAGGAGGAAGAAATGTGAAATCTGCTTTAGAAGATACGTGTTGGGTCTCCAGTTTTCATTCCAATGCTGTCACAACACAAGCAAGATGATGACATTTTGTTCTTGCCTGCATGACACAGCTCCAAAGATAGGTTACTACAGCAGTCTGTATATAAGCTCTTAATGCACGCAATTACTCTTTGATGGTAAAATCCCTATTCTTTCACTACACCTTGAAAAATGCCTATTAAAATATACTTAACAGAAATGTAATTACTTATTTCCTTTGTCACTTAAAACAAGCTAATCAGATGGCATGGAAAAATCTCAGAAAGAGCCTCTCAATAAGTTATTTAGATTTAATTAATGTACAGTAACTAGCTCATTAAGTTAAATGCTTATTTGAGACTAATAGTAACCTCTTTTTAATTATTGTTTCCATTTGCTGTAGCTGGAAGCTACAGCTCCAAAAGATAGCAAATAAAATTTTTTACATGTCCTGGTTTCAGCTGGGATAGAGCTAATTTTCTTCCTTTTTAGTATCTGGCACAGTGCTGTGATTTGGGATTAGGATGAGAATGACATTGATAACACAGGGATGTTTTAGTCACCTCTGAGCTACCCTTACACAGAGTCAGGACCTTTCCTGCTTCTCACCCCATGCCTCCAGTGAGTGGCTGGGGGTGCACAAGGACATGGGAGGGGACACGGCCAGGACAACTGACCCCCAGCTGACGCAAGGGATATTCCATACCATATGTCAAGGTGCTCAGTTTATAAAGTAGGAAAAAGCTGGTCAGGGGCACTTCTTTGAAACTGGTTGGGCATAGTTTGGCAGGTAGTGAGTTTGTACAATACTTGTTTCGTATGTTCTAATTCTTTTACTGTTGTTATTATTATCCCTTCCTTTTTTGCACAATTAAACTGGCTTTATTTCAACCCACAATTGTTGCTGGGTTTTTTCTTCCATTTCTCTCTCCATCCTATTTGGGGGTGGGATGGTGATTTAGCAGCTGTGTGCTGTTCAGCTGTCTGTCAGGTTAAACCATAAAAAATGTTTATTATCTCTGATCATCTGTGCGGTGAAGAAGATGAGAGTAATTGTGTGGTATTACTGCAAAGAAGCATAGTAAGAAAATTATTTAAACAAGAAGAAATCCTATCAGTCTCAAGTTAGGTGAGTATGGGAAGAAGTCAACCTCTGCGACAGGAAACCTCATGGCCTGCAGAGCATCCCAGCAGGTTACTCACAAGGAAATGTGTTCGGCCTCTAAAGCAGCTTTCAAGTCCCATCCACCCTGAGAGAAATGTGACAGGGACAAGGAATCCAATCCAAGACATTGAGAGACTGAGACATCAAGAGGAGCACCAAGACGTCAAACTTGTCAGTCTGCAGCAGCCCGTGAGGACTTTGGACACACATTTCTTCTGCATCTCACCAGACTTCCCCTTGAGGGAGTGTTCATTTTAAAAGTTGGCTAGAAGGATCTTCATAGGCTTACCTAGCCTTGGCTAAAACCCTGGAGAGGGCTGTGTGTCAGCCTAGGCGCACTAACCACAACAGCGGGACCAGCAGTCACAGAGAGGACGTGCTGGTGCCCCGGCTGTGCTCCTGGGACAGATGCTCTTGCAGAAGCCACTTGGATCGAACAGTCACCTCTGCTCCTTGCACAGAGATCCATTCGGTCTACTGCAGACTGTGGTTTCACCTTGAAAAAGAGCTAAAGCAACAGGCAGATAGATAAACAGGCCTGTAGCTCTTCCACGACACAAAGCTCAAAGAACAGGCTTTACTGGTGCAGTGCGACGTAACTCACATTTTTGTAATCTACCAAGAACACACTGTTCCTCTGCTTTCACAATTCCACTGATTTCCTTGACAGCCACTTGAGAAGCACAAACCTAAGACACATGTATACATACTCGATTTCCTTTTGAGCTGTCAGTAAAACTCTGAGCACCTCATGGGGATGTGGAAGCTGAAGCAGCTCTGTGCAAATAGCTCCTTTTAAAAATAAAAAAAGTTTTATGGAAATTCTTAATTACATCTGCAGATGACACATCATCATTAGCAGCATGTTAGATCTCAAGTATAGGGTGGGAAAAAAGCTGTCTCACTGCCAAAAAAAGGCATCAAGATACATTATTGATATATTTAATTATAACATGTTTGTATAGTAGTCACACTGTTGGTAACCTCCCTAACTTTCCTTCTTTCATTCAAGACTTCAGTGTTTTAATAAGGAAAAGTCTTAGAATTTAAATTATTAAATCCAAATTAAATCTACTGTCTTGTACCTTTTTAAAATATAGCATAAAAATGCTGCAGGTTTTATTTCAAAAGCCATTTTTAAAGAAAACCCTCAAAACTACTTTCTAAACATTTTAATGATGTTCATCTAAAGCAATTACAGCTTCAATTAACTGCAATTTCATTTGAGAAATGTTCATGCTTAAAAAAAAATCCTTTTATTTAAAAAATCCCAAACATCCAAGTACCTTGCAAACAAAACTAAGCACTTGTGATTATCCACTTCAATGCTGGCAATGGAATAATTTACATTTGACCCTTCCTCTACTACACATCAATGTTAATATAATGCAAGTCAGGTCTGTACTTTTTTTACTTTTTTTTCTTAACAAAGTCAAAATAAATAGGATCTTTAAGTTTCCCATTCTCCATTAAGCTGACAGCATGGAGTCTGAAGACAAATTAATGGAAATGAGTGTTTGTTATGCAGACAACAAATGCATCTAGTACGCCCAAAGCAAAATAATTATCATTACAAGAGACCTCTGCAACCTGAACTTAAAGGCCACCAGGTTGTGAGGAGTGAAAGCAATTTATAATGATGAGAATATAATCTACCACTTCTTCTTCTTCTTCTACATGTAACCCACCTACCAGGCAAACAAGTTAACATATCTCTGGTATAAGCATCTTCACAATGTGGTTTTATTGTTAATTCACTGCTGTTTCTATTGAGCACCTTTGATAGAAATGTCCATTGCATTTTTTTAAATCCAGTGATAGGGACAAAAACCAGTATCTCAAATCCTTTATATTTTCCTAGCTAATATCCCTCATTCACCACGAGTCTTGGCTCAAATTTCAAAGTTTTCCAAATTATCTCTCCTCCAATGAATGAGGAGAACCATTTAGATTCCTGGATCAGATATGTTTCAATTCTTATGGTAAAGGCCATTGCTACATGCACCCAGCAAGGAAGAAATACCATGCTGGAGTAGCCCTGTATCTTGCCATTGTCAGTGACATGTACTTGTAGTTCAGAGGAACAGGAAAATATTTTACTGTTAAGATAAAATATGAGAATGGTGCACCAAGAAATAGATTTTCTCATGTTGCCAGTCCAACCCTTTCAAAAAGATTGGATCAATCAGGCAGGTCTTTTACTAGACATCTGTTTGAAAACTAATGAAGAGTTCCTGATGTAAGCCTACTGGCCAACATTTTGACATTCACACAAGCATGGCAAATGACAAAGCACTTTGATAGATACATATATTTTTTTCACATATTCACTCAGCTTTAGGTATTACATATTTTCTACTAAATCTCTGTTCTGCAGGACTGATTCATATCTAGTGTAAATCAATATAGCTTGAATTAGGTCAGTGTAGCTGTGCTAATTTACACTGGTCTTCAATCTGGAGCATTGATTTTATACTAATATACTATATTTCTGTACTATAGAAATACACTTTTCAGCTTGACATAGTACTGTATTTTGCATTTCTTCAAGGAACAAAATTAAGATGTGATTCATATTTTTTGAGTGATTTTCATATCAAGCTCCTATAAGCATTTATCATTTGCACAGGGATTCCTGCAGATCTTCAAAAGAAATCCTATTCCCAGTTTTTAGCTGGTAGCATAGGAAGCTGGCAACACCAACAGCACCAGGGTAGCATCCAACAAGACAGCTGTCTAGAATCATCTGCAGAGAAGTCTGACACTGTGTATTTATAAATATTGTTGCTTAATTTTAAAAACAACTAAATAACCCTAAGATTTTAAAATTAAATAAACAACTCTAAGATTGCCCTCAGACGAATCACTTCCCCCATAATCATAGACATCTTTGGGGTCAGCCAGCTCCCCTACCTTCTAATGACTGAATGTCCAGGCATCCTATTCACAAGCTGCATCAGCAGATGGAAACCCCAGGTCCTACCAACGGGCAAACCCATGAGCCAGGCCAGCCCCAGTACAGTCACTTTGAGGATGGAGGACCCAGCCTGATTAAAGAGACAGGGCCTGGCTCACAAGTCTGAAGGACCAGGGCAATTAAACTGCCTATCTAATGAGCCATTTAGTCAAAAGGACATCCCAAGAGAAATCCAGAGTATGGACACAGCAAGCCAGAAAGATTGGATGTAGTTCTCCAGTGTCCCTGTCAGGCAACAAGCAAAGATGGCTAGAGAGAGAGCAGGAAAACGGAAAGCAAAACAACAAAAACCCTAGGAAACATCATTATTTACAGCATCTCCTGTGAGTCTTGAAGGAAATGACAGGCCTTTGCAAAAGGTTTCAGTTCATCAAAACACCATTTTTGACAAAGGAATGTTCTGTGAGAAAGTTGCCTTTGAGTTCAAAACTTTATATTTGTGTTACAAATAGCAGAAAATTATATTCATACTTTGTTCTTAATGCAGTGCTGGGGAACCTTCTAGGTAGATACATATGTGTTTATCAGCATGTGTTTAAAAATGGATAAAAGCAAAAAGAGGTTCAAATATTCTTCATGGTTTCATTGAAGAGTCATGAAAGATCAAGTAGTTCAAAAAGAAACCCAGGAGTTCCACAAATTAGTGGAAAAATCAGTTAAAAATCCTCCCACCCACTTCAGTGTGCATCTCCTTGCAGTGAGCACGTACCTCACAGCTGATAATTTACATGCTCATGAAAAACTGTGAAACTGCAGAGACCGGATGCCAGAGACAGGGCATCATAATCAATTCATGCCCTAAAAGTACAAAGTGGGAAAAAAACAGATCAATATGGAATTTCACAGCAAGGAAGACCTGAGACTGAGTAGGACTGATATGTATGAGTAGCTAAATTTATACTATTGGTTCTTGCCTAGAGAAAGAAGAATCATAGATGAGCTGCACTTTGGGTTTGATATAATAAGGGAAGTTGTATAGAAAGCACAAGGTCCTAACAAGTTGGAAGAGCAGGCATGCTTGAGAAGTTTCACGTGTGCACTTGAGCTGTGTCTGAAGGAATTTCGGTGCTAAGTCATCTTTTTCAAAGTATCTTCTGTCTGAAAAAGCAGAGCCTGAGTAGAACACAATAAACCAGGTTAAAGTCTCAGTAGATCTATAATCACATTGCAGTCCATATACTCCTTTCAACCCCAAGGTTTCAAATTGCCTGAGAGGCAATAACTTGTGGCCTAAATTTTCATAAATAACCAAGGCTCACTTCTGGATTTGCACTTGAAATAGTTCTATAGGGCCTGATATGGGACTTTCTCACAATTCAGGTTTATTTGGAGTTCCTCAAGTATGAAAACTCAAAGAACCTGGACATGCAAAATTCAATAATTAATTACACAAAAAAACAAACAATCAATGCAAAAACCAGAATTAACATCTTTGTGCCATGCTTACTAGGAGTTAGATTCAAAAGCCCTTGCATATATGGACATAATATATGTGAAAAGTCTCTCCAGGGAACATGTGAACCATAGAGGCTTAAACTGTGACTTGCTTTTGCAGAAATCTATGTGGGCACAGTGATAGAGACCTCATAAATAAATAGAATAAACAAATAAGAAGTAATACCAAGTCAACACACAGTATGTCCACAGGTGGGAACCAGACAAATCTGTGATTGAACCTCAAAAGATGTGCGACCAGAGTTTCAAGAAGGCAGTTACCATGTTTGAAGTGAACAACCTGTGTAAAGCCACAACACCTAATTTTATTTAAATAGAGCCATAGTATTCTTCACATGCAGATTTCAGATCACTTTTTAGTCTCTTAAGGGACTGTAATTATCATATTTACATTCCTGAAGGGTTTACTCAGATGCCATCTCAGCTGTATTTTGAAGACAATGGGTTTGCGCATATAAAACTGAAGGAAAATTAATTCATTGAAGAAAAATGAAGGCCAGTGAGAGTTTTAATTGCTGATGTGATTGGCAAAAAAAGAGAAATAATTCATCTGAAACACAGCAGGAGAGAAGGCACAGACAAAAACAAAACATAAGGGAAGATGAAATAAGAATGACACAATTATTGTAGGCTGTTAAACCTTAGTCACAGTAAACACAATACCTACATTACCTCAGAAGTTCTTCAAGGAATGCTGTCTTCCAAGGTGTTGCAACACCACCCCAGGCACGGACAGTCAGTAGAGACCTGTGAAGTGGTACACATCCCTTCCATCCTGCACAGCACAGACTTTGCTCTGACCTCAGGAAATCATCTTGGTGCTGGACATCGAAAATATAATTTCATTCCAGGATAATTAAAAGCATTTGGGAGGTGATGGATGGCCTAGAGGAGGCAAAATGTGATTTAACCTGGAATTTAATCCATAATAGCTATAAACAAAAGGATGAAGTTATGCAGAAAAATACTTTAGCAGCAAGCTCATCAAAAATTAAAATTTTATACCAGTCTAATGTCAAAACGCCATTGAGGGTAATACTAAGCAATTCTTTGGGATTTAAGTGATTGCTTTTAATGACATTTGTTAAATGTCTATAACTAAACTATGGTACATCTAACTCCATTATTATTGTTATTCTTGTTATTTCTGATCTTTTAGAGACAATATTTCTTTTTGCATGATTATTTTTTTAAAAAGAAGACTATTTTCCTGAACTGGTTCACTTCTCCTGACTATGAGACAAGTGGCCCACTTTGCCATTCAGCAGGTAGAAATGCACCATTATAACTCAAGTAAAAATAATGAAGATGTTACACAAGCAGTAGTCACTACTTGGATCACTGCAGCAATCTGAAGAGTTTGGACTCCTAATTAAAGTAATCCAGACTCAAATATCTATGTACTGTACAAATGCGTGGCAAAAAGTTATTTCTTCAAACAGATTTATGGATGAAATTTGCAGAGTATCTGTGACCTACATCCATTAGTTGAGTAAAGTATCATAATTTTTGAAAGATGAAAGGGTTTTTTCTACTTTTTCTGCCAAAGTTTTCACACTTGATATAAAACAATTAAAGATGAGGGAATGAGAAGGGAGGGAAGAATTGCATAAGCAAGGTTCAGGCCTCAGCCTCCCAGGTGACTCAAAAAGCTGAAGAATCCTCTCTTCTCTAATACTCAGAGAATATTTAATTCTGTTATGTGAAGTGCAAGGACTTCATATTATAACTTGACTTCAGAGATTCTCCTGAGAAGTGATCCCCCTCAAACAACTGAAAACCTAAAGCTAATACTTCAAAACACTGAATAAGGGCCCTAATGATGTTGCTAAAGGAAAAAAAAAAAAAAGAGAGAAAATGGTCATCACTCAAGTTTTACAGAAAACTGCTGTAGGCTCTTGCCTCCCTTGGAAAGATCAGGGGTAGGAATTTGAGTAGATGGAGAATGGGATTTAGGACATATGCTGCTACTCAGTATTTCACTGTCAGGTGGAGTAGGCACCTTCCAGCTCAAACATCTAATACAGATGAGATCCCAACTATACATGTTGGTGGCATTCAAAGCTTTCTGTATGCCCCTGTAGGGCTCCCTGCCAGGTACCCCAGATTCTGCAACTCAGTGACTAAGACTTTGTTCTCTGACATTCATCACTGATACATTTAAGCCCCTCTTCAGATCTCAGCTTTAGAATTTAAATCACAGTTTTCAAGCAAATTTGGCATTATAAAGTTAATCCTCCCTGAAAGCAGCTTTTCAGAAAAGGACCTGACGGTCCTTGAGGACAACAAGCTGATCATGTGCCAGTAATGTGTCCTTGCAGCAGCTGCATCCTAGACTGGGCTGGGATGAGAATTGCCAGCAAGTTGAGGGAGGTGGTCTTTCCTCTCTATTCATCCCTGGTGAGAAAAATCTGGAGTTGTGAGTCCAGTTTTGCACTTCCCACCACATGAAAGGGCCTGTCTAGGGCCTGTACAGCAATAGTTATGTTTTAAAGCAAGCTCCACTTTGCCAACAGGTAATAAAACCTACATTTTTTCAATTCTAGACAGCAAATGTTAAAGAAGGATGAAAAATGGATTACGCTGTTCTTCCAACAGAAGTACGCTCTTCTCTGAGGCTAGACTTAACAACACTATGGAAAAAAATGCTTTGCTCAAAAAAAATGTAGATACATCCCAAGCACTAAAAACATACCTCCTAAGGCAGAAAAACTGCATTAAGTTAATGATTTGCTAAGAAATCTGAAAAACTGTTCTATCACTGCAAAGGACACAGCTTTCCATGAAAATGTTTGCAGTCCCAATCTATATGAAGTCTATCAGATAAAATAAATCCTTGACCAGTTCAAATTTCTTTTATATAAGTTTAAAAACGCTGAGACATAAGTATAAAGTCAAACCTGAATGATCCTGAAGGGAAATTACTATTATGTCTTTATCTTGACTCGTTACTAGTTCTCATTTTTCTGCACCCTGAGTCCAATATTTACCTTTATATATGATTAGATATTACAGATATTTACTTAAAAGCAAATGATTGCAAGGCATACTGTGAGATTTTAAGCAACTGAATTGCTACTGATATAAGTAAACTCATGCAGGCACAAATGTTTGTAAGTTTAAAAAATATTTTGCATTTTATCTTCCACCTCTTTTTCATCTCCCTTGCCTCAGATGAATGTGCCAAGACTGTGCAGGAGAGAGCAATAATCTCAAAATCTAATTGTGATTTCATAGGTCAAGACATCTGTCTACTGAAACATCAGGTCTGTTATTCCCTGAGTCAGCTGAGAAAGGACAAGCAATGACATTACTTCCTTATAAGCAACTTTTAGGAAGACCTAAGAGACAGGGTTTGTCTTCTGAAATTTTGAATGAGGTTTTTAAAATAGTAGCCCAAATTTATTTCAATAGATCATTCACTAATACCTGATTGAAGCAGATCCAAACATTCAGGATGCTTTATGCCTGCTTCTAAGTAGGTAACATGATTATCATTAAAAGTACCAAAACAGAAGTAATAGTAAAGATCTTTTTAGGTCACTTGCCTTTAGAACAGACAGATACTGGAGTTCAGGATGCCTAAAAGCTTATACAAAAAGACTGCAAGCCATTCAAGTGCAAATTTTTGGTAAATGGCAAAAAGCAGTATCTGAGACACAGAATAGAAAATAATTTCTCCCTGTGACAGCCTTACATAATAAATAACAGACACAAACAATCTTTTTGTTGATGACCGTATGAATGTTGCTGTCTAATTAGCAAGCAGTGTCCAAAGTTGTTTATAGAGAATAAGCTGTGTAAAATGTCAAGAAAATAGACTTCTTTATGAAGTGCCTAGATGGCATTTTAATAGTAGTGTAATAACATCATGAAACTACTAAAGTCAGGTATTTTAAAACATCTACAAGGGTTATGAAGTACTCTTGTATATAATAATATTCCTATACAATATTTACAATATATAAAATGCTTCCATTGAACCCTTCTTTACAGTAATATATTATCAGGAGAGCTAAAAAACTGCACATAACAGTTGGCTCCAGAAGTGTATCAGAATATATATATATATATATATATATATACACACTTTCTTATTTATGAAGAAAAGTATATACCAAAAAACAAGGAAGCCAAATGTGGGGTTTTGCCTAAACAAATCTGAGTGCCCAAAGAAGGATCACTTCTTTCAAGCACTCAAGTCATTAGAAATGGCAGAGGTCCATGAGTAAAGTGACAGAGGCCACAGATGCAGCAGGCACTGCAAGTTTGTTTTATTTTCCTTCCTCCCTCATCATTTCATGGACAAAAAGGGCATCATCAGAATGCCACAGCTAGCAGTAGCAGCTTGTTTTATATTGGGGAGGTATAAAGTGATCGTAAAGAGCGAAACGGTCAGGCTTTTAACCCACACTTACCTTCCTGTCTTAAAATCTCGCCAAGCATTTCACTCCAAGTTCAAATAAATGTCACTTGCTACAACCTCAGCTGATGTTCTGAGGACTTGTTTAGTAGCAAAGCATCCAGATATAGTTCCACTGAACATGATCAATAGGTGTGTATTACTGTGCATATTCTGCATTTCAAGCCAAGGTATGTTCATACGAGCACTTACAGATATCTGATATTCTTATGACAACACTCGTGAAGCACTGAATGCACTGGTTTCATACAGTTTCCCCACTGAAGATCATTTGAACAACGCAAGTGACAACACTTCTGGATATCTGGTACAGCTGTTTTGCTCTGAGTTGGTTCCACTGTGCTCTCACTGAAGCCCTCACAACAACAATATTAATTAATAACAAAATAATAACAATAATAACAGAAATATTAAATAATAGCACCACTGGCTTAAGTGCAAATGACCAAAACTTGTTATCAAAGCCAGACGACTTGAGCAGTTTACCAAGGAGCCCAGATTGTCAGAGTAAGTTATTGTAAAGCTTCAGGATTTCAAGGCATTCCGTTTCCCAGTACAAGTGAGCCGTGGACATACTGGAGAGCCCAGTGAAAGGCCACTAAAATGATTAAGGGACTGGGGCAGCTCTCCTGTGATGAAAGGTTGAGAGAGCTGGGACTGACTGTTCAGCCTGTAGAAGGGAAGGCTCAGGGGGGATCTCATCACTGTATATAAATACCTGAAGAAAGGATGTAAAGACAGAGTCAGGCACTTCTCATTGGTGCCCAGAGACAGGATCAGAGGCAGTGGACACAAACAGAAACACAGAAGGCTCCATCTTAACATTAGGAAACATTTTTTTTATTGTGAGAATGTCTGAGGACTTCATTGTTGGACAGGGTCAGAGCAACTAACGTTGTCTACCTGGACTTACGCAAGTGTCTGACACTGCCCCACGTGACATCCTTGTCTCTAAATTGGGGAGACATGAATTTGATAAATGGATAAAGAACTGGATGGCAGCACACAAAGCGTTGTGGTCAATGGCTCATTGTCCACATGGAGACTAGTCACAAGTGGTGTCCTTCAGGCATCTGTACTGGGGCCAACACTGTTCAATATCTTTGCTGGGGACACAGAGAGTGGGATTTAGTGCAGTCCTGGCAAGTTTGCTGGTGACACCAAGCTGTGTGGGGCAATGACACATTGGAGGGAAGGGACATCATCCAGAGGGACTTTGACCGGCTTGAGGTGGGCTGATACAAATCTGAAGAAGTTCAACAAAGTGAAGTGCAAGGTCCTACATCTGGATCATGGCAATGCCAGACATACCTACAGGTTGGGCAGAGAAGTGATTGAGAGAAGCCCTGTGGAGAGACACTTGGGGGTGATGGTTAATGGAGAACTCAACACGAGCCAGCACTGTGCACTCACCACCCAGAAAGCATCCTAAACTGCATCCAAAGCAGTGTGGCCAGCAGGTCAAGGGAGATAATCCTGCTCCTCTACTCTGCTCTTGTGAGACCCCACCTGGAGTGCTGCATCCAGCTCTAGGGCCCCCAACATCAGAAGGATCTGGAAATGTTGGAGCAAGTCCATGGAGGGCCACAAAGTTGAAAGGGGGACTAGAGCACCTCCCCTGTGAAGATGGGCTGAGAAAGTTGGGGCTATTCATCCTGGAGAAGAGAGGGTTGCATGGAGACCTTGTAGCAACCTTTCAGTATCTGAAGGTAGCCTACAGGGAAGCTAGAGAGGGACTCTTCATCAGGAATGGGGGGGATAGGATAAGGAATAATAGGCACAAATTGAAAGAGGGGGAATTTAGGTTAGATATTAGGTAGAAATTTTTCACTGTAAGGGAGGTGAGACACTGGAAGAGGTTGCTCAGGCAGTTTGTGGATGCCCCAACCCTGGCAGTGTTCAAGGCCAGGTTGGGTAAGGCCTTGAGCAACCTGGTCTAGCATGCGGTCTCCCTGCCCATGGCAGGGGCGGCTGGGACTGAATGATCTTTAAAGTCTATTCTGACCCCCTAACATTCTATGGTTCTGTGATCCTATGATATTACTACCAAAACTACTTAGCTCTTGATCTGCTCATCTCTGGGGTCAAAACTGATGTTGCATATGGTCATTTGAGGAATGATAGGACTGATACCTCTGAATCCCCTGCTTCCGTCCACGGTCAAAGGACTATTCACAGACTGCAAAGACAAAAGGGATCTTTACAGTTCTTTCAGAACAGTCACACAGAGAAATGCAGAGCAAAGTCCAGCAAACTAGTCTGATGCCAGCAATAACTCCATGAAAACAATGTCCTCTGGGAGTTCTAGAGAGAAAATATGGGGAGTATCTCAAAAGATGCTGGCATAAGTGAGAAATGCTCTCCTGCATTTATTTAGTGCCACCTCTTGCTGTGCCACTCTTTGTTTTTGATGTATTCATTTCCTCTTCTGCTTTAGTTATTAGCATCCAGTACCACCCTCCACTGAGTCCAAAGATAATGGGAAGGCAAAACAACAGGTTTCTGCATGAGAATAAATGGTGTTTGGAGGTCTGAACAGGAGAAAAATTACAATCTAAATATTTCTGCTGATTATTTTTATCAATCCTAACAAGCCATAAGGAAAACTTCTAATCCAGTCTTCCCATTAGAATCTCATTGATCTTTACACTGTCAGTCAGCATAAACCTAACGCTGGATGGAATACATCTGCTGAGACAGAGATACCGATTTATAAAGTAGTGACCTCACCTTCTCTTATAATCACTGTAGTGAAACAAGCACTTTTGGATTCCATTTCATCTTGAAAAGGATGTCCAAAATAAATCAGATTAATCTTATCCTAAAAGTACCTATTTCTTTCCACAATGCCTGAAGAGAGCTGATGGCAGACAATGTAGGCAGACACTTACATGCAGATAAATGTCAGACTGTGATGCTGATTTATTTACAAGGACAGTATTGGTCTGACCTGATACAAAGGTTGCAGACGAAGTAGATTTTCACTACCATTTGAAATTCTTCTGTTGTTTACAGGCTTCTATGTCAACATAGCTAAGAATCAGGCAGGAGCATGCCTCTTGCTCCCAAGCGGGCATCCAGAGAGGGCAGAATGGAAAAAGAAATAGTGACAGCTGCCCCTGCCTTGCTTAGTCTGCTAGAGGACATTTTTGGTCTGTTAGGGATGCCACTATCTCTACCATTGCTGCACTTTCAGTTATGGGGAGCTGCTGCAATGCCAGACTCAGAAGATCCCTTGCTAAGCCATTAACTGTGTTTCTTGCAGGTACTATGATGAGTCATCTGTGTTCAACAGCTGCCTCACCCTTGCAGCAGATTTTCAGGAATTGGTGGGACAGTAGTGGGCACTCCTAATCCTGTTGTCCCATAGGACCACAGACCACAGTGGGAGAAAAGTATTACTGAAAATCATGTGGATAAAGGTTCAGGACCTGAACATTCATCGTGCCACAATAATTTACAGAGTTGCTATAAAACTGATAGTAAAACAACCCCTGTTGTGTGACAAGCACTGTTTGCCCCCAAACTAAATTTTCTTCTTGACTATGATTTCCACAGGAACAAGGTTCGTAAGATATGTGAGTTTGAGTATCTCTGTGAAATACATGGATTTGAGGATGCTTTCTTCCTCCCCTTACTTGGCTTTTCAGCCTTTCTGGGCACTAATATTCTCAGAAAAAAAAAACCGCAGAGTATTGACTCAGAAGAGCTATTCCAGTGCCCTGCAGTATCCAGTAGTGTAAGACAAATACAGATGCCTTCACCACACCCCAAAGATGAAAAGCCCTTACAAGCACAGAGAGGATCAATCTGAATTTTTATTGAAAGGCAGTCTGCTGGCTCTGCCTGAAAAAGAATGCAGACTCGTCACCAGAATCAAACAAGCCTTCTGGGACTGCAGTGAAAACAAAGAAATGGCAAAGCAGAAAACACAGAAACAGCCCCTTCAGGTCAACCTATAGGCCCCTACTAAGTAAATTAATTTTGAAAATGGAAATCTTTTTGACTGCTCATCACTGCATATTCAACATAAACACACTTGGAGATATCTTTATTTTTTCATCCTGCATTCAGAACTACTCCCCACTAAGGACATAATGTCTGCAGTGCTCCAAAAGTCACAGATTTGTCTAATTATCTTCAATTCATATGTTTGTTAGAAGCTCACAAAAATCTGTGATGTTGAAAGACCGTACGGAAACATACCATTTCAATAACTGGAAGGATCATAGGAACAGCATCATAGTAATTTCAAAGGAACAGAGTACAAAATAATGGTGTTGGGATATGGGGGTGGGTAGTTTTTTATTCACACTTTCTCTTTACACAGCAGTAACCAGCATAAGATCAAAAATATAAAATCCTTCCCTCCTCAACACATCAATAACACATGTCTCATGAATCATTTTTGCAATGTCTGCTGGTCATGTTTAGTTCTGTAATCACTTCCATTTTATTTTACTTTTTCAGAGCAGGAAACATCTGCTTGTTTCATATATTGCAGCCTATGTATTAAGTCCCCAGGAAAACAAAATTCTAAGCACCACCCAAGTAAACAGGAAAAAATCCACTGACTTCTCTGAAGGTCAAAACTTCATACCAAATATTTGGGTTTCAGCTGAATTTTCAAGGTTGAAAACCTTTCCTGGACTTATGAAGATCCAAAACCATAGTGTCCTTCATCCTTATCCATTAGCCTTATATGATTTATGCTAAAAATTCTCACAGCTGCCTCAATTCAGTTTTTAAGTATTCTTTGTGCAGGTAAATGCAACATGAATCTGGAATGAAAGCAGAATCTGTTCTCAGTGCTAGTTATTGCTTTTCATCATATTTAAAGCACCAAAAAGCACATATACTCTCTATCCAAAATAAAAAATATCAGATAATGGCATGCAGAAAAAGACCTTCTTGGCAGAGATTTTGTTTGGTGCTAAGTCTTGGAGTTACAACATTATCTCCCTGTTGTTTGAGTCTGATGTACTGGTTCACCTTTTACCTTGGCTCGACCTGTCCCCACTTGTTCCCTCCCCTCTTTCCTTCCTCTCCTTTATACTGAAGTGTAAAAGCAACCCAGTGCTAATGATATAAAATGTGCTGGTTTGTGTGTTATACCAGCAAGCCTGTGTAGCTTCATTTTCCCTCCAAATATGGGCAAACAACCTTTTTTATATGTGCACTCCTTTTATAAAAGTGATCATTATGAAAAATAAAACATACATTATTGCTTTGAGTTAAACATGTCACATAATGTATTAAAAGCCCATCTACATTGGAAAGTGCTTTCCTCATGGCATGCAGAAAGAAAATGTTTATTTTTATTTAATCAAGAAATCATTTACACATTTGCCCTTATTTTACATACCTTTTACTGTACAACAATTTCTTTCCTCAGGAGAGTTTTTAATGCTCCCAAATGGTCAGGAAATAAAATTAAATGTTCAAAGATTTTGCCGTCTGGTGGTTACAGATATCACACTTGTGATGCTGAAGTTTGGTTGCCAGAACCAAATGTGCAGAAAGTGATTAAAAGTCTTTACTTTGGTCATGCAGGAGATGAGAAAAAAAGGCTCAGCGTGCAGTGTGACAGATGTGAGCTCTTGGAAACATGTGAACTTCAAAACCTATTATGCAGGGAGATAGGGCTTACAGAATATTCAGAAAATCTTTTGGATCAGTGCTGTAAACATTATGTGCAGAGAAAACCTCACTCTCCTGAGAAAATCTGTATATACCAGCTTACTCCAGTACCAACCAAGAAGGCAAAGGATGAAAGAAACATCTCTGCTCAAAGCATGTACAAAAAGCCAAAAAACTGGAAATCTGACAAACTCACACCTGCAATTTCCCAGGATTCCACAGAATCAATGTCTTACTAACCTAGAAAGTAGGACAACTATTTCCAAGGCTTTTGCTTTTAGACTGTTGATGTGTAATGCTTTGTTCCAGATGATGAATATGCTGTCCTTTGAAAACTAGGTTGAAAGTTCACTTCCATCTTGCCCGAAAGGAAATATGATGCATGCAGAACTAAAGCCAAAGTTGCATCTGGAGGTGTTTCATTTCCCTTGATTAGGCTACTAGCTTTCCCTATCAGAGCTCTCTAACTCTCATGGAGACTTTGAATTCTCATGATTATCCTTTAATCACATGACCTAGCATTCCCAAACTCTGATGTGTTTGTCACAGCAATATGATCAATCTTTGCATGAAGCTCACAAGACCATTATCAATTGTACATCTTTTTTGGAAAGGGAACCATCAGCCTCCCCATCAGCTTTCTTACAAAAATTTTTTCTGACACAAACATCATTTTTGCACTTTCCTGTTCTCATGACACAGCAGAATAAACTCAGTGGATGATATTTAAGTGACATTTACACCAGTGGTGGCTATGGTGGGCTTTACATTTTCACATTACAGTTGCTGTCTGCATAAATGTTTTAATTGCACCCATATTTACATAAGAATACACGAATACTCTTTCCTGAGAGGTTCTAGCTCATAGAGAGTACATGACTGACAGCACATAGCAAACATTGTTTTATCCTATGCCTGTTGATGTGGCTCTCCTCAAGCCCTTGGCATTACTGCACAACTGCAAACCACAGACTATAGTGAAAAGGCAAACATCATCCTGAATTTCTCACAGACACAGCAAACTGGAGACATTATTTACTCCTTCTAGAATGGGAAATCACAGGCACCTGGCATTAAGGAATTGAAAACAGGTACAGTGACACAAAAGCAAACTGCGCTGAATGGGGCATACAGAAAGAGGGCTGTGTAGCCATTTCAGATCTGGGGTCTGTTGCTCTCAGTAGCAGCTCCTATGCTGCATTTGCATGAATGTATTTCTGATAATATAAGCCAAAATTAACCAAAAAGAACAACTTTAAACAGTGCCACAGGCAGCTTCTGACTGCTAGCAAGCCTCCACCAGGCTCACTGACACTGGTCTCCTGCAAGACTGTGTTTCAGACAGACTTTATTTTGCACTGGTTGGAAATTCCAGGTTAATATTGCTCTGAGACACGTGGTCCTATCAGCCAGCTCACTCTGAACTTCTATACCAAAAATAAATGGAGACTGGGTGGTGGAGAAGCCAGGTCTGTTCTGTCCCATTTCACAGAGGTGTCGAAGGAGTTTGCATGACTCCCTAAAATGAGATGCTTGGAGACTGTACAAGTTTAGGATATTTGCAATCAACAAGGATCATAAGAGCTTTCAGCAGTGATGTGAACTCTTATGCCTTTGTTGAGAGTTAGATATTGGTGGGCACTGTGGATCACACATCTGCTTCCAGGGGCAAGCCAGGCATGCTGAGTTCATCTTCCTTCTACAATCTTTCCTGGCTAGTTTTGACCATCTGTAATATTTACTGAAAAACACCATTACATTTACTTTATTAGACATATTTATCAAAAAATCTCTTTTTTTCCTTCTACTCTCCTGCCTAATTTTCTCTGTTGGTCCAACTTTGAATCACTATTCCTTTGGCTGAAAGCTTTTTATTATAGTTACATAGACACTGTAATTTGAAAGCCCAGGAAATTCCTCTTATTCACAGTATAATGTTTGCTGTCATGGAACTATGCATTATTAATATAATAAGAATAGGCAAACATTACACTGCAGGAAAATTGGCACAACATCAGTTAAAGTACACAGTAAAGGTTGTCCTTTACTGAATATTTAAGCTGGTAAAGAGCAGTGACAGGGATGAGCTTCCAGAGAGTGCCTGAGGCTTTATTGGTTTTCAGTACAGAACAGTCAAGAACTAAAATCCATTCCTTCATTCCACCAGTCTCCTCAGAAGATGTTGTGACTACCCAGTGGTTATCACTTACTCTCTGCCTTTTAGTCACTCTGGGAAATAATGCTTAAACTATAACTGAGGAGGAAAATCTTTTTCCAGCCAACCAATAACCTTCCCTCTTCATCATTTCCATCAGCTTAATGCTTCTTTTTTGCTGCTTTTGCTACTTCTGTTATTTCTGGAGTATTCCCACCATGTCTTGCAAGTCTCTGACACTTGCCATCAAAGAAACCCAGCAAGGATATGAATATATATAAGCACCCCAATGAATTACGGCTATTCTACTCTGTTCTAACTAAAATATAAATAAAAATATTTGCAGTAAGAGAAATCCAGAAACTTCTATGAAATTCACAATATTCAGACAACTGCAAGGGTGGATCACAGAAAATGAGGAAATTAGTCCAGAAAAGCTTTGTGTGATCTCTGTGCCTAAGTAAACAATTCCCTCAGGATACCCTGAAGTGTATTTTATACACTTGATAAATGCCTGCCTGTCAATATTTGTGTGTGTTGCAATTAAGGTTACTAGAACTGTAATGTCACTCTTCCACAGAAAATAAATAGATTACAAACAAACTCTGATGAAAAATACACAATTGATTGCTAATCTACACACACTGATATGTAGATAATATATGTAAAATTATGAATATTAAATGCAAAAATAATTGTTCTTGTAAGAACTGGCTCATTGCATGAATCCCTCCCTCCCACGAACCCACCCTCAACACCCTGATTCAGAAGTGTTTGGGGGTGCTTTACTTCAGTGTCCTGAAAAGTTCTCTTGAAAGTAGGTTCTGACTTCAGGATCTTGGTAGGGGTCTGAATTACAAGAGAAGTTGATCCTTCTAGGAGAATTTATTTTCAAATGGTTTCTGTCTTGTTTTTACAGCACCCTCTAAGCCTTGATATCACCATGTAGTACCATGTAAGTTGTGGAAGCAAAGATTTCTTAGAGTAAGTCTGCACACCACTGCTTATAAAGGGATTTTAACTCAACTATTTTTTCTAGAACTACTGGATTATGACAAAAATGACAACGCTGCTAATGGCAGAGAGAACAGTGACAATGTGACAGTTTCCATTGACCTTTACAGATAATGTAAAACTACAAAAGGGCATTGTAAATGTTATGACTTCAACATCTTTATCTACAGCTGAAACCAGGCTAAAGGAATAAAACTTTTTTTTATATAATTATGCAAATACTAAAGTCTTTCTATCAACACATAGACAGAAAACTGATTTCATTACCCCTTGATGAGGTCAGTGGGATAATTTGGGGTTAAACAAGGTGGGAAATTTCTTCTATCAATGCATATTTTAATTGCAGACTGAATAATTACAAAGCCATCACTAGCAAAAATGCAAAACAGGCTTCTTAGAAAAGGCCCCTCAGTTTTGCAGTTCATTTTTGCACAGTCCTTTAGTGGTTAATTGGTTTACTATTTAGATGGTTGGGTGAAATTTTCTCATTGAATTCTAACACATAGTAATAATTTTAAGGATTTTTCCCAAATGAAAAGATAAACTTAAAAATAAAAGTAATTTACTTTATTTTTATGTGGTTCTTCCAGACATCTAATTAGAAAATTAATAATTCCCACTGAAGACCTTCAAAATCATAACCATAGTTGCTCTTAAGCAACATATGGATAAGTAGGTTTTCAAGGAGATCAAGAGGGGGAAAGAGAAGAGTTGTAGTTCATAAAACTTGGATGGGTTATTCACACTTGAAGGGAATTTTTCAGTGAAAAACAGAATGTGAGGCAAAATGACTTTGCAGGAAGATCAACTACTACAGAGTAGACATGGAATTCATCCATCACTTCTTCCCTGAAGAAGGTAATTCAGCTGGAAGCATCCAGTCCTCTACAGTCACGCCTATCAGATGAACCACTTTAAAAATTAAGTGGATGGATAAAAAGGAATGGCATCTAAATCAATTACATAAAGAAATCCCTTTGAGAAGGGAATGAGAAAACAACAGCATTTTTTTTCACTGAACAGAGATAAAGGTTGAGTTGATTATTTTTAGTAAGCTGTCCCAAGAATTCTGCGAAACAAGATGGTTTGACTGAAATTTTTAATCTGCAATGAGCAAATTTTGTAGTAGTTTAAGGGATGGTATGGATCTGAAACACCACTTTTACCTTTGGGCATGAAATATAGATGAATAAACATTTCATCCTGCATACCACTGCTGTGGGATCACATACTACTCCAGTGAATATCTTCTTCATTCAGGAATTTGATACACCTCCATTTTGTTGAATTCCACAGGGCTAGGATCGGCGTGATCTGCTAAATTTTGATCTATTAATAGAAGCCTATGCTATGTATACTTAGAAACACTTAAGCTGTTTGACAATTAGTTAAACTAAATGAGTATTTAAATTATTGATCAGCAAATGATTGCTATGTAAGAGTTTATGTTGATACAGTATTGCCCTGACTTCTCACTAGAAGACTTGTCAAAACTAAATATTTGAGATGTTTTTAAAAAAGTTTTCCACTCCTGTAGAAATATGTTATACCATTATAAATAAGTCCTCTGATCATGACTAGAACTAAGAAACTTCTACTCATATTGACATGGCAAACATATATATCACTATGAATTACCATCTTACCTAATTCAAGATGGAAAGATTCCAGGGAATTCCAGGAAAGTATGACATTAGCACAGATGAAGCTGCTGGGCACAACTTCAGAGGGTAGATATTCTAAAGAGATATTAAATAAATTGGACAGAAAAGCAGACAAATCTCTTTCAGAAGACAAATTTCAAAGCAGTTCTAAGAGTCAACTGATTAAAGTGCTGCAAGGTGGTTATGCAATATTGATACAAGTTTTAGTTTTAAAACCAATGAAGTCATATTTTCTACTAGATTATGGTTAATCTAAATCATAAACCAATATAACAGCAGATTTTAAATATTCTTTGTCACCAAAATAATACAAATGCTAACAATAGAAACAATAAAATTACTGTTCTTGCTCATGACACACTTTGTGAACTATAAACCAAGTTTTCTTTCTGAGTTCAGTGACTCTACCAAGAACCTTTTTAACCTACAGATCTGGTTGCTTATTTTTTTTTCTGGCTTTTATCCATTTAACTTAATTAATCTTCCATCCAAGACAAAAGTAAGGATTCACAAGTCTCATTTCCAAAAGCAAAATTATTGACTATTTCTAGATGGCATTGATCAGGTCATCTTAAACCCTTAAAGTTTCATACAAATGCTCTTATTTTACTAGAATAGACAAAGACTTGAATTAAGGTGTCAAGATATTGATAAGGATTCAAAAAATTACCTTCTAATATTTTAATAATATCTCCACAAATGATACCCATTTGCAAAACCATACTACAAAGCAAAAAAAAATTTATTCACAAAGAAAAGTATTTTCTGTATTAAGGAAAATTTTTGGAGTTGGGAATAAATAACAGGTATTATTTTTCTGCTATGATGATGTCATTAAGCACTGTTGTAAGTAGCAATGGTGATATTGGAAGAACATTTATAAAAATAAAAGAAACTAGATCCTTAGTACTTACAAATGGAGTTAACATCACTCATTTTATCAAGATCTAAGGATGTCTTGAAATATAAGCTTACTCAGAACAAAGAGAAATTGCACTTACTAGACAATCTAAGACATGTTTTACTAAAAAACTACTGAATATGAATACTTTGAATCAAAAAAGGTGCTTCCAAGGCTGAAAGTTTCTCTTTGAAGATAGTTGAAAAGAGGAAAAGGAGAGTCTGCAAGACTTATGCTGTTCCCTAAAAACACATGGAATTTTTTACCCCCAACTGTTTTCTCGATCTTTTTCTGTTTCCCCATTACTTTCTTCATGCTTCTGTTTCTGAATGCATTCTACCACCAATTTTCACATTATATTTTGATAATTAATGACAGTGGAACATCTCGTGCTATCCACAGGCCTCACACCATGTAGCCTCACATATCTCAAAATGTATTGCAAATAGAAGCATGTGTTTAGATATAAAATCTGGGTGCACAGAAATTTGCAAGTGTTGTCTAAGATCTCACAAGGACCCATGGCTGAGTTAGGTGTAAAACCTCTGTTCCTTCATTCTCAACCTACTGTGGCAGGTCTCTGTTGTTTCTCTTATCACACAAACTGCTACAGCCTGGTCCAAAAGAATCCTTGGATTCCTTTTCTAATTCTGATAGCAAAAGGAAAATAGAAGTACTATCCCAAGGCTGACATTATAGCCTGGTATGATGAGTATTCAATGATGTAGCCCCCATTGATATTAATAAAACTGGGGTGGCTCAAAATCTGCATTTAACTCCACAGTTTCACTGGATCTCATTTTTCAGCATTTATTCAGCAGCTAGACAGGACACTACTGACATCAAAATAGTGCAGTGGTAACAAAGAGGAAAAGCTGACATATTCACGTCCTTCTTGATGAGTTTTGTTTGGTGATATGGAAGTGACAGTGGACAATGTCATCCTACTGAAAAGCAGTTTATTTGCAGCCTGCACTTTTAGCACCATATTGCTCTACAGCACTAGACTGATCAGATCCTGTTATCAGCCAGAACCTGATCCTTTTGAAATCAAAGGTAGCTTTAGTATTGAATTTAATGAGGCCATCAGAACAAGTTAATGGAAAAGGTGAACACAGCAGAACTATAGTAAAGTTTTTAAAAAGCACCTCCCAAAAAAAGCTCTTCTGCATGTGCCACTGACTGAATGCTGCAGAGTTCACTGACAGAATACACATTACACAGGGATTTGAAAACAGCCTGCAGAAAAGTTTCAATTCCTCGGCTCTGAACACAGAAGAGCTACAGAGAGACATAGGAGAGTATGTTAAAAATTATTCTTGGAGAAATTATAGATTTTTCTGTTTAGTGGGGAATTAAGAATAAAATTAACTGTGAGGCAAAAATTGAGGTTTTTGAAACTGTAGGTGAGGCGGCAAGCAAATACATATTATTTATGTGATAAAAAGTAAATCTTTCATTTCAAGATGATTTTTAAATTTATCGTTTAATCCATCTAAAATGTTTCTGAATCTTTAAAAACCGGAGTTAAATTTCAAAATGAACACTCATTTTAGTAAGGAAAAGATTCACTGCAAATTGAGGAAATAAAAAGAAGGGGAGGGTACTGTTTGTTCATTTGGGTTTTTTTAAGAGATCATTTTAGTAGGAAAATACAGTGTTTCTTGATATAACATCTGGTACATTTGGAGAAGTTGAGCCTTTATTGGCACAAAATCCCTCCATCAGGCTTCAGGTTTTTTGGGGAAAGGGGACCAGATTTTTACTGATGTGAAAGAGTTGCTAAAAAAGAGGAATTTCAAACATAGTCCAGTGCTACAAAGGCCACATTTCTTTTGTCAAATTAGATGGACTTTCTCACCATTCTGCATTCAATGGCCCATTTTTTTATTTCTGGTTCCTTTTGTTTTTCTTAATTCTTTATCATGAAAAAAAGGCAGTTCTTGTACAAACTGATCCTCTATTTACAAACTCGTGCCAGGTGTCTTAGGAGGCCATTTTGTGGCATATAAATACCTATTCCTACATAGAGCATACTACAGTCTCGAGATCAGAAGATGATACAAAAAACCCTACTGAGATCATCTTCTACCACATACTTGCAGTCCCTGGCACTGTGGCTGTGTCCAGGATTCTCATTAGCAGTATCAGACAGAAGGAAACACCTTCAAGATTTTCCTCCTTCCAGATGTTAATCTAATTTCCACCTGCTAGCAAGGGATGATGAGCATTCACTGACCTGAAAGAGTGAGTAGTTGCAAGGGAAAAAGATAAAAGTTATAATCGCTGTTTCATCTCAAATATATTTCTTCTTATGCATTTCATTGCTTATTTTAAACCACATTTTTCTGGACTAATATAACAAATAGTCTTGGCTTTCCACATGGGGTATAATGTACTCTGAGTTAACAATACATATAATCTTCTCCTCACCCCAGTACAGTTTCTGAATGATTTCATGCTAAAAGGAATTTCTTGAATGCTAATTTCTGAGCAATTGCCTTGACAGGTTGGGACAGGGAATCTTCTGGATTTATTTATTCTTTACTACATAGAGAGCTGTTGGACTACATAAATGCTTGACAGGCTGCAACCTTACATCTTGCCTACAATGGACCTAATTTAAATTTCTCTTACATTGATTTAACTGCACTGGAATCAATAGAATTCCTCTTGATTTTCATTAGTGTACTGTAAAAGACAGGGATCAGGTTCAGTATGTTGAATGCAGAAACTTTTGTTGTTGTTTAAAAGAACTGCAAGTAAAGTCCAGTGAAAAGAATGTAATTAGTGTCATTCCAGGCTGACATTCTCTTTTGTTCGGTTCTCCATTTTTTTGTTTCAGACCAGCCTATAGCTGAGGGTTATGGATCAGATTGTTTTGTAGTACTCAACAGCCAAAGAGAGGAAAGTGAGCAAAACTAACTGTAAAAACCCCTGCAACTCCACTGAAATTAACTGAGCTGCACAGATGTGAGGAAGGTTAGAACTTTCCAGAGGCTGGAAAAATACAGGGGTATAAATCTTTCAACTTCATGAAGACAAAAAGTGAAATTTCGACTTGTTGTAGAGAGGCAAACCAAATGTTTTAGATTTCTCCCTACCTCTGATTAAGGTTTGTGTCTTATACTAAAATCAAATGTAACCAATACCTGTGAAGGACCATGAGAATTATGGCCCCAGACTTCAGGCTGGAGGTAGTCTACAGGTGAAGATTAAAGATGCCAACTTATTAAGAAAAGCTATACGCTGTCTGAGGCAGAAGGAATAAGTGAATAACAGTCAACTGTACCTATTAATGTTGATTGTTGAATAGACAAAATTTTCTCTAAGTCCCTGGAAATTTGTGAGGGCAGAGTGTTCTAACTGGGCTGAAGAAAAACACCAAAACCAAACAAAACTAAACAAACAAAAAACAAACCCAAACAAACAACAAAACCCCAGCCTAGAAATATATCCAGAAAATATCTTCCAGTTTCTTTCTCATGACGGTTTGGCATCCCTTTGATTCTTGATTAGGAATTAAATCATCACATTTCAGTGTATTTGCCAGTTTGTGCTCAATGAACAATGACTGTCCTTTTTGCTTCTGCTAAACTGGTAGACACATTTTGAAAATATCACCAAGAGTCTTGTCCAGCTGCAGTTTCCCTTAGAATACTCCTTGCATTAACCAGGATGAAATCCCAGCCGAGCACTATTCCAACACTGCTCTTTTTGGCTTTGTACCTTCACACTCTCTGGTTGCCTTCATGCAACACCCAGAGGCATGCAGCATAATTTCAGGTTCCTGCTATAAAAACACCATTCTCAAAGGCTGCTACATAATCCCCACACCATTCCAGATCCTTTAAACTGAAAAGAAACACAAAATAACAATTTTGCCCTCCAGCCACAGGGGGCCCAGTGGAGGCAGAAGGTCAAGTGCCTTAGAGTTTGGATGTAGCTTGTGACATTTGGCCTGACAGCCAAGAAATGGTTCCTGGCAGAATTTTATTCCAATTAATGGTAAACAGGGATAGAAACAGAAAGAGAGGCATTTCTGAGACCCTCCAAAAAACTTATCAAATACCTGCTTTAGCTGCTGTAGTATGGTAAGACAGAAACAGGGAAGACAGGAGGTGTATGGCAATGTCTTAGATAACATTCATTGCCTAGTTGCAAAGAGAATAAAACATTATTTAAATAAAAATGCAACGTGTTTTCCTGGCAATGCAAAGCATGTACACCAGAGAGGTACAAAGCACAGCTGTTCAGTAAATACCAGGATTTGTTCTGGTTGGTGAACGGGATCCAGAGAAGTCAAATTTTTTCTTGTCTGGGATTAAAATCCCTTACCAAAACACTACTCCAAACAAAACCAGAGAAAATAAATGTAAGGATTTTGAAAAAATGTGGTGATGAGGAAATTCTGGTACTCTATGAAAAAGAACATTTTTTTAAAGAGCAAACCCTTTTCATAAGAGTTCAGCTGTATGTGATACTTTGGCTGCAGTAAATCTAACATGAATCTTCAGGGCATAAAAACAAGTGAGATAAGAAGGGCATAATGAATAACTGTCACCTGTACACCAACCAGTAGAAACCAAACAATGCCAAAACTTATAATTAAGATTTTTTTACCTTTGTGATGCAATGTTGTGCTGTGAAAAGCTGTGGACCAGCTCCTGCACATTGTGAGGCTGGGATGCACATAGAAATGTCTGTGTAGAAGAAAACTGCTTTTCACTCTGCACTGCAAAGATGGAAAAGTCCTCAGTGACCTCTTCCAGGTACTTGGGGTCAGAATAAGGTTTGGAGGCAAGTCAACTCTTCTGTGCAGTTTAGATGTATCTCGAACACTGTCACTTCAATTGAGCTAATAAAGTATTATTTTGAGGTGCAAAGCTATTTCACCTTAGAGAGAGCACCAGGAGTCATTCTGTCTCCACTATGCCACAGGCTCTACAAATCTATGACCTGACCAAAAAAAAAAAAAAAAAAAAAAGAGCTCAAAGCCCATTCAGGGCTCCATTTTGTAAAGATTTTGACACTGTCAACACTTCTTCACTGAAAGGGAGTTGAGAAGCCTCTGAAAGTAAAAACTGCAGGAACATAATAGGATGAAGGAGGCAGTCTTTCTTTTGAAATCTGTTTCCAAACTCTTAACATGTACAACTGAAAAACTTTAATTTGAAGCTTATCTTCAGCAAAATCAATACTTGGAAAGCCTGGCAGATTGTACTGTGTTTAGACAATGAAGAAATTTTTCACAGTGTCCATTACAAGGTAAGAAAGCAGTTAACAAATTCTGTGAGTTTTAGAAGGACTGTAAGAACTAAGATTTAAAGATAGACCATTAGACTACATATACTTCTGAAGCAAGTGCAGACTCTGTCCTGAGTCTCTTAGTAAACAATAATTCTTACCAAAGAGCACCATACCCAGCTTGTTGATCATTGAAAATGCTTGCAATTTCCTGAAAAGTCAACATTTTTCAAAGGAAGTGTCTGAATCAAGTAAAGCTAATCTTTTTCAGTTAAAGCTAAACCATGAGGTCAAGTCATTGAAGCTGATGTATACCACTGAGAAACATAACTGTGTCTTTTCTGCATTTTCATTTTATCTTTTTAGGTAGATAAGGATTAAATTTCATGGATTTTTTCGTCAATTTTTTATTGTAACTGACCCTTCAATGAATGTATCATGTAATAAATTTCAAGTTATAGAAAATCAGACTATTTTAATTTCAAGTCTATACTACAAAGCAGATTATGAAAGAAATATAACTAGTCTTCAGACACTGAAAGTGACTCTCCATCATCCCTAACTTTATCATCTTTCAAGAACTTAAAAATTACCTCGAGCAAGTTCTCATGCAATGTATAAATGTCACAGATCATGGGAAAACCAAAGCTGTAATTTTTTTCCATGCCAGTGCAGCAGACAAAACATTTTTGGCAATGTATGAACCTTCTGAACTACTAGGATACATTTTTTTATGTAATGGCAAATCTTAGAACCAATTACTATTCCATTTGCTAATACAATCAAGTGATCTCTTCTACTGACTACACCTGATAAAGTTGTCTAATTCAGCGAGCACGTTTACTGAATTGTTGATGTTCCTGCAACAGTCACTTCGTCATTTCCTGTATTTGGGCATTTGTTATTGACTAAATAGTTTCAAGAGTTTTGTTCTTAGGAGCTGAGTTAGAATTATTTTTACACACTGACTTCCACCTGACAGTCCAACATAAACAATTGAAAAACCCATACATAAATTACTTAAACCCTATGGCAACTGCTGCTACCTTTACTGCTCCGTGTAAAATCATTTTTCCACTCATGACAGAAAATGCAAAGCTTTTCTTCTCTTGAGGGCATGTCCCTAACTTGTTGATAGAATGTGACCATCACAGTCACTGTCATGCTCTTAGTTCCTGCAGGGATGTAATCTGAGACACTAAGAAGACATTAATAGACTCAACTTGAGACCATGATAACTCTGTTTCATAGCCTCTTCTGCTAGCCAATAAATTATAGATATCGAACAGAACACAATCAGTGTGTAGCGAACTATAAATTTACAGGGTATTATCATCATTAAATACACAGATCATTAAGTTTATGTGGCAATACTTGCTGCATTTCTTTTAGATACTGAAAAGCTCCACTGAAAATACACTCCAGATACATCTTGGGCCTTTTTAAGTGGTAGTTAAAAGTCATTCTATATGCAGTTTCCAAACAAATGTTGGGTCCTTTGCTTTAGAAGGCACTGCACAAGTGTATCGCACTTATTTGTGCACAGCACTCAATTTTGGACAGAAAGTTCATGAAAAACTTAAGCAGATTTCTATGAAAGTATTTTCAGCTTCATTAATCAGAAGCCTCTCCTTAGAAGGTGAATGCACTTAAGACAGTTCCCAGTATCTTGCTTTAAGCTGTGGTTTTCTGTCTGCATGCACTGGTGTAGGGATCTTTTTGAGCAAGACAGGTGAAATCTTCACCTTTTCCTTGTTTTTAGATATCTTTCCACTCCATAACTTCTCTGAAACCCTCACCCAGCCCTTAAAATAACCTAATTGAAAACCTATCTTACTCCTTCTCTGACCATCACACGTGTCTAAGCTTCCCTCCTACCACATCTGCTCAGCAGTTAAGAGCTCACGGCACCCCAGGTCTTCCCCATCACCACCACCACTATTTATAGGTTGTTGATGAAATTTCCAGAGAGTGTGTAAATTATCTCAGAATGAATGTCAGTCCAGCCAGGAGGAGCTGGCTTCCTACCATGCTTTAAGCCATACTGTGAGGACAGTACTCATTCAGCCTTTGAAAAAAAAGTGCTCAGTGCCTATGTACTGGCAGCATTTCTAAACTGAAAAAGTGTAGGTTTAGAACAGACATAAGGAAGAAATTTTATACAATGCGTGTGGTGAGACACAGGAAGAGGTCTCCCAGAGAAGTGGTGGATGGCCCATCCCTTGAAATGTTCAAGGACAAGATGGATAGGGCTTTGAACAAGCTGGTTCAGTGGAAGGTGTTGCTGCCTGTGGCAGAGTGGCTGGAATTATGTGATCTTTAAAACACCCTTTCAACTCAAACCATTCCATTATTCTGTGTTTTGCTGTTTAAATAAGAGACCTCTCAAACTCTTCCTCAAGTGCCATTTCCTCACATGTGTTAAAAGTACAAAAAGTAGAAACGTGGTTTGTATAACATCAGGTTTTAATAATCTTAATAACCTTGCAGGCACAGGCACAACTTCTATTGCAGGTGTGATGTGTAGCACAGTAGGCTACGTGTCTTTCCTCAGCTTTGTGGTTAAGCATCCCCAGCCTGAATTCTGATGCAAGCTTAATTAGCAGTAGCATTTCTTTGCATTACTCTACAAAGGTCTTAATTGAGCTTTCCACTTATTCATGTGAATGAAATAAATGAAAACCCTTTAAATAAATGATGACTTACAAATGAAGGATACAAGGGGCAGTCGTCTTAAGTAATGCACTTGGTATAGAGTCTGCTCAAAGCCTTTAGGCACTAAATGAAGGAATGCTGGATTTGCTTTAAAAAATCATTAAAAGGGAGGATGACAGCAGCAGCACATCTTTTCCCTCCGTCCTCTCCTCATGTGCACACAGGTGTACCTCTACATTATAATATATATATATCTATCACAGCTCCTGGCAAGGAGATGAGACGTGTCTCTGAGGGGGATGACACTATGCCCATCTCCTCTCCTCTCCCCTGACTCTAGAAAAGCACTGTAAACCTTGGCAGGTGTAAGAGGAAGAATATAGAGGAAATAGGAAACAGGAAAGAGGATAGTTGTTCTCAGCCCTTCATGCTGCCTACGGGCCTTAGTGCATCCACAGAGAGCAGAAATCATGTGGTGAGAGGGACAGCAATTACAAGGGATGGAGCTTGCATTTCAATCCCATTCCCTGAGATTTGCATCCATTAAACATGAGTCCATTACTGAGATAAAAATAAAACACAGAAGTGGAAACTTTGGGTCACCTTCCTCCCAGGAAAACACTCCAATCATCAAGCTACATTCAGTTTGCCTCATGTCATCTTCTCCCCATGTCTGGATTTGACAGTGTCCTCAAGCATCAAAACAGACCCTGAAAAATGCTGTCCCTGTGTCTGGAGTCTGCATTTCCCTGTGAGATGCAGAGAGGTTTACTGGCACAGGGCAGGCTTCCAGGCAGACTTTGGTCCCCCCTTTCTCTCCATGGCAGCAGCATCAAAGAACAGTAGAGAAAACTGAAGGAAGGGACAGCACATTACCTACCATGTAGTCCTCACTTGCAGACATCCAGCACACCCAACAATGTCCCATAAGAAATGCGTACAAAGCACCTTTTGGTGCCTAGTGAACATTTTTTCCAGTTTTGAGAAAACCAGTGGACATGACCTGACAAATGACTATACAATTTCCCAGTTATAGACACAGTAAAGACATAAAGGTCTTAAATCTAAGTAAAATGAAGCCCTGTGGAAAAATATCAGAGTAGCCAATGGAGACAGCAAGATTCCAAGAAAAGCCGATTATTGCCTTGTGCCACATGGGCCATTTTCTTGACATCTAAAAATACACCTATTTAGAGTTGGAAGCACTTACTCCTTCCTATGTGTACAGACACTGTCATGATCACCAGACTCAGGCTTGTATCAGATTCCTGGAGAGCAGAAGACAAATCTCATGAGTGGTCATGAACACATCCTGTCTAGCACAGAGCATCAGCTGGCCTGTAAGACACCTCTCTGCAAAAAGCAGGGAATTGGAGGATGGACTCTAGTTGCAGCTAAAATCAATGGGAGTCCTGGAAAAAGCACAATTTTAGTCATTCTGCTGTAAAATCTAAAATAGCAGAAGAGGCAAAGTCAAGAAACAAAGGGGGAGCCAGGCTGGATTTACTGAGTGTTTTTCCAAGTTAAGCAATCTTATCTTTTAGATTTTAAAAGAGAACACTTGAAAGCTATAATTGCTTTTCAGAAATTATTGAAGGTTTAATGACAATTAGAGATTGACACACCAAAAAATATTTTATGCTTCTTATCTTCAAAAGTCAACAGCTGTTAATAAACACACTGTACTGACCTGATTAGAAAGGATGGAAAAAACCAAAGTTTTCAGCTTTCAGTTTATTCTGCAAAAAGGCCCTTGTTGACAGTGTTTTGTTTGCTGTGAGCACAGAAGGAAGACAAGAACAAAGTGAGGTTGTGTAAAAATTTGAAAGTACTGCCTGACGATTGATTGATTATGCTTGATTGATTATACCTCAAGGTAATTCTGCAAACCAGAAAATCCTATGCTGGTCCCACACTGACCGATTACTGAGGTGTGAGAAGTAGAAAAATTGCTCGCCTGTGTTTGCAGACTAATAGTAGAAACCCACCTTTCCAATAAAAATGTCAACGAGTGGAAAAACAAACATATGCCCCAGGAAAGTATATTGCTAAGGTGTGTGTTTCAGCAACTGAAATTTATGTTTTTGAGTAAGACTAAATATTAAATTGAGGAGAACATATTAAAAATATATTTATGATCTTTAATATGGTTTAGGTAAAAGTTATTACTCATTTATTTTCTGTTGTTATTGGTAGAGGTGGTGTTACTGCTGTTTTGATTTTATTGTTATTGCTCCTTTGGAACTTCTTTTCTCCTTGGGTCAAAAGAATTTTGTATTTGAGTCAGTGGCTCTGTTATTAAATCCTATAAAATTCATTCATTTGTTCTAGTCAAATATGATGTAATCTTACTTAACAAAATAAAAAGGAACATACTCTTTTTAGGAGAGACTTTAGAAAAGGTCTTTTTGCTTCTGGTTATCTTATGGCTAAAAGTCTCCTGAAAACTTTTTTTTAAATATAAAGGTTTTTCATGCCCCAAAAGATTGCTAGAGCAGTAGATTATCATGTTGGCATGCTCCAGGGAGTGCTGTGTGACACTGACCTCTGTGCAGAGGGTGGGCTGCTCAAAATGTGCATTGACCAGCACTGAAAAGCCTGCACTGAACTCTGGCCGCAGACTGAGGACAGCTCAAAACTCTGAGGCAAGCCCGGTCCCCTGGATGCAGACTGACCTTTGCCTCACCATCACCCAAATGAGCAGGCACTCAATTCCTCCTGACAGACCCAGTTTTGAAGCTTCAGTGCTCTATTTCCACTGGGAAGCAGCAAGAGGGATTTTGTTTGATGACTTGATGTACACAGAAAACTTCACCTTGATGAATTCTAGGGGTGCCTTGAAAACCATTAGGAGCCCAGCTCTCAAGACTTCTAACCACCTGGGGCACCTTGCAATATGAGAGCCAATAAAGCAGGACCAAAAGTATCTTTCCCAGCATGAATAGACTCTTGCTAAAAAAATCAATTCCAATCCACTATCTCTACAAAATTGGTTAGGAAATATGGTGATGAAGCACATCTGGCTAACAGTAGGAAATATGAAAAAATCAGATTTAATTAAGATATATTAGTTTCACGGTCCATTTAATTGTCAGACACAAAGGTCCAAACATGGTTCTCAAGCATCAACATGAAAGGTGTCCTTGTAACCTCAAAAGAAACAGGTGAAGATGTGTGAAGTTCAGTAAGTTGTTTCAGCCAACAGGGAGATGGCTTCAGTTTGAAGAAATAATAGCCCAGGAGTTGCTCTCTTTGTTGCAGTTTCCCCTCTGGGAAACTGAAAATTTAGATGGACATTCTCTTTGAAAAAATCCCATGACATAATAAACACAGTGCCTCACTTTATAGCATCACCAGCGCAAGCATGCATTGTCATTTGAAGGCAACATAAGGATAGTTGAGGCTGCCTGAACTGAAAATTTATTCACCCTAATACCAAAATGGAAACAATAAACTCCAGTTGTTTTACAGTTATAATTAGATGCTTATATTTTTGTCTCATAGTCAGTCTTGAAAAGCCCATACGGGCATTATATGAGAATTCAGTTATCAGAGCCTGATTTCTTGATCCACTAGATTTTCACTTGAGAATTAAGCCTTCTGAAAATCGAGTAGTCTGGTGTGTCTGTTGCACAACCATATCCAATCCTGGCATTTTGTGGATTCTTTGAAATGGCAAATTCCACCACTGTGTTTTCAAACAGCTGTTAGTTTCCCTTTTCCTGTCTTTCTTCTTTCCTCTCTTGTGATAAAATGAAGAAAGGTGAACTTAGAAAATAATAAAACTTTTTATGTATCACTTCAAATAAAAACAAACCATCTGTTTGAAGGAAGCTTTACTATTACTTTTCTGGTTTTCACAGTGATTTTATTTACTTGCTTTCATTACTTTACAGTTTTTCTTATAACATAAAAAGAATATAGCTTCTTCTCTTTCTTTGTATATATTCCTTTCCTTTGCTCCCTGAAAAGTGTTTTTCATACATACTACATTTCTCTTCCAGGTGCATCTTTTGCGACTGTGAACAGACAACTCTTAAGGTTCAAAATGTCTTTTATCAGAAAAAGCAGCCTGCTCAACCCTAAAAGTAACCAGGTTCCTAAGAGTTCACAGAACCAGCAGGATAAAGAAATGAAGGCAGAGACCTGGAACGCCTGTGGCATTAATAATGAAATATGGTGCTTTTCACTTCTGCATTACTGATTCAAAATGAAAGTTTCTACCCTGTGATCGTAATTCAGTGACCCATAGGAAATGTGTAGATGACCTCCATCTAACTCCCAGTAGATATTTGTCTGTCTCACAAAAACAAACACAAAGGTTAGTGCTCCAGTTAGTAGTTTCAAAAGAGGTTGATAACTGCTCTTGCCACTGCTATTGTAAATTTTTGGTCTATGTAGTTTCACCTTCTGGCTTTGCTCATCTGGAACTTTGTTGGAGTGGGAGATTGATTTTATAAACAACAAAAGGTTGTGAAACCACATGCTAACTTGGATGGCATAAGGAAGTCTGCTTCTGTGGAAGCAGAACTTCTGTGATATGATTTTATTTGCCTTGGTCTGATGTTCTTATCCCTCACAACACCTGTTTCAGTAACTTTGAAAGACTTTAGAAGCTTCTCATTACAGAGTCAACAGCTCAACGGGGATTAGCACTTCAGTTCCTTTGATATAATCACTAAATTGCAGTATGCAGACCATGATAGAACTACCAATATTTGTGAAAATTGGAGGAACAAACCCCTGAGACCTCATGAATTTACCACATTTGGCTGAGTAAAGAACCTAAAATCACATCCAAGATTCTCTGGTATAGAGCCTGAATGAAATTTCTGCCAGAATGTCTTCAGGGAATGGATATTCATGAGTACCTACGTACATCCATTACACTCAAAAGCATGTGGAAAAATATGTTCAAAATACCACTGAAGTCTTCAAAAAACCTCCCATTAGATTCAATGGACTTCAAGGCAGACTGAGAGATACAGCACTGAATCACTGTAATTCCCTTTTGCATGAATGTTCTACATGGCCCCAGGTGGATGACACTTGCAACCGCTCAGGAGAGAGCCAGTCTGCTGGGCAAGCCATTTACATATGGCATAGTAATGAATTATTTTTGTTCCTGTGATGCTAGGATACTCTTTTGTTTTCTTGTTAGAAAACAGCACAGTAAATCTCGATTTTAAAAAAATGTGTTTGGTTATCAAAACCTGTTTCTTTATTTTCCGGCTGAAAGAAGATCAATGATGAGTCTACAGGTCTGATCAATTATTATATTCATTTTCCCCAACAAAACCAGAGTCATCCTACAACAGAAATATTCATAGCAGCTCACTGCTGCTAACACACTTGGACACACCACGTTAACCCAAGATTGTACCAGTGCTTCTTTCCTTGACATTCATCTCAACTATAATCACAGGCAATTTGCATCTCCATTGGAATGCAAATTCTTAAACCCACACTTTGACCTTTGTCCCATTTAGTCTCAAGTCCCTTACCCAGAAGCTGAACAGTAGGTTATAATGACATCAAAAGGAAGAAACCTAGCAGTCCCAAGAGCGAAACATTAACAGGATTTTATAGAAGATGTCAGAGAATAAGAAGTAGCTAAGAAACTGAAGAACTGCAAGTGATACAGTTTGGAAACAAAGTATTCAAAAAACAAATTCCATAAATAATGAAATCTTATAGGCTAGTGACATCTGGTAAGAGTGACTTTTATGATAAGAGATTACTTCTCAGCTATCATCAAGATTATAGGGATTTTACCCTTTTATTTGAGGAATAATTCTTCAGTCTATTTCATATCTAAATTTATTAAAAATGTGTGAGACCCCCTAAACCCACTTAAAAGCTGATTTAGTACTTCAGGGTTTCAAGCCCAGAAAACTCCTATAAGATACTCCAATAAGATTGGTTTGCATTCACACAGCTCTATGAGCTTTTCACAGGCTTGGGTTTTTCCTTGGCCTAGGACAGGGAGCTTGTTTTGGTGAAGAAGCTCTATCTGCCACATGGATACTGTACCAAACGTGTAACGCCCGTGTTTTCCCAATGTTTCCTCCAGGCAAGGGAGAGGGTTTTTAAAAAGTCACTTTTACAAGCAGAATATTTTTCTTTTTAATTTATGGTTTTTTTCTCCTCCCTATATTGGATGGCAGTACTGAACTCCAGATCTAATGTTTTATATTAATTTTTGATGAGGATCTAATTATGAGTTTGTTGATCCCCTATTTTTTTCAAGCTGTTCACTGATTATTCTCAGAATCATGCTCTTTGCCCACTTACAGTATAACTGGTTTGGTGGGGATGTGAGGACTGCACAGGAGCGCCAAAGGCAAATAAGTTAATGAGAAGAAAAATCCAGTTTTTGTACCAATGACAACTAGGTGGCAAGCTGTAGAGGGGCAAGTTCCCCTGAAGACCAGGTTGAAGCCTTTCTTGCTAGTATGCCCTTTGTCAATAAACATACAAAGACAGAGAATACAGACAGCAAAATAAGCACACAAAAGAAAGAATTACCTTAGTGAATTCCACTCCTCCACTCCAGTTTTTACTCCATCGAATATTTCCAAATATTCAGAATGACCCAAACTGAAATTTTTGCTCATGGGTGCTTTCACCATTAATTGTGACTGCCTGTGGGCACACTCTCTGGATTAATTAATATTTAATTAGAATTATTTCAGCAAGAGGAAAGGTGAATTTCCTCCTCCTTCTTGCAAAAAAAAACAAAACATCAGGCAAAGAGTGCAACCAAAATTAGATTTGATGCAGGCTGAACATTACATTCAGAGAGTGAATGTCTTCTGCTAGCTATTACCACCTTTGCCTGCAAGCATGTTCTGAAAGACAAGGATTGCAAGAAGGATTTAAAACACTATACATTTTAGGTCAAGTCTTCACCAGAAATTATTGATGAAGCTGAATAGGAAGATGGCTATAGGGTCAGCGACATTAAAAAACTGATGTGGTATGCCTGTTCTGCTGAGCAGAGAACCCAAATACTTCCAGGGATGTAATGGTAAGATGGTGGAAAGCATGGTTAAATATTTTCCGTTTCCTCATTTCTCATACTACAAATTATGAATGTTTTGTCAAGACTGCAGACATGTCACTGTTTACAGAAATAGGTAACATTTATTATTTCAAAGGTAGCTGAAGAAATATGCATCTGTGAAGGAAAGCTGAAGGAAATATTTACTGTGGCTGCAGAGCAAAATAATAAATGCAATCCTGGCAAGCTGTTCAATTTATGTATTATCATGATTAACAGACATTATATTTGCAGCCATTTGTTCTTTTCCCAGGAAAGGTAATCCAGCCCTGGAAAAGAGAGATAATACATTTCTTTGAACTACAAGTTCATTTCAGATAATCATGGTAATTGATGTGCTCCAAAATGTTATCTTGAAAATGGGATTAAGTACATTTCATTACAAAAAATTAAGCAGGACAGTCAGAGTAGAAAATACCAGATAGAAAATTATATTCTAAACACCGTGTAATATCTTAATTCTATCTCCAAATTTTTTTCCTTCTTTCCTCAATGTTTCACTAAACCTTCATTCTGTAGCCTGAAGGCAAAGTACTTTTGTGTCATTAAAGGCTCATCGTGATATCTGGCCAACCAAAATTCAAAAGCAACATTTGCTTTACATCTTGTTTTCAGTGTCACAGAAAAATACCATTATTACTTCAGATAAACACATGTAAGAGACTGGAATGTTAATGGATCATGACTCAAAACGATTGGCCATTTGCAAAAGCAGTGCTTTGCTGATGATGTGCAAGATCACAGCCCGGTGTGGAGGGTGTGAGCATCAGAGGAATTCAATCTTTGTTAAGCGAGTAGCTGGATTTTGATCCAGATAAGGGAAGAAAATAGTCCACAATATTTTCAACTCCCCCTTTTTCTGTTTGAATATTTTCTCGGATAATTGACTGTTACCATAGTTATGCAATCATCTCCAGCTACTCTTTTATACAGCTATCAAATCTACTTTTCCAAAAAGTGATGAGCAACCCTTTTGGCTCCCATGACTTTGAAAAATATAATTTCTGAAATTTCAGACTTTTCCTCCTCACAATTTTCATATTCTCTATGAATAGTGTATGAATCTGCATATTTATTAGTTGTTTTGTAACATTCTAATCAAACGTCACTTTGTTTATTCTGTGCTCTTTCTCATTTAATCCTTGTTACTAGTTATTTTCTGCTTCCAGCACAAATCCTCTGATTTAATTTCTATGCCCTCATTAGATATCTTCATTGAAAATGAACACATGCAGCTGATTAGGACTTCTTCCACCATTTGGAATTTTCAATTTCTTTCTACTTGCCACTTTTCTTTCTCATTTTGGACTGCATGTATTTTTTGCTATTAGTTTTATTTTTTTTTCTGTAAGTGTCTACAGAGCACACATATTACCTTCTTAATTTTCTTTCCTCTATTTTAAACACTTGACCACTTCAATTTTCCTCTCAAATGTCTTCTAAACCCACAACAGCAGAAGATTCAGCTTCTTCTATTAATCTTTCTTTGGACTGTATGGTTTTTAAACAATGTCCTGGCAATTTCAATCTCCATCTATATCTACAAAGCTTTATCACAGGGTTCATGTCTTAGAAATCCTGCTTGAAAAAATAATAAGCATTTCTAAAATATTCTTCTCTTCTATTTCTAAAATATTCCTCCTTTCCTTGATCCTTCATATAATACCAACTAGGCTTTATAATTCATGAAAAATAAAGGCACTTTATTTGTCTACACCTTGTATTTAGCTCAGTATAAGCCTCTGGAACCAAAAATTAATAATCAGAACTTCACTGGACATCATCTTGAGCAACGCATTCTTGTTGGATCTGATTTGAGTGGGGAGTTGGAACAAATACCCTCTTAAGGAGTCTTCCCACCTAAACTGTTCTGTGACTTCATGAATCTCTGAACCTGAAAATCTCCTGATTTTCTAAAATGCATATTGATAAGTTATTTGTTTCTAAAATTCCCCAGAGGCCTCATTTTTTGAGTGCTATCCCTTTTCTATTTTTAAAGATAGCATATTGTCTTCACTCATCTGTCAGGGAATTCACAAGTTCAAAGTATTCTTGAGTTCTCAAATGCTTCAGAAATCCCAGGTATTTCTCCTAATGACAGTGCACTCTATAAAGCTACCTTGCAATCCTCTGAAAAGTGGCCATGAGCACATTGAGGACATAAAGCAGCCAGAATGACGCCCTGCATTCCAAACTATGATTTCTTAATGAGTTGAGTGCTGCTATACTGGCCACAGGATTCATGCATAATTAATTCCAATTCATTTTACCAATTAACCACCTTCCTAATGTTTGCACAGAGTTACTGGAAACAGTCTTGCTTTCTTCCACCATGAATTCTCTCTTAGATGCTTATTTTAGCCTCATTGCTTACGACATCATTGCATATTAGATAAATACACTATGTTTATTCTAGGTTATAAGTCATTATAATGTTACACTCGTGCTGCATTATTAATGTGCACAAAACTGCTATGTAATGCTGTAACAAACAGAAAAGAAAGTGCAGTCATCATCTATATGTGAGGAAAAGCGTGGCCTTGATTGTTAATATTTTCAAGGTGGTGAAAATATTTAAGATCACCAGAGTTCTAAATGTATGCTTTATTTCATTGGGCATACATGTGTTTGAACACCAATATTTTATGTACTCGACTCTCTCTTTGACCATCCAGCAACTTGGGGCTAATCTTGATCGCTTTGTAATTTCTCTATTATTTATAAGCACTTGAGGCTTAACCTAGAAAAGTATACATTTAACTTCAAGAATATCACTGCTCCCATCGCCATTTCTTATTTTAGGACAGAATTAAGTCCTTTGTTGGGCTGGAACGTGCTTAAAATGATGTGGATTTTAGTCATTGTTGCCAGAAATTGCATTCTCTGACATTCAGTACTTTGAATTGTGTTCTGTTGCTGTGGGCTTGGTTATCTAAGAGGTTTTACTTCCATTCCTTGAATGAAAAACTACCCCTACATCAAAACTCTGGCCTAGCATAGAAATTAAGGGGATCATTTGTGATTTCATTCAGTCTCATCTGAGGAATCTTATGAAAACTGGCCTCCAATAAATGGTAAAATTCTTACTGACTTCACTGTGGTTAGGGTTTTATCTCCAATTCCCCAGAGAGACTCAATTCCTCAAGAAGTTTCAAACTTAACTTTTAAAAAAAGTTTTTAAAAGAGAAAAAACAGAAAAATTATTTGTGAATTGGAGAAATGTATCAAATGAAGTTTTCCCTTTTGAATGAAGAGGAGTTCTTTATGAAGGACTGATGAGGAGTAGAGATTGCTTTTCCAGTTTTCATTTCTTGGGATTAATGTCTCTGTTTAACACAAAATTAAAGCAGTTGAGTGTGGCTTTGTAGTAGAAAATAATTCTAGTGGAAACTAAGAACATTTTCAGCATGAGACTGTAATTTCTGTTTCTTAATTGGTAACTTTAAAATGAGTTGCAACAAAACTGGGACCTTTATTACGTCCATCCTGTAAGGAGGAAAAAGTGACAACCAGAAACCTCTGTACTGAATGCTAATTGACAATAATACTGTTTGCCTATTGATATTTCATTTAATAAACTGGCATGCTAGACACATGTATTTTAAAGTTCAGGTTTAATTAAAAGATAAGACTAAGCAGCAGCTTGGCAAGAGGATAAAGGAAAGTGTTGAATTCTTTGTTTCTGTTGGCAAAGCAGTTGCTTTTTTTTTTTTAACTAATCTAGACTTAATGTCAAATCAAGAAACTACTTTTATATTTTTGGTGCATTTAATGAGTTACTCAAGTTTGTACTCAGGCAATTATCCTTCCTCATCTGATACTTTTATGAAGTGAAACATTTGCAGGTCCCAGTCTGCATGGATTTTTAAAAAGCTGCTTTCCCTATATATATTATAGTAGAAAAACCTTATCTTCCAGACTTAAACTATCTCCATCAGTCAGAAAGGAGAGGTTAAAAGCTGAAGTGTGTGAAGCTGAGCAAGTGATTAGCTGCTTAGAGAGCAACACTTGGAAACATTATCTTTCTACTGCAAGGATTAGAATGCAGGAAAATGCTTTCAAATATATTAGTTCAGAAGGCAACAACATTTATGGCATGCCATGAGATTGTAAAAGTGGACATAACTTTCCAGAGGCAATAAAGCTCTGTATTTTCATCTGAAGAACAGCTGGCTCTGGTTACTTTTTGTGTATCCCCTTCCTAAAACAAGTGTCAAGGGCAAAGAGAAGAGATTCTCTTCATTATTTGAATGCAGTAGCATGTGAAAACTCAATGAAAGATGAAAATTCCATTGTTATTGGCACTGAAAAAGTGACTGAGAAGCTATTCTTGTGGAAAGGAGCTGAAACAACTGGATGTGAACTTGCACTTAACAGATAAGCAACGAAACAGAGAAATGAGGCTGCACTGGTGAACACAGGAATGAACACACACATCAAAGCTGGTGTCTTGCTATGTTGATAACTATGTGGAAAAAATCAGAGGAGTCATTCAGGTGTCAGGGAGAACTTATGAAGCCTATCAACCTAGTTTTCACATAGCACAAGCTGATACCGGTTCCTTTCCAGCTTTACTAATCTCTAACAAATGCCATGGTTACAGCTGTTGTTACAGATGCTCAGAGAGCAAGTAAGACATTTCACTAAAAATGAGAAGGGCAGAAGCAGACAGAGAAGTCAACAAGTTAGCCTGTTGCAGGGTGTGTGTCTTGATGCAGTGTGAAATGCAAAATGCATTTTCTTTAAAAAAAGTATTAGCTTCTCCAGTCAAGTTTGAGACCTTCCTACCAAGTGCAAGACACATGGGCAACATCTCCACATCAATAACAGCACTGGAACTGAGACTATCCGCATCTCAAATAGTGACTAGAGACACAAAGTCATTTTAAGCTTTTCTATTCACATATGTGATCAGAAGTCTCTATTGGGCCTGAAAGCACCTTATAACAAAGACATTCTCAAAAATTATGCTGTTGTATTAAATAAAAAATTTTTTTAAAACTTCTAAAAAAAAGAAGAAAAAAAAGAAAAAATATTTTCTGTTTTTTCCAACTAGCTCAAAGTGGAACTTGCTGCACAGAGCACATTTTTTGAGGTCCAAGAACCACTGATACCCACAAGACCCAGCAAGGTGAGCATATGTACACATTTTGGGGATTGTTTCCTACAGTGTTGCATCAGAACAACCACATATACTTTAAAGTTTGATTCTTCTCTTTCCTTTTCTCGTTACAGAGTCTTGTCTTTACATCAGGCTTCTGATGTAGCTGTACATGAGTGAGGCCATGTGTACCAGTTTCCTCTATGGAGATAGGACTTCTCTGATGGAGATGGGTTCCCTTTCTTTAATTCATTACACTTGAAAAATAACTTCTGGTATCTGCACAAACCAGGGACTTGGGCAAAAGCAACTTTGCCTTAGATGTCCCACTATTCAGCTGTGATATGCAAAGCCAAAGAGGGGAAAGATTAATGATTGCAGTAGAAGAAGTAGATGTCTTAAAACTCCAAGGATGGTTAAACTGAATTTGCCTTTCTCCAACAGCAGTTGGTTATAAACAGATACTTTGGGAAAAAGATAAATGGAGGAAATTGGCATTAAATTGTTTTCCTTGAACACATTCCTGGGCTCCAACTATTTTCACCTCAGGGACTTACTGGTCTAGAATTTTCCAAATGACTTCAGTGAAACCTCTTCCATATCTGACCTTCACTGGGAAATATGTGCCCTTTTTGCTAAAAAGTGCTGACAATAAGCAGGAATTGGATATTAAAACTACACCCTGTTCCTGAAGTTGACCAAAATATTAAGGGTTATCTTCCTCTTTGTACTGCTCAAGCTGCAATTTAAAAATCAGTAATGTGCTTACTAAAGCTGGTTGCCAACTCTACCACTATGTAGATGCACACACGGGCCATTCTACTGAGGCTAAAAGTAATTACATAATAGAAACAACTTCAGTCCTCCAATTCTTCCCTGGAAGTTTCCAGGAAGAATCTTTGTTGATTTACTACATACCCTGGTGCACAAAACATTACAAACCATGTCCAGATTAGAAGTATCTAAAAGGACGAAAGGCCTTAGACACAGTAAAGCCATCTGATTTCCTTCAAAGTCAGCCAAGCAGTGCTAATACACCCCCTTGAGTACCTGTCCTAAAATGCCAAGTGTGATGAGCTACCTCTTTATGGATACTTGTCCTTTCTCTTTGGTGTTCCATAATTGCTGAAGATGTGCCAGCTGCTCTACAAGATGGAGAGCTGTCAGACTAAATTCTCCTCCCTCTTCCCAATGGATTCCAGTCTGGCAGAAAGACCACGTTCATGGGGAAACCATTAACAAGGAGAAGTTGGTAGTAGGGCACTTAGCAAAAAGTGCGAGAGTGCAATAATCAGAACACATTTCCTGTAATATTTATCAAGTAAGCAACTTGGTAGCCGTAGGCCATATTATGCCACACCTTGTTCAACAGATATCCCCACTGACTTTTAAATGTAGTTGTTTGGAAAAAATGACAAGACACATCCCCTGATACACTTGTGCTAAGTTTTAATGTGGAAAGTTTTTTTAAAAGTTGAAGGAAACATCCTATCTCACTGCAGCATCTCAAGGAACTCACTCTGAAGGGAAAGGCAATAAATATAGAAGCAACTTTTTAAATTGCAACATAAAACTATACTAGAAAAAACCCTTTAAACCTGAAGTCTATTTACCACTATTTTGCCACATGCTTACATATTACAAAACTATATTATTTTCATAGAACCTTTGGCAATATGAAAGGAAACCCTGCAAATACATTATCTACAGTTACTGACAGGCTGATAGAACATCCAAATGTTTCATAAGCGTCACTGTCAAGAAGCAAAGATTAAGTGATCACAACTAATTTTGCATTTATGAAGGCACAGTTCTTTCACAGTAGCTATAAATATCCCCTTATCAGAGTGCAATTGTACAAAGAGGTACAATTGGTTAATTACCCACTGCTAAACTTTCTTGCTGCTGCTGCTACTTGCCTTGATTTCAGTAGGACCTATAATTGCATCCTCCAGTAGTGCAGGGAGGTAGAACACAGAACCACATGTCACGGACATCTCTCAGAAGATGAAACGTAGGCCTGGATGTGCCTTCCTCCAGCTGTGTCCACACAATATGAAACTGTCCTTTTCCTTTCCTCTAGATACTTCCCTACAATCTTGCTTCACTGCAAAAAGAAAGACTCTGCCCTGTTTCTGTAGTTCTCTAAGACCACCTGCTGCCCTTTTCCTATTTTTGACTCATATTCCATGAGGTATTTGTGTTCATTTATTACACCAGATTTTAAATGGTGCAACACATATATTTAAAATGCTTCAGGCTGCCACTGAAAGTTCTGGGCAGGCATGTTAGGGCTTTCCCAGACATTCCAGAACAGTGGGCAGCAGACTCCAGGAGTGTGCTCTGTGCCAGAGGGACTCAGCCCTGATCCTGGAGTCAGAGCCGCTGATGCTCCCACTACCCACCAAAGTCTCCACTGCACACAGCACCTCTGCAGTGCCCAAGTTCTGGGCAGCTGGGAACAGAAGACATCCTTTCATTTCAAGCATTTGCAGATAGCATCATAAAATTATAAGAAAAACAAAACAGCTTTGCTTGTCCACATTTCCTATTTTTTCTGAGATATAGACATTTTCTGAGAAATCACATTCATGGTGATTTTTCTTAGAAGTAAGGGATTTTGGATAAAAAAATTCCCATCTTTTCTGTTACACCTTGCACAGCACCTCTAACACACATACTACAATGTCTCCTTATTCCTTCAATTTCCAAGGTCACAAGAAGGAATCAGAACCCATGAAACACTGCCTCTGCAGTCCTCATCACCACCTCCTCTCCCTGTGCAGGAGTTACCACTGCTGCAGCTCCTGTAAACTCCTTCACCAGCTGGACTCTGCCTGCCCTGCTCTGCCCTCTCTCCTTGGGGACAAGCACTGCTTTTCTTCAGCACAAACCTGTATCACAGTACCCTTTCTGCCAGCACTCACTCTCCAACATCCAGCCAATGAACCTGAGCTTCTTTGTGGATTTAGACAAATTATAAATTATGAAAACATACATTAACAAAAAAAAAATTTAAAAAACCAAAACAAAACAGCAAAACCCCAACATAAATACTTCATTCCTTATTCCTCTCATCCTGCTAGCAAGATGACATTTATTTAAATCTTACATATTCATGACTTTTGTATCTAGCTGGAATATTCTAGAGCTGTTAAACTTCATCTTTCTGAGCAGCTGGAGTCCTGTCACTGCCTTTAATGGTGCACAAGAGACACATCCAGTGAAAAGGATCTATGAGAAACCCCAGTAAAGATCAAGCTGACAAGAGAAAGCCTGCCATGATCCTGTGTTGATGGTGTCAGCAGGACCACTGAAGTGAGAAGCACAAAATTTTTCTTTGATGACAAACACCATTAAAATTTTCCCTCACAGGCCTCCGCGGGCTCTGACACATAAGGGGCTGTGACAGCTCCATCAATCAGTTCCTGCAGATCCCGAGGAAACCAGCCATCCCCACACAACCTCCACCATGATACCAACCTCGGGGGTTGTATCAGACAGCTAATATTGCACTTCTTGATGCATAAGGCCCAACATAAGAAGTTATTCTCAGATTTCTACTCCCAGATGCCAAAATTACCAAGCAAAATCTCTGATGCCATTTTTACCCTCTCTGCTGTTTTCAGGGCAAACTGTTAATCTGTCAAGCCTAATTCCTGATCCTAAGTTTATCTCGGCAGCCAATCCCTTGATTGGCCATGCTGCACTCGAGTTGTGGGCTCTTTTAGCTATGCCCTGTGCCTGGACTGGCAGAGAAAGTCTGGAGCTGCATTCACTCCATTTTGACTTCCAACAGTGCCCACCATGGCTAGATGCTCCAGGACAAAAGGTGTGGAGAGGCTCAACTGATGCAGATGTGACAACATGTGCCCTGGGTCAAGGAAGGGGAAGCAAGCAAGCAGAGAAGTCAAAGTTTTCCTGGTTCCAGGTAATGCTTCTAGACAAATGCAAGGGAATGCAATTTTGCCTTCAAAAATAAAATGCTGCTAACTTGACCTGAAGTAACTACTGTCTTGTGTGGAATGGTCCTACAATATCATCAAAATATGGTATAAATTAATTTATCAAAGCAAAGGAGTTTATTGTAATGATTGACACGACAGTTCCTGTGCAAAGCTCAGAGAATACTGAGCATATATGAGCATATATTACTGTGAGATTAAGTCAAAACATATTAATATGTCCTCATTTGTCAGGGAAAATACAAATATTTTGCTTTTGTCAACACATCGAAGTTGTCATTTCTAGCTCCACTGTCTGTGTATAAACAATGAATATACTCTCATACTTGGTGCCACAGGAACAAAACTCGTTATCTTTACAGGCAAATCAAATAACAGCTTTTAAATCTCTAAAGCATTGCTCACAGAAACAAGAAAATCCATAGAAAGGACATAATTTTTTATGTGTTACAATACTAATCTTGGAAAAGTATTGCCACAAGGTATCATTATGTCAGCAAGTCTAGGAGAGCTATATAAAGCATTCAACCTGCATAATAAAATTACTATCTCCACATTTATTTAGAAAAAATATAGAAATTTTTGGCCTAGAGACAAGTGATAGAAAAGCTGAATAAACTATTGTCATGGCTCAAATAAAAGCAGTACCTAGAAGCAGAAGGTTGGGGGTGATATTCTCAGGGTTTAATTTGGTTTTTGCAAGGTTTACTGAAATTTTTCATCCAAATAACTTAGCCACACAGCAAACATAGCTTACCTGATGTGACAGAGCAGCTGATGTAAATAGATATTCACAAATTCAAGTTTGCCTGAGTGAAATACAGATTTGTAAAATAACAGCATTTTAAAAAGGTTAAAACATTTTAATCTCATATTTTTAAAATGCCCCTTTGCCTGAAAGCGATAAAAGCCCAAAGTCTTTTCTCTGGATTTGATAGGGTTTTGGAGCTAAACTGAAAAATTAATTCTATTTTTTTCAGATTTTTAAGGCAATCAAAAATCAGTTACTTAAGTACAGTTAACTTTGATATTATTTCACTTTGAAGAATTTGTACTGATAAGGGCAGTATTACACTAAGCACATTTAACATTCCCATGTTCCTCCAGGAATAAGGGCACTTGAGCAAGTTCTCTTTGCTAGTCATCCCAATCATAACTATTACAGATAAAACACACGGGTCAGTGCAATCACCTCCTTGCATCTATGTTTCATTTCATTGTAACTTCAAAGAGAATGGGGCACACCACTGTTTGCCACTGCATTTGTGCACAAATACAACCACATATGTACATAGGTGCAAACAAAAAATTCTTGTTCTGCTTTGTTTTTCGACAGGTCATGACAATGGCCTCTAATAGACTCAGTGCACGTGTGGAGCAGCATCATTCTGAGTGAGAGCAGAGCTGTTGGGTGCTCAGAAGGCAGCATCAGCATTTCTGTTATCTATGGCTTCCAGAGAGCCCTGTAATTCACCCATCTTACTCTGCTCCACCATCTGAGCACAGAGAAAGCCTGTGTTTGGGGGGATATCTGTGTTTGTTCAATGATCACGTGTTTGCCAAGCGACAGGCAATGGTATCTCCAGCAGCCCTGTTGCCTTTCACACTCTATTTGTAGGCTGAAGAATAATATGGACAGGAAACAGCATCCTTCGCAGATTGGCACTTAAAATTATTCGTGTATCAGCCTTCCTTCGATAGTAAAGGGAATTCGATCACTTTGTGCTTCTGAATTCCAGGCTTTCACGCTGCTCAAGTATTTTATTTCTATAAAAAATAAGTACCAGGTTTTCCACTAACAAAAGCTTGGTGGTTTTAGTCCTATTTTTTTCAGGATATACTTTATCACATGAATTTCATGAAAGTGTGCATAGAAATATCTTGTCCTGTTTGGATTTTCAGTAACCTTAGAGAAAGGACAGGGAATTTCCTTCTTACTGCCATTTCTAACTAGTATTCAAATGCACACCCATACAAACACACACACACACCTCTCAAATAAATATATTTTGTATAGCCATCCACTGGTTACCCTTGTAATTCCCACATTCTCTGTAAAGAGATTCAGAGGAAAAAGTGTTCGTGCAACAAGAAATAAGTGGAGAATTGTTGGGTTTTCTTCTTTGTTACTCATTTGGCAACAAAATTCCATGTGTTGGGAGGTTGCAGTAAAGATAGCAACCTTCTGCAGCCTGGTGTGGGGGGAGAATTGTGCTCCCTAGTGTTCAAAGGCATTTTCTGCCCACTGGTCCAGTTCTGTCTGGCAAAGCAAGTAGCTTTTATAAATGGAGCCTAGTCCTGGGACACTGGAATACGTGTCCTAGTTTGATTCAGTCACAAAAACCTACTAATCCAAAAATCTTTTGCAAAAATCTTGGTTCCTCAAGGTGAACCAGGCAGCCTAGAATTTAATGATTAGGTTTTAAAATATTCATCTTACCAGTCTTGGGAGGAAACTCAACATTAAAAAAATAAAATTAAGAAAAACGACATATTAATTTCTGCAACTAACATCCCCCATGAGTGGCTGCTTAATGAGGGCAGGGGGGTTCAGCTCAGCACTAAAATAATGGGACAGGCTTACAGTATTACACAGAGTCCTGGCACAAGCAGATAGACACATTTCCCTCTTCTCCAGATCACAGTAAATCCTGGGTGCCCTCAGCCAAGTAATTCCATTTCTCTGCTGTCCCTTTCTCTGGACCATTGCCCATGATTTCTTTAGCCTGGCAAATCTCTGGGACAAGGGTTGTCTATTATGACATATTTGGATAGCAGCAATTCCAGTGGGCCTGAAAGGGATCTCTACACACTAACAAGTACAAATGAATAACAACAGAACAAGAACACTGTCTTTTCTTAAAGCATCTTAAATCCCTTTTTCTATTCCTAGACACTTCACAGTGCTTAATGAGCATGTGAGAAAAAGCCACAAAAGGACATTGCTTTGAAAGCAAATGCTTGCTTGCAATTTTGTATGGGTAAATGGCCCATTTTTTCATGTTCAAGTTCAGTAAGTAAAGACTTGGCTACTTCATATTTGAAAGAAAATCTTCCTGAACATGCACAAAGCCTGTCAGCCTGAAAAGTTGCAACAAACTGTCTGAAGGAAAACAAAAAGCCACAGACAATCATTGAAGGAGACTACTAGAGGACACATGCTAAAGGCTTCAACAGATGTGTTGGGATCAAGGACTGGGGAATACAGATAACTTCAGACAGGTTAAGAATCTGCATGGCAAAAAGACAACCTCATAAAACACTGAAAGGTTTATAAAGCTGTGTCAACTGATATAACAGGATTCCTTTCTTTTTAGACTGTGTTATCAATTCAGCTTCTCTGGCAATTCTGTTCTCTATCTCTAATAGACCTACTGAGACTAAAAGTAGACCTGAGTGGTTTGCCTCTTGTGCTGATATGCTGCTGCAATGCCCATGAAAAGCTGATATCGACACCATCATACAGGAGGGAGAAAACCACAGCCAAAATGAACAGTGCCCAAGGAAGCAGAAACCCAGCTCACTAAAGAAAGGAGATGGATGGTTATGCGACATGGGGCACGCTTCACTAGATCTGATGCTCATCTGGAGGCTTTCTCTCTCTCTCTCTGTAAATCCAACTGGATGACAGCTCTTGCTTCCTTTTTATTAAGATATAAACAATGCAAAGAAAAAAACAAGTCCTCTAGCTCGCATGGAGGCAACTAGAAACCAGTGTTAAAAGAGGAAAGTAAATACTTCTATTGTCTGGTTTCAATTTCCAACACTTATTCCCCCCCCCCCGCCACCCCAAAAATATAGATTTGCATCAATTCAGTACTCATGAGCATGATGCCGAATTGCATGAGGATAATTTAGCCTACTACATATTAGCCAAGATTAGGCATAACGCAGAATCGTCCAATTTTGTGCTCTCCTAATTAGACAGTCCACAGTCTGCCTATGTACATGGCATATGCAATTCCTCCTAAAGCCAGACAGAGAAAAGTACCTGTAGACTGATCCTTATCCTTTAAGCAGAAGTTTCTTTGTCTCATTCTGACTTTTACATCACACTGCAAAAATTCAAAAGTCAGGAGCCCAGAAAATAGTTTGGACTTTTTTTATTACCCTACCCAATTCTATCTACATTTCCTACACACGCTCAAGCTTGGTGGGAGTTAAAGAACTAGCTGCTCTTTGCTCCTTTGAATGTTTCCCCAGAGCTGACAGCCAAAAGCTTCATTTTGAACATCTGGAACAGTAAAATCAAAAAACAGTAGTAGCACCACCAAATTCTGTGTATCAGCGATGAATGCTTTCTTTCTCTCAGCAGCATTTTGTGCTATGCAGCACTAAATGCTTCAGCTGAGAGTACTATAGTCATGTGAGTGTGTTGACATGCCCTCTGTGAAAGTTCCCAGAAGCACCATCTACCACAAGTTATACTTGCAGCAGAAAGTATCTCTGTGTAAGCATTGTGCCTGCCTACCTAATCAAACTAGAAATATCAGATCGTTGAGAAGAAAGCTTTTGTCAAAGTTCTATTTCTTCTAATTAGCTATCATTATTATAACTACCAACCACGTTTCAGAGGGAAGATACTAAAAGTTAGAGTCATATCCTAGGGACCTTAAAATCCAAATTAGAGAAGGCACATCAGCAGATGGCAGGCACACAAAGATGTGAAAAATGGGAAAAGACTGAATAGAGAAGCCTTGTGCATGAGAGCATGAGCTCCTCACAATGTGTTTGGCATTCAAAGGAGATGTTTTCAAATACGGCAGTTATCGTGTCTTCCTGCACTTGTGGTTTCAGGCAAGGCGATGGAAAGGTTTATGAAATTATGGTGCACTTTAAAACAAAAAAATCCACCAAGGAGCTGCTCAAAGATGAGCTGGGGACTGCCACACCATCCCTCCATGGGAGGGATCCTGAAGGCGACAACCATTGCAAGGGGTTTAGAGCAAAAGGCAGCACTACTCAGTATTTCAGATTTTCTTTGCATGACACAAAAGGGCAGCTCTTGAGGTCAGTCACACACCCCACATGAGCCAGGGCTTGACTTCTTCAGGCACACACACTCACGAAGAATGGAGCCAGGCATGAACATTCCTGTTCACTTTCCAGGATGGACAGGCAAGAGCCAGCTCAGACCTGGAAACTCTGCCAAAGAGGCAGTAGATAAACGCTTGGGCACAGCATCTCACAAATGCAGCTCTGCAGCTTCCAGAGCAGAGCTGGCTTGATTTTGGCTGGCTCACAGAGTGGACAGGGAAGCTTACAGCTGTCTGTGCCCATCTGTTTAGACATGCCTTAAGAGCCCAACAGAAGTTTTGGCCATCAACACCAGATGAAAAGCGTGCCCTAAATTTAGGGCATTAAAACAATTTGGCAGAACAAATTAGGCACTAACACAGATTCTGCACCAAAATTGTGGAAGCACCTCCAGTTTATGACATGTTAAATTATAGGCTAACTTGTCAAATTAGATTTTAAGTCTGAGGGGAACAAATCCTGACAAGAAAAATAAGCAATGAGAAAAACAGTTTGCCAGAATTAAAGAAACCTTCAGCACTGAGCATTCAATAGTCATGGGAAAGCAGTGTTACTATGACTACTCACAGCCAAGGTATTATACTCCATCCTCAAAACAACAGCAAACAACATCTGTGTTTCTACCTAGACTATTCAAGAGTAAGGGGGAAACACCTGAACATCCAGAGGTTGCTTCCTTTGCTCTAAGACATGAACTGCAACAGGAGAACAAGATGTAACCTTGTCAAAAACATTCTTCTACGTGAAATGCTCATTAAAATCAAGTGCCTACCCATTCCTTGATTTTTTCCTTTTTTTTTTCTTTTTGCCTGTCTCCCACTGTATAGGTAACCTGAACAAGTAACCAGAATATCTTTAATAGAAGTGATTTTATGGCTCCCCTCTCTGTCCTGCTACTGAGTTGCACTCATGGGAAAGGTCTGGAAGGAGCAAAGAGAGCTGTGTGTGCTGTGTGGGAGCTTGTGTCATGGAATGCTGAGCATTTAGAGGGGAAGCCAGGCTACCTGCTGCCTGTGGATGCTGAACAGCACAGCTCTAGGCACCCACACGCACAACCAACCAAGATACAAACTTTAGCAGAGACCTGGCAAATTATGGGACAGCTGACTGACAGCTGAAGTAAAACCAGATTGCCCAATAACAGCCCAGTCCCATATGGAGGACTGGACGTGTAAATATTTTTCATGTGCATGCCACAGTAAGTCAGCAGAATGAATTTGCAGGAACAAATATACTGTGGTGACTTCAGTCTCAAACCTAAACCATGGTATTTCAGGATTCTGCATTTCTTCCTTCTAGCTTCAGCATTCCTCTTTCACTATCCCCGCCTAGAAACTGAAGGCTGCTTCCTTGTCTCGAGGGATAGTCATGAAAATCTACAGTAAATGGAATTATCTATACCAACAGATGTAATCCACACCCTCTATATTTTGGCATCACGTAGATGTTGCAAGTAGAGTAGGATTAAATCAGTTAAATCAGTATTTCAACAGCTTGAACAAGAAATCAATACAGAAAAGAAAATAACAGAAGAAAACTAATCTCTCTGAACCTCTAAGAATGTTACATGGATCAGCAGTTATCGTGTAAACTAAAATTCCTCCCACATTCCTTTGACCTTGTCTTAACTTCCACGAAGCTTTTAATATCAAATGCCCAGCTTTGAACCTTCCTCACTCCTTGGGAAAGAAATAAGACTGAATCAGTTTTGAGACAATTTATCTATTTACCACGACTTCCTTTTTATTTCCAAAAGGAATTACAACAGTTTAAAACTAAGCTTGTCCAGCGATCAGCAGAAGTAAGAATTGTGTGGCCCAAGCACCCTGAGGAAGGCCCAGCTCCAAGACAAGGGTGGCAGGCAGGTGCCACACGAGGGGCTGAGTCAATGGCCACCTCTTGGCTGGATTATTCCTACTCCACAGCAGCACAGCAGACAAACACTTGTAGAGTCCAGTCTGTCTCCCTCCAGTGATTGCAGAGACCCCCACCATGAGGGGTCCTAACCTGATTACTTTAATTAAGTGAATACTCAAATAAAGCTAGCTAGACAATATGAATATAGGACCTGCTTTTAGAATTACATGTTTCTGAGCAAAACACACTAGTCTCAGGCACTATTCCATGTGGTTACTTACAAAGCATTAACTACCTCTATATTTAGTATTTGAGGAAGAACTTGACTGCCAAAAAGCTTGTGTTTTTTTCCCAGAGAAGACATTTATTTCTGAGTTACGAGGAGGAAAAATGAGAAGCATGGGGAATTAAAGCAAATATAGTCAGGCTCAATCTTCTGTCCTGGAGTTCAACTAAAATCTGGATTCCCCAGTGGCAGGAAACTCGGACAGGCTTGCACAACTGCCACTTAAATTAATCTCTACAGAATGTGTAGAAATAAAATAACTCAGGATAACTGTGACTAAATGGAAACATGAAGTGATAAGGCATAGGTCTCTGTCCTACTGAGGATCTACAAGCAGAGTTTTCAGTGAGTACAATGGTGATTCAGGCAAGTAGATATATTGTTAGAAATATACATGGGAGATAATGCAGCAACTGAGGAACCTAAGTCAAATAAGGATGGTATTTTGTTTATGCAACGCTTCTTGCACTTATTAAGTTCATTTTTCTATTCAAAAATAGGTTAATATTTTCAACTTTCTGTTTTGCTGCATCTGTGTTTTGCCTGTTAACATGAGTAATTTTGACAATAGACTTCAGTTTAACATCAGCAATAGAATTATTTTTTTCTATAAATGTCCTTCCTTAATCATTTGAATTTCCTGTAGAAAAATGCCCATTAAACTCAGAAGTTCTATGAATGAAAGAATTTCAGATGCAGAACTAAAACTTAAAAAATCTCTATGAAATAATTTGAAGTCTTGCAAGATGTATTTAATAGCAGGCGAAGTCTGAAAAAATATCACACTATTTAGAATTAAATAGCAAATATTTTGGGATGCTAATGTTCACTACCATTTCAAATCAGACAGCAGACTGTGTGCAAATACCAGGAAAAATGTTAATAAATATGTACTAACAACATAGCTAATGGCTAGTGTGCCTATACAAGCATTCTTGTTTCACAAGTTATTTTTAACTTGAAAAAAATGCAGATCTAATTGAATTAAAATTTTTTGTGAAAAGGCAAAGGTGGGAGAAGTAGAAGTAGTGATGACAGGAAGAAACCAAAATCAGAAATGTTCAAATCATTTGCTTATCATTCATCAAATCAATTGTCTAGCATTTCAATGTATTTTCAATTATTTTGTTTAGAAATGTTATTTATTCCAACAAATGCATGGTTAAAAAACAAATTGCCTCAATATAAAACCAAAGCATTTTGAAATAATTTAAAAATCAAAGCTGTAATGATGAAATATTCATTTCTCACTGATCCACCACAGCAGATGCTTTAGCAAAGTGCATCATTGTATATGAGGTCCAGGAGGAAATTTATGCCATGTTTCAAAGGTATGAGAAAGAAGTGAGTTTTAACTTAAAAGTGCTTAAGTTTGTAGTGCTGTGTATTCAAACTGTAATATTTCTCTCCCTGGTTAAAAACTATACAGTTGTCTACTCAGGAATTTTAAGAATTCGCATCATCTAGAGACTTTTAAACTCCAATTTCTGAAATTATAATTATTTTCATAAAAATAAATTGCAGGAGCCCCTATTTTTCCATCCCAAGCAAGCTACATGAAAGCCTGCTGAGAAAGCACGGATCTCAAGGGTGCAATGTTTTATGCATGCAGGCTAACATACATACTAAAAATACGTTTACATAAAATATATAAATTACGCCGGTACACATTTTGCTGTCTTGAACAATTGACAATATCTTGAACATGATATTCTGTGAAATGTACCAAATAAAAAAAATCTAAAGCACTAGTTTAGAATAGTAGATAATTCTTTGGTTAAAAGTTTTGGCTAATTATCACCTGCATAAACACTCATTCTGTTCACTCACATCACACATTAGCTATGACCTCTTCTTTTTTCCATTTGGGAGCCAGTCAACTCCTACTCAGAAATGTTTCTTTCTGACACAAAAATATGAATAAAGTATTGCATACATCATCAAACTTATAAGTAGTTAATATTTCATTAACTCTGTTTTCACTCCAGAATTTCTGCTTAACTTTTTAGACATATGATGCTCACAATAAATTTTGAATACTTCTATTTAAAGGCCACTTTGCCCCACAGGTATCATAAGTACACTATTCTAATATTCATAGCATATATAAAGGTAACAGCTGAATCTCAGTTCTTTGACAATACATTGTTTCAAGTAAGAAACAGAGACTTTCTGTACAAAAATTCCCACCAAACAAATAAAACACTTCCCCAGGGGGTCCAGGCTATTACAGCTTTTTCACTGACATGAAAATCTGTGACTCTTTTTACATTCAGAGTTTATAAATCAAGGACTCTTCAGTTTGTGAAAAATTCGATAATGGTTTAGAAAAAAAAAAATTTTTGTCTTACACTGTACCAGTAATGGGGACTATAAGAACAGTACCTAATTCTTCATCATATTTATATAAGCTGGTTCATTACACATGAAAATATTATTTTATCATTTTCCTTTATTACTTTTTTTCACTTGATTTGGCTGAACAAAAGCACTGCAACTACATCTGTGATTCAAAAGAAGACTGAAATAGAAAGAAAATAATTTAAATTTGTGAACTTGCCTTTGTGAACACCCTTACTTTTTGCTGTAGTGAGCTTGCTGTACCATAAATGCTAAACTGGATGTGACTCCCAGTGTTTTGCTGCCAGGGTAGTGTCTGCTTAGTTAAAAAAAAGACAACAATTAAATTTGGACAGTTTCCATTGAACTGGAAGAACACTGCAATAACAGATTTTCCTGAAACCATCAGAAACAAGCCTAGACATTCTTTTCTGTAAGGCTCAGGATGCTGACTTCCTTTCCTAGCCCATGTGGTACCAGTTTTACCCTTTTCCACAGAGGAGAGCAGCCCAGCACATCTGAACCCCAGCTAGCCAGGTACTTATTTACAACTCGTTGCCAGGGAAATCCCCCCTTCTTTCACAGGTCTCCACCCGAAGCAAAGAAAGGAATATTTCTTTGAGATAGTGCTGAAGATGCCTCTTGGCAACAGCAGCAGTTAAATGTCTGTTATACACAATGAGCCTCTAAAATCACAAAGCATCCTATAGTTTGGAATGGCTGGTGGCACCAGCTTTCAGGTGACTTGAGCATGAAGCAGGGGTTAGTAAGGTCGGAGTGAGATTTGTGTGAGGGAAGGGAATGTCAGAACTTCTCCCCATGCTGTTTCTGGAGTTCCCCACCTCTGAATGTCTACTTACCATCCTTGTTTAATTTTACAATGTTATTTTTGCCCCTCACAGCTGAAGGAAAACAAAGTCTTAGACATATTACACTGAAGACTCAGTCGTAAGATTTCATTCTTACATAAATATAGGGATTAATACATACAATTATATGAAGATTAATCCCCTAACTGATGCCAGATCTGTATTGTTCTTAATATTACATATGTTCCAGTGGTGCTATTTAAAGCTCTCATACACAGCTTTAATATTTGAATTAGATTTCCTTAGGTTTTTTATTTACAGCTCAATGCTCTCTGCTTACTCTTGCCTGAACTATCTTTCTTCTCTAAGTCACCACCTCTCTTATCAGCTTCCAGGCTCCTTCCTCTTTTATTAGAATTTAGCACTGTGTTGATGCTTACAGGTTCTTCTGTAAATTTACCAGTGGCTTTTAAAGTTATAGCTGGAAACTTCTTTATCAACTGGAATATAAAACACTTTAATATGCAATCATGTGTTGCAATAAACAACATTGTTGAAATATTTCAGGGGGTTACTGATGTTTAATGAGATACTCTCAAGAACAGTAGAAATAGAGGGTTGGTGACATTGTTAGTAGACTTTGCTTTAAATTTTTGGTAAAAAGTGTACAGATTTATTTAGAGAGGCTTCTTGTTATTATCCTTTTCTCTACACCCAGACAAGTCAGTTCTGAGTGTTTAAGGACTATGTGGGGATACATAATAAAGGAAACAGTGAGAGCACGCATAGAGGACTTTAAGCTGTTGGGGGTTTTAACTTAAAAGAGCTCTGGGCCATACCCAGAGTGAGCACTGTTCTTGCTTTTTTCTTCCCTGTGTTCACTGGGACCACAGTAAGCACACTTGAGAGGTATGGGTAAAAGTGTGAAAGGGGAGAAAAGAATATACATTGAAAAAAAGTGAGACTTAAGCATAGACACTGGGATAAATTCAGAATTCAAAATATATGAACAACCAGCCAATAAGCTTCACCCATGTGGTTCTGGAAACAGACTTCCAGACGGAGTTCTGGAAACAACAAAAGTATCTCTGTCAGCAGAATCAGCAGTAAAGTTCTGACCTAGACAACAAACAAAATAATCCACACCTGAGCCACAAGAACTGTGTGTGCCCCAAAGGAGGAGGATGACTGTCTCTATCTATAGCTAGCTGTATATGCAGGCTCTCCACAGGTAGTTGAACCTGGTTCTCAAGAGTTTCCATTCTAAGGAAAGGTTGAGAAAGATTCAGGAGAATCTTTCCTCTGTGAATATTTGATTGTTCAAATTCTGGAAAGCAGATAGTTAGACATTCAGCACCCACCTCAAAACATGATCAGAACATTTATCTCGGAACTTAGAGGTTCTTTTTATTTTTGACTGATATCTGTTTGCTTTGAATAGAAGGTTCTATGTGAAGACTTCAAATTTCTTTTCATGCATTCATTTAATGACTACCACACACACAAAAAATCCCTAACACTTTTTAAAATCATCTACCTTACTGACTCTAAGTTTAGTCTGTCCTGTAGGAAAAAAATGCCTTTGGTTATAGCTTGAGAACTTACTAACATAGGTTTTTCAGTTTCAAGTCCAGATTTCTGCATCCCCTCTCCCGTTTCATCCTCCACTGTCAGGAAGTGCTTTCTAACTTTGCTATTGCTTCTTAAACCAATAGAAAAGTGATTTTGAAAACTTTCCAAACACATGGACAGGTTAATGGTTCATCTAAAATGTACATATGTACCCACATAAACAGGGGGAAGAGGAAAAAAAGAAGGATGGAAATGGAAGGAAGGTAAGAACACTGTTCTTTTAGGAAATTTATTGGAAATATTTCTCCAGAGCACTTAAGGGCACTAAAGTAAAGATTTCTATGCAAATACTGTATACCAGTGAAATAGTGCCTTGACCCACCCCACTGAGTATGCTGCAATTAACCAAGCCAGTTAGTAAAAAATGAAATTAAAAGGCCATAATTGAGCATTCCAGTAATGATGTTCTTAGCAGCTTTTGAGAGATTCTAAAAGACTTAGCCCCTTGCAAATGTTAATAGCACAGACAGCAATGGATTACTATTTTATTTGTATTTGAAATAAATTATAGCCTATGCTTTCTCAGACACATCTGCTGAGACTAAGTCAAACATTAAAAAAATAACATTCAATTCTTCACCTTTCAAAGTCCACCAGATACATTCAGGACAATCTGTAGAAACTTACTGGGCTAAAATTTACTGGGCTAAAATGCTCAGTGAGATGGCTAAAAGCGCAAGAGCTGCACTTGATGGAGTAGCTACATAAAGTTACCATCCAGAATGTTTTACCTTTTATTTAAAAATTCAGTCATTTAACAGAAAACTTCTACCCTTCCTGACAAGGTCTTGTTATTTCACTGTGTAAAGCCACATTAGGTCATTACGGCTGCTACCTACCACCTATCATTTATGTGGTTTTACATCAGGTTAAAACCATGCCCTTTCTGCAGAGTGCAAAACAGCAAGGAAAAGTGAAGGCCAAGAGATAGCAAACAGTACAGCTTGTAGTTCCAGTACAGCACCCAGTACACAAGGGCTGGGCTAGGATTCTACAGCCTCAGTGGAAGTACTGTGTAATGGCCACAGTTTGCTGCCATGAAGCTGGTTTGCCATTTTGGGCCACCTCACAGTTGGCTCAGCTCAACATCTTACACTCTCTTATTGAACTCTGCCATGTCATTCTCTTGGGGAAACCTCCAAGCACTGTGGCAGCATCTGACAGGGATGTGGCTCCCTGGCAGTGCCTCCCCAGCCTGGGAGTCACAGAGCAAGTGTTGTTATACATTACAGAGTTTCTGTGCAAACACCTGGGAACAGTTTCCCTCCAATCTGCTGTGTCTTTTGAACCCTTCTTCATTTGTATTTGATCTAAAAAAGACATGCTAGAATTAGGAAAGATGTAGGCACAATCATTTAATAAACACCATTCTGTTTGAAAGCAAATTGGAATGGACATTTGCAAAAATTGTTTGTGATCAACAAGGTAAGCAAGGGACAGGAACAACATTAAATCAAATTGCAGCCACATGCAGTAAGTGTCAGATGTGCCTGCAGTAGTAGCAACTGTGAAAACAAGACAGAACTCATTTGTTGAAGGTTGTGTTAAGGTAATGCAGAGTTTTTCTTCACGTCTTGTCATCTCATATGAAGTGCTTATCAAGTTTTTTTACAGCCTCTGTGAAATTAGCAACCTCTGACAAGCTCCTGAGGGACAGCTCTCTGTTTTGTAGCGGCCTCTAACACAAGAGGCCCATGTGTGGGTGCTGTGACAGGCATCTAGAAGAATTAACTCCTGTGGTCTGCTGCATGATCCCACCAAGCAGAGGCAGAAAGAGATCAAGAGGGTGGAGTTTAGGATGTTTCGCAACTGATCACAATCCTGTTCTGCATTACACGGAACAGCACCAAAGTGACAGACTGTGCAGGAGCAACTGTCTGCCACACCATGTGTGGAGTTAAAAAGGCCAGAAAATTCTGATGCTACTAGTGACAGAGGACCACTGTGCAATGTAAATCTGAGATTATTTGATTAAGGCCTTCCCAAGACACAGCCCAGATGTAAACAATCTGCTTATCTATTTCTCAGTGTCTTAGAGCACATTTTTGCATGCAACACTTGTGCTTAGTGCCTGATTTCATTTGTCACTCAGAGAAATGCCAAAAATATTGGTTTTGTTTCTCTCCAAGGACCACTGTAAATTCTGACACACATTTATGTTGCCTTTAAATCCTATTAGAGCTCCACATTTTCCTTACAACACAATTAACAATGGAGAGATGGACAAGGGTGACAGAAATAGCCATTCTCAATCTCCTCAATCTTTTGATTCCTTTTCAGCTAAATAATTAAAAATGCAAAAGTCAGACACTTACAAGCCATGGGGTGTCTTCAGAGTAACTGATCAACTTTTATAGAATATTTATCTTCATTAGAATATTTATTATACCAGTAGGTCTTGGGCTTATATTACCCTCTTCTTTACAGCACTCATTTCATAACTCTTAATGTTAGATACATTAGTATCAGCCTGAACATTAAATTCTTGAAGTTTAACTTGAATAATGTTTCTTTCTTAGTATGCAGATCTAGGAACTGGTAACACTAGTCTCCCCCAGAACTGAAAATGTGCTTGGAATACACGCAGTGCAGTCAGAAGCATCTTCAGTATATGACAGCAGTTGTAGCCAAGGCTAATCCCATTCCCCATCTCAAAACTGAGTTAACTGAGTCCCATTACTTTTAGCATTTCTGTGACATTATAAAAGAAAATTTCTGACTCAAGTCTGTACACTAAACATGACCTGTATTTGAAATTAATCCCTTGCATGCTTCATACAATAGGAGCACCTTTCTCAGTTGCTATGGAACTGTTGAAGCCAAGGAAAGGGAACAAACCTTCTAAAGCTTTGTGTCTTGGGAACACTATAGAGCCCATTATTCAGGTTCTAGAAGATACATAAGGTCACCTTCTCATAACAGAACTCTGGTTTAGCATTGTTATGCATATAACAGCTACATAAAAATGATGCATGTTCCTTCTGCTCTATCTCTGGAGCAGGATTTATCCCTTGGTGATACAGCCAGACCACTTACCAAAAGTTACATGCTGCATCACGCTTTTCACTGCCCTTTTTCAATATAGGTGCATGTCTTGATATGCTTGTCACACACAGATCCATATTTTCTCTCAGACTTGGAGACAGACAAAGGGTCTCAAGTATCCAAAAGTTCGTCTGATTTTGTTGGTTGTTTTCCCTGAGATGACACTTGAGCCACTTCAAATTCACAGCAGCAGCAGCAAGCTTTCACAGAAATTATAGGAAAACCGGGACCTGTCAAAATGCCATGTCGCTTGAGAACTTCAGAAATGTGATATCCTAGGCATCTGAGCAATCCTAACCATTCAGAGCAATCTGAAATTTTCAGGAGACAGCCGCTGAAAAACCTTTCAATAACTGTGACAGCAGCACCTTTGCAGTCATGATGGCCAAGGGCTATGAACAAAGCAGGGCGGTTGTGCAGGTAGTACCTTCTATTATTCCAAAACAGAAGGAGGTCATTCAAACAGTTTCTTTCTGCCTTTCAGACAGGGTGATCATGGTCTAGGAAAATGGCCTTATCTAAGTACATTAAGTCCTTACTTGAGTAGCAAGGTGGAACAGCACCTTCAGTGCAACTTCAGAGCTTCCCTCAGGCATTCAACCAGCAGAGCCAGTACTGCATGCCTTCAGCAGAAGATCAGTTCTTACACCTCATTTGATGCAAGGTATTATGAGTCATGTAATTAGCTACACAACAGTGACATGGGGTTTAAATGAAACTTTAATTTCTGTTTTTGTGTTCCCTCCTCTGCATGCTCAAATAAAAACGATAGTTATAAAAATTTGCAGAACTTGAAGTGATATGAAGGTACTAAAAAATTATTTGGTGGTTTTAAGCTTGAAACAGTGCAAATAGGTGCTTAGGTCAGCTCTTGAAAATTCTACCAAGAATAATACACTGCCTAAGGACACAGAATAACATATGCACCTTAAAGCCTTCCTCAAATAAGTCAAATTTAAAAAAAAAATAAAGAAATCTATCTGATTTTGAATGTTGTAGAGTCAAAGTAAGCCAAATAAGTGATGTTACTTCAGGGGAAATGATTAGGAGAGAAAAAAAACGAAAACAATATTCCAGTTGCTCAATAGTAGGTAGGAACTGCTTTCTTATCATCATTACATACAGAAACACCTGGTATTGAATTGAAGCAACAAAAGATCAGACATGTTAAACTTTCTATAATTACTATGAAATCTTATGTTCTCCCACCTGAAAGTAGCAATTTTGTGCTCACTGTTTTAATTCCTAAATGTGATTTATAAACATTTCCTATTATTCTAATCTGTCCCTGCAGTGTTGCAGCAATGGCAAGCACACACAGAAATCTTAATGAAGCACTCACTACAAACTGTAAACACAGAGGATGCCAAAGTGTCATGTACAGTACTGATAGAGGTTAATACCTTCCACAGTCATTAGGTTTGGATTTGGGGATGTTTGCACAGTAGTCAATTCAGATAAAATTCAATTGTGTGCTAGCAGCCCGTGAAAACCTCATGCATCATTGAATCTCTCAGTTACACCTGGGTCTTAATGGGATAAAATTCATCTCTGGGTACAACATCCTTATGTGCTGCTCTCACTACTGCGGTTTGCTTAGGGACACAGGATGGTGTATATCCCCATACATAATTGCTGCAGAGGGAATTATCAGCTCTCCTAGGACACACTAAGAAAGTGAACACTCAAAGTGCTGAAGCAGGAGAAAGCTGAGGGCACATCTGTGACACCCAATGACTTCTGTGTAAGCAAGGCTGGGAATGGGGCTGCTGTGGCAACAAAGCCCATCAGGGACAGGTGAACCAATACACGCACACAGAGCTGCAAGAACCCCACTAGAACCAGGTTCTAGGCAACATTTTAACTACAAAATAAAATTATAACTTTTTGAAGGAAAATTCATATGCTATATATTTTAAAAGAAAAAAAAATGTAGAATCAGTGAGATATTTTCAGATCATTTTTCAGGTCACAGTGATGAAAATTGCAGAAAGGACCGAGATGAGGACCTTCTGGTAGCAGTGTCAAACTCCCATGCAGTAGCACCTTTTATTACTACCAAAGCACCTAGGTATTAGGAATGCACTGTGACAGTTAACATGCTATCTAATTATAATTCCTTTCTTTGTGTCATCTGGCACACCAGCTCACTGTATATTCCCATAAGATAAATGGCATATGTTCCTCCCTTAACAAATGCTAAACTAGTCACAGTTTTACATTTTTTACTTAGAATTGGACCACCAGGTAGAATTACAAAAATTATATTCACTAATCTGAAAAACAGCACTCAAAATAAGAAGATCTGCACTTTTTAGTTTTCATTTTCTTATTCTTAATAATAGTTTTAAAATAATAGCTGTCCATTTTTCAGGCTATTTCCACAGCTTCTGCCTGCAAAATTGTCAGTTGTTCCAAGAAGGACAGATTATAGCTTGTCAAAAAGCCTAAAATTGAGCCAGTGACAGCCTGAAACCTATTTCAGATTCTGAAAACATATTGCAGCGTCTCTACATTTTTCTTTGGCAGCTGGTTACTAAAATCTTAGCTGCAGTGCAGGTATGAAAATGATAGAGATTGAATTAGAAAGATGTTTAGAGGAAGCATTAATTTCACAAGACTGGATGCCTGATTGAGGAAGAAGGTTTTTTTTTTTACCCCTCGGACAGTATTGATTTCATATGCAGACAGACGAGGTTTTATATTCACATTTTCTCCTCATTCCACTCCTCTCCTTTCTCTCTGTCACCTGCAGGTAGCAATCATGCCTCTTTGATAGTTTAAGTAAATGGCTAAAAATGTTGAATGGGTTCCTGTAAGACAATTGCATACTGAAACCAGCTGGGCTCTCACAAAAGCTAAAATCAGATCAATGCTGAAATAAAGTGCACAGAGGTTAAAATTTGGTAAGAAATTAACTGTATATATTACTTGATCTAGAGACTCTTCCAAAGTGACACGATGTGCATGAAAGAACTTAAGAAATAAGTGCTTAGGATACTTTCCAAGGATACTTCCAGGAGACTGCAGCTTGAATTTGAGTACCTTTTATTCTTGCCCTGCACCCTTAGACTCAGTATTGCCATCTAAACACCCAGGGCCCAGGGCCTGGCACAGCCTTTAACATACACAACAAACTGGCTCCAGCCCTGAGCTGAGAGACTTCTGTGTGCATCTTGCTGTTCAGATGTGACTACAAAAGGTAGAAAGCCACGACTTCATGGACCCTGAATATTAAATAATGCCACTGATGTTCCACAATTCCCAAATCTGCAGTCTACACCAGTATGGTTATACTGTTTTCTCCTTCTACCTCAACAAGCTCCTATTTATAGCACAATCACCTGCTCCATTTGAGCTCAGTACAAGTCCTTGGCTTAGCGTGTTGAAAATACTGTCCTTTCATGATGAGCTATTCTTTTATACAGCCTTACATGCTATCTCCTTTATCTGTCTGGCCTCGGACAATCAGTCACAGTGCCAAAATTTCAAACAAGTTTACAGGGTGGCCTCTAAAACTTTATGACTGCTCACTTCATTTGCAGCAGTTTGCAATAGGCACAGGCCATCCTTCCCAATGTTAACAGGTGGCACAGGTTTCTTCAGTTTTTCTGATCACAAGGCAAGAGGTGAACCTATTACAGCAGGTTAAAGGGTGGAGAGGATTGAATTTTTTTAGATAGGTTGATAGAGGGGCAAGTTAATTTAAACAGCTGGCAAAAAGCCTACTGCAGTTTTAGCCATGATGAATTCTCAGATAATTATAGGACCAGATGGGCTTTGTCCTGTAAGTAATTGTATATTCTCTGGAGTGGACAGGGGGCCATTGAACCATCTGTTTTGTTGTTGCTCCAAAGAGTGTCTTATTGCTGTCTGTGTCTGCTGTTTCCGTACTTGACTCCCCTAGGCCTACTTTACATCAGCTTGCTCATACACAAGATGCCCTCTTGTTTTAAGCAAGAAAGAGAATTGTCTTTGCCATTCCAGCTTGCCACGCTATGCCAGTAGTTTTCCTGTCTTCACAGTTTGCTGCTTTTCCTTGTTTGTTTTGGCTTCTGAAAATGTATTGGAATGGACAAGAGATTTACAGGTCTTTTAGCATTCTGGTGGTACCACTCAATCCTGCCTGGAGTTAAATCTGTAAATAATAATGCCTTGCTCTGGAAAGGCATTTTTCAACAGAAGAATACAAAGCTTTTCACAGAAAGGTAAGCATCACGAGTCTTATCCCACAACTGATGAAATTCAGGGACACACGAAAACTGTCAAGAATCATAGCCTAAAACCAGGAAATTCAGAGATACTCAGAATAGGATCAAACGAGACAGAAGGGACAAGGTACACACAAATCTATATAGGCATCCCCTACAAGACTATGCATGAATGAAAGAAATACAGGAAATAAGCAGGCCCTTAAATCTCTTGTATGTGGCCAAAACTGGGATTTAGTTGCCATACAAGACAGTCAGTGGTATAATTCATATGTCTGACCTCTAAGTAGTTTTTATTAATATAGAAATATGTATATCTTTGCCAGAAAGGACCAACTGCAAAACAAAGGACAACAATGTTAACCATACACTTGAGAGAGACCTGCTGAATTCTCTGGGTTGTGTTTAAATGCTTCTATCACTGAAACCTTTTAACACTGAATCAGTACCAAGTTATTTAATGGCATCTCTTTCAGTGCAGTGTGAATATTATATTCCCCAGGGTCCCCTCATATCCTGTATGTATTTCCTCAAATATATGTAAATAATTGCAATCAGGACCTAATCCAGAAGAATAACTGTAACCATGACTTTATAAATGACTCTGTATCTGCCAAAGAATTCCTCAGGAGTATAGGACCAATTCCAAAGGATCAAATAAAAAAATCAGCCACTCAATTCACCAACAAGACACTCCAACTGAGTGAGAGATCCTGTATGATCCAGTGGGATTTGCTTATTTTTTAGCACATATTATTACCCCTGAATGGGTACCGAAAACATTTCTGAAGCTAGTTATTCTTCATCCTGAAAAAACAATTTTGGACCTCCTCAGTTAATCAAAGATGAAGAGCTTTTTCATTATCTGGAGAATTATACCCTTCGTTGCTCTCATCATTGCTGAGATGCCCCCCCACAGATCTCTATATCATTATGAATAAGCTACATATTTCTGAAAGACTCAGAAATGCAGAGTCAATTTTTTGTTATTAAAATCTGTGAAATTAACTAATTTAAATTCCATATGGGCCACTGATTCAGATAACATGAATAGAGGGGGTTTTTAATATTTAAATACCTTTGTTGAACATCAGCTCAATTAAAAACAAGCTCCATGTTAAAAGTATGTTTCTAAAATATAAGGGGCTTGAATTTTTCATGTCTTTTTGCAACTAACTTGAGATTTGTGATTAGTTTTCTCACTTTTATCATTAAACCCTTTAATAGAAATCTTAAGGAAACACAGTGCTATTTCTCAGCTTTTCCTTATGTCTTGGTATCATGAGATCGCTATGTGTATAAATATTCTTATGTTATCCTACACTCTATCCATTCTCCTCAGAGAAAATAAAATCGAGCAGCCAGTTGGCTCACACCACTCATCACAATGTCCCCAGAACAGCAGAGGCACATCCATGGCAGCAGATGAGCACCTAAGCTGTGTATCAGAGCTGTACATAAGTCCCAGGCCATAACTGACATGAGCCTTCTGTTCACTGTGATTTCATCCATAATCATTTGGCATGTAATTTACAATCCTGTTCATTACCCTGTCTCAATGTATGGGGAACAGGGGTCATTAATACATACCTCAAAGGCTCAAATTTTAAATTAAATCTCAGCATCTTTTAGGGAAACGGCTTTTAATTTTGTGGCTGAAAAATCTTGTAATTCCTTTTTCCAAAGTACCCTCAAGAGGATTTTCTCACTCACTAACTGTAATCAATTTGTCAGAACTTAGAAACTTCACTGGCACCTTATGAAATTCTAAATTGCTGTAAGGTCAGCTTTTCATTTTACTAACCTTATGAAAAGTTGCATCTCTCTTCTTTCCTCATATATCAAGTGCATTTATATTGCTAGTGGTTTACACTTTATTCAGGTACAGTGTTCTTCAGCTTTTCAAATATTACAGAATAATTTGATACAATAAAAGCACAAGGGAAAGAGCTAAATACAAAAAAGAACCCAAAATTCACACTTATCTTTCTGGTACAATGCTGGAATACTCTTTGATTTTTTCAGCTGGATTAGACATATGCTAATGATGCTGCACAGAATTATTCAAACCAGGTTTTTCTCAAAATTTTACTTGTTTTAAGATTGCTATGGTTTTAATTGTATCCGTCTTACTCAGTTCACTTTTCTGTCCAGCTATTCTTAGAACAACAGAACGCACTTCAAGATTGCCACCTTCCTGAATATATGCAGCAGACAGTAGAATGCCATGGACAGAAAAACTGATTTTACACACGTACGGAAAAGTCCCATTGGGAATTGGGTTTATTTATGCGTGGCAAAAACTCCATAAATGCTTCAGAGATGTGATTGCTATGAGACATGAAAAGAAATAAGTCTTCAGCTAGCATGTGACAGTCAAGTGAAACCCAATAAACCAGTGGATAACACTTCCTCTGTGGCAGGTAGGTCAAACCAATAAGAAAGGAAGACCTAACAGCACAGTTCTCAACAGCATGGTGCATCCCTTAATATTGACCAGAAGAGGAATGCTCATGAACCCTCAATGCATGGCACTCAGCCAGCCCCTGACCAGCAAGACACAAGGCCAAATTGCCATGGTTGCAGAGACACGTTTGGAAGTAAAGGTGAGGTGTGGGTCTTCTCAATTGCAGGCTAAGCAGGTTGTGGTACCAGCAGTGTGGCCCACACAGAGGCCATCAGACCTGGTATCATCAGGCACAGTTTTACCTCATACAACATTCTCAGGAAAAGGAGAACCACAGGGAAACTGCACACATATTTCTCATCCACAGAACAAGAACGTCTCCCAAGAAAGGACGCAAAAACAGACCTAGCCCAGAAGCAGTAGCACATCTTGTTTATATGTAAGGCAAAGAAGCTACCTCAGGACACACTGCCATAGCAGGTGGCATTGCTTCACGTTATCTGCTGTAGCCATGTCAGTTTGAGCACAGACTCAAACCAATAGCCTCCCAAGAAACAGGAGAGGTGTTACACTATCTTGTTTCTGAAGTTTGAACATTATGGGGTTGGTTCCTGGCAGGAATGCTTCATACATTCCTTAAGTCTTATGCTGTAAGGTGTTGAATGCAGATAAAACCTAAGCAAGGGAACAGAATTTGTCCCCGGAGACAATCAATATCAGGTTGGACAGTGGTCTGAGTGACCTGATCTAATTAAAAATATTCCTGCTCATTGCAGGGTGGTTAGACTGCATGGCCTTTAAAGGACCTTGCCAGCCCAAACTATCCTATGACAGCATGTTTACAAATCCTATCACATATCCCTATAGGTGGAGGCAACTGACACACTGAGACATCTCTCCTCCATCATAGATCCAGGACATGATACCTGGGGAAACCAGTGCTCTATTGCTTGCACCTCCATCATAAAACACTCTGTGACTGACAAGAACCCAGAAACTTCAGAGTCCTCAGCCTCTGCATCTACAAAACACAAATGCACATGTAGATTGTTTCCTTAAAAATGCTAATAATCCTTTACCAAGGTTTTGCAGAAGTATCACAGAATTTGTTTTTACCTGTCAAGTTATGAACAGAAAAAAAATCCTTACATTCTGGAAACTGAACATAGTTTGCACTGTATTTGCCATGCACAAATAGTAACTATAGATTTTTTTGTCTGACTTACTACTATTTATAGGAAATAGAAATAATATGTGTTTCTGTGTATGCATACATGGAGGCAGTAAAGCAAAAGGGAATAAAAGAAAGCATACTGAAAATAACAGTGATGAATTGCATACAGAAAGGATTAAAAAAGGTAGATCATGAAGTGAGTGTGGGATATGCATAGTTAATAAATTTCCTAAATATTTTCCAAGTGTGAGAACTGTTCTAGCACTCATCAGCTTACATTTCCTATCTCTTTAATGCCAGATAACAACACACATTTTTTTCCTCTCATCATAACTTATAATGCCCATTAATTTATTGCCATCTCTAATTCAAACTGACACCAGTAGACATCTTAGCAGTCTTAAGAAATAAACTGCTGGTCAATCTGGAGAGAACTTTTAATAATCTGCTTGTCATACACTTACAAAGAACTTTGTTAATTTGATGCCACTAAAGATAGTGCTATCTTCACCAGTTAAAAAACCATCCAAAAATTGTCTTCTGGGGAAACAGAAGAAAAATCAGGGGTAAAAAGGCTAACCAGGATTTCAATACTAACTAAAACAGCTTGAGGGCTACACAATATAATATGCAGACTTTCAAAACATAAATAAACAAGAATAGTGTGGTTTGGGAAAGAGTCATTTACTTCTAAAATCTCCTGTTTTATACAACACATAGTAGATAAAGGGGAAAAATACTTGGGGGTCATTCTATTTTTCAATAAAAATAACTCTGTACGAGTAATTTGACTAAATTTTGGGTTTGTGAATGTTTAATTGTTTCTGTTCTGGGCTTTTGATTTAATTAAAACTAGTGGCAGATGGAATATTTTGTCTGTATTACTCTGCCAATTTTTTGGAGTTATGTAATAGCATTTTCCCAATTTAAATAATGCTTTCCCTTGTCTGGTTTCAAAACATCCACATGAAAAACATAGAATTTACCATAGAGAAGCAACAAAAAATCCAAGATAAACTAAAGGCTGGCAAAGAAAGAAATAAGGACACTTAGATACAGAAAAGAAAAATTTCCCCCATTTCTTCTTACTTAGAAGTTTTAGTAGTTACTTGAAGTAAAAGTGAGTGCTATTTAAAATTATGATTTTTAAGTATCTTTAGGAAAAAAATCAATCACTTGAGATCTGTTTTAATCTTGTATTGCTCTTTACTGTGTATCTTATTAGTAATAAGATTTCAATAATTCAGAGAACAAGCTACTGAGGATATGGGTATATCTTCCATTTCTTGCGGTTGGCAAACAAAATCTTGGTGCTGGAAGACACTGAGCAGTTACAGCCAGGGCTCAACACACAACTGACACCATGAAATCCCACGGTCTGCATTAGGCAGAGTCCAGTTACACTATTTGGTTATCTCTCCTTGCCTAACTCCATAAAGCTTTTCGGTCACCTCCAACACCTCCCAGCACATCTGAATTTCGAAAGTGACCTAAAGGACAATAAAATAACTCAGAATCAGGTATTATTCACAAAAGGGTGAATACACTGGTTTATAAAGGATGGCAGCCATCACAACATTCCTTGCCTGGGCAGCTGCCTTGGGAAACATCCGAAGCAAACTTTCTTCTTGAGCTCTCAGGCACCTAACTTCTAAATTTGAGTGACTCAACGTCAAGATGAACAGTTAATTAACAGATTAATGAACAGTTGCAACACTAAATGTAACTCATCTTCTTTTTTATTGTCAAAAAGATTTTTATCTGTGTGCTAACGTCTCTTTGGTCTGCCACATCACCCATAGCTATCTTGGCTTATATTAGTGCTGTTTCCAACATATATTTCAGAATTCATCCATTCAAAACTTTGAAGAGATCTGAACTTCCACTAATATCTTGTGGTTCATAAACTGAAGCAGCTTGACAATAAAACGTAAGTGCTAAAAAGTTTTACATTTGAAGAGTGGTTCAGAGATATTATTTTCCTGAAGCAATCATCTCTCCTAACCTGATGTGTTAACATAGGGATTTCCAATTAGAGATTTCATCTCACCCCCAACTTCCAAGATGTCTTGCTGCTGCTGATACTGTTGTTTTTAACCCAATTTAAAGAGCTCATTTCATTACCTTTATTGCAGGATCTGTCACTTACATGCTACACAGCCTTGGATAAAGACGTAGCTACACAGTGACTCAGTTTCATCAGCCATAACACAGGGATTAGAAGAGCATGGGATGCACAGATGAAGAGCACTTTCATAGGAGCAAACCGTCATGTTGTCACCAATGAAAATACTACTTTCTCCAGAATACAAGTAAGATATCCATCAGCTTCCTTGTTCTTATCTTTTAACAAAAAAGTCATTTACTGAAGGAATATGCAGGAAAAAGTAAAGATTAGACTATTTAAGAAATTATTTCTTTTTCTTAGACACAATACAGACAAACAGTATGCAGACTTCAGCACCAGAAAAAACTATGAATTCCATTCCTACAATGCAATATGCAATAAACCATACAAACCTCGTTACCTTTGTTGTTTTCTTCTTTGAATAATCTTTAACAGCACTCGGTATCTTATTGCAGCTATAAATTTTTTTATCCACTTTAAGTATCAGATATATTCATTTTTAAACCATAGATAACAAAATGCCCAGTGTTATTTTGCAGTTGAGTTAAACTATGATTACCATGTTATTCGGACCAATCTGAGATTTTCTTGAACAATACCAAATAGTGTCAGCTCCATACATCTTCCAAGAGTGACACAATGATGTCACCTAAGTTTCCTGCTATTTTTCCTGAAATTGCTCACAACAATACGCTCACTATTGTTCCCATCTGAACCCGGGACACACTGCTTTGGGCAGGCAGGTGAGAAGTGGTAAACTCATTTTCTACCTGTGAATTTTAGGCTATATATTCTGTTGCTTCTCTCAAGATTACAGACTTAGTTTTTTCCCCCATTGTTCATTTGGAAAGTAAGTATGCCTATGAAGCACATTACTACCCTAGTACAGTTCAAAGTCTGGCTGAAACATTATCCCAATCCCAAAATGTTAACATGTCCTATCTTTAAGCACCTGAGAGTAAGACTGTCTACACTGAGGTGAGCAGCATATCGTAGTTACTGTGCTGGGCAGAAGCAGTCCCCACAGAAATCCTATTGCTCCCCCAGAAGCTTTATAGGACTGTCTTTGTGTCCCTACACAGCACCCCTAAGCCCATTCCTTCTCTTGAAATCAGTAATGCTGCAGTTTGACTTCTTTTTGCAGAGTGACAAACATAGACATTACTCAATGACTGTGATACAGCTTTTACACAAGTAAAATGCCTCAACAACCTTGACAATTTGGGGAATTTTCAGCAAACCAGCATTTCTCCCTTCCCTACCCCAAAAATTCTGGTTTAAGTGTGACAATATCTATCAGGCTAACAAATTCCAACCAATAATTTGATTAGCCATCTTAAGTGGTCTTTCACTCTGATATAAAAAAAGAAAAGTTTCTCAGTGATTTGGAGCAGTGACATAGTATCCTTGTCTCTGCAGTAAAACTGTACGCAGTTCTGCTTGAAAGAATTATCAAAAAATCAATAACTTAGTGTGGAACATTTTTTCACAGAAAGCAAAAATATTTTAGAACACTTTCTGGATTGTCACAGTAGATGAATGAGATGTGGTGCTTCCCTTTTCTTCTAATCTATACCCTCTAAAATATTTATCTGAGCAATATTCATCAAGATGTATCTATTTTAAGTTGCTTGCCACTGCTGAAGCATAAATAATTAAAATAACTCTAAAAAAATCTGCATCTCTCCACAGGAGTAGTAAATAAAAATAATAGTAAACAAGCCACCAAATCACTGACTTTGAAAGAATTTGTTGGTGTAAGGTACATTAGATATAACCCATTTTCTGTTTACCTGTGTAGCATATATCTCTTTGAGGTGGCTGTAACTGTCTTTTATTGATCTTCACCCTGTCTAATCACTGGCACAATTCCATAGCTGTGAGCTGGTCCAAAGGCTGTGGAAAATGTTTGCTCCCAAAGAGCAATCAGTCCATGACCAGGTGTTCCCACCGAGCTGAAAACCTTGCATCCTGATTAATGATTATACTCACTGCTGAAGAACATAAGCCATGATCTCATAATTGGGTTCTAAATTAAACAACCCAACCCTGAAAAGCACTCTTGCCATTATTCATGAAAACAGGCTTAATCAAATGGGTATGGATTTGCAGGATTGGTCTTGTCTTTGACTTGGGATATGCCACTCTGAGGGGGCAGTGTGGGAAGACTGATCAGAAACAAGATCTTCCAATTTCAGCTTAGGTATGATCCAGCCATGGGAGCTAGTTCCTGAACCCCTGCCATATCCAGGTGGGGGAGCCTAAGAATCTCGGGGGGAAGCCATGGGATCCTGTCCCCACAGTTTAGTGACACAGTTCAGCAACATCCAAGTAATGTGAAAAGAAGAGTGAGATGTACCCCAAGCCTCTCTGTCTTACACACCTACTTCATTCAAACCTGCAGATCACAACCTGCCCTGGCTTCACATCAGGTCCTTAATTGTATAATGAAGAGAACTGAAAAACTAATGCAGGAAGAAGCAGAGGAGGAAATCTAAAGAAGGGAATCCAGCAAGTCATGACTCATATTCCCACTGTATAATGCATGAGACTGAGCTTATAAGGAATGTGGAATCCAGACTTCAGCCAGAAAAAAAATGCAAATCAACAGTGACATATAGCAGAACAAACTTATTTAATTGATAAGAAACTCATAAAATATAGTAGCTCTTCAAGGCTTCTGAACTGCCTGATTGTCCCATCTTTAATATTTTGGCTGAGTCATTTAATAATAAATAGATGTTATTCATTAACTGAGGGGCACAGTTAAGTCAAGTCTGCTATTCATCATGATTTTTAGCATACTGCTCTATTATGGCTAGCACAAGATTTCTCTTGCAGAATTATTGCTGAGATAAGTTTTAACAGTGTTGGCAGTGGGAAGATACTCAGGAAAAAAAAAAAAAAAACCTTCCTAACAGTAAAACACAAGGTTAGTTTTGACAGATTTGTATTCAAAACATTAACCAAATCCCTTAGACAATTACTGCAATATTGCTCTGATATATTTTATTGATACTAGTACATCATTTACCTGCTACTATTGCCTGTTCCTTATTTTTCCTCCTTGTCTTATTTTTATAGAGTTACAAATACTGTCTTTTCTTCCAACTGCTGTTTTTATTTTACTCTCTGTTTATTTCCACGCCGTGGCTCAGTCAATTAAATGTATTTGGCTTTGCAAGATTGCTACTCAATCCCATGTTTTCAATCCCCTCGAGATTTTTGATACTTAGTTCTGACTTTATTCATCGCACTAGTGAAATCTGTTTCAAAAAACAGATCTTTGTGGCACGATGCAAACTGTTTGTTTGTCTTTTCACTATTAAATGCATCATACGTTGCAGTCTCCTTCAGAGTCGAAATTTGAGCTAAAATTAAGTTAGCTGATACCTGGAGGAGCTCCCCAGTGTAACCTAATCCTCTGTGGTAGTTCAGAGCTTACATTTACACCTTGCACCCAAGCCAGCTTTAAACAAGCCTAGACAAATAGCAGAAGCAGTGTCATCACACTTTGGATATTTGCATTACACCTCGGTGTGTTTCCATGCTCCTCTCCAGTGACCTCAGCAGAGTCTGTCTCACCACCATCAGCAGAAGCAAGGGACAGCTAACAAGAGGAAGGCTGAGAGCACTGCAATAACCACCTGCCACCTCAGCTCTTGCTGGCAGCAGTAACAGCAGCCTCCAGGCTCTTCAGACTGATGACAACAAATTAAGTGGTACAGACAGTTCAAGGGCTGCTCTATAGTGAGGCAAGAGAGGTAAGACTTGTCTACTATCTATTTCTTCAGGTTTTTTAATTGAAAGACATTTTTCTCCCCTTTTTAATTAAAACAGTGGGATTATATAAAAGAATGACCACTGAGAACAAAAGAGTAAAATAGAAGAAAAATATCTGAAACTTAGTAAATCTAACAGCCCAGAAACCATCGTGACATGATTCCTGTTTAAAAACCAAACCCACCACCTCAAAGGCAGCAAACACTTATGGGCAGCAACACCCTAATGCAGATGGATGGTTTGCAATAAAAGTGTTTTTTACAGTCAATATTCAGAGCAGTGACATTTATTCTGCACTAATTATTTGCTCTCTATACATCTTTAAAAGCATCACTGCATGTTAGCTTTCCATTGGCTAAGTTGTTTCAAAGCAGTACCTCAAGAGATTAAGACAGAGAAGAGAACAATCCCAAAAATTGAATATTAAATGATCCTTTGTTTCCACTGAAAAAGATTTCAGGAATAAGTACCCTTTGAAAGAACATAATGTATATATAAAAGAAAAGCAGACTATTTGATGGTTAAAGAACTACAGCAGATTCCTATTTTTGCAGCTTAATTACTAACAGGCTTTGGGTTTTCTGAAGGAATACAAGGAATAGCAGTCATACTCTGTGGAAGTCACCTGTGTAATTATTTCTGGCATCTATTACATTTTCCATTATAACTTTCATATTCTCTCAAACCATTTTTCTATGCTAAGGGCATCTTTCCTTTTCTAACTGGTTGCAATTTCACAGCAGGATGCATTTAGCAGATGAGACTAATTTTATACTCTCTAAATTGTCATATTTATTTGGAGCGCCATGAAGTGACCACTAGATACCTGAAACCTCATTCTCAATTACAATGTGTCCTACATGGATTTAAAAATCTATTCCAGTAAAGCTGGCAGCTAAATGACAACCCCAATTAACTGATACGTTTCAAATGGTGTAAGATACACGAAGAAAATAGGTCCAAATTTGAGGCACACATTGAAGGATGCTAATAATTTCATTGTGAATAGATATTATTCTAATAAAATATATCATGGGTTTTGTGATCAAAGCCACAGTGTAAATTAAAGTGTAAATTAGTTCCCTAGTTCACTGTCACTGACAGGAAGCAGATTTTTTTAATAGCTATTGAAGACATTGGAGAGCCATGAATCATTTACATCACTGTTTGAATGCATACTGTTTTGACTGTTTATTACTTTCCCAGGATTTCAGTTTTGTTGATTTGAGGATCTATGTCCTTTGTCTCTTGGAGAAAGTATAGTTCTGTTCTTTCAGCCAAGATTCCCTACTCACCTTTCCATGCATTCCTACTTGTACATCATCTCACTATGGATGTCCTTGTGAAATCAAGTTAACTCTGTGGGAGACCTTTACATTATCGTGAAAGGCTGAAACATTTCCTGTAATGAAAAGAGGTTGCCTTTGCAAATACTCTGAAGTCTTAAGCTCATCTAATTGCCATTGAGCATGAACAGATACCTAAAGCAGAACCAATGGAAAACATTCTCTATAAAACCAAAGTCCACGACATAAAAAAATGCTTTTCACTTCTTTAGCCACTGACCATCTCCCAGCTTGGTGTATCTCTCCTGCCTTGTACAACCTGTGCAAAGACAGAGGAAATGTAAACTTGAGTTATCATGACAGCAGGTCTGATGAAGGTTAATCACAGAATCTTAGAACAGCCTGGTCAGAATGGACCTTAAATATCATCTAGTTCCAACTCCCTCTGCCATGACCAGGGACACTTTCCACTAGATAGACCATGTTGCTCCAAGCCCCATCTAACCTGGTCCTGAATATTTCCAGGAATGAGGCATCCACAACTTCTTTGGGCAACCTATTCCTGTGCCTCACCACCCTCACAGTAAAGAATTTCTTTTTCTAACCTAAACTTACTCTCTGCCAGCTCAAAGTCATTTCCCCCTTGCCCTGTCATTACATGCCTTTCTAAATTGTCTCTCTCCAGCTTTCTTGCAGACTCCCTTTAGATACTGGAAAATACTTTAAGATCCCAGAGCCCTCTCTTATCCAGGCTGAATAATCCCAACTCCCTCAGCCTGTGTTCATAGGAGCAGTGCTCCAGCCCTCCGATCAGCTTTGTGGCCCTCCTCCGGACTCACTCCTAGGTTATGGATCCCAGAGCTGAATGCAGCACTGCAGATGGGGTCTCACCAGAGCAGAGCAGAGGAGCACAATCCCTTCCCTTGCCCTGCTGGCCACACTGCTTTGGACGCAGCCTAGGATACAATTGGCTTTCTGGGGTATGAGTGCACATTGACACTGACAGGTCATGTCCTGCCTCTCATCCACCAACACCCCCAAGCCCTTCTCCTCAAGGCTGCTCTCAGTCATTTACAATCATGTTCACTGTACGTATTTTGAGGCCAATTATTCTTCTAGGTTCCCACTCTAGACTGCAACAAATTTTGTGAGAGGTGACAAAACAAAGCAAAAATAACTTGATCGTTCTATTTTACCTTATTTTTCAAGTGAATAGGCATCAATGGTTCTTAATGGGTTTATGGATATACTGCGTGTGTGTATTTATGGAAGCTATGATTTTAACAGCTTCTCAAAAGTAAAAATCAGCCAATAATGGAAGAAGTCAATAGGTACTTCAGGCATAAAATCTTGCATTATTGTGTTACTGTTGTTATTATGTATAATTTACCAATACCTCTACTGAAAGGCTTTGCCCCATTTTAGGAAGGGAGAAAAGAATAAAATCAAGCACAACAATGACCAAGAGGAATGTTATTTGAGATGGAAATGGAAATAAGGAATCGTTATAAGCACTACTGGAAGTGCCTGAAGAAAAACAAGGAGACTGTACTCATTGCTGTGGAAGAGGAGAGCAAACGTTCAGGTCCTTGAATAAATACATTTGAGGAACATCTGTATCTTTTACCACCCACGTCAATGTGGATGTATAAGCACTGACTAGATTAATACTGTTGGAAAGGGATCAGTCCTCTGCTGAAAATTACCCATGAGAAAACCACTACCAGCTGTACAATTCAGATTTGTTCTGTGTTTTCAAGAGTCAAGAATTGAAGATTATTGATTTAATGTTACTGTGACCTTGACCTTAATACTGTGGTTTTCTTTAATTAGCTGGGTAAAATTGCATGATAGCATACAATAATGGCTTGCTTAGATGTGTATTTACTTACTCATCCCCTCAACAAATGCACACAAAACACAGAGTTTAACCTATCAAATGGCTCCAGACAGCACCAAGGGTGCCCAGCCACAGGTAAGAAATTTGCTAGCCACATGGCTGTAAATCATGACGTGAGATCCTTACATTCCCTGGATTGCTCAAGAAGTGGGTTGTGCATATGGCATAACATATTGGCAGAGGACATTATACTTTTTAATTTAATTTATACCTTTTTTTTCTTGTACAATGGGTGTGTAACTATTTTTCTTAGCATTCTGTAAGTGAAGTTTCTTGTTGAAGACCAAGGAGTTTTAATTACTTATGCAGTGCTGTAGCTTTCACTGTGCCCATCTCTACAAACAGAAGGAATATCACACACCCACAATGGGACAATTCCTTGCAGTTGTGATTATGTGAAGCAGAACTGAAGCACATGCCAGCTAGGCCTGCCAAGAAAAATGAATGCAAATGACTTCTCTAGAAATTTAGTTCCACAGATAACTCCCGTCCTTCCATCTTTCTGCATTTGGCCCTGTCTGTGCATGCTTCTTGCCATCAGTGAAGAACTGGCAGATTTGTTGGCTTTTTTTGGTGACAAGCCCTCACTGGGGAGGTACTGAGTGCTCACTGTCAGTTGTGCAGAGCTGTGGTTTAATGCCATTGGTCAGCACTCAGTTAAGAGGGAGGCAAGTCATAATATACTGATTCAGCAATCTGTCATCACAGCACTTTTAGAGTAAAGCTGCCTGGAAATTGGTATAGAAAATGCCAACCATTAAGCCAGGAGATTCCATTCAAAGCACCTCAGACAGTAAACTAGAAAAAAGAAATTCCATTTTCTCAGAAAAGAAGCATTTTTCTGTCCCTCAATTTAAGTGTATGATTTGTCTGAAAGTCAGTGTCATTAATTATTTCCTAGGAAAGAAGAATGTTTTCCAAATTAGAATGGAAAGTGTCAGTTCTTTAATTATTAAACTTTTATCACACTGCAAAGCAAGAATGAAGTAAGAGGCAAGACAACAAATCAGATATCATACACCTGAAGAAAAGACCATTTCCAAAGCATCAGTAAAAATGTTGCATTGTATCTGCCAGAGAATGCTTAGAAAAATATAGGACTCATAAGAGAATCTTGTGATGCTTTAGGAATTGTGAGGAGATTAAGCATCAGAACTTCCTTGGTTTATAGGTACACATCCCAATAAATAGCAGCTCAACTACACACTAAAATTGAAATCCATAAATCCATTCAATAAAATTTAATAGTCAGCAACACCAAATGTTGCCATTGTTCTCCAAGAAGTACCAAAAGAGATTAAAGGTTTTGTTTTTTTTGTTTTTTTTTTTTTTTTGGAAATTAGGAACAATTTAATTCTATGGGTCAGCAACATGAATTCATCCCTATACATACCTAGAGTACTCCCATGTTTGCCTGAGCTGGTTTGTTAGTGAGAAGCCAAACAGTGCATTTTTTAATTCATCCAGCTTTCACTTGCCACCAGGAAGCAACTAGTTGGCCTCTTCTGCGTGCCTTTCACCTAACTGTAGTGATTGCTTCATTTTATAATTAAATATCTCAGAGAAAACGGAGCCTTGCTTTCTCTTAAATCTACCAAAGGGCAGAAGAATTTGAGCTCTGGCACTGGGGTATATGTGTACATCTAGTGATCACAGAGAAATACTCAGGAGAGGTAGAACATCTGCTCTCCATAAGCACATGCTGCAAGATAGAAAATATATCCTGACACAAAAAAAAAAAAAAATATATATACAAAGAAAGAAAAAAAAAAAAAGACACAAAAAGACTAAAGAGGCACACTTGAAAAACAAGCAGGTTATCTGAAGAATAGGATTTAGGGAAAACAGTCATACAAGCTGCTGCATGCCAAAGATAAGGGAAAATATGCAAACCTGATGGATTTCTGAAGGAATAAATGGGGAAGGTCTAGTTGTCAGAAATATAAATATCAAAAACAGTGGGCAAAAGACTTCTAACTTAGAAGACAGGAAAAAGTGCAAGTTTTGAGGGATATAAGGCTTATGAGGGAAGGATGTAGGGACTTTAGAGATTTAAAGGACTGAACCTATTTCTGATCTTACCACATCTATTCTCATGCAACATGTTTCATAAACATGAAAAAGATTATATAAAGAATATTTCAGAATCTTACAGAACATCTGGTTCTCGCTGGGAAATTCACAAAATTCTCCAACCACAGAGATAAACATAGAAAAAGGAAAATTATTAAAATAGCATTTTTACATATCTCTGAATAAATTAGTTTAATGAAACAATTTGGTAAATTCTATTCATATTTTAAAATACTTCTAATAGAAATAAACCATATTTTCCACCACATGCACTTTGCTGCCATTTATACAAGCTCCACCTATGAGCTTCACAACACTTTTTAAGTATCCAAAACCTTGCCTTTTCTGCCTCCTGTAGAGCAGACCACCAGAAAAATTGGAAATAATGCATACTGTTAAAAACTCTACATAAAAGCAAGTAAAGACAATGAAAATATAATTTCAAGAGCAGTCACAAAAACGAAAATACACATTTCACTTTATTCACACAGTACTAGCAAGGCAATATCAGGAACAAAATGATGCTGAAGTCTTCCTTTCTGCACAGATCTTACCACTTAGCCATTGTCCAATTTCTTCTGTATTGTTTTTGTTTTGGTATGATTTGCCAAGCAAAGCCTCAGACAGTCCCCCAGTTCTTACCAGTCAAAGAGCTCAAAGAACTTTAGTGCACGTGGTGAAAATCCATCAGTGCCAATGGAGATACTGAACCAGCTGACACTTCATGATAGGTGGATCTAGGAAACGGAAATTATTATCCTGACTTGTAAAACCACTGGAGGGAGGAATCACAGCCTTCCATAGCTCCATATGTGGTTGCAAGGGCATTGTCCATAACCACTGCACATCCAACGCAGGACTTGTGTTCTGGATTGCAAACATTAGTTGGACAATCAACGCTAACGAGGCCCATGCCTTCAATAAACTTCCAGCCCATTGTCCAACCATAACAGTTAAAAGTGGGGCTTTTTCACTGGGTTTTGGGTTTGTGTTTTCATATGCACCCGAGAAACACTCCAAACTCATCAGATATTCAGGCGAATCCAGCATGCTGCGCTGCCACGAAAGATTTCCTGGCTCAGGGAAGGAAATCTCACATTCACTGAGCCAATACTACAGACTGTCTCATTAAAGATAAAGACACCTCACCAACTACAATGGAACTGTGCATCCTCATATTGACAGGGATGGAAAATAATAATAACCACTGCCATTTTTTTCCTGTTACTGCATCTTGAGGCATGAGGAGGGCAAAAATACCTATGTGCAAACAGATAATTATGACATCCCTACTAAGTTTTTATTGACTACAATAACCATGCCAGGAAGATAAAAGGCACATTTCCAAAAAGCCAAAATATATTTTTTACAACTGTACATAGCAAAGGGAAGGAAGTGATATTCTTCAAGTGTCCCAATAGATTTTATAAACCTCATTCCTTCTTAACACAGAGAAAAATATTTCATACTTGTTCAGTCGTTATGGCGTTTTGAGAGCATTACACCAAATTTTCCTTTAAAATAATATTTAGAAATCAAGAGGGTAAAACATTGGATTGAATTCTCTTTGAGGAAGGGCAGAAGGAAGTGATTTCTTCACATCCTTTTCAGCACTACAGATCTATAAGAGGCTTGAAAATGTAGTTATGTAGCACCCAAATGCACAGTTGCTCCTATAACAGTGAATGAATAGAAAAGCAACTCATGTTTCACCACCCATAACTGCCAGACTTTTCATTTTTTTTAAATAAAAATGTAAAAATATGCATTATCTCTGGCAATGCAAGAGTGTGTTTCCTTCCTCCCCTGCCACATGTGTCACAGTGGAAGAGTTCCCAGAAGTGATCTCATTACTCAAGAACTATCAACTATGAGAGTGATCTGGGTTCATCAGTTCCTGAAACATTCGTGAAAACACCTTTTTCTGTGCTAAATATTTCAGTGCTTTTCAAAGGGCTGCCCATCGTTTAAAAAGTTCAAGTTAAAATATATTAGCTTGTGAAATCATGTCCAACAATGTTCTTGTACAGCAAGAACATACCACAGGAGTATATAAATACACAATTTATGCTGTTCTGACTCAGGTAAGAAAAAAAAGAAAACTAATAAAAACAAAACAAACTAAACAAAACAAAACAAACCATCTTTTTGGCTGCAACATCAAATTTGTTTAATTCTTGGGTGGGAAGAAAATTTTGATACTTCCCTGATCATACTAGCAAATGCGAGGGGACAGCCACTGGGGGTCAAAAACAAGCATCAGATTGAATCTTAGAAAATGCAGAAATAAAATACAGACTCCTTTTAGTAATGGCAACACATTTTGGGATCTACTTGCCCAGGGACATACTGGGTTTTCCATCACAAAGTCTTTGAATCAAGGCTGGATGTCACACTAAACTGTAAACAATAGCTCAGCTGGAATTAGTGGCACAATTCAAGTAAAATTGAGCTGCCACACTGATAAACAAGAGGTCAAAGTAGCCACTCATAATGGTCTGTCTGGTTTCTATAGTAATGAACTGGCAATCACAGAAAGCTCTACAAAGCTGACAAAGGATTCCATTCCCAATTCCTCAGTACCAGAACAAAGGAAGCAGAACGTGATGAATAACATTGGTAAATGAGACATTTAGACAATAGCTTAAAGGGAAAATCTCTGCCTTGAAAAGAGTTATGGTAGTGCAGTTCCTTCCCTCCAACTGCCTACTTCAAAGTGTTACCTGCTGAAATGTCATTATCGTTCTTTAAAAATAGGGAAGTTTTGTGGCTCTTCAGAGCACTTCTAATATTTCAGCTGAAATTTATACAGGTTCTAATGTGGAAGGATGAGGATTATCTGTGCTGATTTCAAGGAATACAAATGGCAAAGTATTCCTCACAAAGATAACCATACTCATAAATGAAAACTTTGGAAATTAATTGCTTGCAAACTAAATGTCTGCCTTGAAAATGCGTTATTAAATTTGACACTTCCCTTGTACCTAGAAATTCTCATTTTTTGTCTTTGAAACACTGCCAGACAAATGTGTCTAAAAGGTTACGTAAGACTATCACAAAAAGCAGTCAGGTATTTTGTAAATTGTAGATGTCACCGCAAAGTAAATGATTTCATATATTTCTTCACAACTTACTATTCCTTATCAAGTAAAATCCTCTGTTTCTTTTCGATTATTAAATGATGCAAGACTAGGTACATGATTCCAGCAGAGGCTCCAGAAGTTGGTCTGTGCTGACCAACAAAAACATAGGGCCCAAAGTTATACCACAGATGTGAAATGTACTATTACTGCTATACATGAGGGTTGAGTAAACCTCAGGCTTATGCCCAGTGTTATAAATACCTATCCTTAGCTTCAAGTGCAGATATTGGGAGTTATATTTCTTTTGCACAAATTATATGCAAAGTATAGATTAAGTGAAAAGAAATTGTAAGGAATTTTGCTGCATTTGAAAGCTGCCAGTAAGGGCAGAGTCAATTGAATCAGGTACAGCTTTTTAAGTTTTACTATTGCATTGTTTCCCTTCCTCACTAACTGTTATTGGGCATAAAAAAGCACATGTTTATGTAATTGATATTGTGTGGCTTTTATTTAATAATTGGGGGAGAACTATGTCTGCATTGTAAGTAATGACTTCAGATTTTTCATTCTATTCTTTACTTTTTTGGAAAATCTATTCTTCATTATACTATAACCACTTCCTTTAGGCACATCATCTAAGATGGTACCTGCTGAAACTGAATCTATCAAGCTCTTAACCTTGTCTTATAAATGTAAAAATTGGTCAGAAAACATCTACTCTCTGCATCTCAGTGACTTTAAAAAGTCATTCACACAGAAAATTGGCAATCTGACAGCTCAGGAAGACTGATTTCAGTTCCCTAAAGGAAACAATTGGTGTCTTGGTTACCTCTATTAGATAGCGAAAGATCCTCCCTGTGAAAAGGCTGAGTAAAGAGGAAAAAATGAGGACACAGATCAGGACATTTAGAGTTGATATACATATCAACTGCTGCTACTTGAAGCACATATGACCTCGATAGGAGGGTCAGCACAGCTGAAACCAGAATTATAGGGAATGCAGATATGGCACAGAATCTGCAAACCAAACCCAGGCCACTAAATGGGAAGAGTGGGAGAGATCTCTAAAATCCATAATGTGTTTGTCAGAAACAAGTATCACCATGAAGTGAAAAACAGTAAAAGAATAAAAGGAGTTCCTGACTTCTGAAAATTAATTTGTTTATTTAGTCCTGATTCACTAAGTCAGACACTGACTTACTGTTGATTTGAACAGCCTTTGGCTTAATGCTCTCACTGAGAAACATTATGTAAGCCTCGTTTCTAGGAAAATTATATCAGACCATAATGATGAAATCATATCAACATCACTAGGAGTATCACCTGAGTTAAAATTAAAAAATATTTTCTATACCTAATCCCCTCAAATCCAATTATTTTAGCATTTACCAGAACCTATTCCAGCAGAAATGGAAGAAATTGCAGAACATATAAGAACAGAAACCTCTGTGTCTCATCTGAATCACTAGTCAGAGAGAAGTACCAGTATGAAACTACTTTTCTGTCTGTATGAAAAATACTCATCCATTTAACAGTTTGTGGGGCACTAAAAGGCTCAATGGAGGCAGATATTTTTTCCTGATACACACTGGACCACAAAGCAGGCAACAATCCCTTCTCGGTTAGGTACTAGTAGCTAAGTTATATACAGGAGAGTACACCTTATGTACCACAGGAACATTTCAATCCACAAAAAATGAGGAAATCCACAATTTCACAGAATTTGCAAAACAATCTTCTAAGTAAGAAGGAGAATATTCTCCAGAGGAGAGAAGATGAACAAGAAATACACAACCATGGAGTTTGTAGGACAAGCTGAGAGAAGAGCTGAAAATGAAAGCTAAGGCTTTCATTTGAAGAAGAGACATCAGACCATGCCCTTACTTGTGCAAATACCCCCAAAGCTACATGTACTCAAGTACATCCCTATGCAAACAGGTGAGACTGAATTGGGAAACCAAACCCAGCAAAACCTGCAGATCTCTGCCTCCACTTTCCAAGGCTCCAAGTCTTTATTACCTTTGTGCCATCCTTAGCCAGGTCTTAAAGTCCTCCAACCTCCCATCTTAATAGAAGAACTCAACCCAAGTGCCATAATCCTTTTCTGTGAAGACAAGGAGGTCCGAGGCAGAGGCACATCCCAAAACATCATAGGACTGCAACCTATGGGAGAGGTGAACCCTAAGGACTGGGGTACACTAGAGGTATCTATCTATATGTTTGAAGAATGACAGTATTGTCCCTAAATCCATATTGGAGAGCTTTTCAGGAATATGGAGATTTAGTTTCATCTAGGAGACTGCAATAGCCAAGAAGGATCTTTAGCATGCAGTTCAGAGAGAAATTGAACCTTAGGATAAAAATTCCTGAAGCATAGTGTTACCATAAGCAAGCAATTCATGAGTATCTTTGACACAAAATCTAAAGCAAAAATCAGATCTAAGAGGTTCTTAATTTTCTTTCCATATTTTTTATATAAGCTTTTTGTTACAATTATATGCAATATGATATTATTACTTTATAATATTACATAATACCATTTGTTTTATTTGTATTCTACAGAGATTTTTTAGAATACATTTCTGAAGGTAGCACAGACTGGAAAGGGATATGATCACTCAAGATGGAAAAGGTACCAGTGAAGTGACAGCAACTCGCACAGTCATTAAAGGGTGAATATGGACCCCTTGACAGATTGGCCAGATATTTAAGGAATCTACTACCAAGGCAATGTAAGTAAACTAGTATTAAGGGCTATATTGAAAACAGAAACAGCAAATTTACTTAAAGCTGCTAGAAACAAACAAACCACCAAAAAACCCCTAGCAGCCTGGTAGTGCTCAGAAACTGAATGTGGAAAATTCAATCCAGGTAAGAAAAGCCCAGCTGGAGACCAAAGCTCACAGCAGTGCAAAGATCCATTAATCAGAGTCATATCCTGCAGAGCTGTCTAAAGCCCAGTGTTATCAGAGACAGGTTACAGGCCAAATCAGAATAGTATCAAGAGCTGTCCCCAGTGATCTAAAGCAGGTTCTTACTTAGTGAGATATTTTATTAGAAACATAGCTTTATCAATAGCTGTTCTTCCCATAGGCAACCCCAACCTTTTCTGGGTGAAGGCAAATTCATAAACCTTCTTCCTCCTTGTTAATTCCTGTTAAAGTGAAGCTTAAGGTATCACAACATAAGAAAAATTACTGCAGCATATTAAACCTCAAAAATATAGGAAATGAGGGAATGTTGAGACAAATGTCTCCTTTTGCAGAGTTTCACTTCAGGTGAATTTCTAAGCTGACAAACAGAAATATTTATGCAATTTTGTTTTAGAGTAGTACCTCTGATGTTCACTGTGAGGACACACCACAAAAAGAATTTATCAGTAAACAGCAGGAGATACAGAAGTCATAAATGACAACCTGTCCTTGGAGACAGACAAAAGGAAATGAACACTAAGGTTTAATCTAAGGGACTATACTCAGTACAGTATCTGATAAACCTCGAGAAGGCAGAACACATGAAGGAACTGCTTTAGGTTTCATTTTCATAGTGTATGGTATCCTTACTTTTTTTACCAAAACATAAGGATAAACTGGGGAAAGAAAAAGTCTGGGTCTCACTTTTATTTTCCTACAAATGACTCTTCACATTTGTTTTACAAAAGAAAAACTAAGCACTCACATTTAAGTACAATACCACTAACAATTAACACTCAAAATAAAAGTCACCGTGAAAGACCTCCATTCCTAAAAACTGAACAATCTGACAGCAAGCATTCAAAACCTGAGGAAGAACCCAATAAATGGAACACAGAAGTACCAAAACAATTCTCAAAAATTATCTCCAGTAACAGTAGACAAATCATTTCAAAAGTGTTACGTCTCTCACATCTCACCCTCATTCTGGTACCCCTCAGTATATGACAGAAATGTCAGAAGCAAAGCAACAAGGGATCCATTCCTTTGTTGTTTTTTAAGTTGTTTACAGCCTCTGCCAAATAAGAGTCAGTCAAGGAAAAATTAACATTCTGCTGTACAGGTGGAGTTGTGCCAGGGATGAAATACCTGCACAGCAAGAACAAGTTCAAGAATTAAAATGCACCACCTTTCTGCTGCCAGCCTTCCCCAACGTCATCACAAACATCTCTGTTCCTGAATTGTGTGAGCAGCTGTCTACCTGTGGGAGGCGTAAAGACTTAAAGATCACAGTTGCCTGTCTCAAACACGGTTTCAGCCACAGAAGGACTTTGCCATGAGATAAGCACAGAATGGAGCAACAGGATGGTGCTAACTCCAAGCCCGGCAGAAGCCAGATCTGGCTAGCACATCCTGAGTAATGCAACCAGACAAAAGTTCTCACTGCGGCAAACTGCGTAAAGAAGCAACTGCTCACACACACATCACCAGTCAAACAAAGATCACCCCTAGTTATAGAACAGATGGCACTTGTGACCAGAAACAACCACTGAAGTCCCCCCCCTGAATATGCTTCTGTGGATACCTGGAATTTGGACTGTAAATTAAGCCACTATGACGGGAACTTGAGATAAGATAGAGGTGGTACTATTGTCTGAATGTTATCTCAGGTCTAGAGGGAGGTTAACAACGCTGGGGGAGAAGAATGTATCACTGATAATGGACATAAAGAATGCAGCAACAAGGAAAGCCAACTCAGCAATGGTGCTGAAATCAGCTCAGACTGAGTAAAAGGCAATTTTGACAGGGGAAGATCACAACCCACCGACTCAAGAGAAGAGAAAGACCAAGCACGCAAACTAATTAGCCTTAGAGGAGAGGGAATCATTTAATCAACAGCATAAGAAAACTGTGTAGCCAATGAGCATTAATTCCTTTATTTGCTAAAATATATAAACAATGAAATTTTGGAATAATCTGGGGACCTCCACCACCAAGAAGCCGAAGCTAAAGAAGGGCCAATGGGACACTCCTGGAGCCACAGGTGGTAGCTACCTTACACATTCTTTCTCTTTCCCTCCTTCTCCTTTCTTCTCTATTTCTTTCTCTCTGCCTCCCATTTTACTGTTAGATAAAATCTGTACTATTGACTTTAGCATATGGTCTCATTTGCACCTTGATTCAGGCAGAGGCATCTCTCAATAATCAATTCTTAACAGAAGGAGCAGAGGAACACAGGGAGTGAAGAGAATGTATCTTGGGACAGAGCAGAATACAGAATGAAGGTGAGAATACATGGAATTGGAGTTTTTTCTTTGCTTTCTGGTAACAAATACTAAGAAGAAATCAACTTGAAAATTGAAAGTGTTATGGAATCACTTCTGTTAGTGATCTTGGCAGCCATAACTGGCTAAATATGTTATGTCTTGACAGAAATGGGAGCCGCTGAATAAAAGGATAAAAAAAAACCACCAGAGCACTGCAGAAATCAGTGCTGAGAGCCCCTACCGAACCAAAACCTCAGCATGATGCTAAAGAGATATTGTATTGCAAGAGGTACCATCTGTTGTGTTTGGATCTGAGAAGTTGAAGGGCTAGAGGCAAAACCTGCTGCAGCAACAAGCTTTATTCCTCAGCCCTGAAAGCTAACCCCTTCTTGAGCTGAGCAGATCAGATTAGACCCAATGTCTCCAAACCATATTCAGCAACATGTGTTTTGTGCGCTCTAAGAAAAAACATGGTGGAATCAGCTTTTAAATCAGGTCACTGCTGATTTCAAAAACAGCAGCTATTGACATATTATCTAACAGTTACTTGGAGCTGATTAATCACTCCATGTGCAATACAAAGCATCATTTTCTTGCCTAAGTCATAACAGAAATGTCCAGAAGCTTTGCATTGCATCAGGACTCCATGCTGTTCTGCTCCCATGTTTTGGATGGCTTAGAAGAAAGCTGTGGACACTACCTGAGATCCATCCCAAGGATAGCCACCCTTCATGAGATTTCTAATCCAGCCTCAAAAAATGAGGGAAAACGGCTGAGCTTTGCTATAGGCAATTAATGGGCCAAAAGCCCCATGCCCCCATGTCAGGAATGCTGATTAACCTGACTTAGAGTAAAAATGAGCTGAGCTCATAAAAAAGAACTGTGTAATGATACACCAAAGGGAGACAGAGGGAGAATTTGCGATCCACTGAATTATTCCTCCTAGTTTTTCACTAATATGAAATGCAATCATGCAAACAAAATCTATTCAAATGGTTCAACCATTTACTACTTGAACACTATCATTAAATTTGTAAACTAAAAAAATAAAAAAAAAAAAAACCAAAACAAAAAAAACACAAAAATACCAAGCAATAAAACCCCCTTCTTTATATTGAAAAATATCAAAATTTAGAGTTCCCAATGTGGGGGGAAACTTTGCTCACACAGCTTGGAAGATGTCAGAAAATAAGATTTTCTCCTGAACTTAACCTTCTGTTTCTAACCTCCAGTCAAAATTTTTCCCCTTGTATAATAATTTTCTGCATTTAATATTCAGCTACTTGCCAAGCAAATAGCATCTGTTTAAACAAAAGGAAGAGATTAGCGGTGTCTACTGCCTGTGATAGGAAAACAGCCAAGCTTTGATAAAACTGCTTTTCAAGTTTGCCTTTACTGTTTTCAAAAACTGCAGCTGTTCCCTCCAACTTTGTTAAGCCTTAAGCTCTCTCGCATGACCTTGAAGACTTAGGAAGCTGCAAAATTGTTCTAGGCACTTGCAAACTTTCTAAAGCAATGCATTTCAAACTGTTCCCTGTGACTTCCTTTATATGAAGAGGCTCATTTAACATGTTAGTTAAGTTGAAAGGCACTCATTTGAGACGTTACACTTTCTTCTAGAGGTAATATCATATATTTGTGTGAAAAAAAGGTAGATGTTATAGGGGTTAACTAATTAACCCATCCAGAAATTTTTACCATTAAGATGAAATCAAAGAGAGAAAGCTATTGCCAACTCCTAAATGCAACAAAACGTCATCCCCTCCATATTCAGATTTATTGTCCTGTAATAAAAAAGGAAAATTTAAAAGATTTCCTTAAAAAAAGTTTTACTTTTTTTAATCTCTATGATATTTCTTTATAATAAGACAGAATAATAGATCACCTGAATTTAAAACTGATTATACTTTCCCTCCTTTTCTTTTTAATGGGTGCAAACAGTTCTTGGGTTTTTTTAGCCTGAATGAGGAGTGATGAAGAGAAGAAAAATCTTTCAAGAGTTAGGTCAAGACAGCCCTAAGCACAAAATTTTAGCTCTAATACTCAAAAAGACCCTCAGGATATTGTAGTACAGTGAGATACTTTTTCTTATTTAACAATGCAATGAAATCTTGAATTTTCCTTCCCTTATTCTTAGAACTCATGATATTAATGAAAATTTCCCACTCAATGAACTCTATTGATCATGTAAGTGCCTAAACTTGGAGACAGGCAGAGAATAAGATGGCATTACTGTGGTACGATCTGACACAAATTTAAAGACATCATGAGTCATTTAGATCATAAGATGGGTAGATTTTATAGGATGCCTAATTCCTTAGTTTTTTTTGTCAATATGCCCTTTACCAAGGGTATTCAGCAGCAGGGAAGAATAGGTTCAGAGGAAGATCTGTCTAAAGCCTAAAATGCTCATGCGAGGGTTTATAATTTCACTTAATGTTGTGCACCATCAGATCAACAAAAATTGTCAGTGATCAACCTTTCCCTAGCTTCTAGACTCCTACACTAAAAGAACGATTTGTGTCTCGAGGATGTGAAGCATCAAGGCTGCTGATCAGAGGCGATTACCAACATCCAAGAATCGTTAAGCAGACCAAAAAGCCCATAAGAATTGCTTCAGAGTTGTGACATTTAAAAATTATGTTTTCAGTTCTCTTCTGCCTTCTGGGATTGGACTCCACAGGCACTACAGCTTTTAGGCTTTCATCTAGACCAAGAAGGATGAAAAACTGATCTGATTTTTTTTTAAAAATGAAAGTGCAAGTTCTTACAGGTTCATGAAAGAGGGTTAGCACTCTACACAGAGTGCTGAATATGATAGGGCTCATGACCAGCCCAAGACATTAGCGTGGCTAATGCAGTCAATTGAATTTTTAGCTTCAAGAAATGGTCCCAGAGAGCCTCACACAGCTACTGGATTTCAAATTAAAACTTCTATGAAAATAATTACATAAAAAGCTGATGTGGCTATGACAAGAGCCCTAACATCTGAGTATGCTTGCAGCTCAGAGAATCTTGCAAGACACTAATTAACACATAACAGACTACAGTCTCACTGACAGAAAAATGCAATCAATTAGTAGTGAAATACATGACTTTTTAAGAACAGCTGAAAGATTTAAAGGAAATAGAGATAAAGGGAAGGAACCAATGAAGACTACAGAAGATGAGTTAAAATTTGCAAAGAAACCCATAAAGGCAGCAAAACAGAATGAGTAATTGCTAGCTACAGGGGCTGAAGTTGTGAGAAGTCTTTATCAATTATTGAAAAGAAACCAAAAAAAGAGCCAAAGCTGAAAGACCAGCCCTGCACATAAACAAGTGAGTGACCCTTTTACAGCATTACAGCATTAATAACATATTTTTGTCCCAACACTGTTACCCCCTAAAAAAGTGAAGGTCTCTTGTCCTCTAAAAACTCTGGAGGAAAAGAGACCCCTTTGCTTCAGTTAATTAAAAAATGTGGAGGGAGAACTCCGAAGAATATATGACAGCAAAAAAGAAACTTGAATCACCAAAGGACGGGTATCTTATTTCTCCATCTCTCATTCTTATTCAGCATGATTTCCATTCACAGGCTTATCAGTAGATTGTTGCTCACTGACAATTTTTGTTGAAAGAACAAAAGATACAGTATCTGTAGGGAGAAAAGATCAGTGATCACTCTCAGCCAGATGAAGCAATGCTGATTTACACTACCTAAATATATGCATGTCATCAATTGAAATATCTTATCATTATCCATAACAATATCAAGTCAGATTTATAGCTTGTGTCTTTTCTGAAATGTTCAGGAAATAAATAATTTTTTAGGGTTTCCTTATGTAGCCCATGCAAGAGGCACTCAAAATTGCAGTCTCTGCATTTGGGGGTCATTACTATCCTGTCAGTGTTCTTCTGGATGGGGAATAAAAACAGATGAAGATATTTGGATAGGAGGAAAGGCTGTCGATCACCAGGCAAAGAAGCATGACAAGAAAAAGCAGGAGAGTCTCTGCCCCATGATTACACCAAAGCTTCCATAACCACAGACTTTTATCAACAAGGTACAGTCAAGGACAGCTTCATGTTATCTGTAGCCAGACATATTTGCAAGGATTGAAATGCAAGGGACTTCATCTGCTGTCCTATTAAAGTTTTCCTTGGTATCTAATTAAATTGCCCATGCTCTAGTTTAAATCATATAATTCCTCCTCTGTTCTCAACAATGAGTGAAAATAGTAGGCAACAACTCTGAAATCTCTATAAATTTGTAGACATCTCTCAAATTTCCACTCTCTAGCCTGAAGATATTTGTTTCTCTAGACTCTTTCCTCTATGCCAGTTATAATAACTAACACTTCAGTCTCATTATTCACACTTCTGCTTTAATCCCAGAATCACACCACGGATAAGGTTGGTCAGGGCCACATGAGGTCATCTGGTCCGACATCCTTGCTCAAGCAAGGTCATTCCAGAGCACATTGCACGGGGCTGTGTCCAGATGCTTCTCTAATATCTCTGGTAAGGGAGACTCCACAGCTTCTCTGGACAATCTGTTCCAGTGCTACGTCACCTGTCCAGTAAAAAAACTCTTCCTCACGTTCAGGTGGAACTTCTGTGCATCACTTTCTGCCCATTGCCTCCTGTCCTATTGCTTGGCACCACCGAGCAGAGCCTGGAAACATCCTCTTGGCACCTCCCTTCAGATACTCACTGACATGGATGAGGTTCCCTCTCAGAGCCTCTTCTCGAGGCTGAACAGGCCCAGCTCCCCCAGCCTTTCCTTGTAAGAGATGCTCCAGTGCCTCAGTCATCTTTGTTACCCTCCACTGGAGCCACTCCAGGAGCTCCAGGTCTCTCCTGTCCTGAGGAGCCCAGAACTGGACACAGCACTCAAGATGTGCCTCAGCAGGGCTGAGTAGAGGGGCAGGATCAGCTCCCTGACCCGCTGGCAATGCCCTTCCTAATGCACCTGAGGATTCCATTTGCCTTCTTGGCCACAAGGACATACTGCTGGATCATGGATGGCTTGTTGTCCACCAGGACCCCCAGGTCCTTCTCCACAAGAGGTCAGACCCCCACCTGTGCTGGTGCCCAGGGTTGTTCCTTCCCAGGTGCAAGACCCTGCATTTTCTTTTGCAGAATTTCAGAAGGTTCTTCTTTGCCCATCTCTCCAGGCTGTTGAGGTCCTTCTGAAGGGCTGCACAGCCCTCTGGGGCATTGGCCACTCCTCCCAGCTTTGTGTCATCAGTGAACCTGCTGAGGAGGCATCTGCCCCTTCATTGATGAACAAGTTAAACAATTCTGGGCCCAGTACTGAGCCCTGGGGACACCACTGGTGACAGGCCTTCAACTACACCCTGTGTCAGCAATTACAACCCTCTGGGATCTGCCCTTCAGCCAGGCCTCCATCCACCTCACTGTCCACTCATCCAGTCCAAACTTCCTGAGTTTGCCTATGAGGATATTGTGAGAGACAGTGCCAAAAGCCTTGGTGATATCGAGGTAGACAATACCTACTGCTCCCCCCTCATCCGTCTGGGTAGATTTTTTGTCATAAGAGGCAATCAGGTCTATCAAGCGTGATTTAACATGCTTTCTTTTAAAAACAGGCTTCGAAAAAATCAGTATTTCCATTGAGGGTTCAGTACACAAACCAGTATATTGTTGCCAAGTAAAGAACAATCTCTTCTCTTTTACTTTTTTCAATGTTATACCATAATCATATTAGCCTAATCTGAGTCCCACATCTCAATCACCATCTCTGCTAGTGATTCCTCCACTTGTGGAAGAATACTCCATATTTAGTTTTCTCCTGCAGATTCTTATATTTCTCTCCCAATTTGTCAGTTCATTTTCACAACAACCTACAATCACAGCTGCAGTGCAGAAGAAGAGGGCCTAAACTGACCAAGGAATGATCTTCTCACCCCAGGCTAGAATTGCTAAATTCAATACCTTAAGTAAATGACAGACTTAAAAGGCTCTCTCACAGCAAGAGTTACATACCCCAGGTGCACAGCACATTACCTGGTCTTCACTCAACCTTCTAGATCCCACAGGCCAGAACAGGTGTCTGTGCAACTTTTAACATACCAAGATGTTGTTCCTGGCTTAAGCATCAGAGAGCAGTAGGAAATCACCATGTTGTTTTACAGAGAGGAGCAGGACATATCCTAGGTCCCAGCACTCAGTACAAGGATCTCCCCTTGAGAGCACAACAGCCCACAGACACTTTCTGACTCCTGCTCTACACTTCTTTTCTGTGCCACACACACAAGCCAAAGGCAAAACAAAGATCCAGCAAAGGGAACTCTCCGTTAGTAGAAAATAAATGCAGTCAGGCTGCACATGACATCTCTCACACCTTGTTAACACACATATGCATGCTAATAATGAGAATTGTCCTGTGTAAGGCACCTAGGCACACAGGAAAAACTGCATCTCAGTGTCTCTCCCGGTTTTGTAGTTGCAGCACTCATTGGTTGTGCCTTACGTGGACACACCACTGTATTTATGAACACTGGGAGGATCATCTGAGGAACACCAAATAGCTGCAATTGTTCCAGCCACAAGCACTCTGTAGGAAGCCTCAGGATTAGAAAAATTTATTGAACAACTGCTATAACTCAGCACTTGCTGACATAGCAGAGTCCTTCTCTACATTATTATGTTCCCCAGATCATGAACCACAACAACTCACAGCAAACTCTAATTTTAATGACTGGTAAAAATGCAGGTATTTTCTATATTTTAAGTTGAATTTACAGTACTAAGGACAGGTGTGCCAAGAAAAATTTCTGACTCAAATATATTGTTACAGAATTTTCAGGAAACACACATAACAACAGATACCATCTTTAAATAGATTTCAGCAATGGCATGCATGTGAATCTATTTCTGTGTGTAAATAAAATTTTCAACTATTTGTTATACACACACTTTCCTTTCTATTTCTGCTAATATTATTAGAGGGTACCTTAGAATATTACTTACATGTTATTTGTTCCTAACATTGATTTTCTAAATCCACATATTGTATTAGATCAACCACTTAACAGTATAGCATGCTAATATATAATTATAAAGTTGAAACTGTATTTTGTGACTCAGTGAAGGACAACTCACAACCATTGATAATTTGGAAAATAACTTCCTTTTTTAATGAAAATTTCTCATTACCCTCAAGATGTGAAGAAGTAAGGGTTCCATAACATCAATATCATTCTTAGAATTACTTTGATATTTTAAAGACTCACATTTCATTCAAAATTGTAGTCAACTGCTATAGACCAACACAGATATCTCATTCAACATCTTTATATAGTTTAAGCCTTACTTGAGTCCTCGAGGTAGTTTTTGGACAAAATGTAATCCCTTTTGCAGTCTCTATGAATTTTCCCTATCTAGTTATCACAACTAGATTCTAGGGAAGCTCTCTTCCCAGGCTGAGAATCATCAGGTCTGAAATACTATGTTAGAGCAGCTACCATGTCCTTGTGATCAGAGCTTTGTGGGGTGCAGTCCAGATCCACTCTCAACCCCCAGCACATTTGCTGTGTCGCCAGCCCTGCTCTTAGGAAGGTTTTCTGCTAGAGAAGGGTGAATGCTGTGGAATAATGGATTGCTGGGTTTGTAGCTGCAATCAAAGGAAAAAAAAGAGACCTAGCAATGAGCAAAATAGAGTTGGTTATATAAATTTCACATGCTTGTCATAGCTACAAAGGTAATCAAGTCTCTCACCAACCTCAGCACCAAGAAAGTGTCAGCATACCACAGAAACCTCTTTTCAACCTACCCAAAAATTATTTTAGGATGGGAAGAGCTAGGAGTAGGAAATGCAATAGTGTATGCATTCAGTTTCCAGGAACTTCTCTGAGTTTTACATTAAACTGTGAACATTTCATTCAGCACAAATCACACTTTTAGACAGATTTGCAGATTGAACAGGCCTTTCAAAATTATGTAGATGATTTTCACAGTGCACCTTTTCACACCAGAATTCTCAGATCTTGCCAAACGTATAAGATTTGGGGCATGTATGGTTTAATGCCTGGTATCCGAATGACTGCCAGTTATCCAATTGCAGCTTGAAAGGTGTCAAGCAGAATGGATAACATTGTCTTCTTAGTTCCTCTATAAACTTAGTTATCTCACTGAACTACTTGAAAGTAAAAATGAAAGAGTATTTATCATTACTTTTTTGTCCAGCCCAAATGTTTCCAAAGTGGTGCAATAATATATTATACTCAGTGATTCAAACACATGTACCTTTACTTTAGTAATACTTGGGTTTTGTTGAGCTAGCTGGGTTTCAAGGCCAGTGGGCTCTTCTAAACTGATATCATTTGCATGTGTGTGGTTGGAGAGGCTTGCTTTTCTGATTCAGGCTTTTTGAAACTCAAAAGGTCAAAGGCCAAAGAAAATCTCCGTGCCGCATCCAATGAACCAATCATTTAGAGACTCAAGGTATCTGGTAATAATACGTTCCAGAAGGAAGTACAGATATCTTCTCTCTTTTTCCTTGCTGTAGATTTCAAGTTACTTTTCTGACATGACAGTAAATCTGCAGGTAGAAAAAGCACTGAAAATATATCACTCCATGAAAAGGAATAATTTTATTTTCAGACACATGCAATACTTTGAAGGTGAACTCTATTTCATTTTCTGATGGTACTCTTTTCTTTCTATTTTTGAAAGCTTTGTGCATGAGAGAACAAAGGGAAATTATTTATTCTCTTCAGGTGTAGTTAGAAAATGGAAAATACAATGCAATAAATGCCAAATAGATCTAACTAAATAGGTATTGTTCTATAAGAAAAGAAGACATTTAATCTCCTGAAAGCAATATGACACTAACAAATTTTGCAAAGAAACCTAGTTAGTAGAGCCTAGTCTAAATGCACTATTTAGCACACATAATTCTGTATTATCCTTTCAGTCATGTATTGGTGTGAAGAACTTGAAAAGAAACAAAATACACAGATTATAGGCTTGACAAGGAACTCTAACAGATAAAAAAATCATTCCACTGCTATTTTGTGTAGCCAAGTTATTTGAATAATAATCTTAGAAAGCTCTTAAAATAATTGTATGCTGGCTGCCACTGCTGTACTGTTGGGAAGCTGGTCCAGAATGACTTTTTTCCCAGAACAAAAAAGCTTTTAATTAATTTCCATCTTAAATGCATTCACAGTTAGTTAATGACTTGCTTCTTTCTACACTTGTCTCTTTTTTTATTTCTTGTATTAAGTAATTATTTAGCAGTTTAACTGGTTAATTACAACTTGTACTTCATGAATTATAAATGGTTATAATTGCATAAAAAGATGAATTATAAATGGCCATAATTGCATAAAAAATTGCTTTTAAATTTAATGGAAAAATGTGAGAGATGTTAATGGCTCACATATTGCTAAGATGAATGAAGGACTTTGCCCACTATAGAAAACTCTATGAAGAAGCTACTGCTCATCTGCAACAACTGAACCACCACCCCCAAAATATGCCTCCTGTAGTCCAGGAATTTGGACTGGGAGTTAAGCCACCTGACAGGAACTTGAGACAAAATAAAGGTGGTAGAATTGTCCAATTATCTCAGGTCTAAGAGTAAACAGGGCTCAGGGGAAAAGAATGAATCCACAAGGGAAGCCAACTCAGCAGCTCTCCTGAAAATCAGCTCTGACAGGGGGAAGCCATAGCCCACTGTCTCATTGCTGGGGCCTTCTGCCTGAGAACTGCATATGATCTAGGGCTGCAACAGATCCACAGTTTAGCAAAAAACAGGGTGAAACTCCCCCCACAAGGGAAGTGATTGGCGTTCCCATGAGCCCCTGAACACATATTAAGACGTGGAAGTCTATGTTTCATAGCACCAAGAAGACCAGATTGAAGGAGGACCAACGAGATGCTATTGGATCCACAGGGGCGGTGACTATCTTTCTATCTATTAAACATACAAATTGTGCATGTTTCTTTTCTGGGTTAAGTAAAGGTGGTCTGTCCACCTGGTCCGGATCGGAATTTGATAGGCCTAAATATGGGTGGCGGGCAACATGGTATGAGCGGAAAGAACATTCCCACAAGTGTCCAACCCTCCATTGAAATGATAACTCACTGCCAATTTTATATTTATTTAATTAGGTACTAAGGAACGAGCTTGGCTTGTAAATATATGTACAATATCAACAGAGGAGAGGAGCGCTCTGGGATGCTAGGGCACAAGCGGTCTTCTCTACCCTCGTTTTAAAGAGACCGAGGGCCAATAGCAACTCAGAGTCTCTCTCATACCACTTCCCCCACACTCCCAAAGGAAAGCCCACAAATTTGATGATGGCTGTGTTAGTCAGTTCTTGGATCTGTTTGAGAAGGCGTTGATATTTCTTTGCCTTCTTGGCTGCAGCATCCTTTAGAGAAGAGATGCTGTGCTCATATCTGACTGTCACGTCAACCACAAATGCCTCATCCTCCTTATCAAAGATTAAATACAGTTTACATAGTTCATTTTCCTCATCCCTAAGGTGTGGTTCCTGAAAAACCATCCAATTCTCCCTCTTAGCCTCACACCTAAGAATCTCACAGGTGGAATTGTGATGTTTAATCCTGGCATCCTGAGTAATTGGGCAGTTTCCAATTATGTGGGCAGACGTTTCAAACTCAGCACCACAATTCTACACGATCTGCGCTATATGCCCATCCCTCACCAGGAGTTCTCTAGTGGGGTAGACACTGGCTCTCAATTGAAGTGCAGTAATCAGCTTCCTGTGAGGTATACCTCTGTAGCGTATCATCCATCCATTACTGATCTTCTCGTTCCCAAAGTTCTCTATACCCTGGCCCTGGGCAACAAGCTGTTTCCATTTCTGAAACTTGGACTTCTGCCAATTACAAGGTCTTGGATAGACAACTTTTTGGACTGGTGCCTCCCATTCCGACACACCTTCATCCCCACCCATAGAACTTTCCAACCTTGGAATAGGCTCCCAAATTTGCAGGATGGACTCTTTATTACCACCCATTCTAACCCATAGTTTCTCATATAACAATTCCAGATGTTCCCCTTTCAGAAACATCACAAGAGCTTCATCTGGGGACTGGGCAAGTCTATGCAGCCTTTGCGCTTGTATGCTTGGAATGAGCGCTGCCAATTTTAAGATGTCTAATCCACCATCTTTACAACTCAAGTACAGGATGCCATCACACGTATTCGGTGGAAGATGAAGCCAACCCTTGACTGAAGTTGGAATTAATAAGTCAAGGGATTCAAGGAGCCCTGCTCTTACATCGGTACGGTCAGCCAGATATACCAGTCTCTGGGTGGTATAAATCCTTAGTATATCAATCTTCTGAAGAGGTATGAGTGGTGCATTCCTGATCTGATGGAGCCATTCCTCTAATTTCTCAGAAAGACCAGAATCAGCAAAGCCAGTCCAGGGATCAGCCCATGTGTCAAGATATTTTTCAGTGTCCCGGGTCAATCATATTAAGGTGGGGGGGGGGGGGGGTGCCATTTATTGTCCAGGCCGGACAGTCATTGATGGTATGTGAGTCCTTTGTGGGCTTGATGTAAAAGCCATGGCACTTCTCCCCCTGCATTTTGAGACCAGTATGCTCGCAGAAGGTCTCAAGAATTTTGATGGTCATTTGCATTCCCTCCCAGGAAGCACTCAACAACATCCTCTGCAAAGGCCATGGCCTTAATTTTCAAACCACCCTGATGGAAACCCATCCCAACTTGTTCCAACTTGCACAATAGGGATCAAGAGCAAGGCTGAAAAACACAGGTGACACAGGATCACCCTGTTTGACACCTGTAAGGATCTTTATGGGGTCCATCCTCCCCTTTTTGGTGCTAACGTACGTAACGATGTTTTCGTACATTTCACTGATCAGATGGATCAGGTGGGGATCAATCCCCCACTGTTCTAGACCCTTAAAAATATGCAGTGGCAGATGGTGTCAACTGCCTTGGCAATGTCTACAAACACAATCCATAGTTCTTGGTGCTCTATTTTTGCATGTTTTACCACCAATTGTAACAACTTGCAGCACAAATAAACCCCCTTTACCTGGGGTTAATCAGACATGCGCAGGCCAGCCTTGCCTTCAAAATCCTGGAGAACAACCTAAGCATTATGGAAGCAATAGTGATAGGCTGCCAGTTATTGATGCCTCAAAGTCTGTCCAGATCGGAAGATTTAGGGATCAAGATCATCTGGCATTTCCACAGTGCGTCTGGAATAGTTCCAGACGCTAACCAGAGGTTGAAGCTCTCTGTCAACAGGAAATACTTAAGGTCCCATTTAGCAGGATGACCCACAGTAAACCCATCTGACCCTGGAGCTGAGGTCCTTCTCACTTCTTTCAGGTTCTTTTCAACTTCTTTTTCAGTGATCAGGGCCTGAAACATGGTGTTATCTGCTTCCTTATATGACAGGAAGGATTCAAAGCCCTTAAATTTGACTGATGTTTCCCATCTTGCTCTAAAATTAGAGTAGACAATGCACAACCGAATCTTGCACTACAGGGTGTCCGTGTTATCCAGAATAATCCTTGCCAATCTCCCCCAATGCAAATCGAACAGTCTCTGACATCGGAGATATTTCCCTCTTTTTCTAGCTCTTTTTTGCATCTAGTTGGCTGTTGTTCTGGATGCTTTCTGACCATGGGATCTTTGAGACTTTGAACCTCTGGTTGCTTTTATAAACCGGCAAAGCTTATTCAGTCCACTGAAACATTCCTCAAAAGAATCATTCACCACTCCTTGCAGCTCTTGTCCATCCAAAATTCTTTCAAAGGCCCTCTGGCACTTGGTGAATCTGCCTGCCGATAACCCTTTCCGGATGTCGTCCCAATAATGGAGTTTTAATTGTCCCTCTCTTGGCAAAGCAAAGGACTGGGTAGGCACCTCGCCTCCCATTTGGAGATCACCTTCAATTCCAGATGGAACCATACCGGTGAGACTTCTCATAAGAAGGCATCTCTTGTCACTAATTTGCTTTGCCGTCTTAGATGAAATGTGCTCCACAATCAACTTACTGATATTCCTGTTACCAGCATACATCACCAACTGACTCAGAAGAGCCTCTTCCTCCTCAGTGCGTACCTTTTTGTGGGCTCCTCTTAAAGATGACTCCTTCAGATGGGAGGCAACAATCCGTTCCAAGTTCCTCACAAGAGGATGCATCAACCTCTTGTGTTGGCCCAGGCCAGCCTTAGTAGAGAACCCTCTATGGCATACCTCACAAGTCCAATCACCTGTGAGAACCACACATGCAGTGCCTTTGCACTGTGGGACGTGACAGGCAATACTGTGGTATTTAAGATTTTGTCTACCACATTTAGAGCACTTAAATAAGATCTTTCTTTGCCCGTACATCCTCTTTAGCTTTCAATTAATCCCAGTATCCTGGTAAAACAGGCAGCACAGAACGGACAGGATGGATTTTTGTCCAGGATGGACACCACAGGTGTTCCAACTGGTAACATGCCTTCACTGCTGCCAGGAAGAGCCTCAGGTGTTTTGGGCTTTTCATTATCTCCTTGGACACATTCAATTCCATCACCCAAAGAAGGCCAAGATGGCAAGGCCTCATACAGCTCTGGAAACTTGGCCAAATCTTCCCATATAGTTCCCAGCTTGATCCCCGGCTCATGACCAAATGAGGAGTTCACAAACTCCAAATTCACCAGGTTGAACCCTCCATCACCATGACTGAAGGGCAAAGATGACTCGACATTGGCCAATCCAACCCTAAGATCTAAAGGGTCGGTTTGAGTGGCCGTTGATATGTACCACAATGCAATCAATTGTACCATTGTCTAAATAGGAAGCACAAATAAATGTCAGTCCACGTGAGGGTGGTCGAAGTCAGCAGCTGGCCCTCACCCAAGCTGCTAACTGTGTCCAACTTAAGCCTGTGGACAAGGTTTTTGGCACAGCAATATAACTGTACCAACAATTTGTTTCTGCAGGATTGTGAAGCTACTGCTGGGTGGTGAGTCCAAGTGATAGGGAGGGTAGATACTACACCCTCACTCACACTGCGGCAGAAGCCAACTCTGTTACCACAAAGGGTATCCGGTGGGGCCACAAAGAGGCGTGGCTTCCACAGCTAAACCCAGTTAGTAACTATGCTCTCATTTTAAGAGAGTCATAGTTACTCCCGCCAATGACTATCTTTCTAATTAATCTGTCTCTCTGACACTCTCTCTCTCCTCTCCCTCCTTTTGTATTTCTCTCTATCTCTGTCTACCTCACCTGTTGAATAAAATCTGTAATACCAACTTTGGCATGCGGTCTCATTTGCACCTTAGTTTGGGCAGAGGCATCTCTCTAGTAGTCAAAATAATCAGATCATAATAGAGAGCCTTGTGTCTTCTGTTACTAGGTAACAATGAAAAATATTTAAAACCAAATATTCATATTTGCACTTCAGTTGCAAGGACTGGATTTCACAAACTGCAATATTTGGTGTAGCAAATATAACTGCTACCCAGGGAGAAATTCCTTCTTTCATCCATAAGGTACGTAGCCATTAATCCCTACTGCATCCTTGAAAATTGGGATTAAATTGTCGGTCAGAAATCAGTGTCTCTTTGTCCAGGGATGTATTCCGCCTGATTGAGTACATTGATCTTAAGAATTCCAGTGCTTTGCTTTTCTGTAATTTCTTGGTTACTTTGTACTTTAACATTAACACTGTGGCTAGATAAATGGTAATAAATGTTTAAGACTCCCAGCCTCAGGCCTCAGCATTTCCTAGGCTATAATAAAAAACTCCTGATGTTTCCTGCGGGTATAGAAGAGGCAGTTATTAAAGCCTACCACAAAGGAAATAGTGTAAACCCCATAAGCACAAAATATTATCAATTCCAGAGATATAACGATTCACTGGAGGAAGAGTTAGTGCTTAAAGATTTCTGTGAGCATCTGTGTCAACAATCAAGTGATACAGGCATTTGCAAAATTTCTCATCTTTCCCTGGAAACATGTCAGCACCTAATTTTGCTCCTGTCAAGCCTTACACCTTACTTTTTCTCTGCTTGCCCTGTCTTGCAACCCTGTTAGAACTGGCAACAAATTGTTCAACTTCTGCTTCAGAAAATTATATTCTCTTTTCACTCAATAATCAAAAGGTCAGAATACTTGCCTGTTTTAAGAAATGCTGGTTCTCTGCTTTTCCAGGGAGTGTGTAAACTCATGTCCTCCATGTTAGCGCAGCCTAAAGAATGCTTCAGAACTGCATAAGAAAGAAGAGCAGATGTGGGAATTCCCTGCTTCAGAACCTACTTTAATTTGAAGCAAGAGAGGAGTTAAAAATCCTGAAGAGCAGAAACTACAAGCTTATCTCCTACATCCTAGGAGAAATACCCCTGTGAAATGGAGCATCTCTTGGGGGAGACTGTAAATGAAAATATTTGCTAAGGCTCCTAGAAGTTTAGGTCCTCGAGTTAGCAGAGTAACACTATTCCAGATCTAAGTATGCCACCTAAGTTTATTATCCACAAACACTTCTAAATCTCACCATGGACTTATTTGCCCAAGCCTACCTGAATCCACACTCAAATATAAGCACAACTCTACAACGGATCAACAGAAATCTGAATCTACATTAGAAAGAAAAAAAAGCAGTTAATTTATTTTCTCAGAATATTTTCCTGAGTATTTGCCCTACTTCATAGTAAAAAACAGAGAATTCTGAATTCTAACATCTTATGCACATCTAAAGAACTGCAAAAGCGTTCAGGTGTAACCTCTCCATCCTCCAGAGAGTTATCTTCAGTTTTTCATGACCAAGATATTAAAAGAAACCCACAAGTAGATGATTCATTCTGGTTCCAAAAACTGGCTTTTTTTCAGTGCAGTTCACTACGTGATTTGAGCTTATTTCTCTTTGTGACATAGTTCCTTTGCCAGTGCTGATTACCACTGATTTTCACCCTGGTTTATCCCAGTTATATAAAAATATGGCCTTGGTGAGAGGCCATTTTTAATGGCCATTAATGTCTCATGTAGAAGATCATTGCTTTCTGTATGGAGCAGATGCACAGAGTGAGGAATGGGAGAGACCTCACTGTATGGTTTTCAAAGTTCCTTTGTACTTAAGTCTGAATAAATCATTCAAATGTCCTGTGAAATAAAACAAACTTGTTTCCTTAATGTCCGAACTTAACCTCTGATATACAGAATTAATCAAATATTCCTGTAAAACAACCATCCAATGCAAAATCCAAAAAGTTTCTGATCTCCTAGAATCATGTCAAACTTCAAAAAAGATGCAAAACCTTACAGAATTTGTTTTAAATAATTGAATTCTGACTCACAGCAACAACACATAGTACAATGGTTATTATTAAAATATTATCATCCAACCTGTCATATAAATAATTCTGTGGTGATGTAACTCTATTCCTTAGAGAAAACTCAGTCTCCAATCTTCAGTGGGTTTGTCTAGGTTTCATTTAGGCTTTAATTTGAGAGTTCACTGAATACATATTGCTCAATTTAGCCCTCTCTGCAGGTGATTCTCACCCAAAGAGAGCTTATGCCTGACATTATTCTTGCTATTGCCTGTAATATTGGAAACTGAAATAATGTTAAAAGAATTCACCCATGGAAGAGATAATATATGGTTAGATCATTGTGTCAATATTGATTTCTTGAATATTTTTAGAATACAGCATATGTTATTTCTTTTAGTTGTGGTCCAATGTTTACTAAAGGTTACAGATCTTACTAGCAGTGAACAAATTACTATTTTATCCTGTATAGTTCTGATTCAGCTTAGAATCTTTTTGCTAATATAGAATATAATGTGTATATGCCATTCTGCTTCTCTTTGACACTTACTTTTTTGGAAGCAGGTGCATGCCTGATGTCTCTTTGACAATTTTCCTTGACAAAATATTTACAAGGAATTGTGGCTCCTCTTCTCACCCTTGTGGAACTTTTCAGCATGAGACATCTGAGACTTACTACCAACAGCATTAGGAACTGAAGCCAACTTTGAGAACTGCTAATCAAGATTTGATACACAACATTTTTTAACACTCTCTACTTGGCAGAACAGGAATTCTGTGAATACTGTTTCTAGTCACTGGGGAGCAGGATTACACATACCATGCAGTTAATACTTTGCCTTGCAGCAATTTAATACCTAAATTTTGCCAGTGCCCTCATTGGTAGTTCAGTTATATTCTTTTCCTTCATTGCACTGATTTAAAGACAAGCAAAATGACACTTTGAATAGAATGTTTGCAGATTTAACTCTAATAAGTGCAGTTTATAGCACAACCTTTTTGCCAACAGGACTGTGATACAGAGGTTTATATGTCTCAAAGGTGCATTAATATTTAAAATTCTATTCTCAAGTGGGCAGATACTGACTGATACACCAACAATTGCCAATACGAATGGGTGGTTTAGGAATTGCTTCATCCATCTGTCTATTTAATGGAGAAGTAACATTGGCCAATTAGCACAAAGATGGCAACACCTCAGAAGTTCATTTTAAATACTTTCCATAGTGTAATCTAATGATTTAAAATACGCTTTATTTATCTTGGGTTTTTTTTTTTAGTTTTCAAACCATTTTGGAAAAGTTTATATTTTAAATCAATGTCAGCAATTTTGGTTTATGACTATTGTTCACAACAAAGAATGCCCAGAATGTTGCTGTTTTGGGGAGGTGTATTTATGAACTCTGTATTTTTAGAAGGTAAATCTTCTTCTATACCAACACAATAACCTTATCCCCATAAATAAATCTTTCTCCCTGAGGTCAGTGAGATTTTTCCTGCATGAGAAGCATAACTGCAAAGTATTAAACACTGAATAGGTTTCTTACCAACAGTTTAGTTGGCTCTTTTGTACTTAGCTTCAGCACATATCTCTCTGTTAAAAAGGTTGGATTCAGTGTTTCTTCTAGCACCAAAAATTTAAGGACTCCTATCATAATCCATCATTCTGAAAATACAAATGAATAAGGCAAGGTCTGTAAGTCCTTTTGCAAAAGTATGAAGTACTAACCATTTATCACTGATAAGACAGGTAATACTGGGACATTAAAAGCTGAAATGGTGCAGAAACCTTTAAAATAGCACTTCTCCCTACAGCTGAGATTAACTGAGATTCCCATCTTCCCCTCAGTACTGTTAATTCTTTGAAGCAGAATCCATCATGTCATAATATAGCTATGTATTGTAGCACACAAAAGTCCAATTCTGATTTCAGCCTCTAGATAGTATCAAACACTAATTTTTTTTAAAAATGAGAAATATATACTTCTGTGTCCAAAAGAAATTGTATCGTGCACATAGCTCACTGAAAATTTGACTACAGGGAAAAAAATTGCACTAAGTTCCTGAAGGGTCCTACATAAATATGGCTAGGAAATAAGATTACTTTTAAAGCAAAGTTCTTTTTGCTTTTTCCTAGCTCTATTTCAGCATCAGACCTGGTCACAAAACCATCTTCCATATGAAATGATAAATAACCATACAATAAGATAAAAAAACAAAGCAATAATTACCATGAGTGCTTCAGATAAAAGCAGCTAAAATGTTTCAAGCTCTAGTCCTGTTCACTGGAATATATCTTTTCAAGAGCACTGATGCTCACAGGCAAATAAAACACACTTACAAGACTTCCATAATTTCCATAATGAAAAGATGCTGGAGATTCCACTTCACATATCAAAAGAACACATGTATCTAATCCCTGTACAGAACAATTCACTGTGGGGAGAAAACACCTGAGATATATCCTGACATTTTTATTTACAATCTGTGGAGACAAACTCAAACCATAACATAAATTTCTCACTTCTGACTTATTCTCAATGTTTGGCTCTAAGGTTTGGAGCAGCATATTCCTTCCTTGGGTATAACCACATATTCTGCACTAACATATTCATTTTAATTTTTCCAATGGGACCAAAATGTATAGTTAACATGAGAAGTGACTTCATCTTGGATATTTTGAGTTTTTTACATGTTTTGATTTTTTTTAACAAGAGAAGAGCAAAATTAGTGAAACATTCTCACATACCTTCCAACTAAATTTTAGAATAGGCTGAGGAGAACAAAAGGAACAATTTAAGAGCAATTCATGCAATAGCTCTCTGCTCTTTGTCAGTAACTGGAATGCAAAAAAATTTGAAGTGTGGCACAACAGATGCAACAGTAGATTTTGCTACAGAAGACAATAAATTTCTTTTCCATTTGGATTAATAAAAAATGAGATCACTACCTCACTTTGGATAAATAAATCCATTCCATCTATTATAAAGGTAGCACAGGCAACATACTGGAAAGCTCCCAGCAAATGCAGCCGCTGCTGCTTCTCGTTCAAAGACCTGAGGTGCTCTCCAAGGTAGGCATCTGCTCTCATCCCCCAGGCCCTGTAGCTGAGTAGCCCAGATCATTAGAATTTTTATTAAGATTGCCAACAACACCTTCAGCAGAATCTGTAGATGGAATTACAAAATATGCAGCACTGCCACAGTGTGATCTTATTTCATTCTTCCATAAATAAAAAGGTTTTAAAAGGGATCTTTATCAAAGTCTCAAACCAGAAATTTAACCCTGTTAGAAAGTTGAGTGTGTGGAGATGCTGTCAAGAAAAGGGGCAAAGACTGTGGCACATACTTGAAATGATGGCCAGGGGCCCACAGTTAAAAGTTGGTCTCCTTGCACACTTTAGAAGGGGACAGTGCATATCAGAGCTCAGCACAGCCACCAGGTAATAGCAAGCAGGGTGACATCTGTGACTTGACAATAAGCATCCACTTAAACAAGTGGGAAGACAAGACAGGGACCAGCAGTAAAAATTCATTCTTGTCACAAGTGCTGACAAGAGACATTCCACTGAGAAACCTGTATGGAATATGACACTACAGAAGCTATGTTGGTGTAACAGCCTGGGTGCAAATGAAAGGAATGCTGTAAAGAGGGGAACCATCATGGTTACACTTACAGCATCATATAGGTCTTGGACATCCTTTACTTCCCTCATGTATATCATGCTACATGTGTAATATAAATGGCTGCGTTTGAACATTGTTTAGAGAATGAAAGGAAAAAGCAAGGATCAAAGTGAGATAAGTTTGTTCACTAGTCAGTACACCAATTTATTGCATTTTTTATGTGAGGGACCTCTGTATTTTGCATTTACAAGAAACGTTTTTAACAAAGCAAAGGCAATGTTACTCTCAGCAAGCCATGGGGTGCTCACATACTAATGTTCATGCTGCTCTTTCCCCTCACTGTGTTTGTCATCTGCCACCCTCTATGAGAGAGCAGGTGAAATAAAATTAAGGGGATTCGGTTCCTTCAAAGCAATGACATTCAGGAGCTGCCAGGGGCTGAATACCCAGGTGCTGCAGCAGAAATACACTGAAAGGCAGAAGGCAGAACAGAATGGCACAGAAAATTTGGAGAGGCAAACAAGATACATTAAGAAAAACAAAAGCAAAATGTGCAAGATACAGCGTAAAGTATAGCCTGAGTTTTCAAATGCCAGTGTCTAAGTGTTGAATCTCTATTCTTCACCCACAAGAATTTGCCTGATTTTATAAATTCTTTTACAACAGTGTAGGCAAGAAGTTTATAGTACAATAAGAAATAAGGTTTGTATCTATATTGCACAAAAATTCCAGCCCTGTACCACTCTATTTCCTAAAATATGCATTTGAAGGGTCCTTTAAATGACCTTTAAAGGGTCAAGGTAATTGGGGAGGTTGTTGAGAATTGTTTTACTGTAGATTCTGATCACATGGTGGGTGAGAGAGGGATACATTGGGAGAATCTTATTGGAACACTCACTTCAGCTTTCCCAAATGAACTTTCATCAGTTTGCAGCTTTAATCTGAGGCACAACCAGGAAAAATCTGATTGCTTGAAAGAGTGCTAGTTTTTATCTCCCTTAGCTATGCATTTCAAACCAGTTCTGTAGGAGCAGCCTTGGAAGAAAATGAATGTTCTGATTATACAGCACTGCAGTGTCTCAGGTAACAAACGCATGACAGCTATTTAAGCAATACCTGGGAAGCCAACCGGCAAGGGTGGCATTAATGATTTTGCAGGAAGTTAACTAAGTACATCTATCACTTTGTCATGTGGGGTAAAAGAAAGCATCAGTCAAAGAAGAAAGAGGGGAGCAGTCTATGCTTCCTTTTTTAGGTTCCGCTGAAATCTGCTCTAAGAATCAATACAGCTGGAGCTGTGAACTGTACTCAGGCTGATTAAATGGAGCAGGGATTGAAAGGGGAGGAGCAGGGCCAGAAGCTGATCTGGAAGTAAACAGAGGAAGCGTATTATGGGTCAGCAAAACACCAGGGGTTTACTAAAAGGCTCTCCAATGGGTCATGCCCTAAAAACTGGGGGACAGGGGCTTAGCCATTCCAGGGGCTGTCGTTTCTGTTATCTTCAAATGAGTGTTTCACCTTGGCCAGTGACAAACTGAAATGCTCCTGGTCACACATAGATTATTGCACTCTCAAAGTCAGGTATTTCCCATACCTTTCTAAGAAAGACCACACTGAAGTTATTCCTCCTAGGGGCAGGTTCCCAGCTGAAGTGAATATGAGCACCTTCAACTGTAATCTCAGTTTACAAGAGCTGGGGTTTCAGCCAGATGATTTTTACAGCTCCTAACTTGCATCAAACAAGTCTATACCATTCTTCTCTTCTCCTTCCTCCCTTGAAGAAGAGGCATTGTATACACCTTTCCATCCCTTTTCCCCTTTGCTAAGCCTAACACAGCTCCCACACTAGAGTTCTTACTGCCTGCATGGCTCTTTTGATTTTATTTTTTCATTTTTAAGATACCCTTTGTTCTTTGCTAAAACCTATCTTTCCAAAAGGCCTGCAGAGTGCATTTAGTCAAATCTGTAACTAGAGCTGGTTGAAACATTTGTGTTTGGAACTGTGTTTTAAAAGGATTTGTTGCTTTTCTGAAGTTATTTTTCTGAATTTAGATTAGTTTTTTTTTTAATTTTGTTTCCTGAAAAGGAGGAAAAGTAGAAGAGAGAAGTAAAAGTGAAGAATAATAATAAGAAAAAGGGCAATACTAAAATCTGTGATATTGCATCTAAAAATACTAAGTTAAAAATAAGTTTTCCCAGGAATATTTGACAAATAAACCAATCCAATAAAAAACTACAAAGTTTAAAATCTTACTAAAACATCTCATATTAAAAAAAAAAATCACTATTCTAAACAATATTCATTTTAATTGCATTAGTAGGATAAACACTGAAATCTGTTTCAAAAGAACAGTCTATAAATCTCATCTACACTCAGTTTTTAATTATTGTGGAAAAAAAAAAAAAATCTTTTTGTTCATCCAGATGTGAAAATAGAAGAAAAAATATATCCCCACTATGCCTTCCTAGAGCTCAAGTAATCTTTTTTGTTATTATTGTTAGCAGTTTCCTCCTCCATCTTTAGAGTACCATGTACCTCTTAACTCGACAAACTCATTACTCTATAATGAATTAATTACTAGGGAAACAGCTTGCCAATTTGAGTGGCAGACAGGAACAGGTTGCTCTTATACCAGAGGGCAGGTGTAGCATCTGACTGCAGCCTGATTAAATAAATAGGCTGCCAGTCCACCCTTAAAACTCATGGGGTGAGCAGTACTGTCACCACTGCCTGCATCTGCTGTGTTGCCTATCATGTGGTTAGTAGGCACTCTGTTTTTTTGTCTTTCACCATCAGGAAAATCAGTTCCAGAGGGCCGTATGGACAGTACTGAAGGGAACTCATTGTGCAGTGGCCACTATCATTAATACCTTTGATATGGAAATAAACATGTAGGAGAAAAAAATTCTAATATCTTCATGGTATCCCCCTGCATCAGTGAGTTTTGCATAATTACTCAACCACTAGCAATTTGATTGAAATACCAAAAATTAAGAAATGCTGCAAGAAGTAGCATATCCTTTGAGATGTACAGAGCCTATGCACCACTAAAGTTGTTAGTCGTGAGTGTAAGGCCCACACAGGACATTCCAACAAGCCAGCTGCAAGCTCAAGTCCCACTTCAGTAAAGCATCTGAGCACAGGACCCTTAAGAGGCTCCAGTGGGATTATTTTCTTGCTTATAGTTAAATGCACACTTGGACGTTTCGCTGGGTGAAGCGCTAAATTGCTTCAAGACAGTGCTCCAGTCCTTGCTGCTCAGGGCACTCTGAAAAGGAGAGAATAATGGTGTTTCACACTGCTCATTCAGCTCATGCTGATTTTCTGTTCCCATAGGAGCAGAGATCGAGGGGCAATTACTGTCTCACATTAGTGTGGCAGATCACCCTGTATCCCCAGGAGCAATGTAAAGCTCCAGTGCTTATTCCAGCACTGTGCAGCTGCCCTATTGCTGCACTTGCAGTACTGGGAAGCACAGGCTGCTCTGCCATAGCAGCATTAAATGGGACTTGAGGCAGTATTTCAACTGGACTTTTCTTAAGCTTTCTGTTATTTTTTTCCCTATCATGTGGCATGTAAGACACCACAAAGATGCTGTTTAAAACTGCTAAGAGAAGCAGGCTGAATAGTTTTCTCTAAAAACTCCAGGAATGCAAAATCTGTTGTCTTAACACTCAGGTAGCCTAACAGGTTCTTCAATCATATTTCGATTGTGTCAGTAGTCATAGAATAGAATCACAGAATCATTAAGGTTGGAAAAGACCTCCAAGATCATTGACCCCAAACTTTGACCACCTTGTGAACCAAACCATAGCATCAAGTGCCACTTAAATGACATTTTGGTGTTTCTGCAAAACTCAAGTACCCATTACCTATATTATTCTTTGGCCCTAATTAAAAATCAGGAGAAAAAAAGGCAAGGGGTTGATTAAGAGACAACTGAATGAGGAAAAGAGTGTTCTTTGATAGTGTTGTTAATTTACTTTTTACCTTCCCACACACAGGAAGCAATTGCTTCAACAATTCACTACATTCTTCTACTCTGTACAGACTTGTGCTTACCTACATCACAGAAACTGTGTGAAGCAAAAATATTAAGAACTGAGAAGTACTGACATACTAAAATGGGAGAAGATTTATAACTGGCTTACATAAGACTAAAGGAGGCAAGTATTAGCTTACACTGAAGAAAACCAAAGTGGTTTTTAACCTAGAAATGTCACATCCTCAGCAGCATCCCAAAGGCTCCAGCCTGTGTTCACCAGACCTGCACCTCTCATGCCTCCTCTCTCCTCTTTCATTTCAAAACATGACATTGCATTAACACTCCCCCAGCTACAAATAAAACAGAAGCTATACCAATGGCTGTGAAATTTCTATAACTTTGATTACCTACAAGACCAGCCCTTCTTTGATGGGAAAAGGTAACACAGGAAAGCTAAAAAGCCCTGAGTGAATGCATCTCGTCCTAAGCACCCAATTTCAGGTGGTCAGAAGTTCATACCTGCTCTCCTTGGAGAAATCACCCCCTCCCTGGGAGTAGAAGGGACATGAAAGTGCCACCCTCTCCTCTGCTCTAGTGTGCAACAGCCCAAATATAAAAGAAAATCAACCCAGTGATATTTCTCTACCAAATTAAGGAAACAAAGGGGAAAAAAGTTAATACTAACACACCTCAGCATACTTGCACAGACTAGCAGAAAACCCACGGACATTCAGATGTCATGTCGTATTTCTATTCTGAGGAAAAGTCTGCTTTAAACAGATCTTCCTACTTTTCTTCACAGATCTGCAGATATTTCAACAGGAACAAAAAAGAATTTTCATCAGGGTCTCTTTCATATTTGCTTTTTAAAATTATGTATTTCTTGTTCCTTTCATATGAATACTGAATATTTGGAGACCTAATACATGCATCTGTAAGGCAGCTGAGATTTCTCACGTAATCCCAAAGGGAAAATATACTGATCCAATCACTTTGGTACTGCAACAGAGGGCAATGAACAGAAAAGTCAATAAAAGCATCAGAGCACAAAAAGGCAAGCTGTAATCAATATATGATCTTGATATGGGCTGTCTGGTAAACAAAAATCATTTAGGATTTAAATTTATTTCCTTGTTCAAACTGCCTACAAAGTAAAAAAAATTGATGGGCTAAACCTGGTTTATTCCTCTGTCCTGACTTCTTTTTATTTTTTTCCTTTTCTTTATCCAAGAAAGCAAGCAAATATTTTGATAGTGGGTCAATTAACCAGGCAGAATCTGGCAAGAGAACAGTAGGCTGGCTTCCATCTTTTGCCAGGCAAATGCTATTATGCCCAAGCCACCTGCCTGCCAGTTACTCAATGTCAGAAAAAGTCATCACAAGGAAAAATATCTTGTTCTTTGACAAAGGAGAAAAAATTCTCAAACCAGCATATTTTAGAAATTCCATCCTGATGCAAAGGAAATATTATAAAGTTGCTACAGGTATGTAAAAAATAAATAAACAAATTACTTCTACAGGTGCTTTCTGGCAGTCCGTTTGCCAAAGCTGAGCCCTGCCAGTTTCTCTGCAGGAAATACTCATTCCCACTCATTCTACCACAAAGCCCAGAGAACTGGGAAGACTGATAGCAAATTGTATCAGTAAAACAAAATAAAAGGAAAAAAGGCCTTTTTCATGTCCATCACAACTTCCCCTGCTGCCCTCACTGATGATGCCTGAACACTTAGTAAATATGAAAATACATACATATTTTCAGACAAACAATACCAACCATATCAGAAAATTTGAACCCTAATTTTTCTGGATCTTCATGTCCATATTTTTAAACACATTTCTGTCCTACTCTTGTTTTTTTTTTCATGGGGTTCTTCTTTTTTTATCTGAAAAAAATCTAATTGCTAAATTCTGCTTATTCACCTAAAACTTGAAATCTAATTAGAGAGAAACTACATTCACCAAAATGAATGTTCTTTACCAGGAAACAAGACCCCACCTTAAAAGTATGTTAAGTTCACGAAAATAAATAGGCAAAATTTAATAAATACCAGAATTACAAGCTGCCTCTGAAGTCTTGCCTCAATTCCCCTGTGCATTATCAGTGGTCTTTTAATTTTGTTGATTGCATGTTATTTTTACCCATCAGATCTTTTTATTTTCTACTGATTCTCCTCAACCAAACTAAAACTACTTTCTCTGTACCAGTCTTTGCCACATACGTGGGACTTTATCTCCAACTCAAGTACATCACCACTGCTCCCATAATTTCTGAATTAGGGTATCACCAGCAGCAGAGACTACAGTCCACAGACCATTAGCAAGTTCCTTTATGCTTTTAACTGCAACATCCTGGAATCATTAATCTGACCTCATCGTCCAAAATGTTCCCCCCTTCCACTTCATAATTTTAGTTGCTCAGCTGTAAAACCTACCACAACCACAAATCATTTCTAGAGGACAGGATGCCTTATCTCTCTGCTCCATGGCATGATGTCCATATTGCTGCCCTCAACTGAAACTTAGGACTCTGAGTATCTGAGCAGCACATGTTAAGACCGACCAGACAGCATCAGACTGAGAAACAACCTACACCATCATCTTGCTTCTGGCAGTGGCTCAAAGTGGAGGATTAGGAAAGTATGTAAGAGTGGTGCTGCCTCACCATGCTCTCACACCTTCTGGCCATCTACAGCTCAGCTGTGGAGCTTCTCTGATGGAGGTGGTATCTCTGCATTTAATTGCCCATAAAGAGCACCTCTCATGCATGAATTAGTCCCATTAGTTTTTGAAGTCATCCCAAGATCTGGCATTCACAGTTTTTGCAATAATGTATTCCACAGTTTAGTCATACATTTGGTGAAAAATCATCTTCCTGTCATTGATGTTTTGAACTAGTACCCAATTAACTAAATATACTCTTAATGCTTTTGGGCTTTTGTTTGTTATAAGGAAAAACTGCATATGTACCCATATTTGTCTTGTCTTTGCTACATGTAAGTACAGATCTCTATCATTTCTCACTAACCTTAGTAATATTCTATGTGGTCCTCTCCTATACAGAGGTAATACCATACCTTTGATCACGTTGTCTTCTCTGTACATTTTTTGCAGCCCTAATTCATTGAACTCAAGTTGAGTCCTCCACAAGTTTAGAAAATGACTACTGCTTTCATTATTATTCTTTTAGCAATTCAGTTTGCCCTTTTGTCTGCTATTGAAACCACAACTTGACACCTTTCACAGAACCATCACTCTTATTAGACCTCATCATTATTCATTCTGCAGTTAATACTGCAAGATATTTTTGCACATCTTCACTGTCAGTTTATTATCTAGACTGACTACCCCTTTTCCATGTTTCTTAAAAACACAAATGGCACAGAACCTCCTGTGTCTCCAGTAGAGACAGGTCTCTACTGAGAAAACCAGCCTTGTTTCCTATTCGACATTTGCATTAGATGCCATGCTAACATGGTTATACATTAGTGTTCCCAGGATGCCCCAAGTACAGTTTTGTAACAGCACATTGAGCACTGTAGTAACTGAACCTTTACCATTTTTCATGAGTTGGTGGATGCTTCTTTCCATTCCATATGATGAAAAGATCTAAAGACCTACTTTTTCTAGCCCCATGAAAAGCTTATGGACTTAATATAATGTCCATTCTTCTCTGCTATTTCCACAGTTCTAGGGGAAATAGCTTCTATAAACTCATTCTGTTAATTTCACAGGAATTACACCTTATATAACAATTGTGCCACTGTCTTACCAAGTAGAAGAGACAGTAAAAAATATATATCCTTCATTGTAAATGTTAAGTGCATAGCCCTTTAGGTTTAAATCAAGAAAAACAATATTGTTATGCACTTTACTACCAGATATTTTTCTCCACTGGATTACTATTAGCAGCCTTTCCTCTGCACAAATAACAGAAGGAAAACATCTCCTTATAAGTATGCTTACTGCATACTTACAACATCACAAAATCAACTGCCATTCACAATATACATTTTGCATCAAAGTGCCAATATCACTGCAGAAAAATAGTTTTGATATGCCAAGAAAATTCAGCCTTTCAAGGCCAAAGCCAAAAATCTTAATATTAGTGGAGCTCACCCAGTCCTCTACGAGAAACAAGTCTCTGAACCAGATACCCTGTCTAGTCTTTTAACTCAGTCATGGCAGGAGGATGAGGGGCATGTATTAAGCTAAAAACTTCTTTTGTAGATATTTTTATGAATGACACAAGCTAAAAATTTCAGAAGCACTTACGTGACCTGAAAGACCAGTTTTTACTATAAGAATGAGTTGTGCAAAAGTCTATCACTGACTTAACGGCAGAGTTGCAAAGGCATTTAAGTATGTTAACCTTTTGAAAAGGAGTTACATGGTTACAAATCTCTTCCAGATCCTTCCAAAAAACAGCACCAAATCAAGCATATTATAACCCTGTTCCCACGTGTTCATGTGTGAAGGCATCATTGGGGAAATAAAGTTGTCAAAACCAGTGCATCAAGCACAGTAAATAAAGCTTTGCAGCACTGGTTCTACGACATACTAGGCAATTGCATAGTGTTAACATCCACCGTGAGTGCAGGTGGAGGCATACAGAGTACTAGATTTCTTGTAAATTTTCTCTCTTTATTAGAAAAAAGTAAATTAAAGAAAACTGATTATGAAATTCTTAATTTTTTTTGTCAAAAATTTTAACTTCTGACAATAAAAGCATGATACTGGTGTAACCCCAAGCTGATATCATTAGGACCAAGACCTGAACTGATTGACTTCTTAGCTTGTACCACTCCTCACTAACTCATCTTGTTGAGAAGGAGTTGAAGTATAAAGCTTGCCACAGAAAATAATTTCTAAATCATTTAACCATCTCATCACAACAGATTGAAAGAACATGTTTGATCACTGCAATGCTGCAATGGATTTTTTTAAAACTTTAGAGAGAGAAGAGGGGGATAAAATGTAGGAAAAAAACTAAAGACACAATACTCCTTACTCCCCACAAAAAGTTTTAATAACATGTCATATATACCTTGGATATAATCATCATGATATACCAAAGAGCTTCAATTATACAACTTTAGAAGGTGAAAATTGCCATAGAAATTACATCAGAAGTCAGAGGGAGAAAATTAATCTTATTTTTTAGAACATCACTTTAATATTGCCTGTTCTCTGTTAAAAGATGTCAACTTAACTAATTGTTGTGATTCTTTAGTGGATTTGTTTACGTAAATATCAGTATATGGATTTACCCATGAACATATACAAATTAGAGTGCACTTAAATACACCCAACACGCAGATTTCTTTTTCAGGCAGTTTATGAATTAGACCCAAAAATACCATGAGAGTCTAACCATCAATATACCATTTTCCTAATATATTTCTGCTAGCCTTTAATATTGTATATTATAGCAGTTGGCAACAGTACTGCAATGGCTATATCTACAGCCAGAATTTGCATCAGCAGTACATTGATAAGGTTAATGATGCTTAAATTGATTAAGTAAATGTTTCAATGATGTTTCAATCATTGGTTATTAAAATTGAAATAAAATCTGAATCCACTGTGGTTACAAAAAATTGTAAAACAGCAATAGAAGCTAATTCCCGTATATTAAATCTGGAAGATTTCAGTATGCTGTTTACAGATGGCCTAAGCAGTAATATTCAAATCATTTTGTACGTAAGACTTATTTTAAAAGGAAATTTTTAATCTTATAAAGGCTTAGGGTGATCATAAGTCACAACACAGAAAGTGCAGCATTATGACTTTGCAACAGAGAACAACACAGATTCAGACTTTCAGGATCTTTGTGAAAATCAGCATCATTCATCAAAGGACACTTGTTTGCCAGATATTATGGTACCTATGACAAATTTTCTTCAGTTTATAGGAAAGAAGTCTCTGGCTATGCTTAGCATTACAAAGTCATTTTTCTTGAATCAAGCCTGTTTTAGACTCCTGACACAACTTAGGGAAGAAAAACCTTTACAATGCTTTACCTTGTGGAAAACCATACAATGTACAAGTTAGAAGAGACAAACGTACCTGTTCAAGAGTGCTGACAGGGAAGTGTCTGTTGGCACCTCAGCATCTAGATTTGCACCACCCAGAAATGGCTGGCAGGGATTTCTTGTGCTCTCTTTCATCATCTCTTACTGAAAGAACAGGTGCAATGAGAGAGTGCTCACGTTGCTGAGGAAGAAGAGAAAAAAATCACTCTATCAGCACACACAAAAAGTAAAAAGGAGGGTACAGATGCAGCAAGTGGAGCCCTCTGCTAACCCATTCCCACACACAAGCTAACAAGCACTTTTACAGCAGATCTACAGGATCTTGTGTTCCCGTATCAGCTGTGCCACTTAATCATGTCTTCCGTTTCATGGGATCGGGCATAGACTAAGTTTCCTTTGCAAGAGTCTGCTTTTTGCTCCACTGAATAACTGAACAAAATACCCTCTAGATGAGGGGCACGGCTGTGCCTCTGCACTTTCACTGTGCAGTGAAGTTAATGATGCTAACACCCTTTCCAAAGGCCTTTGAGCTCTGCCTGCAAAAGGATATTGTAAATCTGGAGGACAAAGCGGGAAAGCCTTCCAAGTTGTCTATGTCATTTCTATCAGTAAAGCCAAATAGGACAGCCCATAAAAAAGGTAAGAAACAGCAAGACCATTGCCCCTCTGTGCATCCCATGTTGCAGAAATAATGACTTTGCTGCCTGGTGGCAGAACCCCAAACTGTATTAAAACAGTTCTCAGACATCTTTTTCTTCTTTTTTTTTCCCAGTTTGACAAACAGGCAGTAAATATAAATTACCACTGGTTAGACTCAGAAATAATGCCTGTAGGCATATGGAAGAAATGACACTAACAACTGGTAGGCAGTATCAGTCAGTTCTCAACTGTCTCCACTTCTCATTATTTGGCAAGATGAGAATCACAGCATATACTAGTAGCCAATTCAAGTTGAGGTAGGTGGGGAGGCAGGTAGATGGAACAGCAGTCTCTCATCTGTGATTTTCTGCTCCTTGCAAGCTAAAAAAACCCTTCAACTATAACCTTAGAAAACTTCAACATCTAGGCTCTCTGTATAACATGCTTTAAAAAACATCAGTTATAGCCTGTAATGATGGAGCAACGAACAAGTAAAATCTGAGTGTAATACCTTGTGAAAAGCTATGGGTTGTCAATGGTGGCCTAAAAACTTCGGGGAAACTCTCTGAGAATATCTGGACAAATGCAAGCAATTCAGTTCACTGATGTTCACGACCTGTGTTTGTTGCTTGTGAACATGCTGACAGTGAAGTTTTACTCACAGTAGCATTTGGGAGAAGCTTATGTATTTGCCAGTGTGTATGCCTGCACATAAATCTGAATGCTAATATGAAGTCAAATTTGCAAGACAATCTGTTACAGTTTTCCCTGAGAGAGAACAGAAGCAAAGAAAAATAATTTCAATGACCAAGTATACAGCTCGAAGAGCATGAAAGAAGTACCATTCATGCACAAACAATTCCCAGCAGAAAATATTAGCTCTCAGAAGCTATAGTGCTCTCAGAAGCTATAGTGCTCTCAGACATAGTGCTGTCCAGTAAAAAACCCTGGTGCCTCATTTGCAATAGTCAGCCAATACAATGAAAGAGCAAGGCAGCCACAACTAAGGGTGAGAGAACACAGATAGACTGTCAAATAACCACTTGTAGGGAAAAAGGAGCAGTTTTGGAACATGAAAGATCTGAAAAGAAAAATCAGATGCAATTCTGGATCTTCAGTAGAAGAGATTCAACACTGCCAGCCTCTGCATTTAAACACCTAGACTGAAGACCACCTCTTGCACCCTAGCATGCAGTTTCAGATCCTCAGTTCCTTTCTTTGTCTATGTCACTACCGGAAGATCTGAAAAAGCTCACAACAGTAAAACAGATCTGGCATACCCATCTCATTATATATTTCCATCAAATTAGCCAAGCAGGCACCTTGGGCAAGCCATTTGGGAGCCAGATCTGCATTGCCTGCCACTGTTCATAATCACTAGAGGTTGCAATGTCCTGTCACAAAGATATTTGTGGCGGGCTCCTTGATAAGAAAAAACTTTCTTTTTGTGATGTGAACCACTTCTTCAGAGGAAAACTTTGTACTGTCTTTTCACTATTGAGATGAGCTTCATATCTCAACACAGCAAAGAAACCAGAAACACATCTGAGTATGACCTGGGTAGCTTTGCAAGTTGCAATGAGCACAAGTCCGTATCTAAGCCTCACAACAATCCTTCCTGTGGTGATACAGCCATACTTGGAAGTGATTTGTTTCATGTTCAGCATGGGCTACCTGTAAGCAGAGGTGGGGATACACACTCAATTCATCATTTTGCTAGATATTCTGTCATGATGTCTACATTCCCACAGGAGCAATGACTGCCATTCCCTTTGCAACATCTCTAACCTGAGAGGAGATACACTGCAAATGTGGGAGGCTTAGCACTGAAGGAAGCACTGCAGAATAAAAAACATTCATTACTTCACCAGTGATCCTCAGAGAACTGCTATTGAGAGATGCTGACCACTGTAAGGCCCCATGCTCCTCCTCCTTAGCTGGCTGGTCATAAACTCTTTTGTCTTCTTCCTCTTCACCAGTAGAAATGCCTTGGCCTCATTTTAGCAAAATTTTCACACAGAAAATCCCATAAGTAACTAGGGATTAGACCTATATAGTACCTTAAAACTGAATCTCCTCTACAAACAGAAAGCAATGTTTTTGTTCCCTGCAGTCTTTGCCTTTCTTGTTACTTCAGCTCAGACCCTCAGTCTTGTTCTGCAATTATCAAAGTCAGTACAGTATCCAGGGAGCTACACTTGCTGTTGTCAGTGGCACTCTCCCTTGAGCTTCCAAACAAAACACTCCATTCCCATAATCACACCACGTGCAGTGCTCCAGGACCCACTAAGTGAGAGTACTGAACTGGGAAAAGGTGATTGCCACATTCATATGTGGGGTGTTCTGGCTCTGGGTACTGCCCCTGGCAACTTAGCTGACTGATAGGCAGCAGCTTGCTGTAGTTCAATGGGCACGAGTCGAGACAAAAGTATTGAGACTGGCAGAAAAGAAAGATTAAAGTCCAACAAGCATTCAGATCAAAGAGAGAGTGCCTTGGTCTTATGTAAGGATGGCTGCATCTGGAATAAAACCAGACACTGGAGCACCAAGTTTGAGATGAGCGCTACAAAAATATTGGTGATAAACCTCATGATTTTCTTGTACAATATCCAGTCTTCAAAAAGGGCCTGTAAAGTAATATGCTATTTGATCTAGCCAGAAACGTTCAGAATTAAAGGCCCCCTTCAGAGTTTGTTGAATGCCATGAGTTGGTATTTTTTTATTTTGCTTCCAGATTCTTCCATCTGATATGAAACAGGCATAGACCAGACTGCTACAGGAGTCAGTGTAATAAACACAGATGCATAAGCAGTGAGCAGAGGAACACATCAGAGAAGAGGGTATCCAGGGTCTTTTGTATGTCTGAAAGACATACAAAAATATCTTTCAGACAATACAGTCAATGCAAAAAAGCCCTGGCATTCCAAACTAAATGGAAGAAAGGTTTTGTGTGATTTGGCTAGAGGTTAGGAAACAAAGGATTTCAATCCCTGTAAAGATACTCATTTTGAGTTGTTCATAAGCAATACAAAAGGAATCATCTGCCACAATGGTGTAGGAGCAAATCATTGTATCTGAAGGTAGAAGACATGACTGGAATAAGAAATTAGCTATTGTTCCATTTCTTCCAGTCCATTATTTTTTATTCCTATGGTCATCAGACTCTGAGATAAGTAATTATATAAGTTGTGAAATAGCCATGCTTAGCCCACAACACCTGCTGAAAACTGAGACATTGGGAGCCTAAATCAGCAAGAAAGAGTCTTATAACATGTTCCAACCAAGGTCAGACTAGACAGAGCTTTCTCCATCATAAGTCCCAGGGAAAACCTCTTCCCACCCAAGTAGCATATTTCAGGAGGCCAAGTTAAGAAATCATTTATTTAAGTTTCATTATGCCTATGATGAGACCTCCCTCACACATACTGACCTTTTTGCCCAGGCATGACAATTGACTGTAGCATCACCTTGCTTGCTGAAACCCAGCAAGTTTGGGAGATTTTAGAGTGCATTTAGCAGCTAACACAGAGTATTTCTGAACTTCAGACTCTGATACTTCTGCCTCTTAACTTTTTATTCATGACATCATCTCCTCCCAATTCAAAAGAGACCATCAACAAATTTTTTTAAAGGGCTTCAAACATAAAAATAAAGTAGCACCCTATTTTTAATGCGCTTAGAACTACAGCACATCTGACAAGTTTTATTTTCCTTTACATGTAAACCATTCTTATTTGTATCTGTTATATTCCAAGTCTTCTATTAATTTCCTTTTCTTTATAGGTTCAAGCAATTTACTGTGTGCTAAAGGAAGATGAGGTCACAGTTGTAAATCCTAAAATAATCACAAGTGCCTTTTTAAAACATAAGCCTGGTATTTGCTATTCATCAGTACTGCTGTAATAGCTGCTTCTAAAAGCAAAGACATTTAATTCATGCCAAACAGAAGAATAATACAAAGGAAATTTTATCAGACATTCTTTGGTTTTCAAATGTGGTTACTCTTCCATTTAATCTTAGGACTAGGTAATGCATCTATTATGAGATTTCTTTTTTTTTTTTTTCACCCAGCCACCAATATATCACAATAAATTCTATATAATTATCTTTGAGGCCAGGGACCTTGACTACTCTTGCTTTGAGGGTGGTGTTTGTAACTTCATTCATTCTTTCTTTTCCATGTAAGTGGACTGGTTAAAGTAGACTAATAGCTTAAATGTGTTTGTTTAATTTAAACAACACTCCCATTCTATTTTAGGGATAGAAAAAACATTCTCTGAAAGATAGTCTGATACAAGCAGGCTACAAACTGTATGCTCATTGTATTTTTTCTCTGCATTCCCTCACCCATTACACAATAGCTCTTCATTTGCTTTCCTCTTTGTTGTTTATCTGCTGCCTTTAACATTCTTTGTAATGTATGTTCTTTATCACTTGGCCAGTTTGTAAAGTACAGTGAGTTAGCTGTACTCTGGCATTTTGTAAATTTTATGCATTTTCCTGCAGAATCAACAATACTGATAGAATTCTTACTGATACAATAACATGGGTTGCCAACCTCATTTACTTTTTGCTACCAAATTTCAACAGAATCTAACAGATACACAGAGGACTCAAAAATGATTATGTTCCTCCAGGCTTCTTGGAAATAAGCAACATAGAGGAAAGTGTCTTGAAGGAAGACACCAGCTCACTGCAGAAGCTCAACTGCTGCTGGACCCTGGACCTTTACCCATGAGATAAAGTGAAGTTTCTAAACAAGTTTCACAGACTTCTCACCCATAGGAAGAAATTGTCAAAAACTTATGATCACAGAAGTGTTTGTTATTATCTCACAAACATTGACATCAACCTCCAGCATAAAAGATATTAATGTTCTAACACAGACAAACAATTTTAAGCAGGGGTTAGTTTGCTTATCTTAATTTTATGCCCAAATTTCTGAGACATCTCTGGTCACCTTGGCTTTTCCAGCAATTCAGAGAAAAAGAAATCCCACAAAATAGTGGTAGGGAAAGGAGAGTTTAAACTTTATTGTAACTGTAGGGTCTATTACACAGCAGTATAGCATACCTGCAGTTAGGCTGTTATGAGAATCCTGCATATCTTTACACTTATTTAAGGGATAATCTTTATTTCTTATGGCTTTGCTACACAATGCCATAAACAGCTGCTGAGATTAATAACTGAAGTTAAATCAACTTCCAGAGCTGTATATGGAGAGCATACAACAAGGCCACTGAGGGAATCTAATTGCATTTTAAAGTAAACCACACATAATAGGAGACAGCAATATTTTTCTCAGCTTGGAAGGAGCTGTGAAGATCTGTAGTCTTCTTTAGCTTTCTGGTAACATACAGTATTCACTAGATACATAAGGATATAGAAGATCTGAAGTCTGCACTGATTAGGAGACACAGGGAATGGAAAGACTAATTAAAGACTGCTGCAAAGTGAAAACTCATTAGCTAAAGCTCATTAGATTCCTGTATGAGTACTAGCATTCTGAATGAGAGGGCCCACACCGAGCTGACTGCACTTCAGCTAATGTCATTTTACATCACACTCTAACTTACTATATCTTGACTTTGCTGGACACGGGCCTTAAAATTCTAAATGCTTCCACAGTGAGGTAAAATCTCCAAATAAATGAAGAAAGGGCTCCAAGTGCCAGATTGCAAGAGACAATGAGAATTTTGAAGTGACAGTTCAAGTTCCTAAGGCAAATAACTTGTAAACACCATCAGGCTCAGCAGTGGCTGGCAGAGGTGGCTGCAGCCACCTGTTTGTCCCACCCTGTTATCTGCTCTTTGTGGCACAGCAGAGGCTGCAGAAGAGGCAACACACACTCACTGCAATTGACATCTCAAAAGCAGCACCACAGATAAAGCAATGGAAGCTTCCAGATCAAATGGATCTTCTTCACTTGCAGTAAAAACACATCTTTCTCTACTTCAGCTCCTTTTTTATATGGCAATTTCTTGACTCAAGATACATTGACGTCCAAAGACAGATAGGTTTACTAGTGGAGAAGTTATAGAATGTACTAAAGACAATTTAAACTTGATTTCTTTTACTATATGGTCCAAGGTCAACAAAATTTGCCTAATTTTGCCTAAACTAATTTAACTTTTAATGGAACAAATTTAAATTCATATCACTTACACTTTTTAAACATTAAAACATATTTAAACTTATTAAACATAAGTTTAATGCTTATTTGTTCTGAATATTGCTATTTTTGAGTAGCATAATGAACACAATTTAATGGAAAGAGGGTTAGTGGAGTTTTGTATTCACAAATTTTCAAAGCTAGAAGTATTTGCACACTTACGAAATCTAGGAGATACATTGTTATGTAATTTATTTTGGACAGTCATTAAAAAATATTGCTAAAGATAGTAGACAAAGTTTAGAGCAAACCTAAAAATGTTAGACAAAAAATTAAATTTAGATATAAAAAAATCCCAAATCTGTGTTAATTAGAAATACATTTTATTAAATCACAATCTTGCTACAGATACGTTATACCAAAAAAACGATGATTAAATTTTCTTACTTTTCTTTAGAAGTCAGCCACTTCCACCAAAATAAATCAAGAAAAACCACAAGAGTGGCACATGTAATATCTCTCTATGTCTGCAGGTAGATTTAGTAATGCAAACTTTTCTAATAAAAAGTATCAGTTTTCTATTAACAGTTCTAAGTCCAGAAAGCAGTTCTCAAAAGGATTAGGAACAGCAAGGGTTTAGTTTCATTGGCTCCATCTACTCATTTCTCATTTCACCTGCACTCATTAACAGAAAATAGAACTGACTCAGTCGCAAATTTAAAAACTGCATTTCTGCCTTTGACTGAAATTGAAAAATGACACTTCCTCTCCAAATCAAAGACAATGTGCTTCTTTCAAACTCAATGACTGCACTGTAAGCCTGCTGCAACTACCAAACAGCAAAGTTCTCTAAGCACAAATAAGATGTAATTTTAGGACAATGCCACCTGGAAGTTATTATATTTTAACATCTTCTTTACCCTGTGCTTTTTATTTCTGCCTTGTTTATTTTTTAAGAGCCACTTAAATAAATGATAGTAGAAATGTACATTGAGGGCTTTTTAGTGAGAATAATGTGTTATTCTCCCATATTTTTTCTATTTTCTACATAGGAATAGATTGGTGTGGTGTCATTACCCTACCACTCCTTATCTCTTAGGTGTTGTCATTACACCTACCTATTATCAGAGATGTGTATCATATTAGTAAGTACTTCATCACAGAGATATCAGCTTTTGCCTTTGGTGCTGGAGCATGCAGTACTGATTTCTACATATGTACAGCATTACCATAAAGACTTAGCAAAAGATAGCTACTACCTCAAAGAAGGAGCCCTGTGGTCATGTGGAGATTAAACTAGAAACAGCCAGGATGCCAACAGCACCTTCCTCAGGAAAACATCACAGAGGATTTACTCAGCCTACCAATCCTCCCCCAAAGAAACAGCTGCAAATTGCTTGAGGAAAGCATGTTTACTGTTAAATACATTGGCATACACAATTAACCAGATTAGAGGGCATTTAATTTATCAGAAGCTTCATACACTGATCCAATGCCTAATTCCCAGATAACAGCCAGCTGTTGGTGTCACAGCAAATGGAGTTGCAGGAATATAAAGTGCTGCTCCTTGCTTATACCAGGATTTCTCACACATTTAAGGTTTTGTTTGTCTCTGTCAGCTCTCACACTAGCTTAGCTTTGCTGCATTGAGGTTTGAGAATTGTGACTCCTGTCTGTGCCTCAGCTGTTTTTATGTCCCTAGTCAATTTGATTCTAGTGTTTGAGCATGGCATATTAGAGGAGCAATGTGGCAAAGCTTTTCTGCCCAGATACATGATGAAGAACATAAAACCCCACACATAAATAGCTGTGCAGAAAAAAATACAAAGAAAGGCTAAAAATTTTTAAGCCTTTTCAGCACAATTTAACAAATATTTCTAACAATAAAAATCTGGATTAAATTTAAAAGTGAAAAACTTTCAATCTGGAGAGCTTGGAAACCAAACTCTATATAAAGTTTTGTTGTGCACCTTACAACAAGAACTGGATACACTATCAAGCTCCCGATCAGCTCTGCTGTCCTGCCCTATACTGAGACTGAGTTATAATGCAATTCTATTCAGGGTAAAAGAGCAAAATAGAAGAATTGAAAATGGCAAGTTTCACATTAAGTATGCAGTCTTACCTTACACTGCACACTGGAGGAACACAGAAAATAAAGTTCCAATATAATATCTGCTTCAGTATCTGCCTGCCTCACAATGACAGGAAGAAATAGAATGTGTTATCTACAGGAGAAATGCAGAAGTTTCAATACTTCCATAAAGACTGCCTGGCTGGCACTCTGCCATGTGCATTTCTAGGAGTGTGCTGGCAGCACGGGCTGCTACCATTTGCATTGCACTCATATCACACCTGCTGGCACCCTGGCTCTCAAACACTGATTTTGTCCTTCGACTTCCCTCACTCTGTTTATAAGTAACATGTTAACATTGTTAAACTCTGAAAACACACACTTGCTCTTATCCACAGTATTACTGTTTCCAGTGGTTCATGTGCCGACCAAATTACTTGTCAAACTTCATTCAAAAGACAGAAATAGTTTCATTTGTCTTTGGGATGACACCTGGAGGATGTGTTACAAAGAACCGGCTCTTTACCCCTCTCCTGGACACTTTACCTTCACTTTTTCTCACTTCTTTCAATGACTTCCACTTATAAAAAACAAGAGTTTTAAAATAAAGATTTGCAGAAGACTTTAGAAGGCAAAATATTAGATGTTTATTTTTCAAAAAATCCTCCAACCTTGACACTATTGGCATATTAGTTTTCTCCTGACTTGCTAAATGCATTTCCTCAAATATCAAAAGCACACAGTTATATTACCTTTTTCTGCAGGACATTTAATCCAGGGAGAACTAATCCCCTATATACACTTCATTTGTTTAGAACATCTTCAGATCATTTAATAGTCACACCTTTAATTTGCACAGTCTATGCAAGATTTCAAAGTTTTTCACTTCTTTGATCTCTTAGTAAAAATCAGTCTGATCCTTGAAACCACACTGGGTTTGCTGACTTTCACTTTGAATACAGCTAGCCCACAACACCACTGAACTGCCACTCTCTGTTGGCAGAGCCTCATCAAAGGAGCACCTGGTTCCAGAAACTGGATTTACTTTGCAGTCAAGGGAAAAACTCCCATATGGTTCTCCATGACTCATACAGAATTTTTATGTGAGTCAGTGATAATGGTCACTGAAGTCCAAACCTAGATATTTTAAGAAGTTCCTGCTTGTATTCATAAACTCCAGTAAAAGCTCAAAAAGATGCAAAATATTAATAATCTGTTGAAAAATTTGTGTTCCCTTCCTTCTGCCTCTCATCCACTAATTTACACAAAATAAAATGCAAGACACTAATTGAAGTAGGAACTGTAGCAAAGTGAGTTTTCTTAATAACCTGCCACATTGTTTGCATTTTCCCAGATCAAAGAAGTGACAAAAGTATGAGGGATTTGGAAAAGAGAGAGCTACATTGCTGCTATCAAATGCAGAAATATATTCACACTAATGTCTCGTGTGTCAATAGCAGAGTTTAGACCACTGCCTTATGCTGTCAATGTTCTAGTGACCTGCATGAAACTACTTACCAAAATAGAGAGAAACATGAATGAATTCCCTATTACACAATTTATTGTTATAGTGGAGCTGAACTAAGAGTTTTCTACTGACAGCAGATTTTATTCTTCCTCTACTAACAATCCTGTTGTTTCCTTCTTTTTCAGACTTCTCTGATCACTCAGAAAAAGCTTTCTCAGACCACTGTCACACTGGCATTAAAAAAGACTTTTTTTCTTCCTTCCTTGGACTACTTTTTGCCAATTTAGCAAGTTCTAAACACGTAATTAGATACTGCCAAATCTGACAAAAGCGACACATGGCAAAGTAAGGAGAGGAGAAGAAAATAATATGTTAGTGATCAGCACCAACAGTCTAATGATTTGGATCAAATCCTACTAGAAATCCACAGCCTTACAGATCCTGGAGTCTTCAGCAGAGATTCTCAATCTGCCATGCTCAATGACCTGCCTCACATATTCCTGATAGCCTCTGCCCCTCAAGTTTATACTCTAAACAGACACAGCAAACAGCAGGCAGGAAGACAGAACACTCAAAACTCATCCAACATTTTAGGGTCAAGAGCAGGAGTTGGCTTCTTTATTCTCACATCAGCACCAAAGTCTAAAGGCAATGTGATCTGAAACTTTTATGGCTTTCCAGCATGAGTTTTCCCATTTCTGGGGTCCTGGTAGTTTCTTGGTCTGATTTTACTTCATGACCCTGCAGATTTTTTACTCAAGGTCTAAAAGGATATATAAACAAGACTGAGTCCCAAATACCAGTTTGTATCAGTACTTCTACAGTTCCACTATCATGAACAGAGAAGTATTAGCAAAAAGATGTATCACAACAGAATAAATCCCAATGAAAAAGAATTCCAGATGTCCATAAAAGTAAATGTATCTTGCTAGCACACTAAGATATAGGCAGGCAAGCAGCTTGGTTCATAAAAACCTAATTTAAAAGGTAATCTTCAGTCATGGATCAGCCTTCTAAGAGTCCATACACAGTGTATTAAGCTTAGGTACACACAAATAAGTGATGCTAGACAAATTCCCTATCTTGTTCTCTCTTCATGAGTTTTACATGAAGAAAAGTAGAATATTTAATCATGAAAAAATAAAAATGCTATAAATCCTCTAATATAAATATGTGCATGGCTATCTGGCCATTGTTAAGGATGGAACTTCACAATGTAGTAGAGAAGCTGTTCTCTTCTTCCACAAACTTGTCTGTAACAGTACATTGCAAATGGGAAAGCACAGAATTCAATGGATATGTCTAAACCTAAAAAAAACCAACAAGGTGAGTCTGTCCCAAACACTTGGAGACACTGCTACCACCTCCAGGGGACTACTTCTAGACAAGTGCACTAGAATAATGATTACATCATGGCTCAGCTCCTTGCTTGATGAAGGTCTAGTTAATTAAGCAGGTTTATTGGCTGAAGGTCCAATTAGGAGCTCCGAGCTCAGCCTGAAATTTTTATTACCATACTCTGAAGAAAGCAAGCTTATATCTACTTTGTTGGCTTATTAGAGAAACAAGTTCACTTTCTTCTTTTTTTCTCCCTGCACATAGAACCAAAGGTGTGAAGCAGCTACAGACAGTGACCACAAACCCAGCTCATCAACCCCCCAAGCACAGCAGCAACCAACCCATGGAGGCTTCAACAATAATCACATTACCAGCCCAATCTCATGCTGCATCCTCCTACCATCCCAGTCACACGGGTGTGTTCAGTCACCAGCAACAGCCCCAACCCTTGATACCATAGCCCATGGTATAGCTGAGTGCTGCAGGAGTTTTACATCTGTCTAAACCCAAATTTACTCAAGCCTTTGAAACCAGAATCCCAGTGCTGGAACCAGGAGCTCCCATCAGAACAGAAGTGAGCATACTTAGATACCCCTTGTGGAAACAACCCAAAAAACCCTAAATAATTTGTTCAAAATGAACAATCCAAATGTACATGTTCATGACAGATGATAACTTAAACTTCATCCTGCATAGAACCAGACTAGTGACATCTGCCAGACAGAATTTTGAATGACAGAAATTTATAATATCACCATTTTTAACACAGCACATTATAAGATCTGTTATCTGAAAATCCCAGCAACAACTGATAATTAAGTCTGGAAACCCTATAAAAACTTGTTGTAATTAACAAAGTAAAAAGAATTTCTATATTCTTTTTTAATTCTCTATACCAAACTAACCTGATTATCCAGACATTTTTATGGTTTTAGTTTTAGAAATAAACCTGAAAGCCCTGAAATTTGGAAGTCAAAATCTGTCTTAAATCCTTTGTTGTTTTGAACAAATTTATCAGCCTTTGCTAGTTTCCAGAAAACACTATATTTTCTGTTTTCTAAAAATATAAAACTACCCTGGGAAGATAAAAATGTGAACTCTAAAAGGTCCATCATCAAAAATATTGGCTTTCTGGCATACAAACAGCAAGAAACAGCAATGTGAGCAAAAGATGCATAACATTTTCAGAATAGCATCTTTTCTGCCTGTTTTAAACCCCTATTTTTAAACAATAGAATAACTTCCTTGATAAGCATATGTGGAATAGTAATTGAAAATCACAAGCCTGTTCTTATATAGCTCTCCTCTACAATATAGCTTTTGAGATCAGTACAATTCTACTAATATATTAGCACTTTTTATAACACCTCTCAGCTTATTAGTTACTAGATGAGCACCAAAAAGATATGAATCCTTTCAACATGTTAAACATAAATTGGAAAAAAAAACACCCAAAAACTAACCTTTCAAAACCACTACACAGGAATAAAAGTATAGCCATAGAATAAGTTTAAGTTTAAAAATGCAGTGATTTCCTTTTTCTATAAAGTATTTGTACATAACAACCTGCATGCAAATATTACATCTGCATATACTTTCTCTGTTGAGGGAGAAAAGAGTGCAGATTTTCCCCCTAATTGCATTAATACATTCACATTACTAAATTTGCTGTGAGCAACACATCACCATCATAGAACAGTAATTTCAGAGACCTATGAAAACATGTTACAAATAAGCATAATTTTTTTTTCCATTTAGAAACACAAAATAATCCATTTTACCCATGTTAGATTAAAGTAAAATTCTCTACTACAGTCTCCTTTAAAGTTTCTTTTGCAGTGTGTTCCACAAAGTGAACAAATAATCACTGAGAGTAATTTATTCAAGCATTTACCTATTTGTTTTTCTGTGAATTCCATATCAACAAACCACAATTACTGTTCACACTAGTTTTATGGAGTTTTATGAAGACGTATGCAACCAATTAGGAGGATACTTCATGTGACACATGAAGTCCTGAGGCACATCATTTCAATCATATGCTGTTGTTCCTGACTATTGACTAGATGGTTTCATTTCACAACTCTCTGCTTTAATTCATTATAATTATTTCATTAAAAATCAAATTTTATTTCTTGCTCCAGAAAATCTCATACAAGAAGCTACCATAGACAGACTTTGTGTATATTAGACAATTTTGCACTTGTCTGGGTATTCACAATCTGTGAATACCAGAGATGCACAAATACACTGAGTCTTACTTTCAGCTCAGCGAACAGTTCATGAAATGTTTTATGCTGCTTATCAGCCATATTGCTACATTTATTTTCATGGGTTTTGTTCTTTAAGGAGCTGGGTGTAGTCACAATGCTTCAAAGCAGCATTCTCTTTCAGATCAGTAAAAAAAAAAAATCTAAAGAACAGAAGCATGAAATTGCCAAAGTATCATTCTGCAACTAAATTTCTGTAACTTCTGAAAAATTAAGCTGATGCATTTTGGTTCAAAACCCCAGGGATGGGTGTAGACTAGTGACAGTTCTTTTCAGTGTACTCACTGCAAAGATGTGCCCCTTTTTACCCTGCTCCTCTGCCTGGGATAGGAAATCCTTCTCTCCATAGCACTGGAGTAGCCAACTCCATCCACACCATGTATACAGGTGTGTGAAACCCACAATTACCCTGCCATAAGTGTCATGATAGAAGGCACAGCCCATCAGGGAACCTATAAGATCAGGATATCAAAGAAAATTTCAACTAATAAACAACTGTGCACTTCTTCACCTATTAAAAACATTCAGCTCAGTTGCATAGTTAAATTTGAATCAAATAAAGTGAAAAGACTCATTTTTAATTCTATTGACTAAAATTGAAACCCAGGAACTGTATTTTGTATTTGAGAAATCATTACAGAAATAAAATTCTAGCCAGATAGCTCTCTTTATTTTTCAACAATTCTACTTACTGCTCTGCTTACACCCCACTGTGCAATTTCTTGTCATTGTCTTCATTTTCTCAGAACTTGTCCCTGTGCTTTCAGTTTCAGGAATTTTAACATTTTTCTAAGGGTAAAGTTTTCAAAATTCCTTGCTTAATGACCAAATCTCATTATCCAAGATTCAGGGTTAAATTTTAAGGATGTTATCTGGCATCTCTGTCATGAGAAATTTTGCATTTTCATATTGTACTTCTGAGAATAATGGACTTTTTTTCCACCAGTGCTGCCAATACTTGAAGCCAAGCTTTCTTTTGTTGTTTCCACACACACTCTTTGCTGATCCTCATTTTCAGTTTATATAATGTTGATATGAATTTAATCATGAGGTTGCTGGTTTTAGCACCACAAAATACTCTGTATTCCATAAACAATATCATCTAAATAGAAAATGAAAACCAAAGAAAAATAAAGTCTAAAGAAATTAAATATGACAACTGGATTTCTGCATTATCTGCTTATTCATTTTCTTCCTCATAGTCCTATAGTTTGCAAAATATTTTTAGCATTTTTTTACTGAAACTTCTTGAGATGCTGGATGGCGAGTGGAAAGACTGGAATTTATTGTCACTCTTCAACATAATAAAAACTAGGAAAAAAATCCACCTTGCTTAACTATTTTAATTATATGTTTATTGCTCAATTTTCAAATCTTCTGGGGCATGAAATTAGACAATTTTGTAGTATCTATGTTTTTGTAATGTCTTGGGAGACATCATAGAAGACCCTCATGAAACCACTCTATTCTGCTGTTATCTGCAGTCAAAAGGAGAGTGAAACCTTTGTAGGACAAGAACAACAAACAGCAGTAAATGAGAAAAACCAATGTGAGAAGCAGCTACTTGCACTGTCCCAAAGTGCATTTCACTGGATGCAAAGCATAGGGCCAGTTTAGAGAACACTTTCTGCTTCTCCTACCCAAACCTCCATTTCTGGAAACACAAAGAAATGCAAAGCTGACTCTTTAATACCATTTTCAGCTGAAACAGGCATCACAGATAAAGTTCCTCAGAAGCTGCATAGAAATGAACTGGAGGGAGGAATAAGCTGGTGATCCAACTGTGATGAGGGAAACAAGATCCATTTGATGGAAGCCTCAAACTCGGCCTTAAACCCCACAAAGACTGGTTTGCAGTAGCTAGAGCTTTGGATACTTCTTGTCACTATAGTACCAACTTAACATCACAGTCTTGTTCCTCCACAGATTTTTACTCTCTAAAATCTGTCCCCTGGCTCCTTTCTTGGCTCCTGTCATTAGAAAACCAAGAGTATAGCATCAAAAAGAAATGCTCACCATATTACCCGCTTCAACTCAACAGCCTGGAGCCACGTATTTTACTGCTAATAGAATAATACCACATTGTGTGATTTTGAAGGGGACAAACACTATTTGAAGTGAATAAACACTAATTGCAAGCATGGGAAGGATTTGGTTCATTAAAAAAATCATAGCTTTTCAGCATGAGTGAGTCAGAGGAATGTATGTACTCACACCACCACGACCAAGGTCACAGCATTTCCAGAAGTTTTCACACCATCTCGTGCAGCACGATCTTCCACTTGCAGCTAGGTCTGGTCTGCAGGCAATCATTTTAACTTTTTCCCTACTTTAAGTTTCTCTTTCTGAAACTCACTGAAAAGTTTCTTAAACACCTGACTAATCCTAACAAACCATATGTTAGATCCTAAGGGCAGCCAAAGACGACACAACAGAGCTGCCTGAAAAGTTACTAGATACTATAATCTGCACAGTTGGGTGGCTGAAACCTGCAGATCATGCTAATTAAAGGGGAAATGGGAAGAGGTTAACAAAAAGTCTATCTCTAAATAAACCTACTACTAACAAATGCAAAGTTCAAGTATACTAGGTTTTTCAACTAGAGAGAAGTTAAAATAAATAGAAAAAAATACTTGTGTAGCATTTTTATATCAAATGGATATATTTTCCCAACTACATTTTCAAAGGATTTTTTGTTTCTCAATGCTATATTTAATTTTCAACGAACTGCCAGGCAATGCTTAAGGGGTCACACTAGGGTCTGTCTAACAGCCCAGTTTTATTTTGAGGATTTTAAATCAATTCTTAGGGTTTCTTCTAGCTCTCCTTAGAAACAAGCATTTCACCCAACAGAAAATGCTGCAGTGGTGTCAAGTGGTGCCACTACTACACTTGCAGAGGGGGGAAGTTGCATAAAGTTGTGCTTACTTTCCTCTCAATCTAATTAATATTTCCATTTCTCATTATTGTTTTCCTTACATTGTTATGAAAAAGAAGCCAGAAGACACTCCCACTGCTGAAGCAGAGGATCTCAGGGTCTTCTTTCTTTGCTTGTTTTTTGATGTAGGCACCAGGGAAGCTCTCATTCTCACACCCTTGGTAAGGAAAAACCTTCCATCCTCCCCACAAATAAATAGCAAATATGCAGTTTTGCACAGCAATCTCATTAAATCCTTATCTCAGCCCATTCCACTAAAATACAGCTCAGGTGCACCTCTGATGTATCACACCAGAACAACATATGCAATCCAGCATTTGGATGCTTGGTTTAATTTTGGGGTACCCAGTGCAAAGAGACATGGAACAATAGGGGGAAAGTTCAGCAGAAGGTCACCGGGATGGTCAGGACAAACATGAACAGAAGCTCAGGAATCTGCCTTGGATCAGTCCAGAAAAGGGAAGGGTTGGGAGAGTCACAACAGCAGCCCCCAAGAACTGTGAGGAGGGTATAAAGATGAGAGAACAGGGCAATTCTCTGAGTCATCCATCTTAAAATTCAGTCATTGGATTCCCACCTTTCCCTGGTTTTTTTCTGCTGGGCATATTTCCTTTCTCGTAACAGGAGGTAGCACTTACTTTCAAACTACAATTCTGTAGACTTTTATGACCATTTATCCTCTCCTAACTTGATTTAATATTATAGAAAACCATGTCTCTACAGTAATGCAGTAGTAAAGTATTTACAAGACTATACATGAAAAGTCTTATCCAAAATAGCACCAGTCAGAGAAAGAGCCCTGAGAGTACTGTATCTTGCAAGAAATCTGAATATTCTAGTCACCTTTTCTGGTGTGAACATTTATGTTAACATCCAAAATGACATTGAAGTCATTGTAAATTAAAGCAGAATGATAGCTGATAGCATTGTCTACTACAATCCAGAAACTTGGCTGCAAAAACCTAAAGCAAAACAACCAAGTTAAGTTATAGTTCTTCAAACAACAAACAAATTCCAGCTATAACAACCTCCTCTAGGGAAATGCAACTTTCAGTAGAACACTACCTCGAGGGAAACTGCCATTATTTCCCTTCCTTGGTTAGTAACCAGTAATTTGCCACTGGGAAGGCACAACCCACTAACTCAAGCCAGTAATTTGTCACAAACCATCACAGACATTCTTTCTAGATATCAGCATGCAGTCCATTGATTTTATTACTTACAGGAGGGAGCCCCCACCAGGAGAATGAAAATCCGGGAACATTGCACATGTCGGACATGATCCAGGACAGAGAAATTTCTTATAGCACCATCTTGAAGTAAATCCAGGTTTTCTTGCTCTCAAAAATTACAAAGCAGCACTTTCCTCCAAATTATTCATAACTGTCTGAAGACAATAGAGGATTCCTAAGAACATGTCATTAAGAAGTCATTCATCAATGGATGAAATCTGAAGGAAAACCCTCCTGTGAGCCAATCTGTTCTCACCTTCAACCCCCCAAAAAATTCTAATCATGGCAAAAATGGCATCACCAGAAATGGTCTGTGTGGTAAAACAAATAACAAGAATTTACAGGGATGAAGATTTCCTGTTTCATTTTTCTGAAACACGTATCATACTGCCCTTCTCTGAGGTAATCCTTTTGAATCAAAGAAGACAAGGTCATCACACATGATTCAGGGCTGAAGGTGAAGGGAAAAGATTAAATCTTTGCAAGAATGAGAATATTAAAAATAGCTTCACCAAAACAAACACACACACACAAAAAAAACCAACCCAGACAATTGCCCTTATTAACGTTTAGTCTAATAATTTATATGATTATGTATGATTATGCACATAAGGCTAAGCACCCCTATATCTTTTCAGATTGGAGTAATAATAAGGAAGCTCATATTAAAATAGTACTCTGTTGAATGCAATTATCTTCCAAAATACAACAAACCCAGGAATGAAACATGATTATGACACTCATCTTCCCCAATTACATCCAAACACCAAAGATCTTTAAGAATAAAATATAATTGTTGCACTCATCTTCTCACTTTTAAATACTCCTTTCAATTGTATTGGCAAATTAAGCTTGACTAGAAATATAAATTTATGTGAAATTACTTAAAGAAACATCACTATTTTTCAAGTGTTTTTAATATGTATTAGCATTCTTTTCAAACGCAAAATTTTGAAATAAAATCTTCAATTCTTAGATTGCCTCTTTATATTTTTATAGCTCACTTACTTAGACCTGTGTGATAAACATTTTAATTAAGTATTTGTGCCACCAGGTGTGCTGCTATTGAGTATTATCTATATATAAGACATCAATATCCAAAATATAAAGCTTTATAATTTATTAGTAAAAGTATATTCTCTGTACCATTATAGTACTCAATTTCCCTCTCTATGACTGCTTGATCATTCAAAACAGAAGACTTTCCGTGGCTCAGTGTAAGACTACTCACTATATCTAAATATTCAGCCTGAGTATGTGTAGTACTCAGCTTTAATGCACTGTAGAATGAGATTGAACAGTCCACTCACAGTGCAGTGCATTCAAGCTGTCAGTAAAGCCAAAGTAAATTAGACAAGGTCATACATCAGTACTTATGTGGAAAGTTTACTATCTTGATTTTGTTCCCTGCAACTTCCCGCTCTTTTTTTGCTAAAAGTTACATCTCCTGCGTTTTGCATGAATCCTGAGTTGATCTTGTAAATTCTGAAATAAAGAGGAGATAAACTTGAAGCTCTAAAAATATCATTAACTCTGCTGTAATTCATAGCAAGGAAGTATGCTGGGCTTGCCTGATCACCTGATAAACACTGACCAGTCCCAATCAGCAGCGATTCAAACATCCCAGAAAATAATAATAGAGACCTCAATTGTTTTTTTGTTTTTTTAGGCCACTAAGCAATCTTAGTACCAGCAAATACTGGTTGCACTGACCTTTGCTGCTCAGCTGTGACCTGAGCAACTCTGTTCAGCAGAAGGTATTACTGAAGCTCTAAAAGGACCTGCATTTAATTAAGGCTAACTTAAAGTCAGTGCAAAGTGTCACATCTTAAAGGAAAGGTCTCTCAGGATACCCAAGTCCTTCACACATCTCATCAGCTCCATTTAGAGTCGCTGTGTACACTTTTCCGCCTGCCATACCTGCATGTAGTACACAGGAAATTTTGTTTGTGAGTGACATTTCTATGCAAAGGTGAGGATAGGGGCCATTAGCCTCAGATGTTCCCCTCCACAAGTGAGCAGCCCAACAACTTCTTAGATCAAGCACGAAAAAGCTGATAAAAGGAGCCTCCATGAGCCCATATGAGGGGATGAAGAAAGGCCATCAGCCCACCAGCCCTCCCTAGCATTCAGGTCAGCAGCAGTCTGAGACCATAAAGCACAGAGCATATCTTCAATGGATGCTAAATCTGGGTCAACTTTACTTTCTGAAACAAAGCATCAGGCTTTGAGTCTGATTAAAGGAAGAGATGCAATAATAATTTTTTAAAAACTAAAGTGCTGAGGTCCACAAAACTTTTTGATTACACATGGAAAACATACTTGTTTTTTCCAGGAAGTTGAAGTCTTAAAACAGTGCTTTGCAACTCTATAACAAGAGATTTTTGGGATTTTCACTCTGAACTCCAGCCTTGGGACACAGAGATGCTTTTTTTTAAATATTTAATTAACTGGATTTGAGTGATTTTCAAACAGAACAAGTAAAATCACATTAGATGAAATCAATAGGTGATGTGTTAAATCAGTGGTTAGTTCGCAACATAAACCATTTTTATACTTAAATGAAGTTTCTGTTTGGTAGAGTAAATGAAAAGAGATCCACTTAAATCCCAAACATATTTAATTAAAATAAGGTAATTATTGTAGAGCTATATTTGAACAGACAATACAGTTGCAGCAATTATCTCTAATTATGCAGCTCCAATCACAGAATAATGAAGGTTTCAATGTCACTAAGCACTATAAGGATAATTACTCTTTCCATTATTCTGATGGGCACATAATTAGCAACTTTAGGGAAAAAAAAACTTCATGGGGACATAATAGCCACACTTTAACTACAGACTGATTGAGAATGATCAAGGTATTCATTGCAAAAAGAAAAAGTAGCATCTTCAGTTGGTTCCAACTGAATAGCCATGTACTTCCCAAAAAAACAGCATTTATTCCATGCTCACAATCATATTTTAATAAAACACTATGTTTACTGAAGAAGACCTTAAAATAGTAGTATCTAATAACACACTTGAAAAAGTCATAGATAAAAACCTCTCCTCTAACAGAGGATATTGAGGTCCAGAATACAAGTGCAACTATGGATCCATCTGAACCTTTAACTGGTTCTTAAATATTATATTCTTGGTCTGAGAAAGAAAAGATTTGAGCCAAAGCATAGAGTTTCTTCAAACATGTAACTGAAAATCAGATGGACAAGAGACAGTGCTGTCAGTACTCTGGGGATTTGTCTCACAAATTTCTGTATCCACTGTTCCCAGACTGTCAGTTTTTCTGCGGTTCACCTTTGGTGCCACACAGGAACTGTGGCCTTGCAAGGAATGATGTAACTGTGAGCTAGACATCTCTAGATCAGGTCTGGTGGCTTGAACTACTCCTTGCATCACTTCTGCAGCTAAACCACCAGAAGTTATCTCAGCCACATGCTGGAAGCCAGATGGAATGACTCCAGACCTAAGAGGAGATCAATCTTCTTTGCTGCCCACCCCTAACAAGGGTGGCACAGCTGTCCAGTCAGGGTTGCCATGGCATCACACTGCTTCTCACTTAGTATATAGTTCTAAGTAGTTCTAAGCTTCAGGAAGACTAACAGCTGCTGTTCCCAAACGCTAGCTGCAAAATTTCCCCCTCTCTACTGATGCCCTATTTGTGGGACACAAAAGACACTCCACTGACACCCACTCATTCCTGGACCAAGCCCTAAGGAAAATACAGTGTTCTCACTGACAAGGAGTATCTTCCATCTATACAAAACTTGGCAGCTACAAGCACTGAAATTATGTTCAGGGAAAGTAATGTAGTTTTAAAGGGATTTAATTGGATTTTTAAGTGACAGTCAGTTCTAGACAAGGTCCTGATAAGCTCCCAGATTTTCCCTTTTATGAGTGGCATAATCTTTTCTGCTCGTTTGCAGAACCAGAAGCCCATCTGAGATTCCGAACAGAGGCCTTCAAGCAAAAACATTTTGAAGTGTGAACTGGAATGAAAAACGCTAAAAATCTCACCTTTTTCTTCCCAGCCTAGACAGAAACAATATGCAACACAAAAAATATATTTTGGGAGGGAGGGGGGGAAGGTATCATTCTTACATAATTGCAGCTATAAGGTCTGAAAAAGATTAATGCTGCATTTTGTAAGCTTGAAAGAAGTAAAGGTGTTAGAAGCCTCTTCATGTTTTCCCTCAGTGCTTAGATTTAAAGGAAAATTGAGAAAACATAGTGCTTTTAAGCGAGACTACTGAGACTTTCTGCTAGACTAAGAGCCTTGCCAACACAATATGTATTGGTATTTCAGACTTGACAGACACCACATGCTGATTGCAAGGTTCAAAAGACAGACTCGCCCCAACCAGGTTCCTCTGCCCACAAGCTGTTCATCACAGATCTGCAGTCCAGTGCCACAGCCTCTCTCTCTCCCCCAGTCTGGGATGCCAGTAGCCAGCTACAGCAGCCTGAGTTGCCATCTGACAGCCAGAAAGCAGCCAGGTATCTCCAAGTGACACCAGGAATATGTTCCAGGTGCCCACTCAGTAAAGCACTACAGAAAGACACAGTCCCTATTGGCAGCTTATACTATTTTAACATATTTCAGTCATTTCCAACTAAAATGTACAAACAAACAAATTCTATCATGCACTTGCCTCTCTCAACTCAATCCATCACCTCCTTGTCAACAGTAAAAGGGGAGTCCTGCAGTTTTCCCATTAGGCAAATACTTTATTGGCAAGGCAAGATGAAGTGAAGAACACTTTCTACATTTGAGTGAGGCCCTCCCAGCAAATGCTTGATTGTTGTGCCATATAAAAGGGGCTGTAGCTTAATCAAGACTTCTGACTCCCATGGTGATTAGACAGCATGACGAAGGCCAAAGTTTCCCAAAGAGACATGCAGAAAAAAAATGTTCTCAATATGTTGAGAACCAAAATTGCAATGACATCTGCACGCTACTGGTCTGGCTTTGCTTATTATATGGTTTAAAAATGTCTTCTTGTATTAGGTTTTGTGACAACTAGCCATTGCTTGAGTGGACTACAAACAACTCCCCTGGAACTGGACACCAATTGTTGCCTCTTAGTTTCTAGTATTTCAATAATTGTGTGTTCTTCAAAATACTGAACAATTAAGACAGAAACTTCCAATTTTGTCTACATCAAATATAACATACTTTTCCTATTTGTTTGTTCTACACATTTTCCAATTTATTGTTTTGCTATGTTTGTGCACTTTCATCTAAGATGATTGAATTATTTTTCCTCCTAGTAGTGCTTCCTTTGTGTGTTTTTTGAAGAAAGGGAAAGATGATATTATCATCACAACTATATTGACACTCATTCTTCACTGGTATATTAGCACATAACTTACTTTTTTTTTATTTTACCCCAAAAGGCTATGCTATTGCATGACTCTAGTTTTCTTCTTTTTCCTCTCTATGATTTTTTTTTAACTTCATTTCTTTCAGAACTTTGAACTGTTTCCCTTTTGCAGTAGACTCTAGTTACTTCTTTCATTTGTAGGATTTGTCATAATGTTGACTAACAAAAGTTAGTGTTCATATCCATTCTGCTGCATTACAGAGACAAGTTTTCAAAGTCAGCACTATCTTCATCTCTCCGTGTGCCTCTGGGCATGTAGTGTACAAACCATTAGGGGTTAAAAGAAACAAAAAAAAACGGGGAAAAAACAACACAAACCACCACAACAACACAGCAAAACACCAGCACATTTGTATTGCCTGTCTCTGAAAGCAGTTCAAAACCCTGCCACAGAAAAATGCAGCAACAGAGAGCTCTAGAGGCCCTGTCCTGCATTGCATCAATTTCCACATATATATGTACATTCACTTTCACATAAGCAGAATGCATGCCTCATCTCTTCTGTACATGTGATGCACAGAAAGCTTACAAAACACTTCAGCCATAAGCTGCAATTATATGACATCCATCACTTTGTTCAGTTACTAGGTGCAGGTTCATTTAGTTCTTTGAAATAAAGGAGGCAGAGAAGAGTTTTGCTTGGCTCTCTGGAAATAAGACAGCGCTTTTTGATGACAAACAACAGAGCCTATAAAGTAAGAAGTGTCATTACAGTAAATTCTGGTCCAGCTCTATAGTCTTCTACTTTTCCTAATTTTTTTCTTTTTTAAAATCACAAAACCCACAATGCTTTTTCCAGTTCAGGTGAGGAGCATGCACTCGCAGCAACTATGCTCCTGAAAATCCCTCTGAGGTAAGCTTTAAGTGGTTAGCAGAAAGAAAAACACCTTTTAAGAAATCACAAACTCATTATTATACATAATACAGGCATCATCAGGTACCACTGAAGTGAATCTTTCCAAAGTACTGTTGAGCCACCACCTGGCAGAAGGTGGGTGAAGAGCTTGTGTGTAGGAGCCTGTACCACACCCATACTCTAAGGATAAAAATTACACTGCTGTGTACCTGATCATCAACTGCAACTCTTCCACAGAGCACATGCACAACAAGAGCTAGAATACTACTACTACCCAAGAGCAGAGCCTGAACTTGCCATGCCACAAATACAGGTCTGTTTTATCTCAGGTCCTGAAGTTTTGTCATTATTCTAACCCCGCATTTGCCTTTCTAATTGGAAAATTCCCCCACTCAGATTGTATCACAGCTCAGTGCCTACCCCAGGGCACCTCTCTAGTATCACCCCAGTACCACTGGGGAAGTCTCTTTCCCTATTGCTCCTGGAAGGCAAACCTGCCAGTTCCCAAAGCAGCGTTTCCTCTTAGAGAGGGTCAAGACGTCTCAGACACTCATGCAATGGCAAGGTAAGCCAAAGGACAAGAGCTTAATTACAGAACATCAATTTGTTCAGTGTCCAAAATGTTTAAATCCATTCCTGCCTGGAAACTCTCCTCCAGGCCATTCAAATTGTGTTCTTCCACAAGAAAAAAGAAAAATTAGATAGGAGCCACACAGAAATCTTTTACAAATAGTTTGTCCCTCGTTTTTCCTTCCTACATAGCAGATGGACATGTTCCTTAACATCTGCCAGTTTTAACACTGTAAATTCCATGGTAAAAAAAAAACTGCATTCACAGCCTTCAGGAGAAATGAAACCATGAGGATATCACAAGCAAGAAGGAGCTACATAAGCAAGAATGTTCATCATTTCCTAACACAGTTATAAACACGGATGGTGTGTGTCGTGAAAAAAGACCAAAAAGCCATATTCTGGCCATCCCCAAATTGCAAAAATATAAATTGACAGCTTCTTTTTAACTCACATCTGTGCATACTACATTATCTTGTGACATGCATAACCTTCTTAGCTACATTCTGTTTTAAATACAAGACATTACTATGGTATGGAACACCATACAATTCAGCAGGAGGACTCTGCAGTAAGAATTATTTAGCTGTTATTGTTTATATCAAGCCACACACAGATGCAGAAAATCACTGAAAACTAAACTGACCACACAAAACATCATATCTCTGCAACATCCCCCTTGCTTGCGGCAACTGAGAAAGGAATGCTTCTCTTTAAGTAAGCTCTCCTCAACTCTCAGCTGTCAGGGTCCACATAGTTTTCCTGGGATTCTCCTCCTTTGCCAGCCTCCTTCCACTCTGAGGTCTGAAGAGATAGATGGATTTTTCTCTCCCCAGCTGTAACCATCCCTTTTCAGAAAAGTTGCTCTCTCTTTCACTTCTTTCCCTACAGAGCAGCTACTGGCAGTCTCCTTCAGAGACCTCTGCTGCATTTCTTTCTATTGCCTACTCTCAGATTGTTAGTCCCAAAATCCACAAACAATGGGTCAGACTCTAAAATTCCATGGAACACCAACTACACAAAGCTTAAAGATAATGGCTGTAGTTTGGGGATGTTTCCTGCTTGCTCTGAACACACACACAGTGCTTATGGCACTGCAACTCTCACACCTGTTATTGAGTACACAGATTTTGGCTACTGATGTAGTACCCTCATCAGAAACCCCCATGGGAAATCAGACCCCTTTGGAATTGATCACAGAATCATCCAATGGTCAGAGTTGGAAGGGACCTTAAGCATCATCTAACTCTAAGCTCCCTGTCTATGGGCAGAGACACTTTCCATGCGATCAGGTTGGTCAAAGCTCCATCCAAACCTGGCCTTGAACACCGACAGGGATGAGACAACCTGTTCTCTAAGGCAACCTGTTCCAGTGCCTCACCACCCTCACAGTAAAGCATTTCTTTCTAATATCTAATCTAAACCTGCACTCTTTCAGTTTGAAGCCATTCCCCCTTGTCCTGTCACTATATGTTTCTTTCAATTTTTCTTGAAGGCTCCCTTTAGGTAAGGGAGAAGCTGTAAGACTTCTCTTTTCCCGGCTGAATAATCCCAATTCTCTCAGCCTTTCCTCATAGGAAAGGTGCTAACAAACCATCTTTGTGTTGCTCCTTTGGTCTTGCTCCAACAGGTCCATGTCCTGCCTGTGCTGGTACCCCGGAGCTGGATGCAGCCCTGCACCAGAGCAGAGGGTGCATCCCCTCCCCTCCCCTGCTCCCCATGCTGCTTTGGATGCAGCCCAGGACACATTTGGATTTCCGGGCTATGAGTGCACATTGCTGGCTCCTGCCCAGCCTCTCTCCACCAGCACCCCCAAGTCCTTGTCCCCAGGACTGCTCTCTCTCTGTTCATCCCCAGCCTGTGTTGACACCAGGGGTGCCCCAACTCAGCAGCACCTTGCACTTGCTCTTGTTGAACTACATGAAGTTCCTATGGGCCCACTTGTCAAGCTTGTCCAGGCCCCTCTGGATGGCATTCCATCCTTTGGGAGTGTTAACCACCCCACTCAGCTTGGTATCACCTGCCAACTTGCTGAGGGTGCACCCAGTCTCTTCATCTATGTCATTAATGAAGATAGCAACTACACACAGTAGGAGTCCCCAGGCCACACTGTCACCTCCAGGGCTGGCCCCCTGTTAGATGAAAATAGCTTTGAACTGGACAAAACTCAAACTGGTCATCTGTCCATGAAAGCCTCCACAGCTTACTTAGCTAGGAGCTAAGACAGAGCACTGCAACTGAAATTCTCATGACCTGCTGTCCCCCTCCACGCCTCACAGGGACGGAGGGGCAGCAGCTTTACTGGCAGTACATGTGAATTTTCTCAGCTTTCCAAGGCTTTCATGCAACTGTCAACACTTTCCAAGCTTTCCCAGTTATTTCTGCAGAGGAAGAGAGGACAGTCGTGATCCAAAGAGCAATGCTGCCAGCCAATGGCCAAATTAGATTTTTGGATTAAGGAGCTTCCTAATGCATCTATTATCCCTTTTGCCATGTTAAAAAGGTTGGACAACACCATGTCCATATGTACAAACAAGGTGTGCATGGTGTGGGTTGGTTAAATAGTCCTAATTACTCAATGCCAAAAAAAACTAGGGAAAAAAAACCCCCACTCCAGCAAATGAGCTTGAAAAATGGTCAATATTGGTCAGCTTGAAAGTTAGGAGCGCCTAAAAATAGAATCAAGAACTGTGGATGCTGTCTCAACATATAAGCACCAGAAAATTACTCATATGAGTCTAATTATATGTGAAACAGCTTGTATTCATGTAAGTTCAAAATAAAAAAAGCCCAAAGAAAACTCAGACAAGAGCAAGCCTTAATTCAGTCTGATGTATTTCTGCATTTGGGAGAATATTCCTCACAAAACATTAGACTCCATAGTCGTAAAAAAGTTAATGCAGAGAAATGGTTGTGTGTATGTGTATAAATATGTATGGTCCTCTTAAGTAATTTATTTTAAATAATTGAGTCTTACTTCTCATTCTGAAATTAAGGGAAAATCCAAGTATAGATTGTTTAATAAACATAATAAGCAATGTCATGGTCAAACAAAAAAAAAGAACAGGTTTTTTTTTTGCTGAAAATGCACCAAGAGAAAATAAACAGCTTTCTCTAAAAGTAACAATCAACAGCGAAGTGCAATGCCATTAAGCTTTTCAAAGGACAGAGTGGAATGTGTGGGAAGATTAGAACAAAAAAATAAAGAAAGCTATAAAAAAAACCCCAGATGCCTGACAGAAAAATAAGAATAAGACACGGGTCGGCGTTCTGCAAAAATGATTTAAACAAATCTATATTTTGGCAAATAGGAAAAGGAAACAGAAAAGAAGCAATAGAATCCAGACATTTTTCTTTGCCATTTCATTTGCCAGCAATAATATCTAAGGTCATCTCTCATATAAACTCACCCTAAGTAGAAATATTTTGCTTCAGTTTACATTGAGATTGGACAGTAAAATCATTATACTTTGTTCATGTGGTGCTGTTCTTTATCTCGTATGGTTCCTCAAAAAGTAATCTATTTTATAATTGGGGGGGGATGGGGAACTACCCCTATTTGTGTAATACCAATGAGCATTATGCATAGCAAAGACAGTTTTACTGGCTTATAAAAATTGAAACAGGAAGGTGGCCACAAAATCACTCAAAGTTTGCCAATGTGTTCATATTATTCACAAGAATACAAAACTCTTAGGATACTAACTTGAAATCATCATTTCTATCTCCTATTATACCATATCTTTGGCAAGATTTATGAACATTGTTTCCATCTCTCAAAACTGTTTGGTTCCCACAAGATACTGCTGGCCAACTTTGTTGAAAGAAAAGAGACTTTACAACTTCAAATATTTTCCAAAATATTCCATTAGTCTTCAAGTAAAAATCACATAGTAGGGGGCTTCACAGAGTGCATAAAGGATGTTCTCACAGGAATATTTACAGATATATAAAATATTCACAGACTTAGTCTGAAAGCAATTTTTTCCTGAAAAAGAAAGGAGAAACATCCTAAAATTTTTAGAGGGGTGGGTGCTATGTGATTTGGGATTTACAGCATCCATTACCTGAGCTCAAAAATGTTAACATAAGAAAGACTTTTGAGTAATCACTCCCAAAACTTGACTGCAATTATAAAATGCTATATCCCTACACCTTCTTCTGTTATTCTTTGCCTTTTTTTCCCCATACCTTGAGGATGACATTTAAAATGCCAACAATATTCATGCATCAGTCTCATACAATGTATGTTTGTCATGTCATGCTCTGTATCATGCTAAAAACGGGAATGAAGGCGTCGATCTTTGGCAAAAAAACATTGTTTCAACCAAAATTCAGATTAAAGTGTTAGCACTTATTATAAAATACCACTATTGGAATAAAAAGAATTCTAGGTAATTGCTGTGACAATAAGTAGGGTAAGACTGTATTTAATGTCCCCCTTCATTACAAATCCATCTGGCATCCATCCTAATTGCTAGCCTATTCTCAAAAAAAATTATTTGATGTGTTGGTGGATTGCATGTGTGCCTTGTACATTTATAGCACTTCTACTGTAATTCAACATTAATTATATTTCACATTATGTCCTGCATAATGCAGCAGTATGAAATGCTCATATTTTGTAAATGAGAAAATTAAGCTCTACTGTTGTCTGTTCTAATCCCATTTTACCCTTATTACACTTCAGTATCAGAACTCTCCAGTTTTACTACCAACTCCATGAGCAGGCAAAAGAAAGCCCTTTTACACAGAAGAGCAAAAACTTTGACACACTCTAAAAGAAGGAAAAAAACCTATTAAAAAAATAATTTTCATCAATTCCAAATCACTTTAATACATTTCCCTAGTTTTGAAATCTTACTAGGATCATAAAATACAAGCTGGGAGGAAAAATGGAGAACTAGAGTCTCGTTTTCATAGGTATAGAAACAAACATCCATGAAAGCAGACTACTGGTCAATGATTTTAAGAAATGTGTCACTTCATGTATACCCTGACCTCTACTCAGTCAGCTGGACATTTGCTCAGAGATGACTAGTGTTTATTTTCCCATAGCTGTGTTTATCACAAGAATATAGGATAAAAGGAAAAGGAAAAAAAAAGGCAGTTAGAGGGTTTTTTATTGAGTCATAGAGAGCTATCCCTGCTAAAGTGAGCCTGATTGCTAGTATAGAATAAGGAAGTTAAAAAGGGAACAACACAATGGAAGATAAAAATATATTTGTGGGAAAAAATATTTTGAAACATCAGGACACTTTTTTATACTTTTTCTAATGCCTTGTCATTGACAAACTTTATAGAGGGGGGTTCCTTTTCTAGGACTTTCTCTTGGTTACCTTCATTTCACCAATACACCAGGGTGACCTTTCTAGGGACTCTCTGTGTGTATAAAGCCTTAGGTGCTTAGTGTGGACAGAGAGGTTGTAAACCTCATTGTGTTCTTCACACAGTTTACAAAGCCATCCTTCTGACAAATACTTACATCAAATGTGGCATTTCCCAAAGAAAAGCAAAATAAAGCCAAGAAGAAACGAGGGGGAAAGGGAAAAATAAGAAAAAACGAACAAGACATGGACTTTAAGACCACCCAAGAAATTTTTGTCTTCCTTTGCTGACTCTTTGAGCTAGACTCTCCAGAGACTGTCTAGCAAATAAGACAGAGAGGTTAATATCACCTGTTTGCTGGCAATCTCCCAGCATAGGCATGTGGTTGAATAGGACTATACAAGTCTTTTGTTCAAGAAAAGCTTTGGGAATATCAGACCAAGCATTTCTGTACCTGTGAGCAGGTGTTACTGCATCTGACTTACTACAGTTTCAGTAGGACCTTATGAGGTGTTGCTTGACTCTGTGGGAAGTTGCCCACACCAGACCAGAGGACCAGATCTTATCTTCATCTGTGCAAGTGGGAAAACCTACATTCCCACATGCACCTGGTTATCTTCACTTGCTAGTTTTTGTGTCCACACCAAGAAATCAAAGGATAAGATAACTGCGAGATCCCAGCTACCAGCCCCTCTAAGGCCACTCAGGCAGAGAGCATCTGCATGGAAGCTCTGCAGTCTCCTCAAAAACTCAGCTGATTTTCCTTCAACAGAAACAGGGCCTTTCTGCATTGTGTCTCAATATTTATAAAAGCAACCAAAGTCTTCATCCCATTTCTGTGGGGCTCGCAACAATATGAGTATGTGCTGGAATCATACAGCGTGGGAGGGAAAGTCTTGATTTTCTAAGTTCAAGTACTTGAGACCCTTTAAGGTGTATCCCACTGACCAACTAAACACACAGATACAAAATCCTTCCTCACTTTCTGAGCTTCTAAGGAAAAAACTACGTAAAACAATATGTTAGAGGAAACTAGAAAATAAAACTACAGATGAGCAGTGGGAAAGGAAGGATGGAAGGGGAGATAACAGTCTGATTGAAGCTTAAGACATATTTTTATATACCTCATTCATTTTTGCTTTTCAAGCGAGACAAGAAGCCCATACAGCAAGCTCATGCAGAGTTAGACATGAACAGCTATGCCCTGAATTGAAAAACCACAGCTGCCTAGGCTAAAGCAATGCCTTTATAAGCCATGTTTTCATTGAATAGTACTTAAGCCATGCTATTTTCCACAAGAAAGCAGTAGCTTTTCATATAAACACACACTCCACAACAGTCTAAAATATGCTGAAAGTGTCAAGCAGTGCCACAAAAATTGGGAACATAGCAGGGATATCTCTAGGGAAAAGAGCCAGAAGAGATACTGCATGCATAACAACTGCTTAACAGAAGTTTCCTGAAGGTACTCCAACTATAATAGGTTGAACATTGCTTATAAATCTTGTGAGGCACTCCAAAGTTAACCCTTGAGGATCCCATTAAAAAAAACAAACAAACAAAAAAAACACCACAAAAATCACATAGGTAGGTGCTTGAAATCTCCAGGCAACTTTCTCAAAGAGCTTCAGTAAAGTAAACATTTATTGCATCCAGGAATCATTAGAAATAAAATTAATTATTTTTTTAATATTATATATAGCTTTCAATACAATCTCCTAGCATTGCTGTTGCAGTTAGTTATGCCATTCCTGAACATGTTCATGTTGCCATATACTTAAATATAGGGTTTCAGTAGCAGAGTCTTGTTTCTTAAACTATCATACACCTATAAAAGTTTCAGGTTGAATTATTAGAACTTTAATGTTATTATTGTATGTCTGTTACATACTTGTAACAGCACCACAGGGCTTGAGAACAGGGACAGTGCTGGCATTCTCTGTCCAACACTTCAGATGAGTCAGCTAACCTTCAGCCAAGTATCTCTGCACTGCAGTCCTGAGGCTGATTTAGCCAAAAGAAAAGAGAAAGAAATCAGCCTGTATTCAAAGGACTACAAGAATCAGCATGCCATGCACATGGCAAAAACTTGTTATGCACGGATCAGTCACTGAATCCATGAAGATTTATTCAATATTCTCCCTTCACAGTCAGAATTTCTTATGTCTTTTCAGAAGCCATGGCTATGGCCTGGATCTGAACCAAGCTTCCTGAGCACAGCAGCCTACTCTTAAACTCTGTATGTGCAGTTTCAAGAGTATCCTGTGAATCTCCTCTTCACTGGTCACTCTCTGCCAAAAATTAGATGCTGTAGCAGCAAACCTTTTTGCTGCAGCCAAAGGTCACATGTAAAGTAGTAATACAAAATACTCCATGGAGACAGTATTTTGAAAGTAGGTTTGAGCAGGACTGGGATATTGCAAAGGGATGCAACGTCATGTTATCAGCCTATTTAAAATTTATTCAACTGTTCAGTTTGATATAACATAGATACAATTACTAAGTTAGCTAAAAATGAAAAAATAACCTATTCAGTACAAATTGCACAAGTCTTCTCTTATGGCAGCTTATGCTTCTTAGTCTCTTTGTATGTAATCAAACTAGTCTTGTCAAAATTTGTCACAGAGTATTTGCAGTGAAACTTTGCTAATCTTTGTCCTCTATTATCCTTAATAGCATTTTCAGAAGTGCTGCCCTAAAGAGCTTCACAAGTCCTGACATTTTAAAAAAACAGTCATTTGGTATTTGGAATTACTTGGAAGTACCTTAACAGCAGCTCAGGATAAAGGAGGTGTGGACGCATACAAGTGCTCAGCCATTCTTCGACACACCTCTGTATCTTTTTTTTCTGAACCTCAATATTTTTGGTACTCGAAATATATATATTATATATATATATACACAGCAAGTTCACATTCGAGATTTAACCAATGTCAGTGAAAGAAGGCTGTAGAGATGCTAATTGCTTCTAAATTACACTGTCTGCTGGCTGTTCAACTTACCTTGCCGCACATGATGATACCAGAAAGCCCAGACTGCAAAACAGTCCTTTGCAACATCTCTGGGACCTTGCAAAACCTGTTTGGACACAGCATTAATTCACCAGAAACTGGTCAGTTCTGGATTTCTGTTCTTTTTAGTATATATCAAAGGTTGTTTTTGAATAAAGTTCAAGCCTTTCAGTAGCCTACAAAACATAAAAGCGCAGACACGTCCATTGTACAGATCAGATATTCAAGCCTTAAATACACATGAACACTACCAAGCAGATCAATACCAGAGTGGGAAGAGGACTTTTGCTCTCTATTCTAAACAGTGTGACATTCAATTAATTATCTTGCCACTTTTGAGTTTCTTTAAGATTTACAATTGTCACTTCTTAGTATCCCAGTTTAAAACACTTATTTTAAATGCATTTTATAAAAGAGTAATGTTAACATGAAATTGAAAGATGTGTTTGTTGGTTTGTGGGGTTTTTTAAACAGAAAGAGCAATACACTAATTATTACTTAGCATTGCTTTCCAGGCTGAAAGCAGAGAGAATGTATTTGTATAGCTTCATATTCAGGCTTCTCTTGCTGGAAGTTTGCCAGTTAAGATTTCTCTTCCTTCCCTTACCCTATGGTTCTTTTAAGAGACAACAAAATTAGCACAAGGTCTCCAAATGGGATGACAATTCATGCTGACAGTTAAATAATGAGTTATTCTTGTTCTACAGCTTTAAAAAATTGGGAGGAACTGGAATGTCAAAGATAACTTCATACTGTATGAGATAAAGTGAATTATTATGCTCCCATTAGCTCTTCAGAGCACAGACCATAACATGCCTTGTTTGGAAGTCTGAGTCGCTTTAGATCAATTCCAGGGCATTGCCCAATATTGCCACATTTGGCATCAAGCACTACCATCACATTTTTCTCTCTTCACTGTGCTTTGAAAGCCAAAGCAATCACAGAAAGGAAGTCACAGGTAGTACCCAACTTCAGAAGAGGGCAGAAGTCATCCCATGAAGAGCTGTTGGATGTTGCAGCTGGGCTACTTTTTGTACCCAGATCAGACAGGTCAAAGCTGCCTGGTTTGCTCTGCAGTTACAATGCCCTGCTGCAGACATACCTGAGCCCTTTTTCTTTGCTTAGCCCCAGGCCCTGCTTAGGCACAGGATGCTGGCCATAGCAGACTATGCAAAAGTACAGTTGTTTTAAATGAAATTACAATTCCAGGCTCTTTAGCAGGCTATAGAAGAAACCAGGAAGGAAATAGCTTTGTAACCTAGCTGATTCTTGTAGAAATACTGGTCAAGCTCCAATGGATGAATTTTTAGCAAGAGAAAAATAATCACTTCTGTATATTTTATTGGTTATTTTAATAACTATTGCCACTGATTGTTCCCTGTGGTTGGGCTTCTTTCACATTATCCCAGTAAGCAGAGATAAAATAAAGCCTTCAGAAAAATACAATGGGGCAACTCTACAGGGAATATAAGCATTTCCAAAATAACAAAAAGATAAGACCCAGAAAGAACCTTATCCCTGTCCCTACCGTTAGCTGATTTATCAAACCCTATATGGTAAGAAATACTCAAAGAAAAATGGAAAACACTTTGAAAGGACTATTGTTGCAATGCCAATTGAAGTAAAAATGGTATCATTAAACATTCCAAAAGGAAAAGTTTCCAGCTGCAATCATACACCTTTTCAGCAATCTGAAAAGCTATTTAGAAGAAAGAGAACAGCTGACACTTTCCCACTGCTGTCCCTTGATTCATGTGTCTAGATGACTCATGACAAATAAATCCACATATTTGAAATGGTCTTTTTTATAAGACTATGAACAAACTATATTACCATAGCATAGAGATTTCAGAATTTCAGATAGATCAAAAACTTATTTCCAGTATCCCATCTATTTTGCAAATCACTGCACCAAAATTTTTCAACACGCCTCAGAATCCTACAGTGCTCATTTTTCTGCTGTGCTTCAGTGAACGCTTCGCCACCTGCACCTTTCTGCATCAGAATAAAATGAACATAGAGAAACTTTTCAAATCATCAAAACACAAAAACAATTTCTCTTTTCCCCTTCATTTTTCTTTACATCCCCTGTCTCAGGTGCTTGTGGAGACTATGATATGATCATCTGGCTGCAGTAATTAAGAGCAATAATGAAGTCACAGTCATTGTAAGAGGAAGTGCTTGAGCTGCCTCTCTTAGATTCAACATTTTCCTTACCACATCCTTACACCTTTTTCTCAGACTGAACATATTTAATAGACTCCTCTTTATTAAAAAAATATAAGAAAATTGTGCCTATTGTGTACTAGAATGTCTTGAAATTTTAATATTCCAAAAATCTGTTCGCTGTTTCTTTCCAAGAATGACAAAGCAGGATCTGCCCTGAGTAGAAAAGTAGTGTCTAGCAGCTTATCAAGAGTCTGGGGTTGGTTGTATGGTTTTTATCAAAGCCAGGAAATGCACCAAATCTCTTCCTATAGGATTGAAAAAATTAACATTAGGAAGATATTAAACATCTAGTTACACTTCTCAAGTGCATTCTGGTCAGAAGAAAGACATTATGCAAAGTATTACAGAAGAGCCAAGCTGGACATTCTTGGAGAAAACTCTTGCTGCAATCACAACAGCAGAAGCTTTACACGCACCACTCACCACAGTAAAGAGTTGCACAAGAACAAGCACTAAGGAAGGAGGCACAAGTAATGAAAGTTTAAACAGATCATACTTTGCCAAGGGCAGAGAAGACCAAAGATAACAGGTATCCTGGGCACAGCACTACTCCAGGACTCTTTCAGTCAGAGGAGAAAAGAGTGTGAAAATACTCAGAATAAAATCTAGATGCTTTTTCTTAATCAGATTCCTTGTTGGCAGCTTTGTTCAACCACTTAGTAAAAGAGTCTAGTAATTAGATACCAATTTCTGTCTAGCCTCTTCTACAGTGCATTATTCTTTCTTCTTATAATCTTTTCCTTATAATATTTTCCTTTTCTACATTTATTAAAACAGATTTTATCTTTGCTAACTCTTCAAGGCACTCTACACTTATATTTGCGCTCCAAAATTGCCCTGGAAACCAGTAGGATGCCAGTAGTCTCTACATCCCCCTGAAAGCAGGCAGCACAGTGAAATAACACCACCAACTGATGAGACATTCAGAGCAAGTGGTGTTCCATGCAGTCCTTGCCACCTGGATTTAGCCATGAAGAATAGCAGTAACTGGCACATTTTGTTGGTGTCATTAACTTGAGCCCAGAGAATTAGCCAAGCTATAGATACTACACAGAAGTATATAATTGGTGCTTCCCTCAGGGAAATATCTTAATTTGATTAGTGTTGAACCCACATTATTTTCATTAGCTAATACTAGCCATGTGGGAAAAGGACCTGCTGTGCACAGGTGGCTGAGACATCTCTTCATGCTTTCAGGACCTCAGTTTATGCCAGTAGGACAGTGGCATAAGCTATTAGAGGTAGGGAAGTGATTCAAATTAATTTTCTCTAGGCTAACAAAGCCATTTAATTTATTCCTGTGAGATAAAACAAGAACTTGTAGTAAAAAAAAAAAAAAAAAAAATCTGAGGCTGCAGAAGCTGGGCAAAGGAGTTCAGGGCTCTTTGACAAGATTCTGCTTCGAAGAGTTCCGCTGGTTTGGGTTTATAGCCCCAATGTGAGAGAAAAATGCTGTGGTTTATTTACACACGAGTTCCTTTCCTCTATCCTGCTTCAAATGGTTCCTAACCACCAGCATCCCACTTCCAGCCTCTGGGTTGGAAGTCAGCTTTTTCCAGAACCTTTTTTCCCAACCATATCAGTACAGTCAACTCAATCCATACTTCTGCTACAAACACAGTAGAAAACACCATGTCAAGAAATGTACGCCTGCAATTATATTTCTACTAAAAAACTACTGTTCTCTGAATTTCAAAATAAAGTAATACATAAAAAGGTTTTCGAGGCAGAAATTATCACAGCTGTCTGCCACCACAGGCAGTAGCAGCTAAAATCTGACCTCAAGCTGTGGTTCACATGTATTTTCAATCTAAATATGCAATTGTTTTCAAATCTGCAAAATTACCATGTTCCCCAGTTCTATGCAGTCCTATGTTCAGGCTTCCAAACGTATTCTCCATTTCCCACAAGTTTCATACTTTTTGTAATAACTCTGAAAAATTACTCTGATTCAAGATCTAGTATCTTACACTACTCATAGTTTTGTAGTCCCTCAAGCTCAAATTCTCCTTTACTTCTGGATGGATTACATCATTTCAGCTGCTAGCAAGAGCATCTACGTTACAGAAGAGAATTATAGTTGAAACAATTTACAAATCCAGATGGGAACTCAGCCCTTAAAAATGAAACCAGACAAGTAAACTTCAGGTGTCCCAAGACACTGCACCACAACAGCCATGCTGATATTCTTTAACATTGCAATATTTCCACCTTGTGTCCTCTTTCCTGCACTCATCTGCAGGAATGAAAAGACTCTGACTCCCTGCAGTAGTTCCCCAGAAGAGGATTTATAACCAGGAAGTACAAACCACAGCGACTTTCAGGATGGAGCCAGTTAGGCAACACACACAGGTGATAACAGCACAGGGATATTTAGGCTTCTCTGAGCAGGATACCTCCTTTCTTTTGCACCAGGAAAGGCAGCCTTTAGTGCTGTTTATACCACAAGTGGTGGCACAGAGCCCAGATACTCATTTCCACTGGAGTTGCTGCTTAAGAGATTTCCTGGCTTCAAAAATAGGTTTTTACAATTCATTCAATAATTTCTATTAGCAAATACTCATTTTTTAGGCAATCCTGAGCTAAACAAACAATGAAGTCATCCAATGTATTGAAAAATAAGCTCTTTCACAAAACTGAAGACTCTTAATACTGCTCTTCAGCATTAACCTTTTTTCCCTATCCCATTTTTGTGTTAGGGTTTAGTCCATTCTTCTATGCCACTGAGGCTTCACATACTCCGCTGGGGGTAAATGAGGGCCATGAAGGCTTATCACTTTGTGAAATAAGGCCTTGAACTGTGTGGCTGCAGTGTTGGGAAAGAACACTGGGATGTATTTGTGTCTTCTGTGTTCTGATCCATCTGTGACAGAACTGAAAACCAAGCAGAGATATTCTCCATGGAACACTGTAGTAGTTCAAGTAAATACACCAAGGCAGATAGCTGAATCCTGACCTCCTTTTGTACCGGGTCCTCCATTCCTCTTTTTTCCTCATTATGATATTTTTACAATGACACATCTTGATAAAGGGAAAACTTTTCACACAATATTATTCTGAAAACTCACCTTTTTCCTACTACTATATAGTTGCCATAACAACTTGATGCAACATCTTAATAATCATTCTCTGCATCCTTTTTAGCATTGTAGTTGTCATGACAACAACATGGATTTTATTTCAGACCTATCTCCCGACATTCTTAGATGTGTTTTGGTTGCTTTGAATGAAATCAGACTCAGACTCCACTAAAAAGACCAAAAGCAATTCTGATGAAGTGCCTAGGAAAGAAAGCATCTTTATGGAAAGATGTTCTAAAGCTGTTGTATACAACACATAACTATGTCTTTTCCCAATGTATGCATGTTTACTTTAACAAAATCTCAATGCAAATACTATGTTTGAGAACTGAATGCACAGAACAGCGCTTATAAACGTACAACATTCTGTCTAGAAATAAGCCACAGTTATTGATTTTTTTTTAAAGAGGATAGAACTTTTAAACTATGGTAGGTATAAATAATATTAATCTAGAATAATGCTAAGCTTCAGTAGGAAAAAAAACCCAACCCAAAAATGCAATCTGATATCACTCTACGTTTTATGCAGTAGTGGAGACTGACACTTTTTTTTGTTATGAGACAGTTGTCACGAAATAATGAGCTAATGTAAGAAAAGCTTCCTAGTCAGTGCCAGTTCTGCTGTTGGATGTCAGGAGAGTGTTTAAAATTATAAACTGAGATTTGTAATTTACAGTATCATGAGTAGTAAATACACATCGCTGACACAGAATAGACAAAGTTCGCGGTGTAAAAAACCTGATCAATAGGGATGTCAGGCCAAAGACTGAACTGAACAAGTTCTTGCCTCTTTTCCATTGACAGCAAGACAATCTCTTTTTCCTGGAACCTACCCTCCTCCTGGAAGGAGTGTTGCTACCTTATCACTTGAAGTGCTCAACTTTTTGCAGCTGTCTGAATTGTTAAATTCAGAGCAATAGTTTATGTAATAATTACAAGCTGTGAAAACTTAAGACCAGCCACTTGCAACTACACATCAGAATATGCTTTATGCATTTGCAGCCCTTACAAACATTTTATCAACCACAGGAAATGTTTTAGCTTTCCCTGAATATTTCAAGCTTCTTTTCCCACAATGTGAAATTCAGAGTCATCCAAAGTGCAACATGTGGTTTCTAGGCTGCAGTAGCTGTAATGTTAGGAACAGTGAAGCACATGATTAGAGAGATAGAGATTAGGAATTTTGGAGATATAAATCTTAATTTCCATTTTATTGCTTCTGTGAATTGGTATCATGTGTGTTGTATGCACATTCAGCTTGACTTGCTCTATTATCTTCAGTTCTAATAAATCCTATTATCTGGGCACCTACCCTGGAATTGCTGCTTCTCCCTAAACATCCAGCTTCACAAGTACACAGCAGAAGCAAAAACACAAAAAAAGAAGGGAATTGTCTGATTTTTTGAAATATGGAGAAATAATTTACTTGCAAGATAAATGGAGAAAAGACTAGAAAACAGTAAAAGAAAACAGCATGAAAAGTAGTGAACAGAATACATATCTTAATCTTTTCTTAATACAAGAGCTAAGCAAAAGACTCCAAAAGTTAAAGCACAGAATGTTTTGACACTTATTATTGGCGAATGTCATAGACTAAAAACTATCAATTTGGACAAAGAAATAGCTACAACTACCTAAACAAGAGGCAATAAAAGAATTATAAGACCTCGTGCTCAATTGTTAACTGCAAAACATACAAAATTGGAAATTTCCTACTGGTAGAAATTCCCATAGACATTTACCAGCTTATAGACAGAGAGACACATTAGAAGCATGGCAATAGACAACTATAGAAAACATTGTGCTCTGTACAAGTGCACAGCAGGCACTTGAGAGACAATCTAAAGAGAAACAAAATTAACACCTAATTGGTTGAAGTAGAGTGAGATAAAGGGAATGTGAAAGTGAGTTAATGTAAAAATCTTTCTAGAGAAGAGAAATCTGCTTATTTAAATCCTACTACTTGCCATTACAAAGCTACTACATGCAATTTCTGTGTTGATTTATTTCCAACTTACTCTTGACTCTCAAAATGTTCTTAACAGTTACCATTTGTGTCAAAACAGTACAAAACAGCTTGCTTTTTATTTCTTTTGTGTGGATTAAGAATTTATTTAGGAAAGAGATCGACATGAAAGTTTCTTAGTAAGAAATGTAGTTTGTCTAATTTTCTCTTACAGGAAACATAAGTGTTCAAATTCTTTTGAGCCTTATGTTGGGATAAAAGGTAATTGATAAGAACCCATACCAATAAAAATACATTTCCATTATCCTCTAACACATTTGTATGACCTTATTCTTCATATATCAGGACTCTTACCAATGAAAATCCAGTTTCTATGGGTTACTGTTTTAGCTAGATGATGTTTCCCAAAAGTCAGTTTCCATTCAAATTACCAGTATCTGCTCAGACTTCCATTTAGTATTTCAAATTGGAATTACTTCCTTTTCAGTTTATAAGGGTACAAATCTTCTTCAATCACTTCTGCAAATGAATTGACGCCATAGCATAATGGAGAACATTATATCTCTTACCTTTTGTACATTTAAATTTCAAATGTGAGACTTTTGCATGAATATTTCTCATCCCTTGCCATACTAAATCAGGTTAACTGTTTCAATCACTCAAAAGAAAACCACCACCACCAAAAAAGAAAAAAAATAGAAGAAAGAAAAGCCTTTCCTAGTTTATAAGTGCTAGCCCTTCTTCACAAAATTTCCTTATGAAATAAAGCTGAAATGCAAGTTACAGCTATAAATCTTAAGTACCTTCAGAGCATTTAGAAATTAGAAGAAAATCTGGAATATCTACTAATATTTTCCACCCAGAGTTATTAAAAACCTGCTTCAAACAGGTTTGCAGAGCCTTGCCTCTTAGAGTAGCTGGCTCTGAAACTGACTTTTAAAAGTACCTGGCAATAGTTGACCCTATAGTCAAGACTTTATGGTCTTCCATACCACTTTAGAATCTTCCTCTCAAACTGCCATCTTGGGACATGAAGAATGGCAAGCAAAGAGGCTCTAGAAAGCAACTTCTGCAACTCCTAACCTTTAGAGATGACTTAGGTACTAAACAAGTCTTAAAGAGCTGCCTAAGTACTTGCTGGGCTGTTCTAAATTGTGTCAGTCTCAATAAGCAATAACCCTTCACTTTCAAACTCTTCTGGACACATACAACTCACCAGAGTATAACCCCAACACAGGAAAAAATTATAATTTACCTGCTTAACCCATCTTTATGGCAGCTTTTTGCTGCTGTAGCAGCATACAGTGAGTCCAGGAGTGTCAGAGATCCACTTAAGGTAGTTCCTAGGTAACACTGCTTGACAAATGCTCAGCCAAACTGCTGGAGATATGAAAGCACACAGTTCTATTCCCACTCAACCAGAACAAAACTAAACCAGCATTCTCAAAGACCCCTAGGTTCCAGTGATGGTCAGACATGCTTTTGATAAATGGAGGCAGGCATTAGCATGTGCTGGGCATTAGAGGAAAGAAGAGGGCCACTTTATGCCTGAGAAAGACCTCTAAAGAAAAGATGGCACATGTAGGACAGACTTCATGTCACTACCCCCTGTAAATGACTCCCAAAAGTGAGAACAGAAAATATTAATACAGAAAAGGGGTAATAAAGGGATTCTTTTTCTGAGTCCTGACACGGTGATCCTGAGTTATGTAGTCTAGGGAACCGTGCTTGAGCAAGAGGCTTGGACTGCATGACCTCCAGAAGTCCCTCTCAACCTTAGCCATTCTGTGATCTGCTTCTCTGTGTATTATGCAGCAAAGCCCTGTCATTTCCAAGCAATGTCCACAGCAGTATTTCTGTCAATCATAATGAATCTCAAAACACAGCTCCTGGTCACATCTTTTCCCAGACAGCTAGGAAGATAAATTACTTTCTTAGAGCAACAGAAGTATTTCTGGGGCAATTTGCTTGCATTATTTGTAATAATGCAGAACACCACTGCATCCCATTATCCCTATGTCCATTGAAAACAACGGCTTTTACTCACGGTGAGCAGAGCCAACATTATTATTATTATTATTCAGAACCACATTCTGTGTCATAGCAACTGGGAACTTAAAATCATAGTGCTGCTTTTTTTTTTTCAATGAGCTGATTGACTGCTTTGATAGCAGTGTTAATTATACCATTGGTGGAACTGCAATTAAATTAACATGATCACAATTTACCATTGACCAATATGAAGCAATTTACTTCAGACAACTGCCAATTAGTTAGTGATCAAAAAAATGCCCTCCAGAGACATGGTTTGCAAGTTCAGCTGTTAATCTAATTGAAGTGCAAACAGTACTGTGATTACTTATCAAAACATGTGGTCTAGCAGGACACTGATGCCCTTTGGGTATCTTGGAGCCTTCACTGTTTACCTCTGAGCAGATATGAGCGGAAAGGTTAGAGAGAGGACTATCAGTGTCATCTCCTTCAGAAAAGCAAAACCTCTCCCCACTTGTACAAGCCCTTGGCACGTTTTACTGTAAAATACTGCCAGATTTATGAAGAAATGAATATAACACAGCTGATCAAAGGCCATAGAGCAATTCACAGGAAGTATTCTGTTCAGTATTTATTTTGACCCTAAGTCAAATTGAAAGGATGCTGAAGTTTTATAAAACTTACATACGTGCAGAAATTTTTCGAAAGCTGGAAAAAAAAAACCCTATCTCAGAATAATGCGTTTTACCGATTTCTGCTGGGAGTTTAGTTCTCTGGGCTTGACTTTTTTCTTTTTGGATTTTTGTTCATTTATAAGATCTTTGGGGAAATTCCAGATTCATCCTTTCTGTAATATACCTTGGAACAATCAATACATGGATGTATACTCTCTGTTTAGAAAGGGGTTTTTTTCCACACTTACCTAAGCCCTTTGTATTTTAACCTGTAAAAACAATCATTATTATTTTCTTTTTCTAAACCCAAAGCAAATTAACTTAAAGTACAAAAATAGAAAAATAACTGCTCCTTACAGTGAACTGACATGATCATAGCAGTGGCAAAATTTCTGCCAAGTGAGAGAGCACCTCAGTGTCAGGCAGATCGATCCGTGTAAAAGCATGTCCATAGCCCAGACAAAAACTATGTTCCATTTACTTGAACATACAAGGCAACACTACAAGCAGAATAAAAAAGTTATATCTAACCCATAAGGACTAAAAAAATTAAAACCAGATTTGTGATCTCTGTGGAAAAGACTAAGTTAAGAAATGGAACAGTTTTGTTTCCCCAAAAATATTTGCAGGTAAGTAAGCTGGTTCAGAGCTGGTGAACTCAAAGACCTATTCCAAAGTCTGGCCTTCTAATACTTTTTTCTGTGTAATTTTCAAATATTTACAACACTCCTCCAGTTTCTTTCTGCTACTGAATAATACCACAGCACAGTAAGGCACATTATAGTTATCAATACAGAATCATATCTGGTGTAGATGGTCACATTATACAAGTATTTGTCTAAAACTTAGCACCAAGAGTAGGACTGGTTCTAATAAAGTGTAAGAAGTATTTAGAGAAGCTAGTTACAGTCCTGTTTTCACTCTTCTTTGAAAGTTTCTGGAACAAAAAAAAAAATCACCTACAGTAACAAAAATCCCAAGTAGAAGATGTCTTGCAAGTCTACTAAATACATTGCTACTCTTTAATAAAAAAAATCTATTTTGAATGATACATTTTGGACTTAAAGCAAATAATACAAGACAGCTAGATTGACCTAGGCAACAAAAGGAAACATAAACACCTGAGGTCTGATTGCTCATTCCAAGGGATTTCTGTTTACAAGGTGAGCTTTAGCATTTCTCTCACCCTAGAAGAGGGACAAGGTAAATGCGTTCAATAATGTTCTTCATCTATTTTGTATTGTCAGCCTGAGAGCACAAACTCTTCTGTCTCAGGTGAACAATTTAAAGACTCCAGCATAAGCTCTGGAGAAATAGCAGACAGTCCATAAACTGTTCATTTCTCACTTATACTATCAAATGTTAATAACAGAATAAAAATATTATACTAGTTCACAGGAATTGTCAAGCTTCATTGAGGAGAGGAGGACAAAACACATTACTGCTTGAATGTGATGGATACTATTCAGTCATGGCTAGTAAGTGATGCTGTAACTTAACATTAGTACAGTCAGCATTTAAGTAGTGAAAATTCATTTCAAAAGAAATTCGCTATTTTTGCATCCTGGACAATTTCGTTTGGGACATTGCACAAAAGTTGCATCCACAGTGAAAGTCTTGGGACTATGGGCAGACTAACCATAAAGACAGGTACAACAAAACCCCTACCACATAATCCACTGGAATCTATTTAGTATCTCCAGTGTTCATAATGCTATGAAAGAAGTGCTATGACTGCACTTCGAGCAACTTTACAGCTGACCTTAGGATGAAAAGGATCAAAAGCAATCACTCACTTGAAAATTGGATGCTCAAACAGCTGATACTTCAAAGTGTAACTTGGTGGGAAGTCCCGTTCGGCTCTGCATCTGCTGAAACAAAGAGAACAGACAGATTTAGTCTTGGGTACTTGCAGGCATGAATTGAGAGCTTGTTCTGCTAAGTGGTGCCACTGAAGTGAACTCTGTAAAGTAAAAGGCTGATCTAAAACCTTCCAGCTCTTCCCTGGAATTTTTACACTGACAATAAGAGACACCAGTTCAGGTCACAGACTCATGCTATTAAATACAACCCATCAGGACCAAAATTGGATCCAAAATATGTCCATACAGGTAGAAACAACTGTTACCTCAAAAATATTCAACTCTCTGTAGCTGAATGATGTATATTCCTGCTGTGAGTTTTACAAATGTTTATTTAGTTTTCATTTTTATTTTCTTTCAGTATTAACCAGCATGTTGCTTATCTTTCATCTAGCACACTAACATGAAAAACAAATTCATGTCCAAGCCTCCAAAAAATTCTTCATTTTCCTTTAAAACAGAATCCTGCTTACAAATTAAGTGTTTATTCCAGTGACTACCCCCTAAGCTAGGACTGGCAAAATTACTGTCCCAAATAAATCAGCACTCTGAGATGGGTAATAGTTGTTTTTTTTTCCTGTTTGCCTTCTTCAGCTCTCATAACCTATTTATTTGTTGCATCTCTTCTTGGGTTATGTGCGACTATTAAGCTACTTGCTAGTGAAATAGTTTGCTGCTGATGATACATTCTTCCTTGGCTTTGACTAGTCACATGGGGGTAACATAATATCTCTTTGCTCTCTCATACAGACATTTTCATAACAAGGAAAACCTGCAAACCCACAGTGGTTAACAAATGATATGCTGTAATTCCCCAAGCACCACCGTAAAGACAAAGCAATTTCCAAAACATTCACTAACAGCCTGGCTACTTGATCGGCTCTTTAGAAAATGAGTGTTCAAAAACACTTATAGGTGTCTATGATCTTGGACTTCAAAAAGCACAGCAAAAAAAACAAAAAATAGCAGAGGCCTTAGCTGAAAACACAGGTGTACTGTAACAAAGATTTAGAATGACCTCTTCTGCTCTGTACCTGTTATACTGCAAAATGGTTAAAAGGCCAGAAAAAAAGGGAGTAAGCAATTTCAAAGATCATTAAGGTTTTTTCGAAGGTTGCTGACTCACAATCTCATCCATCCTTTTGGCTACCACAAAGGATAATACTGTAAGAAAAGAAAGAATTGGGAGAAAGAGGGAGGACTGTATTTTTGTGTTCATAATTATCTCCTCCAGCCCTTCAATAGGTCCAGCACAGGTTTTGCATATTCTCCAAGGAACTTGTCATTTAGCTAATAAAAGGTGAGATTCTTGCAATGGTAATGGAGCTGACTGGGGCAGTACTCTGTAAGTAGGCTCCCTGAACAGAGTGTTGCTGTTTTTATAGCAAGATAGTGCCCACCAAGAGTTGAGGCAGACAAATTCCAGCATTCAAGCATTGCCTTTAGTCTAAAACCTCCTCAGTCAACTCACCTCACTGGGATGTGAGTGTATTCTCGGTCTGAGAGTTCTCTCCCAAAGGACTGGGAGAGTTGGCAGGTTGTTGTGGGTTGGGTTTTTTTGATTGTTTATAAATCCCTTGAAATGGGCAAGTTCTCTAAGATTTAGGGGGTTTAGTTGAAGTGCATACTATCATTCAAGGGTGCATTCTGTCCAAAGGTGAAATCCTGTGCAGTCAATACAAAGGGTATAGGATGCCTGGAAGGCATATTGGACAATAACAATGCATGACATTGGTCAGTAAAATCCATCTTTTCAATTAACATTTTATCTACTGGGGGCTTATTTTAAGCTACACCAAACAATTTAAAAATCTAAAGCTCAGTGTTGTGTCAGACAATACACAGTCTTATTTGCAAGCTGTTAAAAATCACTGGTCCAGATATTTCCCTCCTTTTTCACCATAAATGTGAAGCAAAGTCACTGCAGCCAGGGGAAGCAGCCCACTTCTGCACTGCTGAAATGAAAATGAGGATGCCACTTATTTTTTGACATTAATAAAGAGGCACAGGAGCACCCATGCTTTTTCAAAATAATAAGTAGTGATGAGCACTATGTTCCATAACACATCTATTTTTATTTTAAATGGTTACGCCACAGCTGAAGAGTTTGAAGGAAATTAAGCTAGATCAAAAATCCTATTCACACTTTCCAAAATAGAATGGATAGTCTGTCATTTTACTTATGCAGCTCTTTCAATTCCATGCTTATGGAACAGTGGTTTTCTGATTTGTTTCTTCCACTGTGGGCTACTGATTGCGTGCTGTACTTAAAGCCTCTTCATCTTGAAGAAAACTTACTACTAATACATTGTGGGATGCCAGAGCTACTGTTGGGTGCCCAGTAACTTTAGCAGTTCATTAGACTGAAACTAGGAACACGCAGCAGGTGGGACATCTGCCTGGAAAGCTACAATAGCATCAAAGATACACATACAAACAATAATAATGACTCATTATAAACTCTCTGTGCCTCTAGAAGAACACACATATCACAGCTTGCCATCTTGTTATCAAGAATGCGAAAATGCTGCTTGAAAATGGGTGAAACATAATCATGTCAACATCCATATTTATAGGAAAGGAAGAAGGTGACAGTTAAATTATATCAAAGTAAAAGTAAAGCAAAATACTGATGAAAGCAAAAAACCTCTTTTAACTATCTACACACCTCTTTCAAAGAAAAAATCCAAAAGCAGCTCTATTTTTAGGGCAAATATGTGAACACAGAAATCCATTTATTTTTAAGGGATGGGAAGTTAGACAATATTTGGCATCCATAGGAAAACTGCTTAATTTTTTAGACTATATACTTTTTCTTCTTATAAGATTACGACTGTGGATATCCCATCCCTGGAAGAGTTCAAGGCCAGAATGGATATGTGTCGCGTTCCCTGCTTCTTAATCCCACTCTGATCCCGGCGGCAGAGCGCTAGCGCGACCCTGAGAAGCTGTCCGCGTTCCGATCGGGAAGGCTTCCTCGGGGAGCCGGCGGTGGGCTCCGCTAGTCTGTGTTGGGCTGAGGTGTTGGTGCCCTCAGAGCACTGCAGGATAGCAAAGAACTACCCAAAGAAGGAGGACTCTTAGTATGAGGGTTCGGCAGGTTTATTACCCCCAAGGGAGCTCAGGGACTAAGAGCCCCAAATAGCTCATCCCATGGGTATTGAAGGGAGGGATAACATCCAATAATCTGAGGGTGCAGGGGCAATACAAGGGAGGGTCCAGGGTGCGCAGTCGAATGAGGTTTAGGGAGATTGGGGGGGGAAGAGAGCAACGAATGAACAACCGGGTAACAGGGAATGTTCCAGAACTGGGATACATAACAGACAAATCAAGGAACCAATAGCAGGAACTTGGGGTTCGTGGCTTCGTGGTCTAAACCATTGTCTCTGGCAGCTCAGGGGGGAAATTCTCTGTCTGTGGAACATGCCACCAGAGGTCTTTGTCCTCTACAAGTCCATGGAGGGACTCTAATCCTTCCTGGTTCAGAACCACCGCTACAGATATGTCTCTGAGCAACCTGGACCAGTGTAACTCGTCCTTGCCCGTGGCTGGGGGCTTGGAACTTGGTGAACTTTAAGCTCCCTTCCAACCCAAACCATTCTCTGATTCTTTGATTTTTGCTTCCTCTAAACCATCATATCTGATGTCCAGAATCCTCCTAATGTTATATTAAGGCGTAAATTTAGATCCATGTGACCCACTTGCATTCACAGGGGTTTTGTCTTCGCCACATTTGGAAGTACATTATACCTTGGTGTAAGAGTTGGTAAAAGTGAGGTGAGCCCTAGTCCACAACTACCAGCACAGGGTTTAGATCAATTTTGTATTACACAATGGATTAATGGTGAAATAACAATTTTGCAAAACACTTAAATGGTAGAAGGTTCAATACTTAATAAAAAGTGGTAAGAAAACTTTATTGACTGGAGGTCAGGGAGAAAATTCTGCCTTATGCATCCCTACTACTCTACTCCCACACTGAAATAAACCCAGAAATTCAGAAGAATGGAGTCAAAACCACTTCAGAAAGAATTTGGCAAACCTATGCCCCATCCTTAGACAGGTCCTTCCACTCTCAAGATGAAGAGAGTTCAGTTCTGTGAGAACACTTTCTGGAGGTTTATCCAACATGTGCACTTTGCTGAGGACTACAGCTTTTCAAGGGATTGATTTCTCAAACATACCAAATCAAAGAAAATACTGAAAACAAACAAACAAAAAAAATTTTTAGGCTAAAATTTTCTTCTCTGAAGCAGCTTATACAAAACACCCAGATTTGGAAGTGAATTGCTAGCCTTCGAGGCACCATTTACAAAACGAAGTTCTAGCAGCAGTCTATCATCTCTGAATGTCCCACATCCATCAAAGGGTCTCCATCTCTGCTGCTGCTGCCATTCTCTTAGCAGCAGAAACATTTACAGTAGAGCAGCATCACTAACCTGTAGTGAAGACCCACTCTCAAAATAATCCTTGCACGTAATGTGGTACTTTCTTGAAAAAAAAAAAAAAAACCCCAAGTGTTCAGTTACAGATTTTAACAGGTGAACAGTGGCATGAACCAGGATCTCCCAACACTCCCAACAAGTTCTCCAAAAAACAGAGTGAATGTGAAGATGTTGAAATTACTGCCAGCTGCACTGGTGTGTATGAATAAATATGTGCCCTGGGACAGAGATAGTCACAGGATATTACAGGAACGAAATAACATAAATGCTTTTTATTTTATGTAGATACTAGCTAGTGACTACTGGGCTTGCCCATGGGTAGCATCACGGAAACTCTTTTCCACATCTTAGTCAAGGCTGTTTGCCAGGGTTCAGTATGAACCACTGCTTATCTCTTTCACAGCTACTTTGTGCTGGCTAAATGCCTCTCCCCAGCTATCTGCATGCTATCATGAACACAGTCAGCACAGCAAAATCACAGTGCACACAACAGTAAACCCACCATCACTTCAAGGGCAACTTTTGGCAAACACTCCCTTTCATATTAATCCAACTTTTCCTTCAAACACAGTTGTGATCCGTTTGTTCACTGGCTTTTCCAATCTAAATTCCTCTGAATAAACTGTGCACCAAATAAGAACTGACAACAAGCAGACATCAAAAGGGATTTAGTTCTCTGGACCGCTTAACTCCTGAGGGGCAGGCACAGCAAAGGAGATGCATGGATTCCCTGTGCAGAAAGGTTTGTGGTTTTTAAGAAAATGTCTCTTGCCAGTGAACTTCACAAAAATTTTAAGACGTTTTTGAAAGAGAGAGGAAGAGAGAAGGACAAAAAGGGGAGCCCTGGTGCTTTCTTAGGAGATGAAGACAACTTCCAGAACGAAAGAACAGGAATGAATGCTTTAATACCAGGCAACAGAGGTACCAAAAAAGGAAACCAATCAAAAAAGATACAAGGCATAAATTTGTAGATGCCCAGACCCTGAAAAGGAAGCCTGAAAACCAAAAGGAGAGTAAACAATAAATGATTGACCAAGTATATTTCTTCACTAAATTGGGGTTGGAGGCTAGCAGCACCAAGGACCATCTACCAGCCACCAATCTCCAGCCACCACAGAGACCTCCTCTCCTCACTCTGAAGTGCTGCCATAGCAGCATGGAGCCTGCCAGCTCCCCAGAGCCACAGTGCTGCAGACAGGACTTGCCTTCACCCTTCCAGCAAAAGTGGGACAGTCTGAGGAGCACCAGGGCACCCCCAGGCCCAGACATCAGGCAGGCGACCTCCCACAACCAGGTAGCTTCACCCGGGACCACCCCGCAGTGACCTGAGGTCATGTCTGCCTTCAGGAATGGAGCTGTCTGATAAACCTCTCCTACCTCGTACCCTGTTCGGGCTCCAGGATCCCCTGGGACCCACACATGCCAGCTGGTGCCCACAGGGACTGTCCCAGTGCACAGCCTGCAGCCGAGCTTCCCCCAGAGGCACCCAGCTTGCTCAGTGCTGCCCACACAAGGATAACACCAAGGCAAGCAGGGCTGTTAGAAGGCTCACTGCTGTCAATCCACACTCAGATATAGCTACAGCCTGTTCAAAGAAAACATGATTTGAGCTTGCAGAATTCACTAGAAACTATGGACATGGAGGAGCACTGAATTAAGGCCTCGGATAGGTGTATAAAACTCCTTTCAGGCACTACCCCATCACACTGACATCCACCCCTTCTCCAAAACTCAGAGGTAGTTTAAAACCTTGTCTCCTTCTTTCTGTTCATTTCTTTCTCTGGAAGTCAGAATAAAACCCAGGCACCCGCATCTGTCTGGGAGAAAATTATATTTTTATTTATGGAAGCTTATTTTCTGATTTACTCCACAAAGCCCAATCTTTTATCTCTTCCAAAAAGCACCTGGCATTTTAACCCTGCAGTCCATGATACCCACACATACAGAGGATCTAATTCAGACAGAAGAAATTGATTTTTCACCTTAATCTCACTGCATTTAACAGAAGGAGATAGTGGGGTTTTTTATTGGCAGCCTGACTGACCACTGCTGCAAGCAAAACTGACCAAACGTGGGACCCTGAGGTTACAAAACTAGCAGTAACTCATCACAGGTTGCTTATAACCTGAGTTGCAGTATTCTTCTTATCAATCTTGCTGCTATCAGGTGGCCTAATGCTCTGCTACAGGGAACAATTACTGTTACTCAAAGTAATATTACTTTTGGGGGGAAATATAAACTTAAATGAAACCTAAACAATATGCTTTGCTCTTATGCAAATAAGTCTGGCAATAAGATAAGGAAAGACAACAAAAATAATGGTAAGAAACTGGCAAAATCATAACAGTTTGAGAAGTTCTCCATGATACATCTGCTGTTCTTTAAATGAGACAATCTGTTCATTGCAGGAGCTGCTTCCTGAAATGCAAGTTTCCTCTAATACCAAGCACTTTCTTACTAAAGCCTCATTTGTTTCCTTTCTTCTGGCCCTCCTTGTTCTGTTTTTATGAGAGGCATTTTGATAGCCTAGAACAAAAAAGCACTTAAAACTTTGAAAAGTTCAATGCCAGTTTCCTTAAAGCATTAAAATAAACTTTTGTGATAACAGCAATAGTGTAGTAACAATCAAAATGATATTCAGTAAAGAGTATAATTTCACAGCCCCGTAAAACCAGATACAAATGTGAACTCCCTCAAGTGAGACTTATTCTTCACATTCTTTGTTTCTATCTTTTATTTTTATCCTCCCTGTTGGCTTCCAGCAGCACTCAACAATAATGTAAAATTACTGTGATGTTGCCATGCATTAATAAAGCCAGAAAAAAATCACCTTATCCTGATCTGACCACAGAAGTATTCCCTCATGTGATAGCAAAGTATTAATTGTTACTCTCCCAAAGAGTCAGTTAAACCAGGTTCCTTATTGTTAGAAAAGAATGTCTAGAGAGAAGACAAACAATTTTATGACGACATCACCTATATACTTTCATATAACCTACACAGGCTATTCCTGTCTTCTCATAATTTTATTTCCTTGTGGGAACATTTTATTTTTTCCACTAGAAAATTACGCATTTTAATATCTTGGCTCTTTGTCATTAACAGGAGAACAGTTACAGTCTGGCAATATTTTCAAAAATGCAGTCTTTAAATAATATTGAGGGGAAAAATGAAATGGATCAAGGTCTTGGACCAAGTAACCCTTTATTCTCTTATTAGTCCAGTCTCATCAGTCAAGTTTCTTTCAAGTAACAGTGCTATTCAGGGATTCCTCTTACTTGTAAGGTCACTATGAGAAATTCAGGTGAGTAATAACACATTTCATTAACCGGAGAGTTTCTTACAATTAAATAAATATGTATCATCTTTGTTTACTTAACTTCCAAGTAGAATTTTCAAGTACTCATTTTATTCATTATCTTCTGCAGCAAAACTCAGACTTTCTTCTAGGAACAAAAAGGTCAGCCTTTCAGAAGAGCAGAAATATCTCGGATGCATGTGCAATACCTCTTCCTCTTAGAGGAGGAACTTGGACCCACAGCACACTGCATAGGCAGGAACCCTACGTGGACTAGAGAGTTGCTCTATTCCCTATTTTTCCTTAAGTATATCACACAATGCCAAGCAGCTCCCAACAGTAAATCCTCAGGAAAATTCCATTCTGTTTGTGTCAGACAAAGACTTGAAAGATAAGAGAATTAACATAAATTATTATCTAACTGCTACTGCTCTCATTTTAACTTTAATTCTTCATACTTGCAAGTCACAGAGAGTGGGAAGTAAGAATGGTGGTTTCTTTATGGTTAGGACTTCTACATAATTGGAAAGCATATCACAGTGCCAATCTTCAGCAAATACTTGTCTAAATAAAGCAGAAAACTCAATAGGAGACACGGTAAAAAAATCACCCCAAAACATACTCTGACACGCTTCTTAATATGGTCTTCTTGAAGACAAGTTTAGTGTAATCCAGAACAGAAAATATTTTGTCTTGGCATTGACATCCTGAATGACTTCATCTATAATTACTGGATCTTCTAGCAGCCTTCCAGGTCACAGGGTGCACCTATTTTTGTTCAAAAGAATTTTTGAAGCAGATCTTCAAAGTATATCCCTGCTTACTGTGCTGTGCTTCACATTTGGCAGAGATTGCAGAGCACATAAGCAGGAAAACTTTGGGAACAAAACAAAATTTAACACCAAGCCACTCAAAGACATTCTCCAGGACCTCACCTGATGTCTTCCAGTGACTAAGGGACATTCAGTCCATGTATCAGTCTAGGACTAGACCAAAGAAAAATCTGCTGAAACATCTAGTGCACATGTCAAGTCCTTCACCATCAATCTGCTTTCCAGTTCTGCTTCAACTGTGTCACTTTTTCCCTAGTACAGATGCAAGATGAATTTACTCTTTTGGGCAAATTTAAACCAATGTTATGAACAATTTTGAAACCAATAAAGCCTGCACAATTGGATTAATCTTCATGTTTGCCTGAGAAGGTTCAGTTTTCTAGATGACTCAGCGGGATTACCAGAGCTAACTGCAGAAATAAACACCAACACAAAACCAGTACCCAGAAAACTTGGAGTAGTCACATAAGATATACAGTGACCCAAAATGGCCAGATCAGTTTGGAGTGGGTAGCAGCTTTAGGAGCCCAGCAACTTAACAGGCTTGGTACCTTAGCTAATCTGAAGAGGATGGAAAAAGGCAAGTGAGTCTAAAACTAAAATTAGTTGATCATGGTACATGCCACTTGGCAAACACATCACTAAATACAACTAGAGGAAGCAAGAGTTAGTGCTCCAAGCAAAACAGAGCAAAGACCATACCTACCAAATTTTACTCCCACACAGTTTTCCTGTTTAGTGAGTAAAAAGACATACCAGCTGTAAATCTACTGTCCCAGCAGAGCTGCTTATGTCTCAAGCAGTAATAGTCATAAGCAGTTGAAAGTGCAGTAGAGAACATTGTTGTTGCTTCAGGTGGTAACCAAGGAATCAAAAAGACAAGTTTTTCTCAGTGGATTTCCAGACAACACAAAGAAAGATTGCAAGGTGTTTCTTTCTTTTTGCTTAACCCATGCTTGTTAGGATCTGACTAGTGAGAGATGCCTCTGTCCAAATTAAGGTGCAAACAAGACCATATGCCAAAGTTAATAATACATTAAGTGTGAAGTAGAGAGAGATAGAAATAGAAAAGCAGGGACAAGGGCAAGAGAGAGAAAGATCAACACCACCCATGGATCCAGTCCCATCCCACTGGTCCTTCTTCACCCTGGGTTTCTCAGTGTTGGGGGTCTCAGAGTCGTTCTTCTGGGGAACACCTTTATACAGTCCAAGTTCTGCATACCCACAGGGTGGTAGCAGGCACCATTCCCACAATTTGGGAAGATAATGTGTATGCCACTTGCTTCCTCTGCCACAGTGGAATTTCTGTTTGGGTGTATTAACCAGGATATGCTAACCACCATCTTGCTTCACACAGCCTGGAATTCGCACCTGCCTGTCACAAATTGCTCCCTTCTGTGCTTATCTCATGGCAAGTTCCTACTGTGGCCTTAACAGTGCTTGAGACAGACAACTATGGTCTCCTTACAATGTTGGAAAGTAGAATGAGTCTTCAAGTTGTCATTAGAAAATCAGAGATAACCTAAAACTAAGATTGAATTTCCCATTTAAATGATTATCAAAAAAGAGCTGATCTTTGCTGGAGTAACACAACAAAACCAGGCTAGATACATTGAGAAAAAAATCTTAGGAATTGTTTTTAAAAGCTCTGCAAATGCCTCACTAAAGAACCTGTTCTTTGCAGTGTTTTTAGCATTAATGCCATTTCATGTAATATAAGAAGATTCATTGAAAATGTTAAAGTAATGCAGTATCAAATGCTATTTGCAAGCTAACTAAGAAAAGACAGTTGAATTACAGAATTGTATCTGACCCGAGAGTCCATCAAAAGTTCTACTTCCCAAAAATGTTCAAAACAGATTAAACAAAATTCATTTTAGAATAGCTATCTAAATAAGCTAAATTGATCACTGAAACAAACAAACAAAAAAATTTTGCTAAAAACAAACAGCAAGTAAGAATCTTGGAGATGCCCTTTGTGAAATTATCCCCTATGTTACAGTGAGACAACACACAGGCATCCATGGTAGAGGTACACAATACCATACTCAATCAGCTCTTTGGGCCAATTGACACTGAAAGGCTTAAGTCAAGTGGCACATCCATTTTCTAGTGAAGACCTTCATTGTATCACGTATGGCTTCAATCTAACTACCAGTTTTTCCCTCCTGAAAAACATGCAAATTGTCTAGGATTTGAAACAAAACCATCCCATAATCACAACTTCCTAATGAATCGTGTATCACTTATGCAAAAGTTTTGGGGTTCCTTTTTTATCATTATCTTCCACAACCAAATAGAAAGTATCTTCTTTTAACATCCTGGTTTATTATTACTAGTAAAAATACTTGTTAGTTAATATTATACCACATTCTTCTAAAATAATTGTCCTGAGAATAAGAGCTTCTGAGTCATCTTTTTATGGTTGGTTTTGCATTATTCTCACATAATTTTGTCTCTCTTACAGAATATATTCTTCCCCATTTTGCATGGTATTCCTTTCATTTAACTCTAGTAGCTAGACACAAGGAGATGCCAAAAAGTCAGTCTTGCTTTATAGGCTATGGGAAAAAAATACAGAAGATCCCTACGGGTGATTCAGCATATCTGGAGCACCACTTAATGCAGAGGGTGATTCATGACTTCTAAATCTCTGTTCCTGACTAGCAGAGATACTCTCAAGAAGCTGGTCATACAAGATGAGATCTATTGCTAGTACCTTACAGATATATCTGCATCATCAGCTAGCACAGTGCAACAGGAGTGCATCTGTAGAGCAAAACACTCGCTGCTGAGAAGCACACTCCCACACTAGGTACACTCAGGGAGAGAGGGAAAACACTGTTTCCAACTTGCTGTAGTCTGTCTCCACTGGCTGAAAGCCCCCTTAGCAGCTGGAGCACACTTAGGAGTGCTCCTGCACACAGGAGCTCAGGCCTGGCAGTTCAATCACCAGTCTCCACAGCCCAGGACTGTTCCACAGTGAGAGCCCAAAGCAGTAAGAGAGAAAACCCAGGAGGTTCAAGCTAAAAGCATGTCCTTTGTCCAACCTAAGCTGCTAATATAGATGTATCATGAGTCACTATTTGTGCACTTTGGAATGCACTTTGGGCTTTTTCCTTTTTTGGCACATTCAGTAGGTGCCCTGCATCCAGGCAATTACAATCCCTTTTGTAAACTGCCCCCTCTCAGGATCACTGTTGCATTTTGACCCTCATCACTTATACTGGAGTACCTTTCATTAACACAAACATTTTTAAGTAATGCTCAGTACTAGCTACCACCAGCTTTGCTACTCCTCTTGACAATATCCTACCAGGCACTTCTGTGGTTGATCTGACACCTTCATGGTTTTATATATACATATGTCTAATCTCCCTCTCCTGAGCCACAGATGACTGATTTAAGAGGAAAACAGCAAAGAGAGAGCAATGCTGTTGCCAGTCAAGTGGAAAGCCGTTAGCATGAGTTGCAGAGTGAGAAATTCCAATGCTTCCATTTTCTCAAACACTTTATTCTTGCCTTTAACCTTAACAAGGTTTTTTCTCACTATTCAGGTTTTAAAAGCCTCTGATGAATCTAAGGGCAAAACATTTTCGTTTTCAATAAGAAATCAAGCTAAACATGGTATGAGGCAAACTAAATTGAAAAGTACTCCCTGGGAAGAAAGTAAAGACTAATAATGGACACACTGAATCACCTGATGGTGAGTCTCACTACAAATGTCAGTGCTAAATCAGGCATCCCTTGTTACCATAGGGAAGTGATTGCATGGAAAATTTAAATCTCACAAAGGGAACCATTGCTTTTAGAAGATAAATATCTACTAATAATAAACCCAGCAACAATATAACTTCACAGATATTTAGTAATATAAGCTGCATGTCTTGTATCCTTCGGGAATGCACAGCAGCCAAAGGTCATTCTGTTTAGTTATTCATATCAGCATATTTCACTTAAGAGGCTCTTCTACCACTCACAAGAAATAAATGTATTTGTAGAAATCAGTATTTTGCAGATGAAGCACAGTCACTAACGTGTGCCTTCATTTCAGGAATGCTATACATCTAAAATTTCCAACCCAATTTCAGTTGGAAGCAGTTGAGTGATTCAGGAGAGATAAAGCAGTAATTCACAATATCTTCTATCAGAAGCAAAGACAGAATTGGTATTTATCTCTCCTCCTGCTCCCATATCACAAAAGTCTAATCTTCTCATCACCAGAAATAAAGGTTTATCTGTTCCCATATCCCAAGCCTGCACTGTCACTTCCCCCAGGGCTGTTTCAGAACCTCCACAGATGAGGAGAGCACAGTTAGAAATCATTCCTGGCCCCTGAACTACTTCAAGTGAATTCACCACACCCAGAAAGCACATAGAGAAGGCCAGCCATTGATTGTCCTTACCTTCAAATCTCAGCAGTTCCCTACTTCTCTTTCTATATCATCCCTTGCACCTGCAAGTTGGAAGGGATAACAAAGTCTAAGATAGAACTGTCCTCTTTCCATACAAATAGCTATGTTGCCCTGACAGCTCTTTGCCTCATAGGGGCTCCTCAGTACAGGTTTCATCAGCCCTCAGAGGCAGCAGATCAGAAACAGAGATAACAAAACACCATACAAATGATATGCTTGCATCCATGTGATTCTCAAACCACCTCGGCAGCACAGTCAGTGCCTTGAACTTAGGTCAGGTTAGACTGAGCTAACTCCAGCAACAAGCTCAGCACAAGGCTGAAACACCTTTCCTGGAAGCTTAGGAAATTCTTGATGAGTACCTCAGGCTCCTGCACTCTTGGCCAAGCCAGCTAATTTAAAGTTAACTCTGGGTACACCCTGATGCACAGTCACAGTAACAGCTGTGCAAGAGAAGCCCTCTATAATTTGTCTTTCCTGGTACAATACCCTACTACTTTGTATTTTGTTACTACATAACTGACGAAAAATGATTACAAGATATTCCAGTACAATGTGAAAGCATTTAATATATAATACACATCTGCACGCAATTCATGCGAAACAAACCTTTAAGTACCTATTATAAAGATTCAAGGGAAGCCGAAACTAAATGCAAAAGCTCCAATACAGATCTCTGAGAGGCTTTATATCAGTTTTCCATTGATATTAGTGTATTACTCGCAATTTACATCAGTGTAAGGAAGAACACATACAAGCCCAAAGACTATAAAAACACCAAGCCCATAAAGCAGAAAGAGCAAATTATATTAATCCATTAAACTGTGTATATAATTCCTGAATTTGCAGCACCCCACATCATAAATTGCTGCACTTATTTTAATTACAAAACACTTTATAACCAACAAAAAATTTGCCTCGTGAAACTAAACTAGAAATTTGAAGACCAAAATCTGTCAGAATAGTCCTGAGAGAAAGTTCTTCAGAGTTCACATTTCACAAGTGATTTGATTTGAGATTTGCCCTTGCTCATCTTTAGTATTAAGATTTTTGCTGAACTGTACCCTAAATTCTAAACTCAGAGCTTTATAAATTTTACAGAATTATTTTAGTCTATTTAGTGTTGTCAGCTCTGTCAGACTACAACACTCCTGTCTTCACACACAATATAGAAAAGCTAGCAGTTTTCTCACATACAATAAAACACAGTGAATTACTACAGAATGAGATTATATTGAAAAGGGAACATCATGATTCATATCAATTTTTTTCCAGAATTGCATAGAAAGACATTTTCTATCATGATTACATCATGCTACATCTTTTGGAACCTTACTTAGTGCTGTTTCTACTGACTACCATGATGTGTCCCACAACCCTTTTTTTGCCTCATACCAAAGCAAAGAAGAAACAGAGAAAGTGATATGTCTAATGCTGTCATCCCACTTCATGCTTCCCACAAATACACAAAACTGGCCTCAGTGAGTGAAGTTCCAGCCAATAACTAAACTGAGCATTGTAGTCTATCTGCACTATAAGTACAAAGATATTATGCCTTTATACTCAGTGAATTTTTAATCAGCTCCCTGCAGCAGTTATTCCCAGCATCTTTGGTTTTGCTTACTAAGAACACTAATTGAGGTTCTATACAGCAAATGTTTTCACATAGTAAATGTTTGGCTCAACATTTTAAATATGGTGAACTCATTTTAAATAACAAGTATGTGTATGACAAGAACAAGAACTGTTCACAAGCCTTCTTCCAATTGTAGGCAAGAGCAGTTATCTCATACTATATACTAAGAATTATTCTCATGTAATACATACAGAGATATTGCCCAAAGTTTGTCCCAGCTAACAGCCCAGGCCTGAATTTGCAGTGCAAGTTTCATCTCTCAACAGACTGAAGCTGAATAGCAAATATAGATCTTGAACTTGAGGAAAAAATATCTCCAGGCTCTAGTCTGGAAGAACCATCTTATTACAGAAACACAAAAAATATGCTGAGATGCAGATTTTAATCTGAAATTCAATATGGCCTGAGAAGACATACATCATATTTGGGGACTCCAATTAAATTTTAGATAGGACAAAGCCATTAACAGGTACCCTCCTACAATAAATCAAAGGGCTGCAACATCTACCTGTGAACCATGGCAAGTGGCAGTAACAACAGGATACATTCTGTGAGTTTTCTTTCTGCTTGGTACACGTTCATATTTTGCATCTAAAATCAGACATTGTTTGAAGAAGTATTTTGATACTGAAACTTGATTCCAACACACACTAGTCAGTAATGCTTCACCTCTTCTCAAAAGCTTTCAACCTTATGTCAATTTTGATATATGTCATGAATAATTAGACTTAAGATCTCAGTATTTCACTATTATATGATGTGTGTCATCCTAGTTATCCTACCCTATGGCTTCATTCTGCAGGCATTCCTTGTAATGTCAGATACTGCTCAAAGTGATAATGCTGCCAAAACATACGGGATTATTTAGCTAAGAAATGCAGTGCTTGAAAGCAAAGTAGTGAGATACATGAGACTCAGAGAGATGAACAGTGCATACATAAAACATGCTAAAATAATATGAAAAGGCTTTGCAAAGGTGAAGTAAAGAACAGATGCAGCACACTGTTCCAGGAGAGACAGCTCCCACGTCCACAGAAGGGGGGGCACCTTGGCCTCTGTGTCACCTTCTGTTCCCTAACTCTCCCCAGCCTCCTGAGCTGACACCCTGCGGTAGCAACACCTTTCCCTGCACTCCCACAGAGGGATTAGCAATATCCCTCCCTAGACTATAAACAGCTAAATACCTAGCACACAAGGTAAACAAAATATTTGCTTTCACATTTGCTTCCATATAACAGCTTTCACTTTTCTTTTCCAAGCAGTTAAATATCTCCCGGGGGACACTCACATCACAAAACCCTGAGAGCAAAACAGAAGGTATGCTTAGCTTTAAAGCTAGGTCTATCTGTGCAGCAGATCATTACCACCCCATGCAGTTTCTCTTAGAGCATTTGCTCTTAAAAAAAAAAAAAAAAAGAAGTCGTCCCTGTGGTCCCTGTTCTTACCTTGCAGTAACCTTGTAACACAGTCATACCCTGCACTTCTGGATCACAAACAGCCATCTGGACTTGTGTCTTCCTCTGAGCTCAGTCCCCATCCTGGGCCACTTCACAGTTGTTAATTAGTGGCACTGTCTACATGCAAAGTACTCTGCCCATCATCATTTATATTATAAATGCCTTTTCCCCCCTGACTCCCTGCTATGTGCCTGCTGCTAAATGTCCTTAATTTCAAATTCTTTATGCTAGGCTTTGCCTTCAATAATACTTGAGCGAAAAGCAATTTCAAAGCAATCCATACAGTCAGTGGTCTCCTCAAGCAAATGTGATTTCTCTTAGCTTTGCTTTCATGTCTAGGGTAAGAAGTTTAAATAAAGTACTTAAAAAAAAAAAAAAAAAAGGCAAAACAATAAATGTTTAAGGTCAATCAGTGAACAACCTAGAATTTTAAACATTTCCCCAACAGCTGCCCAAAACTTCTGAGTTCTTGCAGACCATCACCTTCCACTCCAGCCTACATCAATCATTACAACCTTTAACTTGTAAGAAAAACTAACCTAACACATTACAAATGAGAAGTTTTAGCAATGGGAAACCAACTGAAGTGAGCTAGTAATGAAAGCAACAGCTGACTGTCAACACATTCTGTTCTGATAATATTATATCAGCATGGTGGCATCAAGGTAAATGAGCCTTTTTGAACCGAGGAATTAGGCAACCTTGAGAAATCAGACAACTAAACCAAAAGCTCTTGCAGACATAATAAAGAAAAATATTGAGAATGCATATTCTTACAGACAAGATCCTAGACTTGGATCCAGAAAAGCAAGCTTTAGGGTTTCTGAGGTTCCTAAGTATCCATGGTATGGATCTTCAAATCAGCTGCTTTGGTAATGACAGGTTCTTCTATCATCACCTCTTTCCTGTTTAATGGTGAACCATTAAAGGGCCTTCTGGTTTCCAGCTTCTGTAGGGCTTGTTTGGTGGGCTGGCACTACACCATGAAGTGCACAGGGGTTCCCTGCATCTCCAGAGAGATGCCAACTTCTCCTCCTAAAATTTTGGAAGCCACTGGAAGGCATAAGGGACAGTAGCAGCTCCTGTGCAGAGGATGAGGGAATGGCCTTTCCCAAAGCAAAGTTCACCTATTGCCTCATATCTCTGACACAAAGAAATGGGTTCAACAAGCCTCATTCCACAGACCTCTCATTTTTAGTGCCCACCCAAACACTGGCCTTTCCCACTACCTCCTTCCTTCCTATCGCATGTGCAGCCAGAGTTCCTCCCACTTGGGGCAAACAAAGTCAGTACCAGCAGCAACACTGAGAAAGCTGCAATGTGTTACAGAACACATTCCAGCCCTGCCTCAAGACCTAGCAATTTTCTCCACAGCCAGAAGCAGGATGTGCTCATATGCTCTTAAGCTTAGTGCTGCATGTGTCAGAGTCCTGGAGCAGCATCTCTGCCACCATGGCTGGGACCTGACTTCACTTTCCTGTCAGACATGAGACTGCTTTCCCAGGGAAGATTGTACATCTTGTTTTGAAAGAGATGTATCTTTTTAGAAACATAACTTTACATCCCTCTGGAGGCATAGGGAACATCCCTATTCACTGCAGAGTGTAATGGCAGCCCAATAGGTAAGTGTTGCAGGAACACTGGAAACCAAAACACCCTTTGAAATTGGTCCATCATTCACCAGGAAAGAGATACAGACATGAAAGTCTAAATTTCAGAATAAATGCATTATTTTATTTCTCATGGAGTCCCAAGGCAAAAAATCCAAGCATCACCAACACACAATCCCCAGAAAACCCCCCACATATCCTGAGCCAGGGGGCAACAGTGTGCCCACATTAACTCTCACAGCAAAATAATTCATGAAGATATGCAAGAAAAGAGCTCTGCTGGAGTTTAAATTCCTTTCTCTTGGGCACAGACAAGTGTAATGATACAGCACTGCAAATTAAATATTCTAATGCAAATCAGACCCATTTCTGAACATCACAGTGACCTGAGCAGCCACTCAGAATAAAATATTGCCAAAGTCCCCTAAACCAAAGCAGAAGTTTAATGTGCTCACAGCACATAGAACTGTAGAAACAGATTTTCTCCATCTCACATCCAAATACACAACTCTTGAAATGAATTCCTCTGAAGGAAATGAGATGGTTAGCAGTTATATGAGAAACTAATGGGAATTATAATAAGGTACCAAAAAACCCACAAAAACTTGTGATGGACACAGCTATTTGATATCTCTTGTACTTCATTCTGAATTTTAAATAATTAATTTTAAAAACCAAACAAACAGTAATTGGGTTTTAATAATTGAGAGAACACCAGATAAGAAAACAATATCCAATAAAGAGAAAAGGAAATTAAGAAGTAATGGAAATAGTCTTAGAAAATCCAGATAACTTGAAAACATAGGTCAATGTATTTCATTTTTTCCTCCTGGGACTTCATACATGCTCACGTTCTTGCTTGGTCTCTTCTTATGCAGGGCTTCAAGATTTTTGTGCACTGCAGCAATACCATAGCGAGTTCCATGACTTGCAGTAATTAAGACTGCAACAGGATGGTTTTGTACTTATTAAGAAGCAGTTCTGCTAATGATGTCCTCCATAATCAGCTCCGTAAGATGTACAAGTAAATTCCAAAATGCACTCCTGCAGATTATACCTGTGGCAGCTCTTGAAACAGCAAATCACCTACCACTGCCAACCAAGCTTTTGATGGGAAGAAGCAAGCACCTGTATACAATCAACAAGCAGGCATAGGCAAGTTGTCAGCATTGCTTCTCTGTTATACAATTGCATTTGACATACATAGTCACTGATCAGAGCAATGTTCACTGATGTACAACAATTAGTTTTCCTCTGTCGTTCAAGTTATTTAAGGGTATAGGTTGCTTTATATAAAAGGACCATGAGATAAAAGTCAGTCTTCTGTCAGCTTTTTCATCAAATGGAGGTCTGAAAGAGTGCTGTGGATTTACGAAATTTCAAAGCCTGAATATTTCTGAATGCATAAAGAAATTTCACAACAACCTTGTATTGAGAACTCCACAAGAGACCTCAAGCAACATGTCTGTATTCTCTTAGAAAGAATAAAGAAATACTTCAGCTCATGCTAAAGCATTTGAAAAAAGAAATGCAGTGTTTTTTCTATCCCTCACTGTCCTATACATTTGTTTATTTAGACAAGTCTGATGTGAGATTACCAGATATGTCCTATGTCTCTGATATGACTGAGCCAGGGGCAACTGGCTTAGCACAGAAATCCCTATGAATGTATCTGAAGCTCCATCTGGGCAATAAGCCCATTGATGGGAAGGATTCTGCTCCAGAACACTCCCAGTGATGACCAAAAGGGTAATGTGGCTGAAAGTTTCCCAACTGTGTCTGCAGTGCAGTTCAAACCCTATCAAGTCACTCATGCTTAGCAAAGTTTTAAAAAATTCCAGCCATGTTTTGTTTCTGCTTTATTAAAAAACAAAGTTAACCAAGAGCACTCCTCTCAATCATGGGTGAATGCATGGTATGCTGTGCTGGAAGCCAGCAGGATTATTGTGACTGTTGGACTAAGCCAACAAGCACATACAGGGATTCAGGTCCCATAGAACTAACAGTGGTAGCTACCCAGATATACCTTATATCCTATAAACCACTGCATAAGTTCTAGTTTTGGAGTAGTTGTACCTCACAAAGTGGAGTATATCTTGTCTCAAGATACAGCTACAGGTCTGAGCATCAGCAGTTAAGAGACCTGTCAGGAAGCAAATGAGAGTCAACTCAGTAGTTAAACTGCTTAACCAGCTTCATGGCTGACCCTTGTTCCTTTCTCATGGCAATGCAAATACTTTGACTGAGGTTATTTCTAATTTTTCCCACTGTATCTGAGAAAATAATCTGTGTTCTTCTCAGCTTCTCCCTGAGCTAGATTCTAGCTTGCACAGCACGTCTGCCACCCAGAGAGTCCTCCACTGTGCAGAACGACTTTGTTTCCTCTTCTCCTACCAAAAGAGGTGTGAATTCTGCTATTTCCTAGCAGCATACACTGCAGTGAATAATCTAAAGCCGCATAGTATTGAACCACAGTCCTTGAAAAAGCTAAAAAACCAGACTCACTTATGTCTTCAATAGCACATATTGTTGAATATTTACAAGAGTCTCTTCCCTGTGATTTATCTCCTTAAATAAAATTTCCAGGTTGTTAGTATAATTTATCACTGGTCACCTAACACCTGGCTATGCCATGCAGTGCTATCTGAGAAGTTAAGCAATTCAACCTTTAAGAAACTGAGTCTTGAATGTCCTTTGACCTTTGCTGAGAATTCTTCTTCCCCTTTAGGAGTGCTATTTTTGAAAGATTAATCAAGAGAAAAATGTAAATGTCAGCCTGCTCCTCTCCTATAAAGTTGGAGATAATGGTTCCCACTGCACTACAAGAGTAGCACAATCACCCAGCTGTCACAGAGAAGCCACTCAGCTTCTGCAGGAGGCAGAAGGGTGTTCTGCTCTCCTACCTCACATTGTGGTCGGAACCAGCAGTCAGCAGGCAGAGCTTTTGACAGGATGTCAGCATTGGCAGCTCGCCTTATCCTGTGTGTACTTGTGTGGGTCTCAGGCAGCCAGGGAGATCACCAACAGCAGAAGCCATGAGACTAAATACTTGAAGACCTTCTTTTCATGCATGCTTAGGAAGACCTGGCAGCCATCCTCCTTCCTTCACTACTGCTGCCAAGTCCATGCTGGCTGTCAGACTTACACCCTATTAAAACAAGATTACAGGAGTAAAAGCATACCCACAGCCACTTTGCAAGCTGTTTAGAGCCCTGCAGTGATGCTGGATCATCACCCTCAGGCATCTCACAGAGGTTCTTTAATGCTCTTCACTCTACAGTGATGATGCTTCAAAAATCTCTCTGAACTGCCCTTTTCAGGTTCTTACCCTGCCAACACAGCCATCAGGAGCCCCAAGAGCTACACTCACATGCCCAGCAGGGCCCAGGGTTTATTCTCATTCCTGAGCATGGGTCTCCTAGGCCCCTCTTGTCTGGTTTCAGCCCTATTAGTATTTTCTACCCAGCACACACATGATAAAGCACACAGATACCAATAAGACAAGTTATAACTCTGCTTTCTTGACAAGCTCTGCCTCTTAAAGCCTCTCCTAGTAATAAGCAGAAACAACTACTGCTGGAAAGCACTTGGAGAGAAATAACATCAGCAGCACAATGTAAATAATTAACGAAACCACTCTTTTAGATTGCATTATGCAAAGAAGAATAAATCATCAGACAAGCATTAAATATTTCATGCAAGTTATTGTAAAGCTGAAGAACCAAGTGTCCTTCTCTATCATTTCAGAGTGTGGAAAAGTCATCAATACATTTAAGAACTGCCTCTCATGCCCTCTGCAGCACTGAAGGAAATGGATTCCCTTAAATTCTATATGCCCTGTTTTCTACATCCATATTTCTAGAAGGCTGAAAAGAATTTCCTTGGTGGGGGGAAGGAAAAAAAAAAAAAACAAACACAAAAACACCACCACATAAAACATCACAAACAAATAAAAATAAAACCACAAGCCATCCCCCACAGAGGCCTTTTTATGGCCTCCCAAATTGAGTAAGTCAGAGATTGAGGCATACAGAATTGTTAGTAATTTCTGAAAACACTGACTCACTGAGCTAGTAATGAGCAGTTGCAGTGCTGAGTGACTGTTGAAACAAAAGACATAATTCACCTCCCTCAGTGATACTTATTAGCAATAACTCTATCCTCTATAGAAAGAAACACAGCAAAACCCAACCCAACTCCCTATTTATAGTGTTACCAAATGAACATTTAATGTGCTATCATCACAATCAATAAATAGAAACTCGTGGAGCTCATCCAGACATATAACTTGCTCTCCAAATCATTAGTTTTTCAGGAACAATGGATGCAGTAAGTGTCTTGTCATTTTTGCTATGATGCATTTTCTCTTAACAGGCTGATAAATTCTCAGTACTACCACTGACTTTCCAGAACAGAAAAGAGTTCTTGCAAGAGAGATCATCTAGAACTGAAAAAGTATAAAAATTTCACTCTTAATTCAGTTTACATTTCTCTATCTTAAAATACATCTTTTTCAGGTTTCCTTTTGTCACTCATGCTCATTACCAATAGCAAGCCCGCCAGAGTTCCAGCATTTCTTTTGAAGCTTTTCTCTCCTTGTCAGCCTTTAGTTGCTGCTTTTCATCCTACACTGAAATTCCAGGTCCTCCTCAGGCCTGATGAAGCTAAGGCAGTGCAGTATCTGGAGAAGAAGCCAATGTGGATTAGAGCTCCATGATTGTCTGCTTTGCAGCAGTAGGAGCAGGAAGCCCAAAGTAACTACTAATTTGAATAGAGATCACTACTTGCACAGGGTCTGGACATCTTCAGTTTCTAATATCCAGCCTACACTGATCAAGTCAGTGGAAAAAAAGAGTTAGAGCTCTGAAAACACAAGAACTTTTTTTGCTGGCAAAGTCTCCACAAAAAAGCAAGATGTGTCCAACACATTGTATTTCTAAGCTTCTGGCGTTGTTTTAACTTATATAACACATGCTAAAGCCATTATTATGGTATTTTTACTTCACTAGCAGATCAAAATATAGCAAGTTGTGAAAGTTCCCACGGGAATAAAAGTGACCTTATTTTAAAAGCAAGATAAAATTTTGACCTCAAAGTAAATGCTTTACCTTCACTTATTTCCAGAGAATTTTTGTTGGTGGGAGAACTTGTGAAACTGTGCAATATGCAAAGTAGCAAACTCCAGAAAAGTAAAACATGTGAAGCACAGATTGTTGAGGAAAATTAGTTTAAAACACAGTGGCAATATACATGCTTGAATATAATAACCATAGAGATTCATTGTCTAAAGCCAAGCACACAGACAAAGTCCTATTGATACAACTCTTTCTTAAAAACATGCAAAGGGGATGTTTCACAGTTTCTCAAAAACTTCAGCAGGTCTGTGGAATCAGAGTACTTCGAAAGTGGCAACAAAACACAGGCTCTAAGTCTGGAACCAAGCAGAAATAAATACAGCAAATTCCTGTAAGTCCAGGTGTCACAAAAAAAAAAAAAAAAAAAAAAAAGAAAGAAAGAAAGAAAGAAAGTCTCCTCTTCCTAAGAACTGAGTAAACACTTGAGCATTAATTTTGTCAGTTCAGCAGTTTCTGCTCCAGTAGACAGCTTCATGGCTGGATTAGGGAGGTCATGGGTTCTGGGACAGCAAGTGCTACTGACTCACCCCCATTCTAGAAAGGTGTTTGACTGCACCTTGTTTCCAGTTTTTCCTCAGATTCATCAATTTCCAAAGCAAGATACTGGTATCAAGAACAGGTTTTACACACAAAAATCATTCACGATAACATCGTGATAAATGGGTAAAGCTTTACTGCCAAGTGCTTGGTTGTTTCTTCCCTTTTTCCAAACTAGATCAGCCCTACTGCTTTTTACCATCTGATTTTGCCCTCTACTCTTGGACAGCCTTTGCAATGCTGAAATCAACAAAATATTACATCTGCAGTTCATTATAAAGCCTGGTTGCACCAGTTGTACTGGGAGGGAATAGGTCTGGTTTTCTTCCCTTCCCAATTTAGATACAAATAGGCAGCCAGGCACAGCCCAGGCCAGACTACACAACATCATATTTTACCTGAGCTAATGGGCTATAGCTAGTGCCACACATGTTTTGTAGGAGGGCCAGATGCATTCAAACAAAATGCATTTTGGTTTCTGGCGCTGCTCATCTAATCGGAGTTAAACTCACTCCGATCATTATAGTGTTATTCTCGCTTCTACTAAAACAAATTAGTCAAAACATTATTTTATCCAGTATCAAGTCAACCTCTGCTATGCCATAATCAAAATATACCAAATCAATACTTCTGAAATTTTCATTTTCTTTGTTTAGCCTCTAAGAGGCTCATCAAGTTCCCCTATATCAAAATCCAGTAGCTGATTACCAAATTAATCATCATCATCACACAACATCCAGCATAGCACAACACTATTATCCTGCTTTCTTTTAGTGAGCAAAACAGAAACCCACATGATCACATAATGGAGCACAAGTGAGATACAAAGCTCTGAGCATATTATTTGATATTATTCTGCAGAGAGCATGTGTGTTCAGCTGTCTTCCAACCAACAAAGTGGGGCTTTTGTGTCCGACTTGTTATTCTGTAACAGGGTATAATTCTAACAGGAAACTTGAGATTAAAATAGGCAAGCAAGGAACTGGACCATTTCCCAGAATGTTCTCTGAAGGTAATTTATCCTTCTTAGAAACTAGTTAGCAACCAAGAGATGATTGCTGTGGATTAAAGAATTAGCCAATAAAGCAAAAGTCTAATCAGAAACACTACTGCCAGCATTTTACTGATATAAGGCCCATTTGATTAAAATTTCTTTTAAAGCTCTAAAATAATTTTTATTTTGTCACACAGTTAATAGAACAAGAAGGAATAGAAAAATAAAAGCATGACAAAGATGGAAGAAATATAAACTACTAAAAATCTTTCAGGGAACAAGAAGAAAAGATCTGGTTTTTTTACCAGATGAATGGCTTGGCTAAATTTAAATTAGTCAATGGTTTTGCATTTGTGGACACTGTAACAACTCGCCCATTTAGAAGAGCTGGGACAAATTCAGACCTAGTTCAAAAGCAAACATAATTCTCCTTAAACTCAACATCCTTGTTCACTTCTTCCAAGGACAAATCCAGGCTGTTGGCCACACAAAATCCAGAAAAGGTGAGTTAGTGATTACAACTTGGACCCTAAGATCTTGCATTCTACTCCAGCTTTCTAGGGAAGTGGCAGTGTCACCACAGGGAAATATTGGTGAGCCATATAATCCAGTGCAGAAGACCAAAGGAATCACTACAGGAATTAAATACATTTATGTGGATGCTAGAACACCAATACTACCCTCCATTATTCCACTCCATACACTGGAGCAGCAAAGGCCAGGATGTCAGTCCAGAAACCCTGACCCCTGGGTTTAAATGGGATAAATACTTGAGATTTCTAGGTAGACCAAATATTAGTCTTTGATACAAGGAAAACTTCAAAACTATTTCAAATTCTGGTGACAAAATTCAAGAAGTGCCTAATCAAATAGTGTTAAGTCTGAACAATTTGTCAGGTACCCTCTAAATGATTTTCTTTTTAGCATACCAGCATCCCAAGAAGTTCCAGAAGATTTCTTTGAAATTCTCCTTTACACTTGCTTCCTCCCATACAAAAAATAGAAAAATAATTACTAACAAATAAGAAGGCTGCCTGATCAAACCCAGAGAGTTCAGGGAATTACAGATTTTAGGTTAACCAAACTTTCCCTGTACCCCTATATGTGTGGTTTCCCACAGTTCATAACGTATAGTGACCATAAACTGATAGATCAATCTGCATTGGATTTCAGGGGAGTTATGCAAGCCTGTAGATTTTCAAGGACCTTTACCAAATGTTTATTCAGTTTTAATAGATGATTGAATAATAGTCATTAAAAGCCCAACGTTTCTCTTTTGGTCTTTCAAAATGTTGTTATTTTAACTATTTCCTTTCAGCTTCATCTTAAAAGGGATGATTAGTTTAGAATATTACATGCACAGTCTGACATATCTGCTATTTGCACCCCTTTGGATACTAAATAGCGTAATTAAAAAGGCATAATTTATTTTAGCATAATTACTTTTGTCTTATTTCTACTAAGAATAAACATCAGACTAGACTCACTGAGATATAAGCTAGTGTTTATTAATAGTTCTAAACTGCCAGGTAGGATCGTCAATAGCTACATATTTCATTCATCTTCCACAAATCATTGAAAAATTGCACATTAATTCACATAAACAGCTTAAAATTATAAAACATGACATTACTACTACTACAGTGTAGGACACATGAGTTTATTGGTCTGTTGACAGACTATATCTTAGCTCTGGCTAAGGTAACATGATATCAATAAATATCACAAAGGAAAGACATTTTTGAGAAAGATATTTTTTAGGAAGATGAATCCCTTTCCCAAGGTCAAGAGAGACTTCGTGAAGAGTTTATGGGATTCACTTAAAAAATAAATAGACAAATTAATAACAAAAAAAAAAAAACCCTAACCAAACAAACAAACAAAAAACCTTTCAGCTTGAAACTCTATCCAAAGTTGATGATTTGAAGCCAAGATCATCACATTTTAAGTCTAATCTTAAATCAAGAAAATTTAACAACACTAAAATTTTTTAAGAGTTTTCCCCTCCAGGCAGAATTAACTTGTTAAACCTTTGGTTCTAAGCTAATACAGATTTGTGATCATTGTTAATGCTTTGAAATTAAAGTACCAAAAACGCTCATGTTATCCAGCAGCAAGGAAGAACCATTAGTTCAGGAAGATAAGAATATATATCTGCACAGGTAGGCCAATTATTTTTATCATATAAAAAAATTAAATTCCCAATTATTTTTATAGCAATATTTTACCTATACTAATTTTTCAAAAGTAAATCTGGAAAACTTGTTTGGTTTTTTATTTCTTACCCATTTTTTGAAGTTTTATTGGTACCTCAGCATCTTTCCCATATTAGGTCATGCATTTTCAAAAGCTTCTGCAATTAACATCATCTGTACATTTGACTAATATGTTGTTTACTTGACTTCTTATATCATTAACAAGTATATTAAAGAAAATGCACTTAACATTTATTCCCAGAGCATTATAAGACATCTCTCCACAATCCACTGCTTCTTCATTTATTAGTTTTAAAGAATCCTTTTTTTGTACAAACCAATTTGGAGTTGGGATCCTAGTGAAAACCAAAATTTTCCTCCAGAAAGAACTTGCCCGACTACAACCTGTTTCATTTGAGTTACTATAATTTGTTTGTAATAAGACTACATTAAATGTTGAATCAACTGCTCTTGATGAAGTTTACTCCTGATTATTTCAGGAATTGGACAGGGCAATCAGAGTTGCTCAAGATCACTTTCATGAACTCAAAGTTGATTAAGCTCTCTGAAGTTTAAAGTTTCGAAAGCTGGAAGGAGATCAGGAAGGAAATACCAGCATCACTCATTGACCTGTAAAATACATTTGAACAAGCATGGATTTGACAAAAGCATTTACCTTTCTTCTAGGGTATGAAAACAATGAGAACATAAGAGTGAGTAAGCATGCAAGAGGTATTGCAACGGCTTTTATTGCTCAGAAAATAACTAGTATGAAAACACAAGCAGACCAGGTAAAATCTAAACTGATGTACTACCAGGTTGGGGCAGCACATGTTAAGAAATTTCTAGTCAGCTCAGAGGCAAATCCATCAGACAGAAGGAAGACTGTTCTGAAACCCAAAAAATCTCATATTCAGTGGTTATTTCCTGTGGTCCTGAAATATTACAGTGCTGCACTCCCAATTAAAATCATGAAGACTAAGGATTTAAGAGATACTTGACAGCTAGGAAAGAAGAAATTATTTTAACACCTACACTATTACATTGACTCCTGTCGGTTGTGTGTCACATGCACACACACCAGCCTTACTGAAAACAACCTGACATAACACAAAGAAAGGAATTCTACAACTAGGTGCCAGATACTATGCTGTGAAATTTTAATAGAAAATATTTGCCAAGTTTCAGAAGGCTAAATACCCAGAGTCACGTTTAAATCACAGCCCTTAAAAATTGCTCCATTATGGACTGACTTGGCTCTGAATGTTCTTTACCATGTACTAATTAAAACAAGTTGAGAGCTTATGGTGAGCAAGGCACTGGAAGAGCACTAAAAACTGGTAATCTCTCAATCTCTACAAAAAGTTCACAAATTATCTTAATTGACTGCTGCCCCAAAGCTATGCTGGTATTTTAAATGATAGCATAAATGTTACCCCAATAACACTGTTTAGCAGAACCACATGCCACCAGCATCATCCCAAATAACTTGAGAAAATCACACTTTGGGATAATTCATAGAAGTAGTAGGAGATGTAGCTCCTCAGGTCAAATCTCACATCTAAACCCCATCCCAAGGCAAATAAAGACACAAATTAGCCCTTACGCACCCCTCTTTTTCTCCCCAGTACAACACAAACTGCACACAGAAAAAGAGATCTACAGCAACAGCTGAAGGATAATCATGCCAAGATGATAAAAAACAAGAGTTCATACTACAAGCAGCCAAGCTATTTCAGCCAGAAGCCTCTCCGTGGGGAGAAGCACTCAGCCATACAGCTTTCACAAAGCCAGTACGCCTCCAGCAGTAAAAGCATCCCAGAGCACCTGTAGAAGGCTTGCACCAGAGAGATTGCAGTGAATGAAACTGCACTCACACACACCTCACTCTACTGGCCGAAGGGGAAGAATAAGCAGCCTTTCAACTTGTCTTTCAAACAGTTTGCAATTAGCCATTACCCAGACTCTAGAGGGCCTTTATGCTGTTCACTGCTTCCTCTCCATTGTGCCAACAGAGAAAGAAGGATGAAGGTTCCTATCTCCCTTGCTGAGCCAAGCCTGGCAAATATCCCAGAACTCTCTTCCCAGCACCCGTACAAGAGCAAGTGTACAAGAACAAAGGTTTTGTTGGGACAAAAATGTCACTGAACTGAACTGTTAATTCTTTGTTGTTCTGAAGTTTACTGCTTTTGGTACAAAATTCTCAAACAGGACACTTGCCAGAAAATTATTAGATTTAACAACAGTGCATTTCAGCTTTGAACTATCACCCAAGAGCCTCAAAAAGCACAGTGCAACTGAGATGACCACAGGGGTATGCAATGACAAGTCTCTGCCCCAAGGACTCCATTCCTCATGGCCACATCAGCTCAGCCAAAAGTTTAATTTTCTACATGCAGCAGGTAGGTTTCATATGTACCCCTCCAAATGAGTAGAAATACTAAAACTTATTAGCCTCCTTCCTCTGCACACAGAGATAAATTAGAACTTTGAGATTGTAGGTGGATATATTTAGAATCAATATCCTTCTGAATTGCAGAAACAGAAGAACAACAGTGATGGTTCCCTTGGGGCAGCCTCTTACCCATCACATCAAAATGGGTTTTGCAAAAACACAATCACCTCTGTCATAATGTAATGGCACAGGACAAGCTCAGGGGCTTTTGTCACTACATAAGATAGCTTGAAGCAGCATAAGAGACTGTCAGCAATGGAAAAATAGGGTAAAAATACTCTTCCCTCGCTCAGAGGGGCTCTGCCACTACAAATCATCTCAAGCAAAACAAGAAAGTAACTGCAGGGTTGGAGCTGGCCTTATCTGACAGAACATCAGAAAAAATAACCCAGGTGACAATCAAGAAGGAGGTGTCAGGATTTGTTAATAACAAACCTTAGACTGGCACAAACTTTTTAGAGAAGAGGAAATGGTATAACCAACCTATCTGTACTTTAGAAAAGCATTTGATATAGTGCCACAAGAGATCAGAAAAGAGGAATTCATGTGGTGTAGCAGGCACTGACTGTGAGGAATTGTGCTGAAAAGCAGAAGGCCTGGAAGTGGAGCAGCAATGGACTTTGATTCTTTCAGATTGTCAGTGAATACAGTGAGCAATATTATTTCCAGTACTGGACCTGAGCAATCTTGATACAACACATACACTTTTCTTTCTCAAGCAAATTCTTGAATAAAACCTTTCATGTGAGCCCCAAAACTCAGCAAAATTTCCCTTCAGAACACCTAAAAAGAGAGCAATACTAAAAATTGTATGTCCCTGTCACTATCTAGAAATCTATCATTTATTTTGCTTATTTTGGAAAGCAGACTCTACACAGAGGAGTCATAAGTAACACAGCTAAAATGTTCATATAGCACAAGAAGAAATCACAAACTCTGAACTACCCAAGGTCTTCAAGATCAGGCCTAACTGAATACTAACAGCTAAATTAAAGCTACAAGTATTTAGAATTACAACTGAAAAGTTTTAAAACTCTAAAAGTTCAACACATTTCCACAAGTTTAAAGAAGTGTTGTGGATAACTTCTAAATGAAGTGCAAGCCCCAGTGTTACTGAAAAACTTCCCTACCCAAAACCAAATATTTACCACAAAAATGTCAACAAAACTTTAATTGAACAATCCTAGTCACTGCAGTGATAAAAAAAATTCACCGACTCTCATATGTCATTTCCCAGGAAACAGTTTCCAAATATATATCTGTTTTTTCACACTTAGAGGCAAACGGCAAAACAAAAATGCATATAGAATTGTATCTGATATCAAGGATGCCAAAGTAAGCTATTTAAAGCTATGAAAAGAGCAAAGCTGGAAAAGCTTGAACGGTTCTGCAGCACAGGAGCTCTACAAAGAAAAAACTGCAGGCTAGATTAAGTGATTTAACTCTCTTCTTATAAATTACTTGAACAAAGAAAAGTGAACTATTAATTCCCCAGTATATTCTTATTTTTCCAAACCATACATGTCAACCTCACAGGTAAGCCTAAATCATTAACTTATGACAAGAAAAAAATTGTTGGTTAGAACCATTATGCCAGTTATACAAGGAAAATCAATTTACTGTGAAAGACACAGACAGTAGGAATAATAGATAAGCAAGAAGTTGCTAAACTCAAACCTTTGTCTGTACTCCAGACACTACTTTAAAAAATAAGTTTTAACTTTAAAAAATAAGTGAGTTTTAACTTTAAAAAATAAGTTTTAACTTTGGTTTACTGACAAAATGTGTTAAAGACAAATATTTCTTTTTCATCATCTATATTTGCTTGTAACTTTTAAGCTGACTTGACCTTTTCCTTTTCCCACAGAATAAATGAAGCACATTTTTCCTATCACTTAGCAAAATAGTTAAATAAGCACAAACTCAGCAGTATGTTTTTTCTGGCAAACGTGGCTGTTGACACAAGGAGCTAAGTTATCCTAAGTGCGTGGACAGAGCATTATGGGACATGTTCTCACCTCTCTTCTCAGACCCAGGACTCTGTAAGAAGAGTTCTTAGCTATATCCCCTGATGGGTACAATCTGCTTAAGACCACGAGTTCTAGAAAAATTAATTCATGTACTTGTATGATGACATTATAGATTTACACAGATCCTGATCCAGGCAAGGACATGCAGTTGCTTTTTTGGTGAACAAGTTGAAATATGGGCTTCCTTTAGTCCCAAGAGATGAAAATATAGACTCAGAAAAGTTCAAACAATGCACACAGACAATAATCCAGAAGTCCTGGTACATATTACAGACGTACCCATTCAAATGTTTGGATAGTTGAATTGGCAGGAGAAGTTAATGACATAAGCGCTTTTCATTACGTAGCTCTGCAGTTTTGATCCCTAGTAGGTACCCTTAATCCAGACTTAATGTATCTGGGAAAGACAGCCTTGGGACCATATCCCACAGAATTCACAGTGATCTTGGGCAAGCTCAGTTGTAGCCAAAAGCCCTGCAACAGCAATTTTCTGCATCAAATATGCTTTTCCTTCTCTGTGCCAGACAGACCTTGAGGAAGCAGTACGGAATTTTCCATCAGTGCAAGAAACTTCACAGTTCTTCCTCAAAACCCAGATCTCACATCTCCTACCCACTGCCTAGTTGTATAGATTCTGTTTGCCCAAAAATGTTCTGTAAAAGCCATGGGTTCACATATTTCACAACAGCATAAAACTGGATCTTAAGCCCTTCTGACTTTTGCCCAAAATCAGTGTTTCAGAGCATCCCTCAGTTTTGAGTCCTGCCATGCTGTATACATGACAACCAGTGTACACCATGTCCAGCATCTTTGGGATACAAGAGCACTGAAGTACTAGGAGCACAAAATACAAACTGTTCAAAGCTGATCAATGAAGAATTCCCATTGCTCTGGGAAGTCCCCTGCACCAGGCTGGGAAAGTCATGTTTGCCATTCTGTCCTACAGTTAGTCTGCAAGAAAAAGGACTGGAGCAGAATAAAAGTGAGAACCCTTGTGCATCTGTGTCTCAGTGATGTACCCATCATGAGATATCCAGGGATGTTTGTCTGACTTGAGCTGCAACTAAAGATTTTCCATTGAAAACTTGCCAAATTATTTTTTATTTTTAAATTCAGAATTTCTAGTGCAAAGGAGTTCTCAAGGTTTTGTGACATTCCAGATTATGCAACTCAAATATCCTTATATATAATTAACTACTATTTTCTGCTTGTTAAAAATAAATTTGCCATGTATTCCACTTACAGTACTTCAGTAGCTGTGTAATCTACATAATTTTAAATTATACAGCCAATAATGTACTAATTATTGTACTTTTCCCTCGTATTTGAATTTCCAATACAAAGGCCAAAGGCTTTAATTAGTGTAAAATCAAGTCTTTCAACTGCTGGTTTAGAACATGGTATAATTATGATAAAATCAAACTAGACAGTACTCTCAAAAGGTGGTTAGGTTACATTACAGTAGATCTTTAAAAGCTATGCTGATTTAATTGCAAGTGAACAAAACTTTATTAATATGGACATATTATGAGCCTATGTACTGTCTGGAGGGAAAAATATGTTCTATGGTTTAACAGAAACTTTTGGCTACAGTACATCAAACAGTATGTTTTTTAAAATAAATTCATTTGGCATAGGAAAATGTTTGCTGTCTCAGAGACTGACACTGCTTTTTTCAAATCACGAATAATCCAGAGCAGAACCCAGGACTGGTACAAGCAGATGGTCTTCTTGTACAATATATACCCTTGGCATCTCTTCCTAAAGCTCTCCCAGGGACAGGCACAGTTCAGCAAATGATTTTCATAACAATTCCGGAGCCAATACTCCCTCTCACTCCTAGTTTCCATCTACTTTCATGTAATATTTTAAAAAATAAAAATAATTTTTAGGAATAGTTTATCAGTGAGTGCTCTGCACTAGCTGATGGCTCAATAGACCCATGAGAGAAGCACAGCAAGGGTCACTCTCCTCAGGCAGCTGTACCTGTCAGCCCACTTCACAGGAGCAGAGAGAGCCAGTGAATGACACAGGACAGGACCCCCAGAGAAAAGGGCTCCCATGATTTGGGCAAACACAGGTCTCTATGCTGAATAGAGAGTTTATTACATTATTTCTGTTGTTACTATTATATTCTGATTTGTTGTTTCTGGATTTATATGAGCTTAAGACCATGCTATTTACACTCTAAATTTTGGCATTACCCAGATTTCCAGCCAGCTGATTACCCCTAATTTCTGTATTTTCCCCATTTCTTTGAAATTCCATTATATCTACGTGTCAAAAAACATGCAGAATAGTTGTGCCTCTCTCTCTGTACATAAACCCTGTAACATTTGGCTGGTAAGCCTTGCAAAGATGTTAGTCTCTGCAGGAACAGCCATGGTTGTTTTTCTGAAAGTGCTGAAACGAACTCCCCCCAACACATTTAAAAGCTCAAAGACAAGGCAGGAAGGTTTTTTACATAGTAACAATCTAACAGTTGAGTTGATTTTAATTATTAATGCTTAAGTAAGCAGGGTTTATTAGTGCTGAAACAGGTGCTTTCCTTCCTTTTTAAGCCACTTCTCAGCATCAGCAATTAATGCTGTGAAGCACATTCCGAAACCGTTTCTAAAAACATTTTAGCCAATTTTCCAAGCAAAATTTGGTACAGCCCTAGCAAAACAAGCAGATAAAAAGACATCTTGTTCAGACAAGACTTAAGTATTTGTCCCCTCACTCTGAACTACTCTTCTAAGCCACTTGGCAACATTTATATTGTGGAGATAAGCACAGATTGCAGTGCTGTTTGCAGCTCTATAACCATAATGATGTAATCCAACTTAGAAAAAGATATTAATCTGTGAAGTTAATCGCTTTTCTTGTTAGCAAGCCTTATTCTAGTCCAATGACTGATTATAAAATAGTAGTACATGCTCAAGTTAAGCTCCACCATCAACTGCAGACTCATTTACCAAATGTACATAATGTTCAGCTGGGAATGATAAATTCAAAAGGTAATGATAAATTTCATCCTGCAGGACTGAAGGGAACAGTGCTCATTTCCCATTCATGTGAGCCTCCCAGTGACCATGAACACATAACCTCCTAAAGAGAACTTGGCTCTCAGTAAAAGACTAAATTATCAATATTATGAACCATGGCAAGAGACTAAAAAACCACACCATTAGTGTCCCTAGTCCAGTTCCACACAATAGCAAAAAAAAGTATTACGTGAATATCACAGCTGCCCATCAGTACAGTGTCATCAATACAGCTGCTTAAAACAGTCTTAATTCAGCTTAAGAGTTCAAGAGGTTAAGACAAAATCAGGTCACATTCAAACTGTTCAAAACTGCAGTAGTCTAATTTGTGGGTTTGTTTTTTCCACAAACTTTCTGATGTCATATATAAAGAATATGCATGCAGATGACAGCAGACTATATAGCTTGACAGTTGTTAAACTGATGGTCTTCGTTGAAAAGTAGAAAGTGAAGAACTAAGCCTCACCTTTGGAGATTATGCCTTACATGAAATTTCGTATGTGACGTTTCTGAGCAATCCTGCTGTGCCCCTGAGGGTTAAGGAGATAAATTACAAATTAGGAGGGCTAAATATTATCTTCATAGGGGCCAAACATGTACAGACTGAATGATACTGCGTCAGGCTGATATCCACATAAATAGCCTCCTAAAAACAAAACTCTTTTTTACTATGTACTGCACTTCATATTTTCTTCTTCAAGAGGTACAAAGAAAGTTTAATCATTGTAAAGACTGAAAATAAAAATTTTCAAACACTGGAGAAACACCACAGAGCAGACTAATCTCCTCAGAGTGAAGGAGGATCTCTTCACTAATACAGCACAATTAATACTTGCCATTCTTAACCTCAGTAATCTGGCAAGGAAAACTAACACCTTTTAGCCTCATGACTCCTTTTTTTTCATTATCTCTCCTAAAGCATTTGAGCTCTTTACTGCAAAATAATGCCACTATCTCGTCCAAGCTACACAGAAATAGTTTCTAAGAGTGAGAGAGAAAAGAAATTTTCTTTGAGTAGCCGAGACCAAAAAAGTCCACAAAGGGAGGAATGTGGAGGGATGTAAATAGAAAGAAATCTTCAAGGTAGATATCCATTGGTCACCAAGCATTACCTCTTTTAAAAAATAACTTGGATAATTACTGCAATTTGTTTTTCTACAAGTTGCAGACATACCACCCTAACTACCAAAGCAGGTATTCTCACCGGACATTTCTGAAAGCTCCAAAGAGCATTTGTCCCATAATAATGCACAGAACACTTTTGCTTGAGAAAGAGGGAATGTAGCAGTAACCAAGGTCTTATGTAGTTTTATTTTCCAAAGCTGCCTAGTCTTAGGGATGGGTAGCATCACTGAGAACATCTTCAGTCTCCCAACTATTTGGGCAAAGAAGTGCAGAAACATGAATCACAACCTCTATGAATTTTTAAGGGTCCTTTTGAAAAGAACACAGAAAATATTAGCTTCATTTTTTATCAACCACTGCCCTTAGATCTAAGCAGCAAGGCCGCTTCTCTGACCTGCACTAATGCATTCAAGGGCATTCTGGGGATTTAACATTAGTCCCTGGTTAACAGGCACAGAAGATGCCTACACACAAATTCACAATGAGAAAGCAAGCCTTGTGACAGAACGGCAACCAGGGTCTCATTAAAACCAATGAGAACTTGGTTTAATTAGTTTGAGACACTGTTTCCGTGGTATGCAAGAGCACGAAGGTAAGTAGTAACCCCTTCCTCGCTCTCTCTCTCCATCAACTTGTCACTCTGGCTTAATAGTTCAGTATAACCAATACATTGCTTTCCCAAGAGTTTCTAAATAAACAAAGTCTACTGGGTTTCATATAGCACTTTTTACACTGACTTGCAACTTGCATGCCTCAACAGTCCTGATAAAATTTTCACCTGCCCTTCTCAAATCCAGTTTTAGTCTGTATCATGGCTATCCATCTGTAACAGACATAAGAGGTTCAGCTCCGCACTACAGAATTATCAATGTGTAAGAAAGAATTGAAAGGAGAAAAACAAAACTAGGAACACAAGAACATTTGATGAAGAAAAAGAGTGAGAGGGCAGGACCCCAAAAACCACACTATGTGCTCTCTGGAAACAAAGGAGTGTTCACACTGTAGTTATGCTGTCCAGAACAAGCCTATCCTTCTGCCATTTAGTCATTTGTGCATGAGCACACATTTTTAGTCTAAAAGCAAAACTCCAATACACATCAAAAATGTATTTAGTTTCCATTAAGACCAGAAATACTTTCAACCTTTCACACTTGACCTCCCTTATGGTTATCTGAGCTTTAGATTATATTTCTCAAACCTTCACATACTTTTTACTAAGTGGAGAATGATATTGTTAATTTGTATCTTTATTAACTCAATTTGTCCTTCTCTTCCTATTTTCAGCAAAGAATGTGATTCATTTCAATTAGATATTATTTCTTAATGCCATTACTGTGGGCTCACACCCACTCTGAGGTTATTAGCAAAGATAACTTACTGAAAACATTAAGCCATGAGGAATACAAATAAAACATACACATCAGTGATTGAGGGAGAAAGAGTCCAAGTCTGCTCCAAGGCCAGGTTCCATCACAGTAATTATTATCGTGACCATTACATCATCTCTTCTTATACTCTTAGGGAAGTTATATAAAACCAGAACTAACTTGATGCATTTTTAAAGACTTAACTGTAGAGAAATTAATACTTACTTTTATTTCCAATCTTTGAGGAAATTTCTGGTCTGATATTCAAATCTCTGTAAGGTACCCACCCCAAATTTGATTTAATCAAGCAAATATCACCTTATGAAACACTGTATCCACTGATGCACTTAGAGTCCTAATATTATAATAGCTACAATGCTCCAATCTTTGCCTTTCCTTCAGTTTCTGTGTTCACGGTTTTATCCAGGAATATAGCCCAGCTTGCCTGCCAATATTAGCTCTTTTTGATGAAGAGACACTGATTGTCACTAATAGCAGCATTCTCTTCTGTAACAGGTTTGTTTATGAAATGGCCTGAAGTTAGAGAAAGATGGAGCATCTCACTGTCAGTGTATGCAGTGCTAGGATGGGATTTACACTTCTATATAGAATATAACCTCTGGAGGTCCAACACCTCATTCAGTAAGAAAAAAAAAAAAATCACTCAGTGTTGACAACCAAGGTTTAAAATTTTCTGAGAATGGAGGCCCCACAATTTCTTTGGGCCCTTGTTTCAGTGTTTTGACCACTCTCCTGGTAATAAAAAAAAAATCCTAACCCAACAAACACCTCTTACCATCCAAGTGGACTTTCCTGTGATGTAATTTAAGTCTGCTGCCTCTTTTCCAAATGCTGCATGTTCACAACAAGCTTCTGGTTCTGTCTTCTCACTCTTGTGTTTTTGGGGTTTTTTTTTAAAAGCAACTGTTTCTGCCTGTGAGCATAGACAAAGAAAGCAATCAGACCATTTATTAACCTGTTGCAGACTTTGGCTCTGTTAATCTCTTGAAACAGAAATTACTAATAGGTCAGTCAGGGCAACTACAAACGTATTACTCATGCATTCATTTGGTGTTTCAGAAGAATTACAAGAATTAAACAGCTAGACTGAAAACAGTTTCCCTCCCTTTTACCCTGGAAAGAGCCTTATTTTTAAGAAATATTTAGCATTAAAAAGAACTTCTGCCATTGTTTTTCCTAATTGCAATTGCTCAATGCATAGGCTCCTACTCAATATCTTCTAAAACTCAAAAATTTCCCTAATTCTCAGATTTTTGCTTGCAATTCACACTTTTCTAAAGTCCTTCAAATCACAAGTGAGCCAGACAACCAGGCAACATACCCACCATCAGATCCTCCATGATCCTCTTTCTCAGCCTGTTCACATTTCCCAAATTCCCACTGTAACTTACATCCATCCAAATTTTTACCCTTTCTTCCCAACTCCACTGCCCTTACACTATGGGAAAACTGTGCTAAGCAGCCACAACAGCTCCCAACTGAAAATAACACAGCTTTTCACACATTGCATCTATATAATACTTGATGCGTGATCTGGCAGAAAGCTTTTATGGTTCCTTGTTCCTCTCTACTTGCCTAAATCCCTTAGGCCTTTACCCACTTTTAGGTACATAAGACAACTATTCCCAAAGTTATGCTGAACAAACCTTTCTCAAACCACCTTTGACATCAATGGGAATACAATAATTTAGGCCAACCACAAATTTCCCATGATACATTTGCACTGTATTAACCACTTTTTCTAGTATTTTTGCATTTAATCATAAAAAACCTAAATACATGTGAATTATCTCTATTTAATTAGTCCTAGTTTGTATATTTAGAGAGAAAGACAGTTGTCATTGTCAAACTAATAAATTGTTGGTCCATGTGCAAGCCAATGGTAATCGCTACATTATTTTTTTAAAAATAGATGAAGCTGCCCTTTTTAAGAGGATATCTGCATCAAAAACACTACTGTACAACAAAAACATTTTCCATTCCAAATTCTTACTTCAAGATTTCCCTTATTGGAATAGAAGCACTCCTTATTTGACACTACTGTTACTAAGTTTCCATTTGTCAGATGGAACACTAATACTTCAAGCGTACTGCACATTTAGTGCAGCTAATTAAGAGTTCGTTTTTTCTGTCTCACATACCAGCAGTAAAAATTTCTATTATCATTCCCTTTATATTTTTCTTTACTCCTCAGTGAGGTTACCAAGATTTATAAATATGTACCTGAAAGTAGTATCAACTTACTTCCAATTTTTTTTTTAATTTTTCTTCATGTCCCTAATTTTTTGCATTAACTATGCAAGTTCTTCTGTTCTCCAGGTCAGGCAAATTATGCTTACTTGCTTCTGTTCAGCATTTACCACAGATTTCTGTCAAGCTTCTAACTATTACATTAAAACAAATTTCCTACCACAAGATCCATACATTTATTTATGTAGTTAGAATGCAATTTTCCAAATTATTTCAGTTATAAGCACTTTTCAAAAATGATACTACCAGTATATTAAAAGGCCATTTTGTGCAATACAAAAAATGCATATAACAAATGGTGGGTAGTGAAAAGGAAGTAAAAATATCTTATTTTCTCTTGAAATTACAATAAACTCAACTCAAATATTATGCTTTTCTACCTATCATTGCACTCAATTCGCAAAAATCCATCTCAATACACAAACTCTCTCTGTAACTCCAGTTATACCAAGAAGCTTCTTAATCACATTTAGCCTGCATTCTAACCTCTATCCATTTCCTTTTGCTACAAGAAAGCAGCCATATATCAGTCCTTTTTTAAATTTAAAACATAGCTGAAACTCATTGGGTAATCATTTAAGATAGACCAGACACAGAAATGCTTTGAAAGCAGGCAGACCCTGCTGTCCTTCACATCCTGCAGTACCACTGAAGCCTTTACAGCAAGAGCTTCCAGCACAGTGAGCAGGCAGGGTCCAGGATATGCACAGGTGATGCACCCTGCACAGAACACCAAGCAATTCCTGTGGGTCATATGAACAAAGAAGCAAAAACTGATCAGTGCACAGAAACAGCTAATGATATTTTCGGAAGAGTGACAGGCTTTGGCAAAGTTCTCCAGCTCTACACCACCACTGGTTTTTTTTTCCCCTGACTTGAGCACAACCCTCAATAGGGCTCCTCAATAGTCAATAGTTGGAGTTCCATCAAATTTCTACTTTCTACAGAGTTTCTGCTTCTAACATCTTTACCCTTGCCCTTTGTAGGTTTCAGATGGGCTGTTTTTTCACTCCCTTAAAAAATGCTGATGCTCAACTTAAGGAATGCAAAAGAGCCAATTTTTGCTCCATTTGCTTTATTGAAAGATTATGCTTCAAATCAAGTGGGCATTTTGTTTTAATCAGCACAGACATTTCAAGAGCAAGTGTCAAGCTAGTGGAATTGCCTGTAGCACTAGGTGAGTTATGGGAGGAAGACATCACTCCAGATTACAGTTCCACTATAAATTCCTACTGGGCTGGCATCCTCTCTGAAATAGTATTAGAGGACAGAGACAGCAAAGACTGTAGCTTCAGCTCCTTCCATCTTCATTATAAAGGTCTCCCATAATACATTTTTTTGACATTGTGATAAGCTTCACTTTACTCCCTTGAATGTTTCACACTTCATTATATTTTAGGTGTAACACCTTCTGATCACAGCCTAGGTATTTGCAGGATTGTGTTGCTCTTTTGGGTCCTGAAAGGCAAGCTTAACCTAATCATGTACTGCCCCTCCAATTAGGGAAAGCATCAGATGAAGACATTTGTCAGTGTAAAGCTTTACAGTGCATTATATTGCTGACAGAAAAGATCATTCAATCTTTTATTCATTTAAACCTAAAAAGTTTGTGGCTTTTTTTTCCCCCTTCACACCATTAGCTGGAAAATTCTAAGAGCCAACCCGCAATAAGTCAGACCATGAGCTTCAAAATATTAACATGCTCTTTTTCATCACAGGATTTCTTGTCTGTTTTGCAGGTGAAAGATTACAACACTCAATAAGAAATGAGGGGATGAAGAAGAAGATTAAAGACAACAGTGTTGCAGCCTCCTGGTCTTCCTTGATTTGCTTTAACATGAATCTTAGAACCACAGACCTCAAGACTCAGCTAAGGAAATGGGTAGCAAAAAAAATATCATCTCAAGCAACCTCCCTCAAGCGGAAACCTTATTCCAAGGGTAGATGACATGAAGTAGAAAATTACTGGAAAGACTAATCCTAGCTCTCAGCACCGGTGTTAGGGAAAGCCCAGTGAAACAGAATATAGCTTAAAAAGGCAATTACCAGACAACTTTCAGCATCACTGGGTTTCTGTGAGTGTTTTCCCTACTGGCCAACATTTAAAAATAGGCCCCTTAAGCAGAAGCCCTAGACCAAGAATAGGTCTCCTAACTTTTCTGCAGACTCAGCTAACAGTCTGGAAGCTATCACTGAAATGCTGGAGCTGCATAAGCTTGCTGCTGGACATATATTTTATATATATTAAGGTTGAGAGCAAAGTGTAGGGTGTAGACTAAGAAGGAAATGCAAACCTGGACCCAAATGCACTCCTTCATTGGCCATATATGCATTACTGAGAAATTCAGCACAACAGAAAAGAAGTAGTAGATGGAGGCAGTCAGTGCTACGACCCCTCTTCAATGCTGGTTTGAGGCCCCTCATGGGCAGTGTAGCCCCTGCACTGGTTCAGCACCTCAGCTCTGAGTTAAACACAGAGGATCAGATGAGGTTCTCTAAAGGGAACACTGGCATGACTGCCTTAACCAGCAAGCATCGAAACCACTCTGCAAATCAAACTGACAGGCAGGGAACATTAAGAAAAACACATTAGTTTAAGTAACAAACAAATCTGAAGAATTTGTGACATCTCAAGGGTTATGACCATATCTAGGTACAGGCTTAAAAGTACAGCTGGCTCCCACTGGCACCTATGAAGCATGAATTCTGAAATTACTGTAATTTTTTTAAAAGCAGTAGAGTACTATAACTTCATTTCTTTAAATGTTTCCTCTTCTTCAGATGAATTCTCATGAGAAAGACTGTTCTTTCCAGAATAGTTGTCAAATGCAGGACACACGTTCGTGCATTAAAATTTTATGTGTGGCTGACACAAGGCCCTCCTGTGTCCTCCCTGTAACTTATTCAATAATGCTGAAGCAAAGACCCAGTCAGATGTAACTGAAATTAATTTCATGAAATCATTTGGATTTTTTTATCCTTTGGAACTTTAGAGTAATGCAAAAAATATCATTGCAGGGGATAGCTGAGACATGCCTTTTAATTTTGAAACCCTTTGAACTCACTTTACAGTATCTACACTATGTGAGGATAATTTCTCGGTGCAATACTTTTTATGGCAGACAGCTGCCTGTCACTGACTTTCACTGGGACCTAAACATTTAAGTTCCTTTGAAGCTTTTAAAAAAAAAGCTATTTTTTAAAGCCATATGGTTAAACTTCCTAGAAGTTATTCACTTCTAGCAAAATCCTATTATCCTCACCTAAGTTGCTTAGTAGTGCACAAATCTAATGTTAAAAAGTCAGATTTAGTATAAAGACAAGTCTGGACAGAGATTTTTAGGAATTAATAGACCTTATGTTCACTGGGCTTTTCTTGGTCCTTAACCTCACTTCCCAATTCCTCTGTCCAATAAGCTGGTAACCAGTTTCCCTAGTTGTCCCTTGACAATGGTATAAGGACATAAATTACCTAACAAATGAAAACCCTCAAAAAACACTAACCTGCAACATTGTTGGAAAAAGCAAGTTATGGACACACTTTCACTCCCTATGGGTTTTGTCCTCAAATTCTGAAGCCAGAGGAATAAGGTGTCCCTGCTAGTGAGAAATGAGAGAGTCCAGAGAAGGGCAACAAAGCTGTTGAAGGGTCTGGAGCACAGGTTTCACGAAGAACAGCTGAGTGAGCTGGGTTTGTTTAGCCTGGAGAAAAGGAGGCTCATGGGGGACGTTATTGCTCTCCACAACTTCCAGAGAGGAGGTTGTGATCAGTCTTTTCTCCCAGGAAATGTGACAGGGCCATAAGAAACAGCCCCAAGCTGTGTCAAAGGATATTTAGCTTGGATATCAGAAATAATTTCTTCACTGAAAGATGGCCAGGCATTGGAACAGGATCCACAGTAAGTAGTGGAATTGCCACCCCTGGAAGTGTTGAAAATGCTTCTGGATGTGGCATTTGGGAATATGGTTACTGGTGAGCATGGTGGTGGCTGTTAATAATGGTTCAACTCAATCTTGAAGGTCTTTTCCAACCTTAACAATTCTACAATAGTCATTGTGTCTTTACTCAGCTTTCTTTGAATTAAAGTGTGATTAGGACATAGGATTCCCTGGTTGCTGTTTGTTTTCTGTGTCCACAATGCTGCCTGACATGTCAGGTTCCCTATAGCAGAGTAACTATTCAATGATCCAAAGAGGCTGGAGCTCAAGCACTAGATTCCAAAGCTCAGATCACACACAGTTTTAAGGAGTTTAAACCACATTCTTTAGGGTAAGCATAGCAAGTAGCCAAAGTAGAATGCGATATCCACCAGGCACCAAGCCCTGAGCCCACTTCATGTACGATCCTGGCTGTAAAGCTTTACTTTTCTGACATCTGTTCTGGATGGGCCAGCTCTGCCTACCCTTTAACCGTTCATTTTTACTCTCTAGTATTATTTGACTTTTTCAACAAAGCAGGCATGCACACCATCTTATCTTCCAGCTGCCAATGTCCACCTCTTTTTGCTAGCTTATCTACATCAATGTATTTTCTAGCATCCAACTTACTTTATCTTATCATTAGTGTGACTTGTCTTCTACTTGTCACTACCTTTCTCAGGTCCCAGACAGATGACCACATCCATCACCTCTACTTCGTTTAATCCCCATTGCATTCAGCTTCCCATTTTGGAAGTTTAATCACTGTAAAATCATGCAACTAAAAAATTGGACATCATAAATATTAACTGCATACTAAAACAATGGCAAAGCATTGAAAATAATCAACCACCGCTGAAATGTATTTACATACTAGGGAATCCATTTAACTGGCAGCTTGGAAAACAGCATGCTAGTTTTCCTGTGGTTCTTTCCTTCAGAAACAACTCAGTGTTACATGCTCAGGTATCCAACAGATGGGGTTACTGATGTGCAACTGCAACCTGTCAACTTATTCATAGAGGTTATAAGATAGAAATCTCTATCAGTGTAAGTTTCCCACTAGTGCACACTTCCATGCTTTCCATGCTGCTTTCCCACTCTTTTGGAAATAAGTAGGCAACATTTATTTTTTAGTTTCTGTAGGTGTTTTAAAACTACAATTAAGTGGCTAAGCTCTTGTGAGGAAAAGCAGCAGACTTACATGGTTCTAACAAAGTGGCAATTGAGACAGTGCTTTTGTAATAACATTTTGAAGAGGTCAGTCTTGCTACTTTAGGCACAAAATGCCCACAAATAAAACATTCTAGACTCTTTAGTCTTCAGTGATATGTTAAAGAATGGAACCACAAAAACTCTGCTTATATTCTTTTAATTTGAAGATAGTGTTGAGAAGCATTCACCAATCCCATAGGCTTTTAAAGTTTAGAAAACAACCTATTTTTCCAGATTAAACTATTACCTTTTCTTTGTCATATTCAAACTTCAGCTGTGAGGCATTTATAAATACTTTTAAAATTTTATACACACAACTGATGAAACAGAAACTTAGAACTTGATCTAGACATCACTAGCTGCAGTGAAGTCTTGATCAGATTCTTGATAAAACCAGACTTTAGTAGATACAGATCTTTATTGACTAGAATACGGGAAGATCTTTCTTGACTAATGCATTTATTATGCACTAAAGATGAAGGAATTTCTTTATCATATAAGCTTGGGAAAATAAGTTGCCTTTCAAATTTATATATATAACCATATATCCTGTGACCATTCGGCTAATAACAGCTTTTTAAATATCTTTTTGCATGCTGTATTCATCTTTTCTTTGCATCAGAAAGCCTCCTATAGTCCTATTAATGTGCATTAAGAAAAGAGTTAACAGAAGACTTGTAGAGAAATGGGGAAAAAAACTAATACAGTGTCTGAAATTAAGGGGGAAAGACCCAAAAAACATAACCACCATCATCTGTGAACTCCTAGAAAATAATCTCAGCTGTTACTTAAGAGGTCAAAGAAACTAAATTCAGCTGTCTGCACTGAAAGTCTGAAAGGCAGGAGTGGTATGGACAAGTCACAGGCCCACAACCAGGGCAGGCCGGAAGACACAGTGCCTGCCTCAGAAACAGCCTTGAGCACCACAATCCCAATTTCTCTTCTTGTCCCACCAGGCTATGTAGCAGAGTAAGCAGTGCACAGCTCATACTCTCTGGTATCCCTATGCCCCAATCCAGGTAGTGGCATAATGAGAGCACAAAGACCTTGATTTTTGCTTTACTCATTCTTGCTCATAATCCACCTCTTTCTGTTAATACACAGCTTTGAAAAAATTCTGAAGATGCTTTAATGCTAAAGACCGTTATATTTTTCTCATTAATATTTAGTTCTGACAAGACTTAGATGTATTTAATATTTGCCAACCAGCAATACAAATAACACAGAACCATTGCCTTGTTGAACAGATATTGCACTGTATTAAAATTCAGACACATTTTGTTCCTTTCAATATGCAACCTCAGTTGCAGAACCAACCTCTGCCTTTGTCCAAATGACAAGTAGAGTCTCTAAGTATTTGTGGATTCTAAGCCTTCTGAATAAAGGAGTATGAATAAATGATAACACAGAGAGATGGTGATGGAAGCAATTATGCAGCACAGCAACTGCCTTGGCTGGATTTTTGTTAATATGTATTTGTTCCAGCACACTTATTGTGGCATGCACACCTAAGCACTCAAAGCAATTCTTCTGAATGATTAAATAAAGAGAACATACCTCCACAATTACTAAGCCAAAAGGTGTCTTGAGGTTAGGTTCCCCCTAATATCTCTCTAATGCTTTTTCAAAGATATGGTAAAGAACTTCATGAGTTGACATGCTGGAGAAAGGGCCCTTCAGAGCAGGACCAAAGGGGATGTAAGAAGGCAACTAAAGAGTGACCTGGCCAGAGGCATTTGCTGCACTTTAAATGGTACAGCCATGCAGCCCCACTACCATGCATGTTTTTGGCGTTAAGCAAGGGTTTCAATGAGGTGCATGAAGCTGTGAAACAGAATCTTGAAATCTTCACATTTCCAGAGACCATACACACACGCTCAGCTCATGGACCATTTTGAGTGTTTCTCATGGCCAAAAACCAGAGGTGTGTATGGCATTCTCTTCACTCTTCGCTCTCAGGGATTTGCCTTCTTCTCCCTTTTTTCTTAATTTAACTTAATTTAAAGCCCAAATTGGTGGCTGTCCTTCACACATCTTGTAAACCCTCTTTGTGCATGTGAAAACATAATGCCAAAGCTGGCATGAACCTAGAATTTTATAAATCTACTTCATAAACCTATTTATTAATCCTTCCCATAAATCTAGAATTTAACTTCTCACCACATGCCTCCCTGCTCAGCTGATAATAGCTACAAGCTCAGGGAGGCAAAGTGGTGATAGGCATGTTTAAAAAGGGGAACTTACTTTCACCATCTAACCCATCCAATGCAAAGCATCATTTTGAATATAACTGGTCTTACCTTCTGTGAGAGGCTACTCCTGCCATCCCACCATTACCAAAGTCTGGTTACATATACTCAGTACAAGGTTCCAAAGCGTTCTAAGGGCAAATGACATCTAGTATTTGAAATGTCCTGTGGTGATTCATTTCCCAGGGAAACTTTTCACTGTATTTGCTAATAAGTTCATGACAGAGGGCACAGAAGTCCTATGAATGCAAAAGGAGAGACATTCAGATGAAAAAATAACCAAAAAATATCAGAACCTGCATATAGTACCTATTTGAAAGGAAAGTTCAAAATAAACCAACCTGAAAACAAAGGTTTGTGGAAATCACCACCATGCCCCAAAAAATAACCATGTCAAGACGCACATTATGTTCTATTGATCTTTACTCCTGCATGGAAAGCAAACATCAAGACCACAAGTTCAACGCTTGTAAGAACACAGCTGTATGCCATGCAAAGGAAAAACAGAAGCAAAATAAGTGATGAAAGCTTGAAAAATAAACAGAATAATGCAGCTATTTTTAAGGCAGAATTTTTATCACAATCTTATCTAGAAATCTGTGACTGTTCTTTCTCTCTAGAAATATTTATTGTTGTGTCCATACGAAATTGAATATCATCATTTAACCCCAGCCAGCAACTAAGAATCCCACAACCACTTGCTCTCTCCCCATCCCAAGAGTGGGAGCAAGAGTCAGAAAAAGGTAAACTTTTTGGGTTTAGATAAGAACAGTTTATTAATTGAAACAAAATATAACCTAATACTATTAATAATAATTGTAATGAAAACAAGAGAAAGGAGTAAACCACAAAGCAAGTGATGCACAGTTCCTGAGCCACAATTAGCTCCCTGCAAACCAACTCCCTACAGGCTGTATTCTGAACATTATGTTCTTTTGTATAGAATATCCCTTTAGCCAGTTCAAGCCAGCTGTCTTGGTCATGCTCCCTCAGAGCTTCTTGTGCATCTGCTCACTAGCAGGCATGGGAAAATGAGGAGTCTTTAATTCAGAATAAGCACTACTTAGCAACAGCTAAAACATCAGTGATAACTACATAATTCTCTTACTAAATCCAAAACACAGCACTGTACCAGCTACTAGGAGGAAGGTTCCTAACCTCAGCTGAAACCAGACCACTCAAAAGAGGAAGAAGTCTAGGTAGATATATGGCTGCCACTACAAGGAGATACAGTCCCCAAAATTTTCTCTATTAACTTGGGTAAAGCAGCACTGGGGAAAGCATTAATCCTTCCAAATACATCCCACAATTCTGGTTGCACTCAGCCGCTGCGCTATGAAATGCTGCTCCAAGGTGCAATGATCTGTGTATAAGAGGGCAGCTGTGGCAGGCTTGGTCCCATAGCTGGGTTAAGACTCACCATCCCCTTCTCTGGCTCAGAAAACCAACCATACCCTGGGTTACATTAAAAGTGTGACCAGCAGGTCGAGGGAGACTATTCTGCCACTCTACTCTGCTCTCCTCAGATCCCACCTGCAGCACTGCATCCAGCTCTAGAGTCCCCAGCATAAAAAAGATATGGACCTGCTGGAATAAGTTTAGAGGAGGTTCATTGAGAACCTCAGAGAGCTAAAGCACCTTCCCCATGGAGAAAGGCTGAGAGAGTTGGTGTTCAGCCTGGAGAAGACTTTGGGGAGATCTTGCAGCAGTACCTAAGGGACTCCCACATGAGAGCTGGAGAGGGACTTTTTACAAGTACATGTAGAGACGAGACGAGGGGGAAAGGCTTCAAACTGAAAAGAGTAGGTTTAGATCAGATACTATGAACAAATTCTTTACTGTGAAGGTGGTGGAGCACTGGAACAGGTTACCCAGACAAACTGTGGATGCCCCACCCCTTCAACTGTTGAATGTCATATTGGATGGGACTTCGAGCAACGTGGTCTAGTGAAATGTGTCCCTGCTAATGGAAGGGGGTTGAAACTGGATGGTCATTAAGGTCCACCATAGTAGTTTCTTATTGGTAGGAACCAACTGACACCTCTGAAATCTTCTGGCTATCCATGCTCATGAAAGACTGATTTTGTTATGAATATAATAGTTGAACAGTAAGAAAAGAAAATAGACTATTTCAGTTGGAAGAAACCTACAGCAATCATCTTGTCCAACTACCAGAGCAATTCAGGCTGACCACAATTTAAAGCTTGTTTTTAAGGTCATTTTCCAAATGCCTCAAACACTGATAGGCTTGAGGCATTGACCACCTCTCTAGGAAGCCTGTTTGAGTTTTTGACCACCCTCTCAGTAAAGAAATGCTTCCTAATGTCCAGTCTAAACCTCCCCTGACACAGCTTTGAACCATTCCCACGTTTCCTATCAGTGGATACCAGGGAAAAGAGCACAGCATCTCCCTCTCCCTTTCCCGTCCTCAGGAAGCTGTGGAGAGCAGTGAGGCCACCCCTCAGCCTCCTTTGCTCCAAACAAGACAAACCCAAAATCCTCAGCTACTCCATTTAAATCAACGCTTACAGCCCTCTCACAGGCTTTGTTGTCCTCCTCTGGACACATTGAAGAAAGTTCATGGGATTGACACATAGAAAGACAATGTCAAACACACCCATACACCCTTTAACAATTTTTCTTAATTTGACAAAGCTCTGGAAGAGAGTAACTACCAGCTTCTAGACCCTTGCCCTTGAAAGCATAAATCAAAAACTTACTCTGGAATTACAGTGCCAATCTGGGTTGCACTGAATTTATCAGAAATGCACAATTAGAACAGTACTGTTTACTGATAAGTTTCTCTCCTCTCAGAGCTCTGGCTCTACTGAAAGTTAATTTTGTATTCAGCTTGAGGGTTTTTTGTTTTGCTTTACATCTCTCCTCTGGCTATACTAAATCTGCCTTTCAAGGTCAATCTGCTTTCCCTACAATAACTAATTTAGCATCACAATGCCACAGTGAGCTATGCAAAAATTATCTTCTCTATTCTTCAGATTAGAATTCAGAAGCACAAAAACTTTCCCATATTCACACAGGGAATCATCAGGGAACACAAACCATGCACCTTTGGCCCCATTAGCTGCAAGACCACACCATCCATTTTAGAGTCAAAAATACCCCTGCATTTATTTCACTCATGAAACACATTAAATTATTACATTATTTTGAATAATCTGATTCTCATTCTTGATCACTCTCACTTAATTTCTAATCTTATTACTGTCAAGTAGAATTGTTTTTAATCAAGCATGTTCCATAATCAAGATATTTTTATTGATTTGATACTCTATTGTCTAAGAGTGCCCAAGTACATCTCTAGACTTATTTTCATATTTGTACACTAATATTTTTTCCCTATTCTTTACATCCAGTAGCGTAATGAATGCTGTGGCCTTTCTTCCAAGAGAAAGACTAATAGAACCAATGTCATCTGGTTTTCATGAAGCTCATGGTAGCTTTGTGTTTTATTCCTCAAAATTTGAAAGGGCTCAAGGGTTCAAAAGTTGTTAGGTGGGGCTCATATCTACATCCCTACAAAGAGCACAGTCACAAACCCCTTGGCTCTATGAAGTCTGAAAAAAAAGCGTTTTCAGTGAAGTTACTCCTCTGTCCACAACAGAATCTTCTCTGGTACTGAGACCAGCATTCAGTCAATTTTACAAACACACAAAGTTCCCAAATGCCCTTTCAACTCTTCTTAAAGTAAGTCTCCTTTTCCACAATTTTTGTTTGAACTATCCTAAATATACTTTTATCCTTACAAAGGGTTTCTATAGTCTTCTTAAGAGACAGTCAATCATTTGTTGTTTAGGCTTTCCATCTTTTCACACTTAATACTAAGAGGCCATAGAAATAACATCACTTTTTCATTTATTATTTGAGAGTACTTAAATGGGGACAGAACCACACAACACAATCCACCCCACAGAATAAAAAAAATAACAAAATTTTTAAAAAATTAAAAAAAAAAAAGAAAAAAAAATCAAAGTTATTCCCTTAAAATTACAACAACTCAGTGCCCATTTCTCTGGAACTACATTAGATGGATAATGACTCATATGTCTAACTACTGTGAATTGAAACCTGCTGCCAAAAAGGAAGAATAATTAGCCCAGAAAAAAAATTCCATTTTTTTTGTGCCATTAGTTCATTTTTTCGCATCACAAAAAGTAACAGTTGTATGTTTCTGGGAAGTTCCTGGGGACTGTAGGAGAAAGAATGTGGTTTTGACATTGAGAGAGAAACTGTTGATGTACACACATTAATACCACACTAAAGAGGTCATGAGGACAAAATTTCCATTTAAGTTTTCCAGGTACATCTTATTTTCACACTGAAAAATTTGTCCCCTGCTGACAGCCAGAGACAGCACCAGCTGTCAGGAAATGATTCTATCAATAGCACACAAACTGTAGAATTATTGGACAAACATCTATCCCTATTTTAACAGAGTATCCCACCTATGCAACTCTGACATTCAAAGTGCTTGGTACTTATTGCTTTTCCATTTGCCTATCATGGACGCTCAGACTGCCCCCCGTTGCAGTAATCAGTAGGAATTCTAACACAGATTTTTCAAGGCTGGACTTACATAAAATGAAAGACTAAGATATGAGTGAGCTTCCATCTGAACATGGATTAAAACAAATTCTACATATTGACTGCCCCAGAAATCTGGAATATTCAGGATTCAAACTCTAAATATGTGACCCATGTTCATGTGTTCTCAAAATAGAATTTAAAGGTGATGGGGGGGAGGAGGAGGAGGAGGAGAACATCCATATGACATAAGATGAAAAGAGGTAAGGAGAGAAAACCAGAGGAAAACAAAGGTAACTTAGGAGGATAGACAGGTATAAAGATTAAACTGTTCAAGAATGCTGGCTTGCCACCTACAGAGTACCCAATAGCATGTGCAGAACAGGCTTTTGGGTATTAGGTGGGGAGCACTAACTTGCACTACTCCAACACGACTTCATGACTGTCAGAGCCCACTGTCACGATGGCAAATGTTGTTTACCTTCTTCTCAAGGTAAAACTCCACCAAAATTATTTAATTCTATTTTATTAAAATATTTAAAATAACAATTTGACATAAACATTATCCATTGCCATCCATGTCCTTTTTTTTCTTCTAATTTATAGAACCAGTATATTCTCTCCTCTAAGACATTTTTACCCTTATCCCTCAATGAAAACTCCTTTCCATCTGGCTGCATGTTAATGTGTGAATATATATGTAAAATAATGGGTTGTCTTCATGCCCGTATTTTTATTATTTATTTTAAGAGTTGTCACATTAAAATGGTGCTTTAAATCAAAAGATGGCATATTTCTGACAACCCTTGGCTGACATATATCACCCTTTATCACATTACAGCAGATAAAAACATAGCAGGACATGATTTATTGCTTCCAGGACTGGCATTCTAAAGAATAGCTCCATGAAAACTTTTGACAGCATCACTGTGTTGATGACATTTGCTTCCAGTTTTGGGGGTTTTTAAGGGCTCATTTTCCTCTCACAATCTGAAAGAAGCTAAGTATGGAGAAACCAGAGCCTCTACCAGTAAATCAACTACCACAAGTATCCACTGCTTCAGCTATATCTAAAATTCCCAAGGGTATGCTGATCAAGAAGAACAAGCCTATTGAGACGTAGGAATGTTTCATACCTGACAAACTGTCAGTAAAAATTTTCATTTTCAAGAAGCTGTATCAAATATACAATTACCAACATCTCTAATAGCTCACAAGAATAAGTGACCAATGAAAGTTTTAAGTGTGGCCTTATTTTACACATACACACAACCACCCTTCTCCTTTCAGGCATAGAATGAATTATGAAACAGATTATCTGGAGCACTGTCATCTTCTAGGAAGACAAAGAAATGATGAAAATAAACCAACCATTCTACAGAGTATCAGTGAGGATGAAAACCACTGATTTTGCTAAATTCTGCCAGTACAGATAATCACTGTAGTTGTAAAGCACTGATTCCAGCTAAAGCAAATCCAAATGCTCTTTTTGTATCCTGTGAATTGCAGAAGGTTCACTGACTCACCTAAACACAAGACTGGAATTTGACATGTTCCTGCTTCCTATGGTGTCTTGTGGGAGAAATTCTTGGTGTAAGAGCCAATGTAATTTGCTAATGGATATTCTCACTCCGACATGTACTTCTACTGGGTAGATTCAATGCTCCATCTTTGGAATTGTATGAAAAAGCAAGCACAGAATGGCTATCACTACATCTCAATAACTGAACTGATGTTTGCCAAAATACACGTGACAATACTTGACCAACATACAATAGATGTGCAGAAGGCACTCTAAGAATTGGTTAAGCATGCAAAGATACTTGCCTGAATAACCATTTGATTCAAGAAGGTAGAAGAACTTGAAGCTTAAGAAGAACTTTCTAAATCAGAGAAGCACTAGCATTCCATATTAAGGTGTCTCATCATGCATTTTCTTATATTTATATAATGTATTTACCTTTTAAACCATGTCAAGATTTAGGATCAACAATATCCTCTACAACACTTTGGCAAGTAGTTCCTCATGGTATCTTAAATCTGACACTAGCTGTTTTAATCTGTTTCTCATCCTTAAAAAAGAGTGAGTGGACAGGATTACTTCCTCCATGTCTCTCACGATAAGATTAGATGAAAACTATAGAGATTAAACAGACTTCTTTCTCAAGGCAGAAGAAACTCTTCTCCATTTAACCACTCCTTTAGCAAAGCTATTCCTCATAAATCTGAGCATCTGTAATTAACTGCATGTCCATTTATGGAAAAAGCCAATGCCTGTGAGACCTTCTCAGCCCTGCTTTGTTGCGGGACAGTTTCCATTTTCTCCTGGTCACGCTTGACCTCAAGGCAGGAATCTGAAAAGGAAGAGGGAATCTTGCACAAGACATCTGTGTTTCAGAACTGATGGGTTAATGCCAGCCTCAACTTCTATTGCTTTAGCAGTGAGCCCCCAACACCTACAAACATGGTGAAAGCAGTTTCTCAGGGGACAGATACTGTGAAATGTTGGTCCCTTCCTTCCAGTAAGCTGTGATCCATTTAGGCAAATTAGACATTACTTTCAGTCCCTACCCAGGAAATATCTGATAGCATGTTATGGCCCAGCGAAGGGAACTGAAAGGAAAACACTTAGCGCACTATTAAAACTACCCCACAAAAGTGTCAGCACATTAGACTTCCTTTTTTTAACTAAGGAATTTGCCTAATTTGTGAAGAACAAACATTCGCTTGCTGTTATTTTTTTGCACTCATTTATATGTTCTGGGGATAGTTTGTGTACAGGTACAATAATTCTCGTTGGTTCAGATCATATTTCCAAGCACACATTTGCTACATGTTTTCAAAGCCATTTTGGTCCATCAATGTCCAAATATATTTCATAAGTGAGAAATCTCACACCTCCAGAATGTACTTGCCTGTTTCCTGAACTGCCGACAGATACCCAACTGTATTGAGAACACTTACGTGTGAATTGAGTCTGGCAGGATGCAAAATCTGCTATTTCGGTGAATTCCACTAATTGATTCAAAACACAGTAGAAATTTCAATTTTTCTGAATCCTTTGGGACAAGATGTTTCAGTAAGAAACCACTCAAGGATTCAAAGCTGCCTCCCACAGAGAAGGGCAGAAGCCAGTAGAGGCCAATTCACCAAGGCTAATCATGCACAGATTGCTATCCCTTTCCTCTGCTCTAAGAGAACTCATTTGAGGACAGAGGGAAAGGCAACAACTAGACAAAAAACAAATTTCATCCCATGTAAAATATTTAAATATTTTAATCCCATTTAAACAAGCTTCCAACTGTGAATGTCCTCCAAGATACAAAACTCTTTCTGTGCAGAATTAGTATTTCAATTAAACAGGGACAAGAGGACATAAATGAGTTCCAAGGAGTGCTTCAAGCAGTGGGAGAATCTTATCAATGCACAGAAATAACTGATGGGAGGGAATGAAGAATAAGAGACTCTTATCAGTCATGCCAACTGAGAAAACAAGAGACAGTGGGGACAGATTGAAACACAAAGTTCTACCTGGATAGAACAAAACCCTTTTTTTACCATTTGGGTGGTTAAACACAAGTTCCCCGTAGAGACTGGGAGGTCCCCATCTGCAGATACACTCCAAAGTGAACGCAATATCCTGGGCAATCTGTAGCAGCTGACCCTGCTTCAACAACAGGCTTGGACTAGACTCTCTCCAGAGGCCTCTTGCAAAATCAACCACTCTGTGCTTCCATAGTGAGAGATGGGAGGACAAAGATACCTCTCCTGTAAAAGCCACAGTTAAGCTGCACAGGCAGCGTGTGGCCAAGTAACAAAGATCTCAGTGGTAAAACAGACCCAGCACTCAGCTTTGATTTGAAAACCCTTGTGGCCAAGCAGGACCATTCTGAGCAGGACTCAGTGCCACATGGCCATGAGGATACAGCCTTAAGTTAGCATAGTCTTGTTAGAGATCACCTGCATCTGTCTATTAAAAAAAATAATTGAAATACCTCTCAGAAGAAAGTCAGCTAGAAGAAAAAAAAAAATCATTTTCCTCCTTTTCCTTTGGTTTTTTTTTTGTTTGTTTTTTCATGGTGTTTTTTTGCAGTGGGAGGGGTTGTTTATGTTGTTTTAACATATTTGTCAGTAGAACTAACAACTGCATTCCCCTGGGAATTTCACTGGGAACCTGCTCCTGGTTCAGCACTTCTCAGTCCTAAGGCTATCTTGCCCAGCTATCTGTAGCCTCCTCAGCAGCTTCTGCCACTGCACAGTTTTACTGCATTTTTTCTGTTCTTCTACAATTTGCTAAAGAGAATTAGCAACATAATCAATGATTTAAAATAAGAATGAGCTGGAGCTAATTTATAGCATGTTTCATTCCTCTCCAAAGAGACATGAAATGGAGAAAAGCAGCTTATAATACCATATAATTTCTTAATATCTCAGACAGAGAAGAAGGTTATTTCTGTGGTCTGAAAATTTATTCCTTCCAAATAGAAAGGAATAACTTGAAATAAAAGTATTCCATTGATAACTTTGATGCAATAATTTGAAACACACACCTTTACCTATTTAGATATATTATTGTTCTTGTATACCTGAGGGTTCATTCTCTGTTACTCAGGAATCAGCCTCCAAACAAGTTTTTGACCCAAAATAAAGCTCCACATCACTCACTGGTCCTCTTTTAATATATACAGCAAGTATAGTCCCCACTCACAGAAAATCTCAGATATAAACATTTTAGGTCCATGTGTAGTTGTGCCATTGTGCTTGCAATGTTTCTCAACACAAATACATTCCCAAACAAATATAAAATAAAATTTGCATGTGATTATTAGAAGAAAGCAAACAAAAAAAAAAAAAAAAAAAAAATCAGCAGTATGCACACAGATAAGGAATGCCATTACTCTACTTTCTGTGTGACCTCAGAGAAGGAACATTTTTTTTTTCCTTCAGAAATCTATGTTTAAACACCTAGATTTACAAACTGTCACAGCATGACTAGGTCAGTTTGCATAATGTAGGCTACATAGAGATTTCACTCTGGGATTCCACACCTGGCCCTACAGCCACTGACCTCTGTTTTAAACCTGCCATGCCTTAGAAAACTCTGTGTTATTTGGTCTCTCAACAAGGGAGAGAGAAAAAACCCCACACAAGTTCCCATTAAAAGCTACCATTCACCCAGGCTTCATTAACTGTTACAGATATTTTGATGCCCAGATTGCAAAAGCAACACTAGCTTTAAATTGACTAAAACTTGGTCACTAATAAATGACACTACCCTTTAAAAACTTTGAAGAGCTTTTGACCTATTTCCTTAAAATTTCCCTTAACTTTCTGCTGCTGCCCAGAAACTAAGAGATGATCCTCCTTTATAGCTGTTTACATTTGTTTGAATCTCATTTATTATTGCATGTACTAAACGCATATTCTAAGGACTCTGACACACTCTACCACATCACACACACAGAGATAAAATTTGGCAACCAGAGAGGGACAAACAGGGATAACCCTCCCCTGAGACACTGGAAACTGGCCAAGATTAAAAACATGAGAGGTGAGGTGTGCTAATCCTTTCAGAAGCACTGAAGCCTGTCAAGCATTAAACTAATCATCAGCTTTCGGATCAAGAATGGGAGGCAAAACAACTGAAGAACCACTGAGCTCCGGGAAGAGGCAATAGCCAAAAAGCTTGTTGAGCAGTTGAAGGTAGAAGAGACACAAGGAACAGAGGACTATGTAACTTCTGTAAACCTAGCAGAAGGCCAGAGAAGATGAGAGATGAGGGATGCTTTCAAGCAGGATAATGAATGAAAAGGCAAAGACAATTCTGCTGCTCATACTGCCTGACAGCAAGGCAGTTCCCTTAACTGTCTTAAAGCTCTGGCATTATGAGCTCAGCTTTTCCACTTTCTGGAATGCTGCTTTACCACAAATGATCTCTGAACTTAAAAGGCAACAACGTTCCTCCAAGGCACCCTACAACTGACCAAAAGTGAAGAGGCTGAGTGCCTGTGCAACTCCAGGCGGAATTGGCTTTGTTGCACCTATTACAGACACCAAGCGTGCAAGTTCCTACGCACACTGTGTAACCTGCATAAACACTGTGCCTTGAGATGCTTGATTGTTTCCTATGACATGAAGACCTTAATTACAACAAATAGGGTGTTTTAATAGGGAAGGGACAGGCACTAGGTGATACAGCTTCTAGAATCAAGACTGCATCATAAGTTCAGGTTTCATGTAAAAAAAAAAAAAAAAAAAAAAACAAGTTGCAACTCTAGACATGTATTCCTTATTTTGTAGAAATTTTATGTCTTAATCAGTCAATCTAGAAAAATTTCAGGTTCCCTCCTGACTTTCCACATGCTGGGTGCCAGCACTGTATCTTACACTTGACACTGTTCTAAAATTTCATGCCACAAGTGAGCTCTGCATGCAATTTTTAACAGTCACCTACTAAAACCTTTATATTATATGCATTGCCATGAGGGTCTCCCCCCTAGTGAAAGGTGCTTTTCTGTATTCAGGTGCACAGATTAAAACGGACTTAAATTTACCTACACATAGTGGTTCAGAACATTTGTATGCTTTTTATTCTGTATGCTTCTCCTTGGATGGCAGAGCCGAGCATGATGGATTAGAGCTGCTGTTCAAACACAAAGTCATTCAAAGGCAGTCTGACACAGGGCATTTGCCTAAAAAAGCATTGTGTCAGTTGGCATTTTGGGCATTACTGTTTCAAATAAATCAGCTAGAGCATTTTCTCTAGTTTTTCTCAGTGATATTTTGTTAAAACTTGTACATACCATCTTAAAAGTCATCTTGATTAAGTGCTGTACCTGATGCCTGAAATTAAGCAGTAATTGAGAAAAAGTAGCAGAGTGCTATGTATACCACGGCCAAACTCTTGAATGTTATTTCTCCTAGTTAGCTACAAGCCCAGCATAACCACATCCTTCTATATAATGCTTCCCTAATAGAAGTAGCACACAAAAGCCTGACCAAGACAGCTGTTAGCACCATAAAACTCCATGTTTTAAACTACCAAGATAAAGGCTTGTGGAGGCAAGCTGAACTGCCAGCCAGAAATTGCACCTCTATCTCATATGGCTTTTGGTGATTATCTGTCTGCATTTCTCTCAGCTGTTTCCAAGAGTACAGAAGTGCTCTTTCATTTGCATACATGTTCTTTTCCATTCTGTTTCAGACAAATAGCTAGTAACAGTTACTCGTTGCTTTTGGAATCAGGTCTTCATTGCAAAGCAGCTCTTCAGCAAGGCTGACCCTGACAATAACTATTCAAAAATTTTTTTATCTGAAACATGATGCACCTTTTGCAGTCCACAATGGTATGCCAACATGCACCTTAATTACCGTCACTTACAAAAAGTCACAGCTTATCTGATTTTTGAGAGTAATAAAGAGAGGAGGAAAAAAAAATCCCACAATGCAGTAGTAGCACAACATATAAAGATAAAAGAATAGCACAGGACTCCAGAGTCTCTTTTTCAGAAGCCTACTACCTTATCATTATTCATTCTGAATTTTGTTGTGTTTCCTGAAAGTATGTATTTTTAAATCACTGTTCCTCAAAAACCAATATGGGCCATGCTTATGAAATCATGGCAATCTTCTTAAGTGTTTAACCTTTCACTTTTTATGAGAGCCATCGATTACAGTTGGGCTACACAAAGAGGACATCACTACAGTTAAACTATTCATTAAGAGTTTGAGTTCAGAAAATTTAATTCAAATAACAGGAATATCCACATTATAAAAAAAAAAAAATAACATCTACCTAAGGCAAAGGCAGCTGTTCTCCTGACCAGTCAAAGATAGCCACATTTAAGCTGGAGTGGGGTCAGAATTAAGAAGATAGAGAATTCTTTAGTTTAGGGCTTCTCACTACCCTCACAAAAAAAAAAAAAAAAAAAAAAAAAAAAAAAAAAAAAAAAAAAAAAAAAAAAAGTGAATTGGAGGAGAAGCAACCACATATTCATAAAGCAATCCTGTATTGCCAAATCTTATTTGGTAAAAAAAGGCTCTCGATAAATAAAATCCTTTCAGCCCTAGATGTTATAATTTGAAACTATGTTTCTTGCAAGTGTACTAGCCTTAGTGAAAGTGTGCTTTAAGGGTAAATACATTAGAATCAGAAAGGCTCTATGAAGACTTAATTTGCAGTGACCTATTTGTTTTCATGGCATCTCATGTACCAGGAAAGAAAAAAACCCAACACAAACACTCCACAAAGATTCTCAGGAATAGAACAACAGTTCTCAGCATGGTCCCTCCTTTCCCACCCCAAGTCAAACATTTCCCTTTTTTGAAAAGGATGTGGGCAATTGCTAACCACCAAAGCAATGAAGAGTAGCTTGAAGATGCATAAGCAAATTCAGTAATTTGAGGTGAGATTAATGCCATCATTTAAAATGCACTTTACTAAACACATTTTAAAACATCTTGGGACAATTTTGAGGTCACCAAGGTAAAGACTGCAATTCAGTGCTCTACAGATAGAGCTCCTGATTTGATTTCCAGGAAGCCCAAGTGCCAGGCTTCATATGGTTTAATAGCCTTCACTGACAGCTGCTTAGTCACTGAGATGCTTGTGGCAACAGTTAGTTTTTTAAGCACCTCTTGCAGAGAATTCAGCTCCACATATTCAGTGTATGAAATACAAATATCCACTGTGATGAAGAAACACTAGGAGCAATTCAAGGAAAACCTTCTTTCACTTCAATGTCCACAATTGGCTAAACAATGAACATTTCTTCCTGCATGAACAATTTCTGGCCATCTGACAAGGCCTCCAATATGAAAAAAAATACCTAAAATTAGCTAAAAAAATTACCTTCATATTCTTACAGGCTAAAAGGTGGGAACATGAGGGGCAGCCAGGTCAGTGGATCTTAAACCTCTGTTAGGAAGAAAAGATCACTATGTAATTAGCAGTGCTACAAGAATCACCAAGCACTCGCCACAAATCCCAACTACCTCTAGGATATTGAAAAAACACAGAAAACGACTGCATGATTGATGATAATTGCCCTGATATCATGAATGGAATAAGCAATGAACAAGCACCCATTGAATCTGACACCTGAAGAAGCCATGCAAGACCGAAGTCTCCTCCAGCTCCAAATAGTTGTGTGATTGTAGATCATATTCTGGCCATGCTTATTTGGGCAGATATTAGAGGTTTCATTCTGCCATTAGAGATCACATTCTGGCCACGCTTATTTGTACAGAGGTTACAGAAGCTCTTAAACCTTTTGCAAAGATATTATTAGAGTAGTGAGCAGTGCTACATCATCCTTTCAACAAGGGCAATGCTTCTTACTTTTTCCCTGGGAATAGGAGGAATACACTCTTTCCACTCTTGACTGATTTATTGGTTTAATATGAGAGATTTTTAGGTCTCACCAGCCCTAAGGGCCTAGAAATCAGGTCTTCAGGGTATGTGAGCAGAACTCACAGTAACAGAAGGGAGAAAACTCTGATGTTCTCTGCTCAGCCACTGCCTGAAGATTTCACTTTGATTCTCCCAGGGCTCACATGAAAGATTTTCCTTCTGCCTCCTTTGTCTCAGCTTATCCACAAGGTAATAGACAAAGCACTGAAATCAGATTTCATACAGGCATCATGCAACCCTTCCATTTCCCCCTCTCTAGAAAATGAGAGTACAGCATCTATCTGTTGGTCAGTCCTTGAGTGACCACAGACAAGCCAGCCTTGTGGGCTGTTCAAGAGGTGGCAAATGGCCACAGGTTGAAATAAATGAATGCCTGATAGTTTCAGTTTGGAACAAGGCTGCCAATAAAAACGGCAATTGTCAGGTTTCACCAAGAATCATTTGATACACTTCAGCTACTTAAAGGCAGGATGTCCAGTCAGCGTTGCACAAGGTGCCAGTATCATGGAAGCACTCTGTATTTAATCAGCTGTCAGCAATTTGGAGTTTTCTAGAGAAAACTAGCCCTCTATTCCCAATTACTTTTCATACCGTACTCAGGGAAGATGTCCAGATCAAATGTTGTACTTTGTGTCTCATAATGAGGTATAAGAGATTGAAGCAGGATGTAATTTAGGGATTGTATTTTTTTCCTCTAATTAAGAAATATTTTAGTTTTCACTTTATACTAATGCAAATGTCATTACTACAGGCCCAGGAAATTTTACCGTTGAGTATGAGCAAATGTAATGGGCTGAAACAAAGTATCATGGAAAAACTATGCAAATCACCATGTACAGTAAATCAAGCTAATAGGCAGACTTCATCTTTCTTCCACAAAGGTCAAACATACCTTGCAGTCAGGAAGGAAGGAAAGGAAAAAAAAATATAAAAAGAAAAAAGAGTATTGCCCAGCAAGGAAATTTAATGGCAATCCATTCACAGAACGTACGTACAAAGACACTAAATAGTAGTGGCAGATTTGCCTTTGCAGATGGCATAAGTAAGTCTTACAAAAAAAAAAATCCCTTTGACAGTATTTTATGCACCTAGTCTGCTCTTTCTGGTGTCTCCACTTCGGCATACTGACAAAACTCAGAGCTGAAAAAGGGAAAAAACAGAACCATGCAAAACAGACAACAAACTCCAATGCAAAACAGGTACTAAAAAGAGGACCAAATGGTTTCTCAATCAAGATCTGTCAGTATCTATACCATGAAGTCATTTCTGACAATAGATAGCCCTTTACCACACACAAGAAATATACAGAAAAGTACCATGTCTGGAAGACGGAGCTAGATTGATTCAGACTAGAAATACATTTTCCCTGAAGGAGACAAAAAATATGTTGTGCTCTTTGAATAGTTCTAACTCAAAAAAAAAAAAAAAAAAAAAAAATCCAAAAGATGCCTTGCCAAGAAGGCATGTTACATCTGATTTAGACACCAAAGACTACTTTTTAGATTGCCAAATGAAATTCAAGATAGGTATCCACAGTTGGAAATACTAAACTGTTATACAGTTTCTTGTAGTACTAGAATAAAAGACTCCTCATTTTCCATGTTTTACACAAGTTAAACATTATTCCTACACCACACAGGAGAATATTTTTCTTAGAGTGTGATTCTTGTCACATTTGCCTAGACTAAAGCTGTGACCTGTCTTTTCTTTGCCTTCAGCACTACAAATCCCCATCCAGAGTCCAGCTTTCTCTACAGATGCACAGCACAAATTCATATGTGTCCTGCTCCTTGAGCTCCCCCAAGCAAACATTCACATACAGACTTCCACAGAGTATCAATGAGACTTCTATCTCTGGATGTTAGTCCAGGAATCAATTGCTCTGGTCCTCTCTATTTTGCTTTATGCAGCATTCCTTTTATGTACTTTACAGGAAAATATTGTTTTCTTTAGGTCAGGCTTCTCTCTGTCTTTAGTCATGGCCCATCAGCTGCCATCAAAGATGGGCGCTTCCACATGCTTACGGCTCCAAACCTCAACTCAATGTCTACAGAAAAAAGTGAAATGCCTATAATAGATTCCAATCAACCTGGATAGTGTAGGTTCAGTTTTTTAACAACTTGGTTATCTGCTCTGCTGCATTCACATCTGGTTAGCCTACAGTCAAATATCACTTGAGCATTTAGGTTAAAATAATTGTGTAACCTTTTACTTTAAAATCCTGTCCTATACAGACCTCATCTACTGAAATCCCAAAGAAGTTACGTCATTGGATGCAGATACCAAAATATACTAGATTTTTGAATTATACACTAACAGTCTCAGTCATTTATAAAGACTAAATGGTAGAAATACTCTAACTTTTTATCCCAAAAGGATCACAGAAATATGGGTGTCATTAGGTAACAGGTTGAGATAATTAAAGACAGTTTAGAAAGGCAGGAATTTCCTTCAGTTTTGATTAAAATCAGTGATTAGAGTCAGGGAGAAAAAGCCACACATGAGGACCTGATTATACATGAATTCTCCTTTTACCTTTGTTCATATTATCTGACAAAAAAATGTGATGATATGCTATTGTTCAGTGATCAATTTTCAAATTAAGGTGTTACAGAAATCTATCCCTTCGATTTCTAAGCACCAGCTGTAACTATGCAACATCAAATGCATCTGCTTCTGCATAATTCTTTTTAAAGCTGACATTGCTTAGGCTTAGCCTTCTCAGACAGCAGGTTTTCACCTTGAGCAATACCATCCTTCAGTTATCTTGTGCTTCCTTTCAGCACTCTGTTATTGTTTCTCTTCATCTTGTTTGGATGAAGAGCTTTCAAGCAAGGGCTAATCTTTGCTCTGTGTGGCACAGTTCATGACTAACATGATTCAACCTTTTCTCCAAAAATCAATGTAATTTCTCAGACCAGTTTTTCCTACTTTCTACCCCTCTGAATACTTTCAACAGGGAAGAAGGAATGCTCATCCATATTGGAATGAAAAGGAAAATGTTATTCCCTGTTGTCTCAGTTTTGGAGCCTATACATAATAAAAACCAAAAATCAATGATATTTTATAGACAATTTTAGGAGCTATTGAATTCTGAGAAATAATTTAATTAAATTCCTAATAACAGGAAGAAAAAACATCTCATTATAAAACACTTTCACAAATTCTAGTATTCTCTTAAAAGCTGTACAAAGGATAAGATTCCAATCACTGCTTCTCACAGAAATTTAGAACGACTATAGATCACTCCTTATCTTCATTATGGAGAAGCAGACACAGCAGATTACAAGATGAGAATTAAGTCTAAGTAGGTACACCTGTGGCTCAGAGGGAAAGTATTTTAGTAAGCTTACTAAAGGACAGGTGTTTAACAACATTCAATATTGATTTTATTTTCATTGTCCCATGGAAGTCAGTAGAATTTTTTTTTTTTTTTTTTTTTACATACTAAAACTTAACACTAAACGTTTCTAAAAATGTCTTTAAATACAATGACTTTCAAAAGGTCATTGGGAGAGCATTAGGATGAAGTATTTAGCTGTATTGAAGGCTCATTCTGCAAAACATTTTCAGATTTTGTATGGAATACCATGTCACCCTTTTGTTCAATTTTTTTCTTTTAAAAGAAAGCTTTCTGGGCTGAACTACAGGGCAAGCACCACAGTGCCCTAAATCAACTCTCTTGCCTGGTTTTCCTTTTTCCCCAATTAAATTATATTCTTAATTCTCTGAGCTGTCATAAAGTGCCCTAGGGGCAGTTACACCAGAGTGTAAACTACAGCAGTCTCTGGAGATATGACAATGTCACACCGCACTTTGTCTTCATGGACAAAGCCTCCAAGAGTTTAACAGCAGAAAGGCTGCAATATATGCCATCCACAGCCAAAAACTTAAAGCTGTCTTTAAATACCACTTTCACCTATCACACCTACTCATAACAAGACACATATTCATCAACGTTGCTCTTCCTGCTCAAATATGTTTAAGTACAGGTATAACCCTTAATTTAACAACATGCCAGTTTTTAAAAGCACACTTAAAGGAACCTGTCCTTTCAGGCTTGCAGCTATAGGTAGATCAGTGGTGGGCACATAGCACAGGCTGGATGTTGGAAATCTAATCTATTCTAAAAATCCAAGGCTTTTGCTTTACCTATTGAACTGTCTTTATCTCAACCCACGAGTTCTCACTATTAACCTTGTGATTGTCTTCCCATCCCACCAGGGGGGAAGGAATGAACAGCTGTGAGGTGCCTAGTTGTTAGCCAGGGTTAAACCACGACACTAAAGAATTATAAATACCTAAATAAATATCACTACATTCACTTGCATTGAGGACACACTGAGGAAGATTAAGAATTCGGTTCCATGGTATTGCAAAGCACAAGCTACAGAGCAACACTGAAAAATCACTTTATTTACCAAGAATCAATCTTAAACTAAAATATAATTCCCACTTGGAACCACGAGGTCAGTAGTATATATTTATAGAATTGCAGCCTAATTAACTACTGGTAATTAAATCTATAAATAAATGGAAAAAGAATAGATCACATTTTGTTTAATTGCCTTAATTAAAAGCTGGAAGCTAGCAAGTCAGACATATTGCCTGCTTTCAGTGAGTTAACATTGATAAAGCTTGCTATGAAGTTAATATTCTTGATTCTGGCACATTACACACTGTTGTTATTCATGAGGAAGAGACTCCCTTCAGCCAGCTATCATGACATTATTCATAACACATTAATCATCCCCTAGGTGCTTAACAGAAATTGCCAATTCAGCAGAGTGCAGTTTATTTAGGTAATCTGGAACAGAGCTGGGAGGGGAAAAAAAAAAAAAAAAAAAAATATCACAGCATTTGGGTTTCAGAGATTTTAATGCTGCAACTTTTGCCTTTAATATACTCCCTTCAGCAAAATTCCAAATGTTTAGAGGTGGGACAGGAAAAATTTGAAGACACATATCTGCAATCTTGACCAGTAACCCTAGAATATAAATTATGTCCAAGCCAGTTTCTAATGTATTGGACAATCAACATTCAGTCAGTCTTACAGAAAAACAAAGAAACCTCCAATTAACTTAAGGTTTCTGGTGCTACAATTTAAAGTTGGGTTGTTGTTTGTTTTAAATGGAAAAGCTGTGCTGGATCAGCTTAGATACTACAGCAAAGCTATTGTGCATCATAGCCTTTCCAGACATGCACAAAAGTATTGTTTTTATGACTTTATGTTCAGGCTGGAATAAGGCCCCAGAGATACACAGCTGTCATGAAAGCTCTGCATGCCATTATGAGAAGAGTGAAAAGCAAATGAACCAGTCATTTGAAGGGTAGATACAGTGGGAAATGACTGAACACCCATTAAACACAGGAAGATAAAGGACCTAATGAGACTTTGGTAGTAACAGTCACTGCAGAAGTTCATAAGAGTGAGGAGAGGAAACCACAGGTCAGGAAAAAACAGGAGGGCAATTTATTCAGCTGGCAAGCTCTGAGGTGCCACGGCTGCAAGACAGCAGCCAGAGAGGCTAAGTGTGTCTTTATTTTCCCTACAAAATGAAAACATCTGAATTAGGATGCAGATTAAAATAAAAGCAACCAACTTGTCGATCGTAAAGCACAGCCCCACACAGCCGATAATTGTGCGTGTCACGCACACAGTCAGGAGTCAAAGGAATACGCTGTTTTCCATGACTCATCAGCAGTGGGCACAGAGACTCTTGTAAACATCATCAAGCAAAATTTTATTCATTCTGAACTATACTTTAGGGAGTTCAGTGGACACTGTTAAAATTCTTCAAGCATCAGTGTGGAAAATCATGCTTACAAATAACCTACCTTTGTAATACTCATCCGTGCGTTGAACGTAACAATAAGCCACAACAGGCTGTGCATCAATAGGCTATTGGCACACATTTCTGGAGGCATTCTGAGGGCCAAAGCAGAAGGCTGAGTGCCTCCATCCATCGAAGAGCAGCACCAGCAGCCTACTAATGCACACCCTGGCCCAGCTAATTGTTATAGCAATAAGGCTCAGAAATCTCAAATTTTGGATTCTCAAAAACATTTCTCAAAACACCTAGAGGTAGCATTCACCTCTCTCTAAAGACAGTAGGTAAAAGAAAAATAGGTACCTTTTAAAGGTATGATTTCTCTTGAGGGATGATTTTCAAAAGGTAGTATTAGTTTAGATACTGTTATTAGAGGCAGTGCTTCAGAGCCTATGCACTTACAGCCTGAGACTGAAAAGGGCCACTATTGAGGCAGGAGTTTTATTTGGTGGGTTTTTTTCACCTCTGATAGGGAACAAAACTCAAAGAGCTGAGCTGACTTGTCCAAGGTCACAACATAATAGCCTAGCAACAGGACAGAGATGAAGCTGGTTCTCCACACAACCAGTGAAAAATACAATGGAGGTAGATCAGCATGGGTTTCCTAAACCTTTTATAACTCGTGTCTTCCCCATACAGCTAATTTCCTACTGAAACTGAAAAAACAATTTCTGGTGACAAAATAGGGATGGCTTAGTAAGCAGGGGGTACTGCTGGCAGAGAGAGGAACTGCATTCACTGCAAAAAATATTATTTTTCATAATCTTTAAATTCTACCTAAAAAGTTGTATTTCCATTAGGAACATAAAGAGCTCCTTCTTTGTGCATCCAAGCAACACAATGCAAGAACAAGATTAAAGGCAGAAGATTACAGAAAAGGCAAGAGATCAATTTTCTTGCTTCAAAGAGATTCATACAGAAGCAAAAAAAAAAAAAAAAAAAAAAACCATCATCCAGTTATCATTGTAGCAGAGAGAGTTAGAGCACATATAGACTGATGAATCCACATATAGGCTGAGTCCATTTGAAACCGGAAATTTTCTGAACCCTCAGTAATTCTCCATTTTCCTACAACAGGCTGCAACAGATACAAAACTCTGTCACATACAGGCTTGGTCCAGAACTGATAGCTATTTACACACATCTCACCTTCTCACTGAGGACCTGAATCTGCTGGCTATCCTTTCTTCAGAGAAAAGGGTTTCCACAGAAAATAATCTCTAAAAGCAAATTTACTTAGAGGAAGGTGGGTGAACTCAAGAAAGGGATGCACCTCAGAGGCCTTTATATTCCTGAGGGCCTTTAATGGGAAAGTTTATGCTACCAACTGAGCTGACATTCATTTAATAAAATCATCTGTGGTAATAAGATGATATTCTTGTCTGGACTTGCTAGCTCTTGGAAAAGTGCTAGTTTTACTTCAGCATATTGTATTTAAAAGAAATGAGGGAAATACTGGACAACAAATATAATTATCCAAAGAAAATCTTAATACCAAACAGAAACAAGCACATAATATAGATAAATCAGATGATGTCATAAAGAATATTAAGGCAACCTCAGCCATTAACCACAAGATTTGAAAAAGAAACAGAGGCCTTAAAAGCACTAGGAAAAGCTGAGTTTAAGTATTGGGAACTTCTCACCAGCACAACAAGCAGACAATAAGACAAGCTACTAAGGAAAATGTTGGAATTGGTTATGAGCAACAGACTGGACATGTGTTCTTAAACAGCTTAAGAATAAATAGTTCTGCTTTGCCACAACCACAGAGCTAACCACATGGCCTCTATCTCAACAACACTACACACAATTGCCTTTCCCAGAGCTCATCTACTGAATGAAGTCTTTTATAAAACACTGGGCTCCTCTGTATTTAAAAGAAAAAAAAAAAAAAGGCAACTAAAAAAACTAACACACAAAAAAAAGTTGCACAGTGCCACCACCTGTCCATAAGTCCGCAGTCAGTCAGAGCAATGTCAGGTTTCACTCAGACCCTTCAAGCCAAAACACCAAGTACTACAATTATGCTGCTTGCTTTGAATTATGCTAAGAAACTGCTCTCCTGTGTCAAGGAACACTTTGAAAGACACAAGAGAAAAGAAGTCACCACTAGGCAATAGTGTTATCTCCATTCCGTGTTTCAGGCAATCTCTCCTACTACACAAGAGTACTCCCATACACAAAGGAGGCCAGTGCTACAATTACAGCTGAATATATTCATCCAGCCCTCATTCTGAGAGCACCACAATACTGCTGGTGGCCCTCTGTCACTCACAGGGAGTTCTCATGCAGCTGGCTAAGATGGAGGCAGTGGGATGGACTGAGGAGATGCCAAATATTCACCAAAAGATAGAAATTATGTTTCTGCATCACAGCCTAATGTCTTCCAGATTTCCTTTCAACAACACTCCACCAGCCTGTTATTTGCTCATCCAACCATGCACATTCTTCATTTAGTTTTCTGGCTGGCTTCTTTTTAGGGCTTTGCCCTCCTTTGACTCCATGACAGACTACATAAGTCTCTTTAAGCAGTGTATCAAGTGGTAAGATCTGTGAAAAACAGTCTACCAAACCAGTTGCAGAAATTAAATGCTTTCTGTTCCTCTCACTGGACCAATTGGACCATTACTGCAATTCACAGAATCTGATCAGATATTCCACTCCATATTTCATTGCTGGCAAAAGCTCAGCTCTACATCAAGCCATCAAGCAAACTGGGGAGGTAGCAAACGCTCCTCCTGACCTTGTCCAGTTTACCAGAGTCACTCCAGAGGGCAAGCCAGCTGACCACAGGTACTAAAAAAGAAATCCACAGGTAGGTGAGAACCATTTTCATGGCTCAGTAGCACTCACCTGACAAAGGTAACAGAAAAGGAATAAGGAGAAGACAAGTAAGATCTCTCATCTACTCTATTTCCATCATCCTGTCTTTGCCTTTCTTATTTCCCTCATAGTTAATTTCTCATTTTCTTTTTTGCTTGAACAGCAAACTGAAGTGACACTGAAAGTTTTAGATGCATCTTTATACTTTGTTGTGGAAACTGGAAAAACAAAAAACCAAACCAAAAACCTCTGAAAAGACCTTCATGTCTTTTACGTGCAGTAGAAAGTTTCTCCAGCTTAGAAAATAGACCGACCACTTCCAGAGGAAGGCAAGAGGAATGCTGTTCTCCCATGAGCCAACAGCTTCACAGGCAGGGTGGAGAGGGATAGAAAATGGGTCAACTACAAGCAGTCTTAGTAAGAATAGATACTGCCTCTAATTCTGCGACAAGCATTCAGGATCACATGAGGGAGGAGGCATTTAGTGGGACAGAGACCTCCCCTTCCCCTGAGCATAAAGCAACCCAGACCATTTGCTGGGAGAAAGCTGGATATAGGAGTTGACTATCGTTGTCTTGAAAAACATAGAGAATTAGGAATTAGGTAGCAATAGCACCTTGGAGTGCACCTACTAGAGATTATCATCCTTCATAGTTTTGCTTATACACCAGAGAATTTGCTTTTGGATAAAAAGGAAAAATTAAGAATTTTTGAAAATACTCCAGTAAAGTGCCCCAAATTAGCGACTTTGGAGAATGAACACAGCAAGAACATCTTCCAAGAGAAAACTTTCCCTAATGTACAGTGTAAATGTTTCTCCCCAGTGTAAAGGGTTCATGACAAAAAAAAATTAAATCAGTCCTGTAGTGAAGAGATTATGAGAATTTAATCCCAGGCACCTGCTGCAACTCTGAAATTATAGAAGCAGACACTTCTGAATTGATTACCTCATTTCTTCTTCTGGCAGCACATGGAACTTGGACTCAAACCTGTTAGATGGCTCCAGGCCTACCAGTGCTTTCTAAAATGACACTTCCTCATCTCCAGAGTTTAAAAACCCTACAGCCTCCCTCTCTGCCTAGAGAGCCTGAGGCAGGTGTAATGTAGTCTTAATTTTCCTTTAAGGCAACATCATTCTATTCTTTGACATGGAACACCAGCATCCATTATTCATTCACCCACTACATGTGAAAAGACATGAAATTACTGCCTGTGAACCTTAAGGGCATCAGGGAGCAATGCAAATTTAACTCATTAAGCTGTAAGTACCAAAAGAAGTTCAGACTTCTTCCACCAATTCACCTTCTCTCCTCAAAACCTGCACACAAATTTGCACATCTTATTTTAACCGTGTCATGGAAAGAAAAAAAATATCTGGTTTGGAAGACCTGATGGTCCTGAATTGAGGGCAGAAGGTCTCCATACAGTAAGTCTGCTCATTCTACTGACCTGCCTGCCTTCAGAAAAACAGCAAGGATGCTGACTTCTAGGCTTAACGAAAGTATTTAGAATCTTCATTTTCTGCAAGTTAATCTCTTTGAGCTCTCTCGCTGCAGTTGTCATGCTCATCAGGAATCCACTGTTTCATGAAATAGAAACAGTTCTTGACCATCCCTCCCCACTTATGCTGCATTTCTTAACAATCAGGTTGTGGCCCGTGCTGATGAGTCATGCACATAAATAAGTTCTGCAGTCGCACATCACAGGAGACAACGGGCAGGCAGAGAAGCACAAGTGACAGGGAAAGCACCCAGTCAGAATCAGCCTGTGCTGCTACCAAGCAGAGTCATGCACAAGCTGCAGCACATGCAGTTTCACAGCAGCAGTCCCACGTGGGTAAATGGTGTGAAGCACACAAGCAACATTCTCAGACAAGCCTGCATAACTCCACTGCCCCCTTGTTCACATTTTAAAAGTTTCCTCATGATTCTCCCAGCACAAACCCTTTAGTTACAGAAGATGAGCATCTTTATGGATGCAGTACTACCAAGCACTAAAAAAGGGATTCTACAGACTGAGTTTGTGGTGAAGGTGAGTTACAGGCTACGGATAAGTCACAAACATTGACAAGAACAAGATCTCACACAGCTCCCGAGTTCCATCACAGTTACTAAAACAGGGATTGATAAGGATTACACCTATATGTGTGCTGACACATCACAAGCAAGGAGGGGTCTTCCTGCAATTTTGCTGACACCTCACTTAAGGAAAGAGGGAACAGAAAACTTTTTATCAAGTTAAACAACTGTCAGGTCACTTCCTACACAAGCCTTTTCTTTGAGCTCCAGGTGGATACTTCAACAGTTTTGTTCTTATACAGTCTCTTTTTCTGACCATGAGCATCATCATCCTGACAGACTTGGACCTTGTACACAACCAAAATGCCACATTGGCAATTTCTACAGTATCTCCCAGTAGGGTCCTGAGGAAATGGATATCAGCCTTTTGTCTCTCTTTTCCATATCCTCTGCCGCAACCTTCTTATTTTTGTCAGGGATTTCAGACATATTCAGAGATACCCTTTTCAAATAAATGTCTAAATGGGCAACGCTCTAATCTGCGGTTTAATCCTAGAAAGGAAGGTTATTATTCTCAGTAATTCAACTTAAAAAGTTTTGCCCTTGCCAAAGAACTGAATGGCAGCTTCTTTCTTTCTTGCCAAAGGCCAATTTGAGCAAGGTTTTACTAATACAATTTAAGCCTCCATGCCCCCTTTATGTTTTTAATGCTAGGAATATCATTTGTTTTGATAGTTTTGTATTATGCATTTTTTCACGGCTGGAGATTTCAAACACTGTGATTGTCCTGCCAGGAATCACATAGAGGGGCTTTCCTTTAGAAATTCAGCCTCTGTGATTGTCCTGCCAGGACTCATATAGCTCTGTCCTGATGTGGAATGCCCTGTAATTTTACTGTGCTAAGAATTTAACTCCTATGTTTACCTTGAGAGGAATACAGGAACACCAGCAGTGAATTATTTCACTCTGCCTTGTTCAAGGTTCCAGGATGTGATTTCACCTCACTTTGTAGGGTTCGTACCAATTAGCAGGTGTTGAGGGACAGCTTTCTGAATAGGAACAGAACATCTCAGAGGAGATTCAGTTTGGCTTTCCAAGTCAGTTTTTTATGTGGAATTCTCTTACAGTCCCTCAAGCTTCAGCTCTCTTCTCAGAGCAGCTTGAGTGAAGATCCTGTGAATATGATTGCATCACATTTCTTCTGTTCCTCTGACTGTGGGTGCCACCCCATCCTGGGACATGAGGAGCACATCCTAAACAAGCTGGGTTGCAGAAAAGAGTACTTGTACTGAGGGCCCTCCTGCAACAGGCTTGACCCTGCTCTCTCCTTCCAGTTCAGAGCAGCATTTTACTGAAAAGCTGCAATTTGTAGAGTTGGATGAAGTGCCTTCGCCATGGAGGATGAAGAAGTGCACCAACTTCTCATTACTAGGGGAAGGGAAACATTTTTCTGAATCCAAGTAGACAGACTGTTAGGAGAATCACTTTTCCATCCCTTGCATTTTGGGAGCAAGACAAACATCTCACATGGACAGCTCCTGCCACCGAAAAGCAACTTGAAAGGTTTTGTACATTCTTTCACTCTAGAAACTCTGTCACATTGCAAAAGGAGCCTGCAATTACTCTGGATGTATCCACACCGTGGGATGCCTCTCTACCATCTGCTCTTTGAAGACAGAGTGCTGATTTGAGCCAGCTAGAGGGAATTCCCACCTAGAAAAAAAGACATCTGCCCACCAGTTAGGATACTGTCCTTTTCACAGTCTGCTTCACACAGACTGGACACATCTGTTTGTTTTCTGATGCAGTGCATCCATGGGATCAGAAAACCCTGAGATTTTCCATTTCAAATGAACTCACTAGGTCTGTGCAACAAAAAGCACACTTGGTAACAAAACAGCAAACATTTATTCTGCAAGACAAAAATTACACTTGCTGCTGCAAGCCGCAATTAAACAAAAGACCACAAGTAAAACATATTTAAACACAACCTAAGTTAGACTTATCAGCAGGAATTCTTCTCACCTTTGGGTGCCCTTCCTCTAGGTCTTCTAGAACAAAAGCTCAAACCACCACATCCTGCCAGGCTGTGCAGTCAGCTTCCCTGTAAGACCCTCAGGAAGACTGAGGTTACATTGCACATCTAAATTCAGATTTCCAAAGCAACCTTCTGAAACCAAACACCAGAGATAACCTCAAGTTGATTCCTTAGGCCCAGCCCAGCCACTGGGTACCAGAAGGGTCAGCCATTGATGGCTCTTTTGGAAGTCAGTCACAACTGATAGTTTAGGAGGATTTTCTTTCTGCTCCACATTATCCCACCAGTAGCTGCCTCTGCTACCCACAGGGATATTCAGAGGGAGTTGTGGCTACCATCACGTTCATACAAAATATTGTACAAAACACATGCAAGTATATTGTTAACCTCATGATTTCTGAGGTGCTGGTTGATTTTTAGAAATAGTACATGCAACACCACAACCAGCAAAGAGACTCAAGCTACTTTGCCAGAGGCAGTTCCCCACTTCCTTATCTTCCTATAAAATTCAAAATTGTGAGCTTGGCTTTGACTACAAGCATATCAACTTAATACTTCATCTTCTGCATCTCCTTGCTTTTTAACATAGGTCTACCTGACAGACAGCTGCTTATGGTGCCTGGAGGCCTCCAAGTGCTGCATTGCAGTCAACTGGGAGCGCAGAACCTCAGGAGGAGTTTGTGTGTGGGAGATAAAGCTTAGCAAAAAAGAGGATTTAAACCATGAAAATTTTTACAATCATTAAAGACACCATGATTTTCATACATTTTACAGTATTTTTTAACTCTGTTTTTCTTTATCCCAAAAATTTCTTCTTCCCTTCTCAGAAAAGGTCATAAATTATGAAACAGACTTCAAACCAAATCGCTGTCTACTTTCATAGCTAGTTCAAAGCAGCAACAAATTTTCTGACATGCAACCAGCAGCTCAGCATACATTTTTGTTATCGACTAAAGGTGTTTAGAAACCTTGCCTATTATGGCAGTATCGTCAATTTATTGATAGCAAACATGCACAACAGGGCATTCGAATATGGGATAAGGTAATTGAAGATATTATTTATATCTTTTAAATGCCGTGTGATTTTTTGTTTCCTCTCTAACACACATAAACAAGTGATAACATTCTCCTGTTTAAACAGTAGTACTTTCAAAATTCTCTCAGTAGTATTCTCTTCTGCAGGCTTTCTCATCTAGCAGGTTCATGCAGATCCTGCCATCCTCAAGAGTTTTCCAGTTCTGAGTGAGGTAATGTATTTTTCTACGCTGGTGTATATTGATAAAGACTTTTGCTTTCAAAACACACTTCAGTATTTCCAGCATAGAAAGTTTAAGGTTCCCTGTAGAAATCTTTAAATATGGAACCTCAGAGACAAACATTTTGGCTAAGAACCTTCAAATCTCTCACCTACATAATTTCATTTGCATTTTAGTCACAAAAAATCCAATTAAAAGCCTTCCAGGTTACCTCAAGATATTGTACAACCAATTAGAAACAGGAAGCAGATAATGTAATCTTCTTTAGTAGAGGTATGCATGTCATAAAATGCCTCCCAGCTGCTCTTCAACCCAAGTCATTTTACTCAGCAATGAAACAACATCTGAAGGACATCCAGAAATGCCACTTCAGTCCCAATTAATCAAGCCTTGCTCTAAAGCACTGTATGTCATTCAGAGGGGCATAGCCCCCAGAATGTCAGGAGGTGGACAGGGAGATTCCTCCAGGGTAGCAATAGAGTAACATCAGGGTGCTGATACCCCTCATGTTTGTAGCTGGTGTCACTGCACTGCCTCAGTCCCCAGGCCCATGGTGACCCTCACAAGCACACAACCCGCAGTGCTGCTGTTTTTGCGCATATCATAAGGTTGTGTAACTCAGGTAATGTTGCTCAAAGACCTTCAATTTCAAGACTATACATCAGCAGATCCAGGATGTGCCCACTATTATCTGTAATAGGAACACACACGCTTGCCTGCAGCACTGAACAGCCACCTCTCGCAATTATTTGTCCAATTACAAGAACATAGCTCATCACTCAGCTTAATGACTGAAAGGGACAATTTGTGCTGTGTTTCACGTAGTATATTTCCCAGCATCGTGCTGTCTAGCTTCTTCTGTAGTGACCTGAGTGGTAACCTCTTCTACTTCAGGGATGTGTGTTGCATTGCATATTCATTCCTGATCCCACAGGGACCCTATTTGTAGGGTTATGAGCACAGGTTTATTTAGATCCCGAACAAAATTAAGCTGTTTTGAAAACTTTACTGAAGTTCACACCATTCTTCATTGAAGATTTACATTTGAACTCACCAGCTTTCAATTTCCTCTCACCTGTGCTGTGCCTTTCAGATTCTCTGCCAAATACAGCCTTCAAGAGTTTTTGCACCTAAATCACCTTGTACAACATTGGCTCCCCACACCTCCCAACATCTGAGCTATCACTAAACCACAGCAGGGGCACAAACAAGCAACAGATAAACACTCTAACTGCTGCAAATCTTTGCAACAGTCCCAAGCAACACAGGGTCCATGGCCTGCCCTGAGGCTAAGAAGAATAGGGAAAAAGTTAAATAATTATTTCTAAGTTTATAGTTGATAAGATAATTAAGCACCATAACAGACAAACAACACCATGAGGTATATGCTCAGCCAGAATTATCAGCAAGTATTGTGTTTTTCAAATAAGGCTATTTACCTCAAAAGGGCTTTATATCAGGATTAGCCCATCTCATGGAAAACACTGCATATACACTTTAGAAAGCATGATTTGTATAATGCTGACATCTAATAATAAACAAAAGTACTGCAATAATATTGTAAATGCATAAATGCCAGCACTTTTGAGAAAGTGGATTGGATTTAAAAAAAACATAACCTTCTGCCTGAGTCAGCTCTCTCATTTTCAGAGGAAGTTTTCTTAACATTAGTCCTATGAGAAGTCAAATTCACTGCCTTCATAACACAGACAGAGCAAAGCTTCACTTTTTATCTGCCTGAAGGCACAAGAACTTTCCTAGGGGCATAAATTATGGGACAGCTGGATTCTTTCATCAATCATCTTTCATTACAATACCATCAGTTGAAAACTTCACCATTACCCTTTTATGCTCCAACTCTTCTTCAGTTCCCTTCTTTTCACAAGGCAAAGTGCATGACTTTTTTTAAACCCAATAATGGTTAAGGACTTTTTTCTGCTGCTATAATTGCAACCTCTTGCATGTCTTCCAATCTGTTCTTTATCCATAAGTATATTTTACATGCTCCCTTGCTGAAGATCAACATTGCCTCTTCAAACTCAGATCTGCCACAGTCTTTTCTAAGACATTGTTTTATTTCATGCTGTGTTGGGGGGAAAATTCATTGCTCATTTTCCTGTCTGTTCCAGTGCCTAGGGCTCTTCTCTTAGTGCTGACATCACTACTTCTAGCATAGGGAGTCATGCACCAATTAAAAGGAATTAACATAGGTCCAGATTAATTGCATTCAGGCTGACAGTTTGCTCATCACCTTTATCAGAGTGACAGAACAAAGTGCAGAAATGCTCTGGCACTGAGAACACCATCTCCTTTGTTCTTGATATACACTCTGGCCTAGTGCTCAGAAACTATGACAATGTGAGAGCATGTAATGTGGTTTTCAATCTTGTTGTCTTGCCTGGTCTTATTTACCATAACACACACTATTGAGATTTCTGCTGTTTCTTTTTTCTGCCTTTAGACACTATTTGGAATGCTCTGCAATTCACATTTTATGAAAAAACTGTCTCCAGTGTACACTAATTTCCTCTTCTGCTTAGTTGATAAAAGTGATAGCTCCTAGTTCTTGGTCTTTCTACAGCTGATTTGAGTAGGTGGTCCCAAAACCCTGACAGGATCTAATTTCTTTCCATGGCTCAGGTAACCCAGGTATTTTTCAAGACACACAGATTTGGTTCAATTTGCATAATCAGCCAACTGAAACAACCTTCATAATTTGAAAAGGCTTGTAATATGATATTAATGCTATTTATTCAGCACAAGTAGCATCTGCCCCAGGGGAGTGAAGATTCCCATGTATGACTTCAGAGCTAGGGAGGCGAGAAGGATTTTTACTGCAAATAAGCTTCCAACAAGCCTCCAAACGTAGAATTTCTCTGCCTTAAACCTAAAACTTTACAGCTTTCCACAACTATTTTCTTCTCTCCAGATACTGGCAAAACTCACATCCCTATTTAGATTTTCTAGAACAATTAAGGTCTTGTAATTAAACTCACTGGGCTATGATTCCTATGTCCCCTTTTTCTTTCCTGCAAGTATATTTGTCCTTTTGAAACCTCACCTGTCCTCTATGAGTTCTCCAAATTAAATGAAAATGGATCCAATTAACCAGTTCACTGAGCATACCATGTTAAATTCATCTGTCTGCTGATTTGAATATGCTCAGATTCTCCTGAAATTCTTTAACAAGCGTTTTCCTGATCTGTGACTTTCCCTTTTTTCCTGTCAGCTTTATCAAAGCTCCTGCTGTGTTCATTACTGAACATTGAGGCAAAAGTAACAGTTAAGCACTGCAACCTTCAGAAGCTTCTCCCAAAGGACAAACTGGACCTGCACTTTCATCAGCCCTAAAAGTAGTGTATTGCTTATATAAAATACATTCTGCACTATTCTCCACAAACAGTGGATGAGGACTAAACACAACTGTTCTGTACAACCCATCAGTTTTGGTTTACTTGAATTACCAGCTTTCAAAGCCTAGTTTGACTCTATAGTGACCCTTCAATTAAATAGGAAGCACCTCATAAGGTTGCCACTGGTTAGCTGACACATAGGCCTGTTCATTGTAGGAGGTCCTCAGATGGTTTCCTAGAGCTATTAATGTGATTAACTCTGAACCAGTGCTTAAATACAGCTGAGATCTGTATCTTTTTCAGTTTCCTTTTTATGTACTATTTCCCAGTTTATATATTTTCTTAGTCCAAAGGACTGATGGACCGTGATTATGCTCAAATGTAAAAAATACCATCAATTTACAAAATGCTTCCCTCATGTGATCTTATCAGCATTTTCTCACTTAGGAATGTCTTACAAACTTATTTCAAAGATAAATATATCAGAATACAAGCACAGCCATAACCTCAGTAAAGCATTGTACATCAAAAGAATAGCACTATCCTGACAAACAAACAATCTCATCAAAATTCTGTCAAACCATTTTGATAAAGGAGAAAAAAAGTACATGAAGTATATCAAAGTGCAAGTACATTTGTCTTTCAAATGACAGCCCATGTCCTGAACAGTATAAGCAGCAGTACTGCAGTAAGCAATATTTCTGTTGCACAAAAAACCTACTCTTACTGCTTACTGAAAGCTGGACATCACAGAAAACAAGAGCCCTGTGTCTGAAATCACTTCTCCTTTAAGGGGAAAATTTTGCCAATAGCTTCTTGGGCATTCAAATACATTTACAGTCATGCAATCACAAATTAGATAGTCCAAAACTGATGGTTATTAAATCAAGAAGATACTACTGCAGTAAACAGAGGAATGACTAAATGTCAAAAGCACCAGCAAGTATTTCAGCCATACAACTCTTACTCTAGAAAGCTTAATCCTTGCAGACAAGTGAACAGGAATAGAAATGTTAACCAAAAAATCAGCATGAAATACTGACAAACTTTTGGCTTGAGTAGTTTTAGAAATATCTGAGAAACTATATAAACTGTACTTCTCTAACTTTTTTTTCCTCTTGGAATACCTATGTTGCACTACCATCTCTTTCCTCTACTTTTGGTAGTTGCAGCTACAAGGAAAGCAACAGCTAAATATTACTAAACTAACTGAAAGTGAACTCTCATATTTGAATTAAGAAACTGAGAAGACAATGTTTCCCCACATTGTTCCTCTAGAGCACAGGCTTCAGCACAAACTACTTGTTTTGTAGCTGTTCACCTCATGACACAACAGGTGCAATTTGAATTTTAGTACTACCATGTTGAGATTGGTCTCCTAGCAAGAGGAAACCCCCTTCCAATTGCAGCAGAGAAGAATCTATTTCTTGTTGTACGGAAGTGTCAACTTTCCTATGATGCCAGATTCCATTTTCATGCAACACATTGCTCCAACTTTGCAACTTCTTAACAACTAAATACTCAAATTCCCATTTCTCCAACCAACAGCCAAGGCACAGAACACAGTTACATTTCATTAATATAGCACAATATCCAACAAAAAAATATTTTCACATCAATATTTATTCTAACTCAGCAAGTGTGTGCTTACATCTTTTCTTGTACAGGATTATATTAAATTTGGAGGGGCAGAGGAAGGAAGGAGGTATGTAACGATGTTCAAGAAAAAAATTATAAATATCTGTTAAATTAATCCCCTACTTTATAAGCATATTTGGAAACAACTATTTAAAACACTAGTTAGATTGTCATTACTCTTAATGGCCTTTGCTTATGCTTATTATTTCCTGCATATTAGCCCTCACAGTTTGTCATTATCAATACACCATTTTACTAGATTAATAAGGGACATGAAATTCCCCTTCCTCATAACACAGAGCTCTATTTTCCCCTCAGTGTATTAGTTAACTAAACAGTCTGTTAACCAGCTGCTAATCTCCTGTGACAGCGTGGCAGTCTCCCACGAGCTGCATACAGTATGACTAATTACACCACAGTGCTAATGTGATGGAGGGAGAGCAAACAGACTTCAGAAGCTGAGCAACCTCTGAAGCTGATGTGCTGCGATTCCTGGAGCCCTGCTGCACAAAACACTGAGTACACAGGGCACCAGGCAGACATCAGGAAATCTCCTCGGCCATACAGCCACCTGTAAAAACCTACGACTGGAAATCAGAGCTGCAGCAGTCACACGCAGAAATTGCAGAAAGCTACAGTGACTTGCGTATTGTCAGATCACCTCACTAAAGCTCTCTGGGTAGTTATCCTAGGTCAAGAGTTCCATTACAAAGGATAACTGTGCCAGCCCTAACTGGCACTGCCTCTGAATGAGCATAGATAAATGCTCTCGGGAAAAGGGCAAGTTGCTTATAATCTCCCATTATTCATGGGTGCTTTACCAGCTGGCAGCAGTGGATTAACAGGTATTCACTGCAAACGCTGATCTTTAGGATTCACTGAGGTGAAAATAAAGGGCTCAGCCATGAATTTCTGACTCTCTTCATCTTAAAGTTAAATATATTTAATAGCAGCTGTGCTAACACACTGAGAGCAGCCACAGCTTCCCTCGTTGAACTTGATCATGATCAGCCCTTCAGATGCAATAACTGAACGGTTTAATTGTTAAGAGCAATGGCTAACAAAAGGCTTTAGGTTGTGGCTTGTAGAATAGATAAAGATGAAAGCACATTGGGGAAGTGTAACAAGTAGATTTCTGTATTTCATAATAAAAACCATTTTTTAGGAATGACCGCCACTCTCTACCAACCCAGACACAGGCCCTGAAACACTGGAAGGAAACCTACATTTGTTCTTAAACTCTGCTTTGGGCTCACAGTGGAGGGGAAAAAGATAACCCATCTCACACACTTCTAAACATGCCATTACAGAACATCAACATGAAAATCCCCATAGACCAAATTTGGACTCAGCACAGTTCAGTCCCATCCGGAGTGGGAACTCTAATTACTGGGGGGGGGGGGAAACTAACCAAAAAAGAGATTTGATAAGGCAGATCTTTTTGCAACACTTGACAGAAAAACGTTTAAAGCAAAGGAAGTAATCTTCACATAGTATATAAATTAGTCTGTTTGCAAGAAAGAATTCAATAAGTTTTATTCTTCAATTATGCTCTTTGACAAGATCAATCTCCAAGGAACATTTAAACAAGGATCTGTGGTAGAAAGATGTCATACTGTAGGGGTAGCAAATTAATTAGTATTTTCATTGCTAAATTGCTAATTGACACAGGATAAGAATGGGAATTGTAATGTATGTGACCATAGCAGTCTTGCAAAACAACCACAGAATGTTTTCAATTACTAGCTAATTAAGAATAAAGTTCAAAAATTTACAATAAAAGAAACTACTACTTTATGTTATTCACACATGAGAGCCTGACTATTAACCCACAGTAAATGGAACTATGACAAAAATTTCAGTATAAACAAAGACAATTTCAGGCACTCACAAAATTATAAGTAGACCCCAAAATAACAACTGCGTAAGCTTTAAATTCCTGCATAATTTAGGATATTTTTCACGTGTGATAGCACAGAAGGACTTAAAGGTTGAGTTTTTAAGTTTTTACTCAAAAATAGAAGAAATACTGTTTATGAATGAAGTCTCAGATCCCCCAGTCTTCACTATGAGTATTTTTGCATTGCCCTCGTGGGAAAAGACTCAGGCCTTGCAGTTAAATTAGAGTTCCTCTAAGTATGACCAAATTTGCATCCCCAGTGGCCAACTCACTGGCTTCTATTTCAACACTTTCAAAGAGCTGACCAGGCACATGACTTTCAAGTGCAGTTAACCCTGCTGAGCTTCATCAGCAGTCACACAACACCGTGAGCACTTACCCAGCACAACCCCAGGCATTGCTCCTGCTGTCGGTGGGAGCTCTGCCATGAGCTACAGCAAAGTCCTGCTCCACACTTCCAATCTTCTCGGCAGAATCCCTTTTTCCACAGGCAAAATGCAGACACTCATGCTCAGCAGCCTTCACCCCCGCCTCAGACTCTCCAGAGGTACCTCAGCAAGGCCAAAGCCTTCAGCTCTCTGAAGCCCAGGGATATGTCGAGGAGCACAACCTCCCAGCCCCTACAAGCTTCCACTCAGGCTCCAGCACTGGTAAAGCTCACTTCAGTCCTTTCTCAAAGGCAGCCTTGTTTAAACTGAACAAAGGGAAACAAGGAGCAGCAGAACACTGGTTATCTCTCACCAAGCTGAGCACACACACCTGTTTTACCTAATGCTCAACTGGGCTCAGCTGAGACAAACACCTGTGGCGAAGGCAGGGTGACTCGCTTGCCACTAAGCCCTTTGCTAAGAGCACTTCAACAGAAATGCAATAAAACAAGCCAATGAATGCACCAGATTCATAAAATGACACATGGATCACCTACTTTGTCCTCATTTACTATATATCAACATCATCTACTGAAAAAATAAGCATTGAGTCTAAACTGTAAGTGCATGGAAGATTGAAGCATAACAGGGAGAGCTGAGTAGCAGAGGTAATGAAAGCACTTGCATTTCATCTCATGTCAAAGAATTAGCAAAATAGAATATGAAGATCAGTATTCTACAGTTCATAAAAGTCCCCTTAGCAAAGTCTTCATAAATAATAGCATTAATGTAAGTGCAGACTATTGACGAGAAGAAATTAAGGATTGATCTGGCATGGATAAAGAAGTGCTTCTAATCTTCACAGTCTGTAATTCCATCAGGCCACACTCCCTAAAATATTAATTGGAACATATGATATGAAGGACAAAAGAAATTGTCTCCTCCCCTCTACTATCCATGCAAAATTACTTCATACATCATATTCTCTGTGGTTTTAAATTAATCTGGCATTGGGGCCCAGAGCTTCACAGTCCTCACTGATAAAAAGAAAAATAAAGGAAGTGGACTTAAATTTTCCTTTGCTCAATTTCATCTGGTATCAGCCTTTCCATATCTATGAGTTATCGAGAAGACAGAGCCAAGACTCCTTCCAGAGAAGTATAGCAGGAGCATGTTAGGCATAGGACAGATACTGAAAAAATAACGGGCCAAAGTACACAAAAGGCTGTGCAATCTGCACCCTTGGAGACAACCAAGACCCCACTGAACACCCTGGTCTGACTCTGCCTTGAGTGGGGTGGACTGGAGACCTTCCTCAGGTTCCTCCCAACATATGATAATATGGTCTCATTCATCTTGTTGCATTTATGGACTGAAATAATGCTGACTACTTTCTTCTTTCCTGCATTTGTTAAGTATCCTGTAGGCAGTGGCAGGGGCAGGGAGAGAGATCTGCATAGATTTGCAAAATTCAGATGGGAGAATACATCTGAATGACCCATTCCATTTGTCCACCAGCCTGTCTTCCAGCTTCCCTACAGAGACAGCTCTGCAGCAAGACTGACTGTTCATCCTGGTAGTCTTCTGTGGCTGAAATGAGTCCTTGTCAGGAATGAATAAGACATGCTCAGTGTTCCCAGCTCTCACAGCATATTTGAAGCCTGAGCCCCTAAAGGCACCTGCGGTTCTTAATGTCCACTCTTTTTTTCCACAGAGCATATATGTAAGTCCACAAAGCTCTAACTAGTTCCAGCTAAAAATATCAGCTCAGATCCCTTAAAATATATCCAGCATGCACTGATTTCATTTGGCATCTTAGGATTTCGGTACCTGACTCACAAATACTTAGAGTTTGCAGTAGTAACATTTTCCAAACATTTTGGGTTAGGAGACCCACCTAGCATAATATATACAGGCAGAAATGTGAAGGGGAACAGACAGAAGGGAAAGAAACCCAGGCAAATATCAACTATGCACAACTGCAGATAGACAGGGGACGTATAATTCATATGCAAAATGTAACATTATAGCAACTTAATTTGGCTTTGAGTTTATAAGGCAATAAACAAGCCCTGAAAAACTCTTCTGAGAAGCATCACCACTCCCTTGGGCTGAGGTCCTGCCATTTATTTGCCAGAGGACTTTATTGTATCATAAAGCAAAAGCCTAGTGAAGCACAAGCAAAGTATTTCTTGCTCTGTAAAACTGTAATATCACACACAGTTATTTACTGCATGGTAGCCCCATTATTTTCGGTCTCCTCCCAGTGTTAGATGTTGGCATTTGAGGAAAAGAGCATTGCTGTCCCAATTAAAGAGAAACTGCCTCTTTTCCTTTACAAAAAAGGATTGTCCATAAGGACGTTCTGACTGCTACACAATTTTAACATTCTGGCCACTCCATTTAGGTGATGTCTGAGTGGAGAGCAGAGAAGACAACATTACCAGTTCTCAAACTTTGATACAATCAGAAGTCAAGCACATTTAATGCGACAGATTAATTCCATAGCATGATCAAGCTAAGGATCTGAAGTGCTCTGTCTGGGTGGAGAAACCATTAATTAAGTCAAAATCACAGTCTCAGGCAAAGAGACTAAGTTATGAAAATTACATAATCAGAACAAAATTTAATTGACTGACTCTAGGGCAGGACATGCTTGGCACACAAGTTTGTATAAGGATTTGGGGTTTTCTCAAAGAGCACCATTGGGTTCATATTCCTATTAGTGTATTAGTACTGGTGTATTAAGAAATGCTTTATTATCTTCTAGAACCAATAACGTGGGATCCATCAGCACTGGCAGATAAGAGCGCTGTCTTTTAGCTTTAATAATGAAAATTTTCCCAAGCAAGGAACTGTAATTTCAGTTCCATCTTCCTCTCTGTGCTTGTATGTATGCATACCTTAGGGAGAGGGATAGGTAACTGTTCTGTCAACATGCAGCACATGTTTTCATTTCAAGAAAATCTCAGATTTTGGAGGCCATATTATGGAAAGAAAAGACAGGAATGGATGTGAATTAAAGCAGAAACACAAGAAATAAGGGAAATCTGAAGAAGGAATGACTGAAATAACACAGATGATAAAGAGTGTGTCAAAGGAGCAAACATCATCACTAGGGAAGCCTGTGTTCCAGGCAACAGGCCTTGCTGGAGCCAGGCTGGTTTCCCATGTGTGCAGAATCCATGAAAGACAGTTCTGTTCCAAAATAATTCAGTTGAAGCAGTCTGCTGGACCTTTGTTCCCATAACAACAGCAATTCACTTCTCTAAATTCTATGGGTTTGGCACTGTGATGAGAAATATTCTCTTCTTTCATTAAAATACTGGGTAAAGCACAGTAAGATACTAAACATCTGATCAATTTACTATACTTCAGAAACATTCACTTTCATTTTTCTTTGGGAAATAAAGAGCATTTCTGTCTTGATCGATATCAATGAATTCTTCTTGGCACTATTACTAATTCACACAAACAAATCTATGTACCATGGACTATATAAGTTCATTCATACTAATAGTCTCTGGCCAGAAGATACTAACAAAGGAAAGAAGGGGAACGTTGTTATCTCCATTTCACAGATAGAAAGCCTCTCCTGAGAGAAGAGTTTCCAGTTTTCAGTTGTGAGGCCTGAGTTTTTATTTTCCCTAAAAGGTTTGCATTTTGCTTGAGCCTTTCAGCTTCCATAGCCATCCTAAATACAGAATATTAATTTTGAAACTCCAGTTTAACATCTGGTCCTAACTATACATGTTTTTCCCTTGCAGTATCCTCGTGCCAGTAGTCCCTTAATAATTTATTCCTTTAGCTCATATCCCATCAACAAAGCCTCTGGCACATTAGCTGAGAAACCGTACACCTTTTTTCAATAGGTACATAAATAACCCTTTTATGTGCAGCCATAGCAAAAACTACATACCTTGCACTTTATGAGCACAGAACAACTGTAAAAGAAAATGGATAAAATTTTAGCCTCATTGATGTCATTGCCAAAACTTCTTACTGATTTCAATATGGCCTGGATTTGTTCTAGGTTCTCAAATTTTCACAGGAGAATGCTTGCAGGTGAAGGATTCCAGGCTGTGGTCCCTAACCCACAGAGTCAGGTCTGTGGAGAGGTCATGGAAGGGACATTCTTCTTTTTGTTTTCACATGATAACTGCTTGAAATTCTTACACCTTCCTTTTGTCTTCTTCCTCCAGAAAAAGAGTGAATGACCTTCTTGTCTATACAATGTCATTTACTTTCCTGGGCAGCCAATGCCAGTAACAGTCTAAAGAAGCAACCTGTCTCAAGAAACTACAGATTTTATGACTCTTCAGGAATGAGATTTTTGCTCTGCAAGTTTTGAGAAGAAATAGATCTTCATCTATGTTTCTGTGCTTTTTCCCCCAAAACCTCTCCGAGTTATCCTTTACTCGTGTCAGCAATATGCAGTTTAAGGAGTCAGGATGTTCTGTGTTTTTGCACTTCGGTACTCAGGACTAGAGAGAGGGAGGGAGAGAAAGGGACTGAATTAAAAATAAAATAATTCTGGATTTTAAAAAGACCTAAAAATGTAAGTGAAAATAAGTTTTATCTGCAAACATGGATTTTAAAATAACATTTCATTATAGTTAGTCAAAACAACTTGAGTGGTTGTAATGTCAAGTAAGTGGGGCCAGATCAGATTCCTCCCTCTCCTTTCCTTCCCCTTTTCCTCCCAGCTAATTTGCTTATGGATTAGCAAATTAGCTAATCCATAAGCAAATGGACTATTTGCCTAGCAAAGCACTAGGCAAATAGACCTTCCTGTATGAGGTTCAGGAGAGTATAAAGAAATTTTAATCTCAGGAAGCACAAATGCAGAGTAACCTGCTTCTTGGGGTGGCAAGCTGGAATGGTTCACACAGAAGAGGATTAAGTTCTCACAGAAATACAACACTCCAAAGCACCTCCAGAGTTTCTGAGTCTCATTCCCTGCTGTTGTATATCTTCTACTAGTAAATTTATTAAGATCCATCACAACGTGGTTTCCATTTTTGCTCCACCACACAGTAGGAAACTCACTGCTTCAAAGGTTTGAAATAATTCTCTCTTTCTTCTAGCACCAAGAGGGTCTTTGAGGTTAAACAGGGGGAGAGAAAGAACTGCTAACATAATAATGGATTATTACCGCACCACCTCCCAGCTTGCATTTGCTGGGCAAGCCAAGATTTTGCAGCCCCTGTTTATAAAGCTGTACTCCAGTCCTCATCGCCTCTTAAAATCTGTTCATACAGTTGGATATGGGTGGCCAGCTCCCCAGGCCTGGGGAAATGTCACTGGTGCCTGAAATCCATTGCAAATCTGGTGCAAACCTATTGTAGCTACCTCATGAGCTAAGTATACCAGAAATGTGTCCTGACCTGCCTATTAAGATCAGACTGTCTCAGAAAAGAAAAAGATTAATGAGAAGACAGACAATGCAGTCCTGAATTTTAACTCTGTAAAGCAGCTGAGTACATAACAGGCTCACAATACTTGATAGTATCTTTTAACATTTGTATCATGAAAGATTGAAGTGATGCCTCCCAACATCACTGTACTTTTAGTAAGACTTGGTCATAGAAATCTTCAGCAAAACAAATGCATTCACCAGTGTCCAGGCAGATAGACACTGGGCTAGATTATGCACAAAAAGCAAAATTCAACATCACAGTTTTAACCAACAAGGAAGAAAAAAGTCACTTGGTGTTTTGATAATGGTACATAGATAAGTAGGACATACTACAAGAACAAAGCAGATTTTCGTGGCTGAAATCTGCAAGATTGATTTGTGTACCCATGGCAGTAGAATTATATAAGCAAGGCTTAATGAGCAGAGGTTGCATCTTCTTTAGACCAACTAATATGGTGGAATTGAATAAACTATCAGGCACCTTTTTCTGGGTCTGAAAACACAATTTACTAAGTAAATAAAAGCTGCATGAAGTTTACAAGTGGGAAAAAATATGTAAAGAAAATCAGGCCTACCAATCTTGGTAGCACCTCTTCAAAAGTGCAAGTAGCATCAAAAAGTAAATTCCAAACCAGCATCTGTTTGCTATGCAATCTTCTATAAGGGTTTTCCTCAACAGATCTGTGGTGACCATTGAATTAAAAAAGAAATTTAAGGACCTGCCAGGCAGCCAAATTAATTTTGTTATTGGGACAAGGGAAAAAAAGAATGGAAAACAAACAAATCCTTAGATTTGGACTAGATATATGGAAGAAGTTTTTACAATGATAGTGGTGAAACACTGGAACAAGTTGCCCAGAGAAGTCATAGATGCCCCATCCTTGCAAGTTTTCAAGGGTTGGATGGGACTCTGAGCCACCTTGTCTGCTTGAAGGTGTCTCTGCTCATTGCAGGGGTAGTTGGAATATGTGATTTTAAAGTCCCTTCCAACCCAATATATTCTATTATTCTATGAACTTCTCTCTTTTTTTTCATCTCAACATCAGTAGGGAAAGGCTCTGGGCTTCATTTCAATTGTACCTGATACTGCAAGAGGCAAAGTAAAACATCTTTTGTCACACTATTGCATGAGCTCTGCAGCAGCAAGAGGGAGAAGGGATCTTCCAGGAGACAATTCATATCTTAGATTACCTGAATCACACTGAACTGCTTTCAACCGCTGGAAGGCTTTTCCTGCCACTGCAAGGCAAGTTTTACCATCTCTAGCTAAGGATTCGACTTCAAATGACAGATTACATTTCTGCCATATTTAAACATACATATAAACTTTGTACGTTTCTCCTTTGCTTACCTTAATCTTGTATGCCTTGACAAACTGCACCTTCTTAAAGGAAAGTACTACATATTAAATCCTAACTTCATAGCTCTATTGCAGACACATTTTGTGAGATTCTGATTCCTGTATTCTTGTACCTTCCTCTCTATATTCAGAACAATCGTTATCACTTGAACAATGTCCATAGGCACACTTTTTCACCTTTCACTGTATTGAACTTTGGGACCTGATTGTGAGACCTGAGATCTATTCAGCCCTTTGGTATTATTTTAACCTGAATAAACAGCTACCTTATAGTGCTGGCATCAAAAGCAATTCATCCCATTATACTACACACAGACATAACACAAGCGTGTCACAAACTGCCCTGTGAGGGAAGAAAACAAAGCAGCATAAAACATGGTTGAATTGATGGATGGATTTTGGACCAGAGTGCATATCAGTGATAAGAATTATGATTTTACTGCTGTATAAATATTGTAATATGCACTATCAATTAAAAATTTCCAATATTTTCTCAGAGAGCTGATAAAAATTATTAAGCTTCAGGCCCATTTCAGCAACGTTTAAATGAAGGTGGAAACCTACAGCATGAATCAATCTTCTGGCATAGTCACCTAGGATTTAGGAATATAACTCTAGTAATTTTTTTCTTATCTTACAGAGAGCACTGTAGAAGGTATTTCAATTTCTTGTGGATAACAATCTATCAAGATAAACCTGCTCAGGACATACCCTGAATACAAATGAGGCAGCAAGAAAACGTAAAGGAAACATGAATTTTTAATTAACCCTGTGATGGTTCACAGATCCTGAAGCTCTCAGTCTGAAGACAAAGATCTTCTAAAGTTTTTACTCAATTTATGTGCTTCTGTAACATAAAACATCAGACCTATTAAAACCCACTATAGGATATTTGTCGATTAGGAAAGTATTGAGATGAAACTCTTCTGGTACAGTGTAGAGCCAGAAATTCCTGGATCAATAATACCAGTTCAAGCCAGGTATTGCAGCCCAGCCCCTCAAGGCACCAATCAAGGTGCAACTCCAGCTGCCTCTCTACCGCATCAGGTTTAAATATCCCACTCTAAACCTAACATCCTGCCATGAAGTAGCTGGTCTGTGGCCACAGGCTACTTAGTGTTTTACTTTCAGAACCACAATTCATCTGCTAAAGTGAGATCACCAGCCCTCTTAACCTAGGGTGGCAGAGACAGCAGTTCCATCTTGCAGCCATCAGTTTTCATATGTAAAGGGCTGAAGCCTATGACCAGAGGTCAAGAAAATCAAGAATTTCTCAGTGTCTGTGCTCTGATGAAAGATTTCCATATGACAACCAAAAGGACTCGTAAAAGCAGCACAGCAAGACAGTGGCTTGGGTGCAAACACGGGCCAGAAAAAAAGCTACCAGAAAGTTCAGAGTAACACCCTGCAGAGGGGTAGCCAACAGAGATGTAGAGCTACTGATACAGCCATCATGAATACACTGCCTTTGTTCTTTATTTCCAAACAGAAACACCTTGGGAAGAGGCCTGGGATCATTCCCCTCCTGGAGGCTTGGCTGCCTGTGCTCAGGGCCAACCTGGAGGCAGGACTGCCCCTCTCTCCTGCTATCTCTGGAGGGGCTCCAGAGAGTGCTGCAGGAAGATCTCCTTCCCTCAGGAGCTGCTTTAATTGTGCCTGCCACGGGCACCATGGGGCCAGACAGGGACCCCCATCCAGGCTCAACCTGAGCCCAGCACCACTGTCAGGGAGGTGCCCACAGTCCCTGACTGCCCTGCTCCTGCCTGGGACCATGGGAGAGCCATGAACTGCCTGCCCAGCCGGGTCCTGACAGAGCCCCCAGAGCATCTGGTCCCCCAGGACCCAGCCCAGGGAAACACCAGCCCTGCAGGACCCTGACACTGAGTATTTTGCAAAGATTAGCAGAGAACCCTATTCAGAAAATACGAGGTATTTGGCTTCCTCCTCTATACATTAGCAACAGTAATCCCCTGAAGAATGAAAGACTTTTAAACAGTAAATTAATTAGCTGATAAATAGGTGCTTACAAACTATTATTTCTGACTGAAATTAATGTAGCAGCAGTATTTTGATAAATTCTAATAGGAAAAACTTGGAAGCTTCTTCATAGTATTTAATATGAGGAAAATTAAAGTGCTGGCATTTTTATGGTGCTCTAATTAACGAGAATCTAGAGTGAAATTCTCATACAAATACAGTACGTATTGTGTGACAACCCTATTAATACTAGAGAAGCTAATTATGATTAGTGCTATTACACTGAGTACTAAATGAATTAACAATAATGAGGCACTCCTAATACTATCATCACATCTGTGCCTACATTTTAATGGATAGGTTTCACCCTGATTAGAGCTGATAAATTATTAGCAGCAAACAAAATTATCCCTTCCATTAATCACTCTTTCTTTGCCCTGTATTCGGGAATCAAAGCTCATTTCTGAGAAAGAAGTGTTACTCATGAATACCCAATATATTTCCAGCCTTTATCAAACTGTTCTCACAACTGTTCATTAAAAGAAACTTCAATCATATGACACTATTTCTAGTCCTAAACATTTTAACCAGGGAACATCAACTTCTTTGAGCTTATTTACTAGGGTGCCAGGAATCTGGAGGTTTCCTATAAGTCACTGAGAAAAAGATAACCACGTTGCCATAACTTAGGAACCTGAATTGTGAAAAGGGCTGGTGGGGAAAAAACCAGGGAACTGCCAGAAGAAATCTGTATACAAAAGAAGAATAAATCTGAGCATGAGTGGATTGTTTTTATAATGGCAGTTGGATGAAAAGTACTTCCTAGAGAGGACAGCTTTTGTGTGATTTATTACTTCTTAATGTTCATCTCTACTTACCTGATTATTTCTATTACCCCTGCTGGCAGAATGCTGTTTCAATTGCTATCACAAAGTCAGCTAGTTTCATGTGATCATGGGATATCATTTGGATTCTTTCACTTCTGTACTGCTCTCAGAAACTCAATAGCCAGAGTACAACTAAGTGCTTCTTTAAAATCAGTTCACAATCAATGTAGCCAAGTGTTTTGTGATAATTTACTGCATTGGTTTAAAGAAGAAAAAAAAAATTGTTTTTTATGGTGAGCATTCAAAATCTATCTACTAACTCTCTGGAGCCTGAAATCCTCTTTGAGAAGAGGTTCTCTGTCTTCCAAATGCTATTACATCATGGCAGTAAGAAGAGCAGTACTTGCATAGAAGTACCCAATACATAAAAGTTCACAAAAATTCATGCAGAGTAGTTTTGTTGTGGGTTTGGTTTTGGTTTTTTTTCTACAGAGGAGTCAAATAGTATTCTGTCACTGTTTATGTTCCTGATTTATATTGACAAAGGTTATCAGGACACAGATTTTGCTGTTCACTATGAAATGATGCTCTTGCTAACTTCCAATTTCAGGCATATTAATGCCTTACAACATAGTGGAATACAATCTAATTAAAACTTGCAGTGTTTTCATTTGGGAAGGTGTTAAAGGCAATAAATTTTAAAGTGTAATCAGGAAGTAGCAGAGCTGGTTTTCACCTCACTTATACCTGTAGCTCAGTGGAAATAATAGTGTTATGCCAGTGTAATAACAACCCTTGAAAGAAAACTGAATTTTTCAGAAGACTTGATCCAAAGTCACAATCTTCAAATAGTGCCTTCCTTCTTGAATAAACCTGCTTATTTCACTGGCCTTCCCACTAAAGAAAAAAACTCTCACAGTAACATGAATACAGCTATCACAGTCTTTAAATGGTATGTTCTGCAGCCAACATTTGTACCAACCTATTTCACTGTACTGTCCACTTTAACAGACAGCCAGCTCTGGTTTGCAAATCACAAAATAATGCAGAAAGGATTTGTTCAGTAGCTCATCAGTACACATTGCAGTTATGGTCACAAATTTAGGATCAAATCTAGCAGCACATATTCAGATAAAACTTAGGGTGCTCCTATTGGTCTGGGTTCGTGAACTACTCAGCAATCAGACAGAGCTTGAGATTAATGTAGGATTTTAAGGACAGTAGCCAACAGAAGAAATAAATGTAGTATGTCTTTTTGCAGCACACGTTCCGAGGAGAAGAACTGTTACCCTGGAACAAATCCAAAGATTTGTTTGTCTACAAGAGCACCTAACATTAAATACTTGTGAAAACACCTTCCCCAGCACACCCAGCTACTTAAGTGCCTGCTAGTGCACAATTCCTGTGAGGGACTGATCTGCTTCTCTGCAGGCTGATATCTGAGGTTCAGCCTTTCTTAAACACTCCTGGCACTGTTTCTAGTATTTTTTCTTCACCTTGTTTCCTGCTAAGTTGTAAAGCAATTTGCAAGTACTTCCTCCAGTTATTCCTGAATACTTTTCAAAAGGAATTACCTTTGATAAAGAAAGGCAGAAGCACAGGTAGCTAGAGATGCACAATTTAAAAGAAGAAAAACATTGTTTGTTTTTTTTTTATTAAACACCAGAAAGATTTAATGTTTCTGATTGGAGAATTCCAGCAACAAAAGATATTATCAAGATTGACTGATAACAAAGGCATACAGACCACACTGTGAAAATCATGCACAGTTCAGTCTCTTAAGGTGTCTGATTCTTAAGCCTAACCATTTATTAAGTAAATTACAGTATTACCCTTGCTGGATCAACTAAGCCCATGCTGTTGAAACATTATGTCCAGTCTGGATTTCCAATTTCAAGTTAGAGATTGAAAAAGAGTTTTAGACTCTGGTAAGACACAAAAGAATGATTCAAAGGCTGCAAAATCTTATTTGAAAAGTGAACAACTGACAGAAGCTTTGAATATTTCATTTTTCTCTGAGAAATTTAGAAGCATGATGAGATCACAGTCTCGCATGAAGACACTATTTGCATAGAGAGGAGTTTAGAATAGAGCTGTTAAGAAGAGGTCTTGCTTTAATCTTTTGCAAAAAGGCATGCAGGATGTAGACAGAGGTAACAAACTATTTTAAGAGATTGTTAACAAAACAATCTATTTTATAGATCATTTCAATCTCGTAAATCAAGGTTCAATGCCTTCCAAAATATGACAATTTGGATGAAACAACATGCTCTGCACTGTATAGGAAGTACATTTTCCCAAAAGTCCCTTCTAACCTTCAAAACTAATAGTAAAATTAATGTTTCAGTGGGAAAAAGAGAAGCCACCTTATAATGAAAAATATTATCAAGTCCCAATCCAGCACATCAAATAAAAATACAGTTATAACTTCAGAGTTTCAATTATCTCAGCCAAAATACTATCAAGACGCTCTTCCAGCAGCTCAGTATCTACCCACTGGACAGTCATATTGTAAGAAACCAAGAGTTTAGAACTTAAGGAGAGGGGGGAAAAAAAACAGAAAAAGCATTGGAGAAATGAAGCATAAACCTGTGTCAACTCATCAGGGGGCCCAGAGGGACGTGGAAGTCAGAGGGGGACCATGCAGGAAACTAATAATGAGCAGGTGGTGAAACAGAGCTCCCAAGACATTCCTATTCCTATCTCAGTCTCTTTTCCCACAGCACACCTGGTAAGTACAGGGAAGAATCCTTAGTGCACACACTGGCAGGGTGGTAATACCCTTGGAGGGAAGAGATTAGTTTAAGTGATATACTTCTCCAAGGACATTTCATATTCTGAACTTTTTAGAGAGAAACAACCTTATACAAGAGAGAAAAAACCTACTGGCGTCATCACAGGGAGTTCCTGTTTCTTATTCAAAATTAACTGATTGTGATTTGTGCTGGAGACTAAAAGTTAGAAGAGGTTTATTTCAGCTAAAAAGAGAAGACAAATCAAAACATAATGATTTATATGTGGAGGGTGATACAGAGTCACCTTTACTGAAGAACAGAGTGCACAGTACTCATCCAAATCTTTTAGACAAAACCATCCAGCTAGTGGGCTCCAGTTCTGAAGAACAAGTGCAGAGTATTTGAGCAGACAGCAATGCAATGTCCCTTTCTCCAGGCACATACACAGGATTTAGTCTAATACACCCATAAAGCCCTCACTAAGTCCTTTTTTGTGCAAGGGGTTCCTTTTCATGTGTACCTGGTACCAGACAAACATCTTCAACTGCATGTCAAGGTTCAGCTCACATATGGATCATGCTAAGTCTTATTACAACTGACTATTTCTTACAATGATGATGATGTCTTAAACCATAGTAACAAGATTAGTTTCTATCACAGCATGAGTGAAAGTCAGTATTGCCTTCTAGCTCTGCGTTTATAAAAGTGTGAATCTCAAAATGATGTTGGAGCATCTGTTAGAATAAACCATTAAGTAGAGCTGCTGGAAAAGCATATTTAGCCTACAGAAATTTTCAACACATCATAAGTTTAGTGTATACAAAATGACACATTAGGACTCATGAAAAGAAAAACTGATGGCCAGTTATATGTATAGTGATTGACCTGTAAAGCACAATTCCTTGCAGTTGGTTTAGTCCTTGTCTAGACACTTCTCACAAATGCATTGATTTGCAGATTCACTGCACACCTTTGCTTCCCAAGGAAACCATGATGGTTGCACAGTTGTTGTCATGCCAAAGCTACACAGTTCAAGTTGTATGAACCTTTCCTCTCTACTGAGATGATCAACGTGAGCACACAGACACCAAAAGTATATTAACTGTTCATTACAGAACTCTCATTCTATGCACTCCTTAGAGATGTAAACATCCAATAATACTCTTTTCTTAAGGATTAATAGACCCTCAGTATTCTTCCCAAGTTTATGGATGCTTTCCAAAACCGAAGATCATGATGGCAGAACTTATCAATTTGTTCACCAGCCTTAACTAACAGATACTGATATATCTCTCACTCACAGTCTGCCCAAGTGGCACATAAGACATTGTTCATGAAGTACCATAACACTCTTCCAGCAGTTCCAGTGCCCTTAGTTTTAAGATACTTCTTATTCAGAATCTTTTCCTCTAGCAAAAAGGAGACACCGTGCTGCTGATTTTCTGTCTGAAGATTTAAGTCCCCTCCTTCATTAAGAGCTGGACACATCTACACTAATGGTAGATCAGATTGACATTCTAGTACAGCTGTGGATGAATGCCAGTGCTGAAACGAGTCCTGTGAGGCATCAAACAATTCTTTTTCTCCTAATATTCCTGAAGTATTGCATTTACAAATACATCAAGACTTTGATAAAGTTTTTTAAAGTAAAAAAAAATTTTAAGTTACTAGAGACTGTTGAAATAAGTTAATTTTTTGTACATAAGATTGCATTATATTTTATAATTATTGATCTATATTTAAATATCATTTCTTAATTTTTCCCATAACACTAATATCTTGGTCAAAGCATTTATTCATTGTTGTGCCTTTTGGAATGAGTTTGAGTTTCTGCAGCATTACAGTATAATTTTATCCCATGTTTAACATCAAAGTTTAGGTAATTTCCCTTTTAGCCTTTTAATGACTTAAGATACCACATCTGTCTCTGATGATAATGACACTCCTTTTAACATATGAAATTAAATATGTATGCATTTCATTGTTCTGCATTTAATATCAAGCACATGAAGGTAATGCTGTCTTATTTCAACTTTCGACTTTTATAAAGGACTAGTTCTTTACAAACTCTTTAATTCATTAAAATTTTACCAAATTCCATTAGAAGAGTTCCTCGTTTTATCCAAATACTATTCATCCGGATTTCTAATTTCATTTTAATAACTCCTCTTTTAAGATTGCAAGAGCTATGTCATACGTATCTATTACATTAACATTTTAAAAAGCCTGAAATGGAGGATGGTTAGGAGCTTTTTTCTGCTCTATAAATACATTGGAAGAAAAAATACTCTCCTTTTAGTCTTATAAATTACTCCACGTTAAACAAAGAATTTTTCTTCCAAACACTTAACTTGTACATCAGTCAGTCTCAGATTTAGATGACTGAAAAGAACCAAAATATATTATTTGCCTGCACTGTATGTACACTTTGAAATGCATAATTTGGGAAATTAAACCTTCCTTCCTTCTTATCCTTACAGAGGAGAAAAAAAGGAAGACGGAACATTGCAACATATGGTTTTTGTGGATATTTAATGAAAAACAAGCTGTGACCTTGGAAACAACACTTCAGTGAACCAACATAGTTATAACTGACTATTTCCCATGCTGTGCCCTTTAAACATATGTCAATTAAAAATTAAAGCTGCCTTTTCACAGAAAAATCTGTTTAACTCATTGTCTTTGATTTGCTGTTGTTGTTATTGTTCTATCACAATACAATCATCACAAGAACACAAAATCTTTGCAGATACAGTTAGAACTATGTTATACTGCAACATTTCCTCCCAGTCCTGAAATCAAGCCATTCTTCTAAGTGTCTGGGAACACATTTCACTGAACAATGTCAAGTAGTGCCAGTTGTTAGAGACTCGTTTCTCGGAATGTGCAAATTGCACAACACAACAAACTACTGCATTGCTGTGGAAGATGCACCACTTCATGTAGCGAAGTTTCCTTGTCTAACACCACCCCTGATTGAGAAGTAAAGGACCAGTGAATATAAGTTCAGCTGCACCAAAATCTTGTGATCCTACTGAATTGTTCCAATGCCAAAACAGGCTCAGCCCACTCACAATTCCACATACACCATGACACACATCATTAAACTGCAGAAACAGATTTTTCCTGTCAGAGTCAGAATCAGGTTTTTTGGAATGTACAGGTTTGCTGCAATTGCTGGATTATTATGCATGGCATCTTACATAAGACTTGAAGAAATTATACATGAATAAGGAATAATTTTAAACCATAATCTTAACAGACCAGTATCATGTTTCTTGTTCCTATTACAACTTTATGGTTATAACACCATAGCTTCCTATAAATCAATTATTAATAAAAGCTATTATTATTATTTTTCATTTTTCAGTAGTACTAGCATGTGTGCAATAATATTACACATCGCTAGCTAAATTTTCCACCTCAAAATTGTTTGCTTGGTTTTAGTGGAACATGAAAGAGCAATGCACACAGCTGTGTTTGAGTAAGTGTGTTTGAAAAGAAAAATGACTGGAGCTTGCAAGTTAAAAAGCAAGTAAACTGACTTGATACATTAAAAACACAGAGGTCCACTATTTTTATTTGCAGACTGTTGAAGAAGAATTTTTTATTGTTGATTTTTTACCATAGTTCAGCTTCAAGGATTTCTGATTTTATTTTACAGAACAGAGATTTCTAAAATTGATTTTGAAGCATAATATGGCCTCAATAGTATAAGACTTTTTTCAGTACTGCATTGTAAAATCATAGCAAAGAAATGGTAGGATAGCACAGATACATGTATGAGAATTATATGGTAATGAATTAATAAGCTTCAGCACTGTTTAATGGTTTAGTTCTGCTCAAGGACAGAGTAAAATGAACTAATTGGGGGAATAGAAGATGAATAATTTCTAGAAAAAGACTGTGACAATACAGTATCTCCCGTGGAAACACAAAAACTGGGAAAACATTACAAATTCACAGACTTCAACTATTCTGCAGCTGATGTTGAGCAATAGATTCAGATGGTCCCTCTGAACACTGTACACCACCCTCATCAAAGACCATTGTCTGTAAAAGCAAAAAATAAGCAGCGATCAGAGGGAGTAACATAGTCTTTCTAGATTACTTCTGTCAATAAATAGTCTGCAGATTGCTTCCATCCTTATGTTTCATGGATCCATTACTACAAAAATATGCTAAGCAAGAGCAAGCCCATAGTGAAGTGCGTTCTGGGCTCTGCAGTCACAGAGGACCTGCACAGGGCTTGCACAGAAACCTTGGAGGCAGCAGATCTGAGCAAGAAAAAAGTGCTTGCTGTCATAATATCTCAAATTCAGCTCAGAAGAAATTGCCCCTTAGAAAATGTGTGTGTTCCTTATCTCTCTGATACCTTAACTTCTTCCATTTTTAACCCCACTGACTTATTAAAAAAAAAATCTATCTTTGGTGGGTAGTTTTTCCTCAATGACCTTAAAAAACCGTACCTAGAGGTATTTTGGTCATTATCTGTGTTCAGAATTAAACACTGCTGCAGTTCATTTCTTGATGTTTTCCATTTTTTTAATAGTTCAATATTGTTCTTCGAAGCAATGCAAAAATCCCCTGGAGATAACGTCCATCTGAAGGACGTTAGGTGTGGAAGGGTAAGGTGGTAATGAAGAAGTAGTAAAAAATAAAACTAATCAATTCTCACCGTTTCATCTACTTCTAAACTTCGATAGTTTGCACTCTCTGGTCAGAGTTATTTCCCCTTAAGGGTGAGCCCTTGCATAGCAATATATAGAAAAACATCAGAAATGGTTTAACAGGAGAATCACTTGTCAGGTAACCCTAAATGGTCAAGGTTTCATCAATTCTGTGACAGCCAGTATCAGTTGAACCATAAGCCTTTTGGACTAGGTACTCAGATGACAGAAACCAGGGTTCATCCCATCACATTCCTGAGGCACTTTATACAAATTTAATTGCTGTTAACTGAACAAGGGATGCTCTTGATTTGGATATTATCATTTAATTGGTTTCAGTAGAGCAAGCACTGTTATTTTCAGATACAAATAAGATCAGAACAAAACCTTACTTATTAATGACTTCCCTACCTTGCTTTGTTAAGGAGCTCCAAATTAATTTATTGTTAGTTAATGGGCTTCTAAAATAAACAATTAATGGTAATTGTATTCACTTTTCTCAGACACTTTTCCAGATTAACCACATTTAGCATTTATGCTGCTTCTTTTTTACAACCCACTCAGCTACTTTTCACAGCTTTTTGGCAAAATTCTGCTGTCAATTAGCATAAATACTAAGCTTTTTCAGTGTTGACAAATTAATGAATGAGTGAGAAATTCTTTTTTCAATGAAGTAACTACAAAAAGTGACTACACTACACTTCATAGATTTCAATTGGAGTAGGAACAGTTCCTCTAAAGATGAGATCTTCCAGGTTGAAATTGTTGGGTAGGCATTTAGCTGGTTAACAAAGGGAGGCTTGAGTTCTTCACTACAAATTTTGCACAGCTCTCAATAAGCAGTTCTGACTGAATTTTCTCTATGCCTGGTATTCCAAAGCATTGCACTGCTGTAGGATAAGAGCATCCTTATTTGATAAGGCTTATTTATGAAAAGGAAACCAATTTCACCAAGGTCAGATGTTCACCTGATGCATGCACTGAGAACATCCAGAGTCTGACAAAGGAGTCAGTAACCATTGCTCTGGCATTTTCAGCTGGAAAGCAGCCCGTCCACACTATCACATTCAGAACACTGCACCTTCCTGTTCTGTCTCCAGCCCTTTATCCACTTCTGAACAAGAATCTTCAGGTAGGAAGTGTTGGTTTTATTTGTGCTCTGTATACTACAGGCAGAAAAATCCAAGTGGTAGTTGCCCCTCTTAGTTATTATTAGGAGTTTTTCTACTTGCACTGAAAAATGAATTATGGGCAGGAGGATCCATGAGATAGCTTGTTTTTAACTGAGAATGCATGATCTCAGTCTGTATTACTGGAAAATAGGAACTGACTTTGTATTAGCTGAAGTAGAAAATATAAAGCCATGATCACCAGATTTATTAGGTAGAAAAATTGTATAGAGTTATGAGATTTTTATTTCTTTTTTACCTGAGGTTAAATTGTAATGGTAACCATGTAACCATGATAAAGTAGTTACTGCAGAAGTGATATAAAAGTGAGTCAAAGTTTAATCCACAGAATAGCCTAACAATGCAATTTGAAACAAACCACTATGTATGGTTTATAGGAATATGTAAACTATGTGGCTTGCTTTAAAAAATGGTGTGGTCAGTGGAGCTGCTTTTCAAGTTTCTTCTACATGCATCGTTCTATTCAGGTATAAAAGGGAGGTTGAATTTGTGAAAGATATTGAAGTGCTAACAGATTTTGCTTGTTTAAGGTGTTTATTTTGGTGTTGTGAACAATAAGTGAAGAGTAGTGTTTTGTTTGGCTTCTGGTCAGGATCCCCAAAGACACAGGCACTGGAACAAAGCTGACCCATCCCTACCTTTCTAGGATTACAGGTCATACAGCCAGTTTGGAATTGTCAGGTTTAAACACTGTGGGAAAAGATTTCAGCCAGATCAAAAGTATCATGGTGCGGTGGATTGACCTGGGCTGGACACCAAGTGCCCACTGAAGCTGCTTCATCACTCCCCTCCTCAGCAGGACAGGGGAGAGAAAATGTAACAAAAAGCTCATGAGTTGAGAGAAGAGCAGGGAGAGATCACTCACCAATTTCCTTCACAGGCAGAACTTACCTGACTTAGAGGAATTAGTTGAAATTTGTTACCAATCAAAATCAGAGCAGACTAATAAGCTCTAAAACAAATCTTAAAAACACATTCCCCACACCCTTTTCTTCTACAGAGTAAAAGTGTGAAGAATTGTGATCAATACAGTTCTTCTACCTAGCAAGTTTATTTTCCTTCAGAATGGATTTATAGCATTCTTTTGTCTTCAAATCTTAGTAAATTAACAATGATTATGCATTCAGGTAAAACATACATAAGAATCTCTCTTTGTATATACTCTGTAAGATGAAGGTATCCTTCATCTTCATGAAATGAAAAGTTGCTCACAAAATTGCACTGAATGCATCTGTGAAACATTTTAGATGCAAGTTGACAAGTGTCTTTGATAAACTAACTTAGGAAGTCTTTTTTCCAAAACTAAAAGCCTATTAATCAAGTAAAAATCATATTTATTTTAATATAAAAATATTTCTTTGCACTGGCTTCTTCTCTCTCCCTCACTCTGATCTTAGAGATCAGAGTAAACTGTTGTCCATGTAGTTTATTTCCAACAGTGAGCTTTCAGTTTAGGTTTGTCTTGAAGCAAGGAGAAGGAATCTCAGAACAGTACTATGGGTAATTCCAGTTATTATGGGCTACTTCAGAGCTGGTGAAGCATTAAGGGATAGTGCTCAGATGTGAGAAGGGATTCAGAAATGGAGTTTTGTAGACTATCTTTTTGTGCCAAGCTCTGGACTGCCTGGGTTTTCTCTGTCCATCCACTTCTCTGGATCATTTCTGCAAATTCAGAGAACCTACAATTTCTTTCTACTCTCAGAGTTGGAATATGGGAAAGCAATGTAATTGAGATTAATGGCTGTCATCTTTCTGAGGAAGTAAAGCATGCTCTAAAATGCTTTAAACTTTTGAACTTTTGAAGCCAAAGCTCAGTATATGCTGTATGTATTTCCTTTTGCTGATGATATGAACATGTAACATGCATGCACCAGATACATACATCTACATTTAAGGACTTTTCATTTGCAGGGCAAATATTTTACCTGGGTACAGTAAGTTACATCAGCATAAGGATAAAGTGAGTAAATTAGCAAAACTAGGCTGTTGCATTGCTAATATCACTGTCACATACATCCTTGAAAGCGTGGAAGATTAAATGCCTCAAAACCTAGCTTCAAATTACAATTTGTATTGAAAATTGTTTAGTCACAGAAGTCTAAAATCATTGGTACTCAGACTGAGTCAGCAATAGCACAAGAGTGATAAGCTATGGGATGTGAGCATTGCCCAAACTAGGCAGCCAGACAGAAGATGGAGTGAAGAACTATATGGAAAATTACTTCAGTGCAAAAATCAAACCACAGGTGCTGCAAACTGCAACACTTCGAAGGAAAATCAGTTTGTTGCTTTAGTCTGCACAACACATTGGATATGACCCTGGAGATAATGCAAAGAAATTTGGGTATAAACATTGCAGAAAATTTGAGCATTTTGCTGAGTATGGTGTTGCTTCCTGTAAAAATAGGTAAATACAGTTACTGCTCCAGGCATGCTTATTTACTTCATACATAAATAGCCCAATGTACATTGTGTGAGGAACTTCTATTTCTGCTACATCAGAAGGACGGACACAGGTGATTGGTTCATGTCAAACAGCAGCTCCATGGTCTTTTGATTACCTGAATTCACTTACTTGCAATGCTTTTGAGGTTTGTCACTTGCTGACCCTCCACTGTTGCAGTGAGTGATCTGGGGAACCAATTTCTATGCTTGGTTGGTACAAGAACATGATTTTTACTCAGATAGTATACTTGCTGTATTTCATATTGTGCATAGTTACGGGAAACATTGAAATACCTACTTGCTGTAATATTCTAGCAGCACTTTATGCTACTGTAATAGACAAATGTCATTGACTGTAACAGACAGTACTGGAGAAAACATTGCCATGTAAAGGGTTTGTTCACAGAAGCAAAATCTAATCTTCTGTGTGATTCATACAGTAGAAATACTTACATTTAAAAAATCAGAAGTCATATTTGCAAACTGCACAAAGACATCATTTACCTCAGCAGACTGTGTACTGCTACACATTGTTGTGCAAGAGAGGACAGAGCTACACAGCAGTTAGACCACTTGATGGATTTTCTCCACTTCAAATGGGTGTGCTACAGATTTAATTCTATGCCCAAAGCTTTTAAAAGAATGCCAGCCATGTTTCTCAATAATCAGTCTGAAGTCTGACATCAAAATAAAGATGTTTAATTGGGAAAGATTTCTTAAGGCCTGTAGTGCAGCCTTAGCTCTGTCTTTGTGCTGTATTAAAGCGCCTTGGCAAGGTGAGGTGGAAATTGAGCTTTGTCAGTTGCCACTTAATGTTGGCAGAATTCTCTGGTTTTGTGCATAGTGTCTCCAATAAGAATAAAACTCAGAATGAACAAATACAATTGCAAAAGTTTCATCCCCACCATGATCACAAATATGTTCTAGCTTAAATTGTACAACATGGTGTATTTTTCCTTAACTGTGCATGTGGTGCACTATTGTTTACAGCAAAACTTTGTGGAACTGCACAGACTCGAGGCAGTGAAATGGTGATTAGCAAACAGTCAGGTATTTGTATTATTGCACACTATTGTGACTGCCACTGCCTCCAGTTAGGAATGTGGGCTCCTGCAAAACTTGCAAAAATCTACAGGACACTGAAAATACCATTGCGTTTGAACCCAAACCACTCGAAGAAACTAAGAGCATTCCATTTTAGATAGAGAAAAGCATATACTTTAGGGTTACAGATTCACAGCTTAGTGCTGTTATTTATAAAAAGCCATTAAGTATTCCTAGATTAATAAGGCCAGTCCAACAAAAATGACACAGCATTTTGCCCACAAGATCAGCTAGTTCCAAATCCCCTTAACCACCTCTCCCTAGCTACTGTTTCAACTGTTCTGTAACCCTTTTCCATCAGAAAACTGTGGTTCAAGTGGGCAGTGATTTGTTGTTCTAGAGAATTATAAATATACAGTGATAATTTCTCCATCTGGATTATAATTCATGTCAAGGGATTGTCAGAACAAAAGAGCAACTCTAGGACCCCTATCATCAGTCTCCTGGCAAAGCAGCAGAGCCTTGGCATCACCATTGCAGCCTGTTCCTTTATGTGATTTAGTGTGGGGAAGGTTTGCTGCTGATATCAAAGACCTATTTGTTCATGCACCATTGACTTCTGCTTTGCCATCACACTGAGAGATTGCTTCAATAAATGGCCAGAAACAGCATTTACGTCACAAGTAACACTTGCTACTGTAATTACTTTCCTGTCCACCCTTTCCCGCAGAGTGGAGCCCAGAAGAATTAGTATCCAATAATGGATCACAACTCACGCTCGTAGAGTCTGAAACTTTTCTGGGGGAAGCAAAGCTCCATACACAGAAGATCAAATACTTTAATTAAACTTTGGAAGAGAGGTGTACTGATTGCTGGGCAGAAGACTTCCAACCAACTTACACAGCACGTACTTGCAAAAGTAACTGAAGATGCTTCCCAAATGACTGTATATGAAAGAGAAGTGAAAAGCTAAATGCTACTGTATTATAGATAAGCTACTCTGGAATAGAAGCATGTCTGGATATAAAATAAAACAGCCCAATAGACGAACTAAAATCACGAAACAGACCGAAGTTACCCTCATGCTGCTAAGGAATCTGCAAGCATCTTGCTTGTGAGAATATAAAGTCTTTGATTCCTTTAAGTAGGAGAATCAAAGTCCACATTTCTTCTCAAGACTGCCAGAAAAGGATAAAGAAAAAAGAAAAAAAAAAAAACTTACACCTCCGAACTACCCAATAAGACAGGTCAAAATGCCTCCCTGATGAACACAGAAAACACAGCTTATCTGTTGACAACAGGACATACATAACAGTTCCCAAACAAAAAACACAGAAGGAAATTAAGATTATTAAACATTCCGCCAAATCCTGATTAACCACCTCCAGGCACTGCAGACCATTAGCTAAATAAGCATAAAAACCTAGCTTTTAATTTTAATAATTTTGTCACAAATCAGTTTGCCTATTTGGTCTCTGATGATATGACTCTCTAGTAAATGGCTATATAGCTGTATGTAGTAGATAATAAAGGTACTATTTCATTATTATGTGGATGCAACATCTTTCACAGCAGGCATACACAGTCTTGCAGTAGATGCTTGGAAGGGGCTGCTTACAAGTTTGGCAGGCTGCCCTCTCTCTGCAGATGTCTGAAAAAGGAAACTTTCTGGCTTGCTGCTGCTTCTGCTATGACCCATCACAATACACATCCTTTTACTGAGGAAAAAACAAACAAACAAACAAACAAACCCACAAACAAAGAAACAAAAACTCAGATAAACATTTACATTATTCTCTGTGAAAGAGAAGATACAGAAGCCAGAGAGACATGGGGTGAGACCTTACAAGGATGCTGTCTTTTATGTCTGGTTTCCAAGAATTTTAGACATGTATTAGATTTTTGCCTTGTGCCTTCCCCATTATATTTTTCAAGTACATTTGAGATCAACAAATATCAAAGATTCATAAACTCATGCAAGTCTATGAAAACTGGTAACTGGATACACAACAGACTGATATATGTCCAGATAGAAAAAATTAGTAATTAGGTAATATTTTAAAATTATACTCCAACAAATCAACACATGAGAAATCTCATATATTACCCTTCAAACAGAGCTTATAATCAATTGAAGGGTTCAAATCCAGAGACATTCCAGCTTCAGTTTCATATAACACATTATTACTGAAAAGAACAAAACTATTGCAAAGAGTACATTGCACAGTTTTCAGGTATAGCAGTCATCTTTGAAAATTCAGTGTTCCACAGGAGGAGTTTAAAACCTGCATTTGTCACTTTAAAAAAAGAGCAGGCAATGCCTTGACTGCCTTACCACCATGGAGCCATGAACAAATACTGATATTAATGGTCTGAGCACAGCTGTTAATATTGGTATCAGAAAACCACAGCCACTCTGTTGTCTGCAATGCATTGCCTCTGCCATTCCTTATTATCTATCATTGAAAGCGGCATTAAAACATCAGAAAGTAGAGGTGAGTAATGCTATAATATCCTGGCTAGCAGCAATCATTTTTTGTTATGATATTCAGTTTATTTTGTCAAACTATGTTAGCAATCACTGATTTGAAATATCCATTAGGCTTAGAGGGGACACACATCTACAAAGAGATAAAGATAACAATTTTGTGCCAGGCATTGATAAGCTATTTACTGCACCACAAATCAAAGGAAATATTTTCACTGAAGAACAGATATACCATTACAGCAATCACCAAACATCTGCCTCATCCAGATCAGAGAGGCATGCGGACGCTCAAATGACTTGAATGATCAAGTGTCTGAGCACAAAATACAAGTTTTAAGGAAAAAAAACTACTGTGTTAACTACTGTGTTCTTCTGGGATAAGAACTTTCAAATCATAGATTACTTCACTGTACTTTCAGCAGCTCATCTGAAATTAAACAGAAATTGTAGCCTTAGTTCATATAGATCTGAACTCGCACCTCTTTTGGTTGGAAATCATGTATATAAATACTGAGGGGGTGGTGGGGAGAAGGAGGAGGAGGAGATGAGTTATGTTGGAAATTAGGCTTTGGTCGTCATTAATTTGACCCAAATCATAGTTTGCATGACTTTTCATCCTCTTAGGACTTGACTGCCCATCCATTTTTGAGGTTGTAGTCCTAAAGTATTAATCCCATTCTTTGCATGGACAAGAGATGCCACAGCACTGTGAACAAATACCAAAGTCAACACTCACCAATAGAAATTACACTTCAGTCATATTTAGAAGGACAAATTTCTTTCACAAGTTTTTCTTTTGAGTCTTTGCTGGTTTATCCACTTGACCAAATTGACTCTTTACTTGAATCAAACAAAGTACTCAGTGGTAATCCAGTTTCTCTAAATCTGAGATTCCTGCATAAGGGATGTAATTAGTAACAAGTTACCCCTGGGAGGAACCGTCTCAGCTAACGATATCTTCTGATGATGATGTGGCTCTAAGGAGATGAGTTTTTCCCCTCCTTTTCCTACAGAGGCACACCACTGAGGAGAGCCACAAAAAAAATTTCAACTAGTCAGATTATTGTGTCCTCTCCTTTATTTGAGCAAGGCTACTGTTTGCCAGAAATGTCAGTTCTCTTCCAGCAATGCAATAAATTCTGTATTGTGAGAACACGTGTTTCTTAGTGCCAGGGAGAATCTTTCCCCACAGTTTTTAACCTTTCAGCCTGTGCAACAAAAGCTGTGCTAACATTCTGAAGGTTAAGGTTACATACTGTGAGATTCAGACATCTTTTCTGAAAATTTATTACTGAAGCTTTAATATAATCTCTTTCTCTTGCACAGCATGACAACGACTTGCTTAACTATCAGCTTAATTAACTGTTAATTAAAACCAAAAAGCTAGATTTTGAAGTACAATTCTCCCATGCTTTCAGGTTTTACGACTTAAGTTTTGATTCAAGCCTGCCCATTTGTTGAATACTGACAATGTTCCCTTCATTTCGCTGTTGGCAGAAGCTGCCTTTATCTTAATTATATGGGAAAAGGAAAGAAAAATTAGCCTTGGCTTTCTTTCCTTTGCTTTTATACTGGGCAATTTTAAAAGCTTACTTTAAAAACAAAATTGCAGTTTTTTAAACATTGGTTGAGGTAGGGCTTTATGTCATTAAAAAAACCAGGTCTGCTTCCTCACTGGAAGATGAGTATTTTACCAGCCAGTCAAATGAGTTTGCCTTCCTTTTTCTTTTTAATATTGTGATATATAGGGCTGTAAAGCACAGAACACAAATTTCCCTGTTCCTGGCCATGCACACTCTGACTTTCCTCCCTATAATCTAATCTTCTGAGAGTGATTCTAGTCTGGGCTTTCTTGCAATACATCTGCAACCTAGTTATAAGTTAGAAAGGGAATTAATTGTGGTACTCCAAACTACAGCTTTTCTTCTCTGGCAGGCTGGCAGCTGGTCCTTTTATAGAGTATCTCCTAGGTGCCATTGAGAGGGGAGGTCCAGAAGTCCCTTATGCATGTGTCTGGTTTTATTGCAGTAGCAAAGTTCAGACATCTGTCAGGTATTACCAGTGAAGAGATGTTCAGTGGTCTGTTCAACACAAGTGGATCAGGGATACACAGTCCTTAAATGCACTAAGCAGTAAAACACATGAAGAACCATTTATCTGGAGTACAGTCTGGGAACAGCCCTCAGTCATGCATCAGGGAGAGACTCTAGGAGATTTCTTTCCTGCAAGATCTCTCCCGTTCAACAGGGCCCATGCAAGGGCCCACCAGCACTGGGGACTGCTAGGGGCAACAAAAGATAATTTTGCCCTTCTGTTTAATGATATATCATAATTTTTTTCCCCTTTCCATCAGGGCAAAACTAATTGTTCTGATTTCAGAAAAACTGTACTATAAAGTCAAGCAATCTCATTCTTTCAATGCCACTCAAAGAAAATTTTAAAAAAACAAGGGTTCACCCAAGCAGTCATGTTTACATTTCCATTAAATTTTTATCTTCTGACTTTCCACTCAGGTACCTCCCAATATCATGTCCTTAAACTTGTCCTTATGAAACAAATAATTTCTTGACACTAGTGGCACAGATGGATTATAAACAATTTGTACTTGAAACAGAGGCACTAACACCTTCAATGAACCCATTTGGGCTTTTTTTGCCTTTCCACTACTTCTGCAGAGCACTTACAACAAAATACCTTGTTGTCAGTCCTGACCTCTGGGAAATGCAGCGATGAAGTGCTGAGGTCATTTAATTGAAAAAGCAGCATCAAAATATCTGAAAATGCAGTGACTCTAGAAAGGAAGCAAGGTGCCGAGTTACTTAGCAGACAATAACAATGCCAAACAAACCAGCCTCTTTCTCATGTGAGTGTTTTAATGGTGGCTGTGTGACTAGGCTTGTTCTAAAAGACCTTCTGATTTTTCCAGAGGGATGTAAAATACTGTGGCTTGGAATATCAGCAAATAGTAGCACTGATTTCCCATACTGTTAATACAGTTTTGTTTATCTGAGACTGCAAAATCAGGACAGATTGACCTGTAAAACCCGAGTTCTGATCCCAGTCTTTTTACGATCTGTATGAGCTGATCCATCTCTCCTAACCTGCTTATTTAGCAAAACAAAGCTCTAACCCTTACAGCTGTTAAAAATTAGCACTAACTATGAGACTGCCAATAAAATACAATCTAATTATTTTATATCTGATATGTAATGAACATAGTTGCTTTCTGGTTTGGAATCTGAAATGTAACAGTCTATCCAGAGCAAAACGCCAAAGCTCTGTATTTCATCAGTACCTTTTACCAGAAGAACACAACTCTGGACTTGAAAGTTGGGATGTCAATGTCTCATCACAATCCCAGGACTGACATCCAAATATTTGTGTACTGCTTGTACCACTCCAGTGATAAAAGGCATGCGAATACATTTGCACTACTCCGTTTTTTACTGTGGATAGCACCAGATCTGATCAGTGAATTATCTCATTTATTTTCACAGTCAACAAACCCCTCATTCTCTCTATCCAAAGAACAATTAATGCCTGTAGTCATTCTTTACTCATAAAGTATAATAGAATCATGATTTTGTTTCTGACAACTTTTTGAAGGTTGTTAACCAGGTGACTTCTAAGTGGTTTGTCTGTTCCATTCAGTCTCCCTCCTGTTTTTCACTTCTGCTCCTGTCTGACGGTTTTACAGAACAGTAATTATCAACAGATCCACAGTAGCAGCCTTGTGACTATTAAAAATGCTACAGTTCAGAGCAATGTTTTTAATTACTCACCAGGGCAATGCTTAAACTGGGTGTACCACTCAGGTACTTTTACCAACCTTTCATTTCCAATGTTTAATAAAACCTTTTAGTCACAGTTCCTACATACTGCATTTTGAAATAAAAGGCATTTTCTTCCTACATTCTCTGTGTGCTGATTAGTTATTAAAATCTAAATAGTCCTAATTTGTATTCTCTGTTTGTAATACCCAGTAGTATCTGCAGTTGTTTCTCGCATTCATCAGAGCATAGTACATGAAATTTATGTCTTAATGGCTGCTCAAATCTTTCTGGGAGAGGATGCACCACTGGTTAATGTGATTCTCTGCAAAGTAGCTCATTCTCATATATTCATGACTATGAATCATCTTGGGTTAGGACAAAAAGAATTAAACATTAAATACTAGGACTGTGTTGTCAATTTGGAAACTTTGTCCGAACTCCCACCAATCTCAAGCTAAAGTATGGCACTTTAAAAATTTGTAATTAACACTAAATCACTGAGCAGTGTTGGGCATGTTTTCAAATCTAGGGTCAATCAGTAACATCTAAAACCTGCAAAGCTCTAAATCTTTTTATGTACATTTCTCTGTCTGAAGTGGAAGTCCAACTCTGAGACATAAAGTTTGGTCTAGTTAAAAGTAGTAGTACAATACTAACTGGATCTAATAAGAAACCTTTTTTTTTAGCTACTCTTAGCAGTGAGCTAAAGAAATATAACTTTCTTCATTTTTGTAGCTATGTCTCTTTGGCACTTTGACCATGCATTTCAAATGTTCCAGTGGTGAGGGTGGATGAACAGGAATGATGGATGGTCGACTACCTGATAGATAATGCTGCTATTTTCCATCTCAAAAACTGAATCCAACATAATTAAAGTTTCTTTTCAATATTCTTTTTTTCCTCTCTGATGCTCACTGCCTTCCGTTTCCCCTAACTATCATGATTTTTCCCAATCTACAATGGGCACTATTTATCAAAAATGACATTCTTAGATAAAAGCAGTTCCAGAATGTAAGTGCATAGCCTACAGCCTGTAGAGCTCACTTCTACTGCCTTGGCCAGGCTTTCTATGTAAACAGTGATTCCCAGTCACTTTCTGAGTCTTTTGCACTGTTGTGTTTCTGTTGCTGAAAATTGTTTATCATGAAACATTAAACAAGAGCAGCCTTGCCCTGGAAGTTTGTGAAGCAGTTAATTGAAAGGGAATAGGACAGAAATTTTCAGCTCCACATTTCGTTACTTTTATCCTTTCTTTGTTTTCTTTATCTTACCCACATGTCTGTATAAAATATATCACTCAAATGTATGAGGGTTTTTTCCCCAAAATTACCTATGGCTCTATGGGATTATTATTTCAGAATAGAATAGAATTCACTGAGAAACAAATAAAATAACCATGAGCAGTTCTCCCACTAAATGAAGTGTTTTCCTTGCAGTCAACTCAGTTTTTTGTTTTTCTCACCCTCATTAAGTATTGAATATAAGAGAATTGAATGCTTGGTGGCACACTAAGGGGAAGGGGTGGGCATCCTGTGTCTCACACATACACACATTATACTCCTGAAAGATTCAATAGGTATTCCCTTAAAATACGTGTGATCCCCTGGCACCACAAATAGCTCGAAATCTAGCAGCTGTCTCCCAGATGCTTTCCCACGTTCTCCAAATAAGTTTAAACACTGATGTTCACAAGCATATCAAGGGTAGTTCTGATGAATAAATATGCAGCAATCACAACATTTAGCAGTGATGTCTGTAAATAACTTTGGGATTTTAAAAATAGACAGTACATCCAATGTTACACAGTGGTCTTAATTCTCTGACCTTGATTCTTCAAAATTCCTGAAATCTAGAATTCTTAAAGGGGAATGCAGGATTCAATGTCCATTTTACGCATCCAGTATCCAATCCTGTAAAATGTTGAATAACACTGAATAACACTGAGAAGACTTCAATTTTCAACCCTCAAAGCCACTTCAAAACCTTGAGCGATTAGGCCTTTGGAAAATAGACATCCTGATAAAATGATGGCAGCATGAAAACCTAAAAGAAAATGTTTGCTATAAAGGAAACCTTTCTGGAGTATATGGAGAAAACACCTTTCTCGACAGTCATCTTGGAAACTCCTGGGTCATTCTTTATCCCACTTACAGACTTACATTGCCATCTTGTTCTAACGTTAAGACAAACTACTTTGCCTGACTGTTGTCTATCATTTGACTTCATCTCACTGTGGGTCAGCTGTGATGACAACTGCACATTCACAAAATGTGAGAATCCTCAGCTGCTAAGTGTAGGCAAGTTATTATCACTGCCTTAGACTGTTCTCTGATGAAATATACAAGATCTGCAGTTTTCTAGCCAGAAGGTGAGTGCTTTCCATAACTCTGCAATCGGGATAAAGCACAAACTTCAAGTAGGAACTGCTATGAAGAAACATAATGAGGAGCCATGGGAAAAGTTCGGACACAAGAAAACAAGGAAATTTGAGTTAAAAAACAAAACAAAACAGCCCAGAATTGTCTGGTCTTTTCCAACCTAAATGATTCTATGATTCTATAATGTGACAGGATTTTTTTAAAGCAGCATGGTTTTCCATCAATATATTTGTTTTGGTTAGACATGTACTAGGCTGAATCCACAAGAATTTGCACCTGATGAGAGCTGGGCCAAAGACCTCTAAGACTGCAGGAAAACAGGAACACATCATCATCGCCCAAAGCTCTCATTACTGTGAGGGAAATGGAGGCTGAAGTACTATGTGCTCCATTTTAATAGGCAGAAACTTCACCCAGAAAATACTTTTCAGCATTGAAACTTCAACAACAAAAAGGGCAGAAACATTTTTTCCAGTAAACTGCTCCATGCAGAAGCTCAACTTACTATCAAAAATCAAAACTACTTTTTTTTCCAGCAAAAAATTCCCAAATTCTAATCACTTTGCCTCAGCCCACCTGAGAGGGTGAATGAGAAGCAAGTCTCAAAATTAAAACTGTGAGGATTTTGTTATTTCTGATGGAAAGCATTTCAGACAGAACTATCCTTTAAATGTAAATGAGACAATTAAATTTAAACCAAACCTACTTTTTGTTTTAAGAAGGTATTTTCTTCCTTTATCAGCCAAGTTAGTGCTACAGCAGATACAAGTGTCATACTGTGGGCAAGAAGATTATTTCCTGCCTTGCTAATTTTAAAGCAGCCTTCAGATGCACAGCATGAAAGCATCTTCATTAGATTGTTTATCTAGAGAAGAAATACAAGCCTATTCACCTGAGCTTTTACCTCCCTTCACTTTCAGAAATTTCCAGGCTTTTAAATCCAAGCCTACCAATAACACTTATTTGCTTGTTCTCTTGTCTAAACTATAAAAATTAATAAATTGTAGAAAGCACGCCTGTCTGGCGTAGCTTCCCATAGTTTTCTACCTGAGACTATACTGACTCTTGGTGGCTAGAGAAAGAGTAATTCTTAAAATGTTCCTAAACAGATGCACCCCTAAAATGTACCTCAAACATAAGTCAAGTGGTGACCTTCCAGCAAGCAGGAAGGCAGAGCAGACAGCTATGAGGGTGAAGATCTGTTCCTCAGACAATTAGATATCACTTAAGAAGCAGCCAAAAAAAAAAAAAAAAAAAAAAAAAAAAGTCAATTATGATACCTCCACATTCAACAAACTCAGTTTATTCACATCCAAACAAGGAGGGGAGGTTGCATTAAAATTCCTTTTTTTCTCTCTTTTCTTGTGCAGCATGGGTTGTTTATTCTAACTGTAAATTCTACGTACAGCTATCTTGGCTGAACTGCGGCCTCAATCCCCACACGCTTTTCTGTTCTCATAACCTCTTTTTATTCATGTTTTTATATGTTCAGAATAATTTCTATTCCTTCTCTACCGGTCCTCATTTCTCTTTTCCATCCAAGCCCTTACATTTCTTCCTGCTTTGTGTGTAGCCTTCTGCAACTTTTTCTTAACAGTCTGTTTCAGCCATCCATTCCCTGGGGATTATTGCATGTTCAGACCAAAGAAAACCAAATATGATCGTAGGATTGGCTGCACAAACAGATTCTGGAAACCTGCAGTTTCTACTAGATTCAATAGGAAATAAGCCTGTTCAACAACACAGGATTTCAGTTCATCATTACTTTAAAAAATTATCCTTTTATCCTGCATACCTGGCAGAGTGTAATCCTACAAAATCTGACTACCCTCAGATTGGATATAATTTGTAATATGAAAACATCATAAATAAAAAAGGTAGTTCTTTTTTAAAAAGCCAGTAATCTGAGAATGCTGTGTTAAAATTCATTGCATACACTGGCTTCTTTTTTGTGATTCCTTAGGCATGCACATCACCAGGTGCTGCTTCTATTTACTGTGTCTCATTTCATTCATTGTTTATCAAGTGTTTACACCTCAGATCCCTCCTGGTGAATTTTTTGTAACCCTGTGCTGTTGACTACCTTAGCTGTGTTCTTTGCTTGCACAGATTTTCAAGTATTCTGTTCTTCAAACACACACATTTTGATCATATAAAAATTTCCTTAGGGTCTCAATAGCATGTTTCTAAGAGGAAATGTTCACTTTCATATTAATTAAGCAGGAGCATGCTGCTTGAAAGAAATGGAAACCACACACTGGACCTTTCTAAATGGGAAGTCCTTTCTTCTGCAAAACAGAAATAACCAGAAGAAAACTGGAGGGCAGCTTCCCTCAGGGAGAAAGTTTGCATGGAAGCAATTTACTTAGGTGTGAGACAGTCCCACAGTTTTCAAATGTCAAAGATTACTGCATTCCTCCATGATTTTTCCTATATATAGAGAGACTGAGAACGTTTTAAGAATAACAGCAGTGAAACCAGGGTCCTGGCTTTGGTAATAGTCTGTTTAAGTCCCCTTGCCCCTGTCTCTTACCTACTTTTCAAGTTTATCTTGTCAGAGATTCCAAGTGTCTTCCACCAAAGGGGAGGAATTTTTTTACTTTCATTTTGCAGGCAAATATCCTGCAGGGTCCTGAGGCTTTAAGTTAATTTATCATGCTTACCCTTCATCCATCTTCTATCCACTGTGTTTGTTTGAAAAGTGAAAATCATCAGAGCAGAACTCAGCTGCATTTTTTGTTCATAAAAGCAAAGTTTCACTATTTGTTAATGAGATTGAAACTCTGATGAGGACAGAAGTGTAGAATGTTTATGTACAAAATATATTTCAGGAGGTCTGACCACCCTTTAAAGTCTCTTTTTTTAATCCTAAAATTATATGTTTACACCCTATTTCAATCAGCCCTGGACCTACAAAACTTTCATATATACTTATTTTTAAGCACTGTTAGTAGCTTCAGTGTTACTGAAGTGAGTCTGTCTGGAGTTTTACAACCAAGTAAGACTTTGTAGGACCAGGGCCTAAACCTTGAATAATACATGGCGTCCTTCCTTAATACTTTTATTCTTCCAAATTGTTCTTTAATTCCTCTGTTTTTCAACTCTCATCAGTATCCTCAGATGACCAGTATGGGGCTGATTAGCACATGAAGAAGCATCATTAAAGTCTAGCTTTATGTTCTGCATCCAATTTAATCTAAGAACTGTCTTATAAACCTATGTTTAACTTTTCATCAGATCGATTTTTCTCATTTAAGAGTTCAAAGGTTTTATCCCTCCAGAACTCATAACAGGAAATATTATCTCTACAAAGCAAATAATAGATGTACATAGGGTCACTATTGTACCTCTTGGCACCCTTGGGGAATTTAACAGCTCCACTGTGTGTAGACATACACTTGGCTCTTAAATTCCTCCTCTGGTGTCAAGTGGGTATTAGACACTGCATTCATGTACACTGCTACTTTTTGCAGGGTAATTGGAGGCTGTTTAATAGCCATAGTATCTCAGTTTGGAGGTGCCTGCACTCCAGCTATGCCACAGTGCATGTCTGTATGATGTGCTGTGCTGTTTTGCAGGAGTAAAGAGGTCACAAATGTTATGCAGCAGTGTATTTGAAGAGAGTTATAAATACAATCTAGCAATTTTTATCTCAAATGGATTTACAAGATTAAAAGCTAGTTAGAGAGATAAGATCAAAAGCTAAGATACGATCACAGGCTAAGATGGGAAAAAGGAGATGAGAGAGAAAAGATAATTGAGATGAGGCACAAACAGACGAGTTAGAGTTATGGAAAGGCAACACTCAGTAGATGAAGCTCCAAATAAGAGACAAATTCTTGCTGCTGCACTACTGAGATTATGTGATAATAACATAGTCAGTGTGTTAAAGTGCAGAGGGATCCAGAGTCATTTTTACTGACAATGTGTGCAATAAAAGGAAAGCAGGAAAATATAACCAACCAAAATCTTTGAAGGTAAAATCATAAGCACAGAAAGTACCATGAATAAAAAAACAAATACGTAGAACACTAGGTAGGAATCAGAAAAACTACAGGATCTCCAGAACGTGAACAGGAGATAACATGAGAGTCAAGACACTCAGGAATTTAGATAGAAAATTTAAAAGTGAAAAGCAGGACTATTGGAAGCTGCTTTTAAAGCAAACTGTGGGGAAAATCAAAATCAGAGAAACTGGAAAGAAACCTGAAGGACTTCAGAGGAAAGAGATGTATGCAGTGGCTCAGAGAAGATGAATGGCACCTAGGCAGCACGTCCTGCACATGTAATGCTACACTTTGTGTATATGTGAGTATGTAGCATATTTCTGAGTAGGTAACAGTGCCTTCCTAGTGCAGTCAGAGGATGGTCCAGCAGGCAAGCAGATCACAATGATACAGACAATGGGGAAGACTTTGCAGGTAAAAGAAATGAGTCTGTAGAAAAATTAATTATAGCATTATGACAGTGGTAGGAAAAGTCACAGCTGAAGGGCTTTTTTTTGATGCAATAAACCAATACTTATCCAAGGGGAATATGGGTAACAGAGATTTGGGGATGCTGAGAAATTCAGATTTTTTATCAAAAGAAGAGGAGAGGCATTCTCCCCTATTCATATTTACATGAAAAAAAGAGATCTTGGAAATAAGCATCCTAAGAAAAAATGATGTTCATGTCTCACACTCTACAAAGAAGTAAATGAATACTAGAACACAGAGAAAAGAAAACCAGACAAGGAGGCAGAATTGGGTCAGGAAACAAGCAGCAACTAAACCCAGTAGTTAAGTGAAAGCACATGAATGCTTCTCTAAACATCAGTCAGGAAGAACATTCATACAGATAAATTACTCTAATGTGTTGACAGAAAATCTCATCTGTAATTACAGAAGTTACACCAAGCAGGAATACATGCTGGGAGGAAACTGTGCCAGCAAGAGAATTGTTTATGGTATAGTTGGTTAAATGTTTCTGTATCTGAGAAGCCAGTCATGATTGTGCTTTAATCAGCATCTGCTCTATCAGACCAAGCTTCTGAGTTTTAGAAGGTATTTATTGCTTTTGAACCCCATAAAAATTATGTATTCTTTTATTCACCCGTAATATTTTCATCTCGGCACTAGGCAGCCCCATATTTAATCCTTACCAATGGTTTGTGCCCTCCACTGGCAGGGTGGAGCAACTACCTCTGAAGCTTAATTCTCTTTCTGTACTTTATCTGGAGTTTGGCTGAAAATACATTTCCTCCTGCTACCTATTTCTGACTCCTATTAATAGATATTGGGCAAGTTTTTTCTCTGTGATACTTTATGTTCATGTTCCACATCATTGGCTACTAGCTAGGCTTCTGTGTTATTCTCATGAACCACTTCTTCCGGGTTTTAATGAGTTACCACAGTTTGATTGCTGTAATTTCCCATATTACCACCAGAAAGTTAGTGAAGGTAGAATGCCCCAAAAACATGAAAACAGCTTTTCCATGCCAACATGCCTCCAGTTGAGAGGTCAAGCTCAGATACATAACTTGTATGTTAAGAGGGATATTTCTCCTCACTTTCAGGTGCAGGCTTCAAACTGTCCTGTCTTTCAGAGAGAAAACTAGCAGGTAGGGCATCTCAGGAGTGCTAGGCAGGCGTATCCTGCAAACAAAAGGCTGATCCAGGGAGTGAAACAGTGGTTGCACTGACATTTGGTGACAGTAACCACACAGGCATGTACATCAAAAACAAAAAGTACTTCAATCTGCCCAGCTGATTTCTCACTATGCATGATGGATCATATTCACTATTCACAGCATAGTGTTGATGTCATCTCCTGTCTCCTCACCCACATCCTCCTTCTCAATATGGGGGAAAACCCAGGGGTGACTCCCTCTTTGTGCTTTCCTCTTCCCCTTAACCAATTCCTTCACTTCACATTGTGCTTTTCCATTTTTTACTGTAGTGCCACCTCTCTTCCTCCAAGCGCCAGAAGGAGACCAAGTTGCCATTTTTATGGAACCACAGAATGGTTTGGGTTGAAAGGGACCTTAAAAATCGTCTTGTTCCAAGTGCCCTGCCATGGGCAGGGACACCTTCCACTAGATCAGGTTGCTCAGAGCCCCATCCTACCTGACCTTGAACATTTTCAGGGATGGGGCATCCATTCTCTGGGCAACCTGTTCCAGTGCCTCACCAGCCTCACAGAAAAGAATTTCTTCCTGAAAATTTTCTCCTCTCTTCACACAAGAGAAGCCTTGATTTAAACTTTGAAGAGAACCTAATTGTCAGGTTGTGTGTTTTGAAGGCTCATCTTCACAAACACAAACAAGAGCAGGAGTGTAATGCCAAGCATGGGAACACCAATAACTCAATAAGAGAAAAGGGAGCCCCCTGCCATGACTCCTCTCAAGAGCAGTGATCAGTGCTGTTGTCCAGGTGTTAAAATCATCAATCTGAGTCAACAAGTGCAGTTCCTCAGCTTACAACCTGAGAGGGTGGCAGTTACTGCCTAAAGGGGAATGGGATTCCTTACGGGACACAGGGCAATAGTACTGGAGGGACAAACCAGTCCAAGCAAATTACTGAAGAGACAAAGAGGACTGGACTCAGCTGAGAGACTCATGTGCAGGGTGCATGTCTGTGGATGACACACCTGAAGCCTAAAGGATCCAAAGGCCAGCTACTTGATAGACAGAGTATGTAAGGCCATCCACAGTGTGCATGTGCACTCATGCTTGCAGAATACACTTCATGTTTTCAATTTGTAATCAGAATTTGTCTGTTTATTCAGATCCATATTACATGACATAAATAATGTTTCCTGGACCATACTGACCCAGGACACTTACCAACAGCAATGCTAATCCATATAAAAAGCCTACTATTTTGATATCAAGCATAGAAGAAGTTGAAGGTTCTCCCTGGTGTTGTTTGTTTATTGTATTTACTGAAGAACTCGTAAGGTCAAAAATCAAATGTGTATCTCAGGTATGTGCTTTCTGGTCATTTTAGCCAGCAGGTTTAAGAGGTGATTTGGAGACTCGTCCTGCAAACTGAGATTGTTTCATAGTTTTTAGTGAAAATGGTTTAGCCACATCTCCATTTCATTTCCCATTTTTCAGCTTCCGCAAAATTCCTTCACCCCAAATCTCTCTATGTATCTAAAATTTAGAAACTCTGCTGGCCATTATCCTTTACACATATGCCCACATTGTGATCTGAACCAGAAAATAAAAGAAAAACTTTTTTCAAAAGAAGGGCCATTGCAGGAGAGCTCACAATTGTGTGTGATATTGTTTGAAGTTGCCTACTGAACTCACACATTTCCAGTGCTTCAGACACAGGGGTTAGGTAGGCTTTAAAAAAACAAAGAAACACTACTGTTCAGAAGCTTTTTTAGCTTTGATGATAACTCCTCTGAAATTGCTTATTTTTCAGATCAATGGAGAGTGATACAGAAGGTCTTGGATCATTACAAAACATGAAGATCCTTACACATCTGAGCATATTGCAAGTGACAGCAGAGCACAGAGCAAGCCCCCAACAACACTGTCAGCAGCCAGAGTTAAGAAAATAACACTCACTGAAATTTTCCTTATTTAGAAATGTTTTCTGACTTTTTTATTGACCCAACACTGTTGTATGTTTAAAGCAGTCAGAGATGTGTTATATTAGCCCAACTGCCTGATGCAGAAACACAGGGGAAAGATCATCCAAGGAATTTCACTGATGATCAAGTCAGCAAATCAAACTGCATACAAATGTATATGCCATCCATCTTAACAGCAGCAGCTTTCCAATCCCCCCATCCAGGAGAAGGCTTCCAGAGGTGTCTGTAGACAATGAAAAGATGGGAAACAAAAACAAAAAGTGCACGTTGCAGCCCTCCCACAGAAATAGGAATTGTTAAAGCTCAAGGTTCCAAGCAGAACCACACTGTAAGGAGAAAACTGGCCATTCTGGAGCCAGCTCAGAGGCCATGCTCCCACAGGTTTGCTGCTTCCATGCTCCACAGAGCAGCAGCAAATTCACCTGCTAAAGATCCACCACAGCAGGCACAATGAACCTCATGCTGTTTATATCTCTTTTTAAAACCCAGGTTCTGACATCCACTGGCTTACATATGAATGATTTTGTCTTCTTTTATTTAAAGAAAGTTTCTGAAAATTGCCACCTAAAAGTCTGAAATTTTAGCTATCAAAGGGATAAGAAGTATAATTCTTTTCTCTTAAAGGCAGTGCTTTAAATATATTCTCTTCATATTCAAGACATTTTGCACATGCTTTCTGACTGTAAAATTCACTGAAGTTTCCATGCTAAGCACTTTTGAAGAGTGCCTGCCCAAAATGCTTTTCTTGTGTGAGAATGTGAACTGCCCCACTGGCAGTCAGTGACCTCAGGATACCAATTAGCAGAGGAGCTGCTTGGCTGCCACTAACACTGACCCACTTCACACCCAAGCAAGTGAAGACAAGTTACTGCAGTCACATCATCCGCTACAGAGTGCAAGTCCGCTTATTGCACCTTCCCAAATCTTTAAGCAGAAGTTTGCTGTTTCACCCTTAAAATGTCAAGCTGAAAAGCTCACCATACATCTACAGTAAGGCCACCCATAGCACAGCAGCACTGTTTCTCCTCCAGTGTGTCCTCTGAGCAGAACACGGAACACACAGCCTTCAAAAGGGCAGATGGGTGGCACATCTGTGGCTCCCTTATTTGTGTAAGCACCTTGAAAGCTCTGACCCTCAGCAGGAAGCTGTGAACTGTGAGGAGAGGGGGACCATCTACCTGGATGATATTAAACTGCAGTAAGGGTTTAATAGAAACAACCAGAGGATAAAAAGCATGGAGTTACACATAACCAAGGTATCCTATGTATCAATAGAGTCATTCCTGGAAGTATGAACACAGTTTGATGCTATAAAAGAATTTCATTAAATTACTATTATGATCATCATCTGGCCTGACCTCAAGGTGTCATCTTAAATTTTGGTTTAACAGCACACTCCCATTTTGCTTCTTTCCCTATAATGACTTTGTTTCCACTGAGTTCAACAAGAAGCTCACAGAATGGGTCATTTATACACCATTATCCTTCCCAATTATTCAAATAACTGGGAAGATTTTAGTAAAGTCCAGACCACATTTTAGCCTCTGGTTTCTCTTTTCCAGAGAAAAAGATGGTTGCTGACCCACTTAATCTGCCTTAACAAAGGGGAGGGAGATTTGAGTTTGTTCTCTTTATGCTTGTAATCTTTCCCTCCTCAAATTGCTTTCTGGGAAGATGATCAACAGAGAAGAGAGAGCTGTGTCACCTTGTGATTGATTACAGCTTTTCTCCAAGTCACTCTCCTCATCTATTTCATATGACATTTACAAAAGCTAGCATGATGTTATATTCATCAGTTTCTAGAGAAAGAAAATGTCTAGCAATAAGAGATCCATTTGTTTCATCACAAATAATTCTATTTCTCCTCAGTCTATCTTGGGAAACATAATGAATACTTTAAAACACTTTCCAAAATATTTCTCAGACATATTTCTTATATTATAGCATGTAAGAAATATTTAGTTCTGCTTAGTTATCAGCTGGTACCATTTTTGAGCTTTCATAAGTCTGTTTTTTCAAAATCTCTCTTTAACTGACGCCACAGGCACCTGCATTTCCATTCACTGCACAAAGCCATACAAAACAACAATTTGTATTTAGGGTTGTGCTGCATCCTTAACAAAAGGGAGTGCAGTTCTGAGCTGCTCCAGAGGCACCACAGGAGGGAATTGCACTGCAGGCTGGTGGTTATTTACTGTAAGCATAGAGGTAAGCTAGCAGTAAATAACTACTCTGGTGCTCAAGTCCAGTAAGCATCAATTGCTCTGGATCATAATCCAAGAGAAAACACAAAGTTAAAGAACTATCCTGTAGCTGTCTTTTCTCATCCATGCCTTCACCCCCACAGGGAAAGAAAGAGTAAGCACATGCTCATTTAACTTCTCCAGTGTTCTGGGAAGCATGGAAGGAAGTGTGTGGCAGTAAGCCCTTGCCTTGGCATGAAGCCTTCCTTCATGTCCAGCTCCTGGAGGATACCTGGGGCTTCAATGAACCAGGCATGGGCAGAGCCTGTACTGAAGCCAGGCACAAAAACCTATCCCCTCATACACAATCTCAGGACCACTGCAGAAAGAGACAGACAACATTAGCAGTATGTTATCCTCTCTGCTCTTGCACTGATCTGTGAAACAGAAAGAGAAATAAAGCATTAACATGAACAGCAAGTGTGCATTTGAGTGTCCTTCAATGCATAGACAGACATCGGCTTTTCGTCTGTAAAATACTGTCCTAGTTACCATAAAAACAGTCTTTACATTCTACAACAGGTCAACAGCCTAGCTGACTTGTTAAAAATACGGTGTAGAAAAAGCCAGTGGGCCTAGTGCAGAGTCCCTTTAACTCACCAGGAAAGGTCCTTATTAATCTAACTCTATTGCTAGTACAAAGACTTTGAAACTGCTCATTAACAGAGGAACTCAGTAATATTTAGTTCCTATTAAGCTTTTCAACAAAACAAGCTCTGTTGTGCCAAAGCACACTATTTCAGCTCAATGTCTGAAAGGAATATTCACTCTTAAGAACAGGCAAGCACGAGTCAGGGCCATATTCGGCACCAGGATGGAACAGTAAAAAGCAAGCTGGCTAATATCAAGGGCTTGAGAGGCAGATGTGTTTTGCTTGCTTTCCATTGCAAAGTGCTATCTAATTAACATTTCAGTCCTCCCTGAAAGAACAGAGGGGCTGTACAGAGCCCTCTCGTTAGCCAGAGCCTCCCACGAGGGCAGGAAAACCGTCTGCAGATTCCAGATAGAGCAGTCCAGACAGGAAGGTACGCTGGATGGCAGATGAAAAACATCCATTCTTCAGCTAAAACCACAGAAAATACACAGCCACAAGAGAAGTCTGATGAAGAGATGAAGCCCAAAGACAAGACTTTGAAAACTGGATGCCTGCTCCCAGCCTTTAATATCCATCTTGAAAGTAACTTCATGCACACATCTGATTTTCTGGCCAAACCTTATTACTTACCCTCTTCCTGCTATTATTGTTTTATTTGCCATTTTGCCCACTTTGAGGGTCCCCTCACTTGTGCCCCCTATTTCTGTAATGATTAACATGGAATGCTTTCTGAGGTTTTTTTGTTTTCATTGGCAAGCATCCTTTTTTCTGCTGGGCAGCTTCCTCTCAGTTTCCCTGCAGTCACACCTGCAGCTCTGCTTAAGACCAGGAATATAGACACAGTTGTGTTATGAGGGCTGCCAGCATCTGCTTCTTAACAAATCATACACAGGCAAGCTCCCAGAAACTGCATCTCACAGACCCAGCCATATTTTTCCAGGATGAAGAACTGACTATCAGGCTGATAAGAGAAGATTCAAGCACAAACACAGCTCTGAGGAGCCTCTCACAGCAGCTGGGCTCCAGCAACCTCTTACAGAAAGTGCAGAGAACAGCCATGACCAAGCAGACTAACTGCAGCAATTCTAGTGGGTGTTAGAGCACTAATATTCAAGGGACAATGAGAGCAGGTCAGTCAAGCATATTTTGGGGGGAAAAAAAAGTCCAACTAAAAGATAGAAAAGTATGTGTGTGTTCCTGGCACCTGGCAGCTCACAAAAATCACTCTGTATCACTCACTGCAGTCCCAGCCCAGTGCCACGAGCTTAGAAAAAGCTGTGATTCTGGCAGATCCACGCCATCCACAAAGACAAGGCAGTCAGGCATCCCTGCTGAGCATCTGAACAGCCTCACAGCCATGCTGCAGCACTTGCTGGACAGGTATGGGTCAGCACAAAATAGAGCAAACACAGTAAGACAGACTGGCCACAGGCTTCAGCCTCATGAACACAATAGCTCACATGTGCACAGCAGCAGCCTGCCCTCAGCATCAGCAAGGTATGACATGCAGTTGTCAGATATTACCCAAGTGGATCTGAATGATGCTAAAACATGGGACCTTGCCTTGATGTCCTCTTCCAGGATGCCATTTTGCTCAAATCTCTGACACTCACAGGCTGTGACACTCTGCACAGATTCAAATCCAGGTTGAGCATTCCACATAAACTTCTGCATCTCACTTTAATAGAAAGTGGTTAAAAGGAACATGCTGCTGTTTAATTTCCAATAGGCAAAAGCTCTGTATTTGTTTTTCTTTTTGTACAAGAGGAAAAGAATAGATGAACATACATTTCACTCTGTTCTTTTCCTGGATCCATGCCCAGAAATCAGAAGTGGAAATACACACCAGTTCCAATGATTTACAGGAAAAATATAAATTCACATTTTCCCACTGCACAGCTTCCTGTGTCTCCAACACATTCAGCTATCAAACCTTTCAGGTGCAGGCTGTGGTAAATTGGTGCTCCCAGACTGCGTCCCGGGCGTTAACAGAAAGCACAGTACAGCACAGCACACAGCACACTGCTGGACTGACTCCAAAGCTGAGCAGGTCAAGGAAAAGATCCTCCTTGACTTTGGTGAGATTCAAAGAGTCTCTGGAAGGCTGTGTGTGAAAATAAATAGTAATGCAAAAAAAACAAACAAGCCTCAGCAACAGAGAAAGAAAAAGCGACCCTGCAAAAGCTTTATGCAGCACACTGAACACTCCTACTCTATTTGGAGACTAGAGAACAAGTTTCAGGCAACACCCAGATTGCAATATACTCAATAGAGAGCACCAATCTCAAAAGCCTCCCAGTCAAATCCATGTAAGCTGTTTTTTCAGTATCAGTCACCCTGAACATCTGTGAGAAGCACTTGCAAAACACTGCAAAGCTTGCTGCTAACAATTGGTATCCATCCTGCACTGGGGTGAAAGGCCAGCAAAGTGTCTGGGCACTACAGAACCTGCTCATCCTTTGCACTTTGGACAGTGGTCACCAGAGCTGCTGCAGCTCCCTGGTCTTGTGATCAGGTCATGGTGCTGCTCAAAGCAGAGACCCTGACCTGCTCTGTCACAGAAGAGGGGCTGTGCTACATCTGAAGTTCAGCATTGCTTGGCATAACTTGTACTCAGCAGGAGCCATAGCTAGAGAAGATCAAGGACCAAATAAGCATGGCATTCTTAACTTTGTTCCAATCTCCTGTTGGTTTATCTCAGGAACATGAGCTGCTGTATTTTCTGTGTAGTTAGTAGCCCCCAACACCAACTTTCTCTTATCCATTTTCCATAAAAGTAACATAACTTAGGGTGTTCACAACACCCTTTAACAAAAAGTTCCATGTCTGATACCCTCTGCATGAAGATGCAACCTTTTTTGTCTTTAAGCCTTTCTCCTGTTAGTTTCATTTAATACAAAGCAGTTCTTGAATTGGAACATACAGAATATTCAACCCTCCACATGCCTCTTTATCAGAGACTACTCAGCTGTCTCTTTCCAAACAGAGTCCCAGCTCAGTCACAGCCTCCTACAAAAGACTTTTTGTGCCTTTGATCACCCTTGCTGTCCTTCTTCAAACCTTTCCAGTCCTATTACATTATTTTTAAATACAGAGATCAAACTTTCACACATTATTCAGAGGCAGGAAAACCACAATTTACACACAATGTCATGTTTTGTTCTGTATTCCTTTCCTTATAAACCCCAACATTTGATTTGCATTTTTAACCATTAGTGACTAAATTGACATTTTCACAGACTTATCCACTAAAGCCCCAGGTTGTCACTCCAGATACCCCAATTCTCAGTGTGAGCTCAGCTCAGTACTCATCTTTTATGCAAACTGGATTGCTTGTTCCCCACATGAATCAATTTATCACTACCTAAAGCGAGTTTCATCTGACATTTTCTTAGCCAGTCAGTCTTATGAGGTCCTTCTGCAATCCTCCAGACAGACTTCACATTTGTCACCCCTGCTATGATAGCATGAGATCTCCAGAAGCTTCTCTCCAAGCCATATGTGAGCAGAACCAAGAGCACACACATTCCTGTGTGATCTCCTTCCACTCCAAGAACTGACCATTGATCTTATTTTCCAACTTTTAGCCAAATTATCCATCCAAACCAGAACTGTCCTTCTGATGTCATAACTGCTTAGCTTTCCTAAAATCCTCCAACAAGGAAGCTGGTTTTTACTAAGGTCTCTGACAAAGGAGACTATACCACACACCCTCTTTATCAACAGGCTTGTTGACTCCTACAGAGAACATTTGCAAGGCACATATGCAACTTTTACCGAGCACACAATACTTATCCAGATACCACCTAATCCTTCTTTTTATACTTTCTATGCTGTATCAAGTACTTACGTCAGACTTGCAGGCCCAGAATTCCAGAAACCACTCTGGAAACCTCTTGAAGCTGGGCATCATATTTATCACCTCGTGGTGCAAAGGCAGCTCTAAGCAAGCAGTCACACAGTGCTGTAAACAGCAGTTCCTCTGAAGCTTTAGGATGAGCACAGTGTAGCTGTGATGATTTGTTACTGTTCATTTTGGCTATTTCTTCTATAACCTTTTACAGCCACTTCAGTTTCAGACTTTTCTCAACAGTACCCCACAGGAAAGTTTGTGGCATGGGAAATTTCCCCAGCTTATTCCATAGAGAACAACAATTCATAGAATTAATGAAATTTCCTTTCATTTGCCTTAACTAGTTGGAGTATCCCTGTTACACCTCAATCTCCTACTACTCCTACACATATACAAGCAAGTTTCATACTCCTGATGCATTTGAAGAAACAAGTGATAGTTATTATAAAAGTTTGGATCCCTTTTGGTAGTTGATAGGTCAAACTTTGAGTACATTTCTGGGCTTTATATATAACCTACAAAAGTAAACTTTATTTTTATTTTTTATTTTTCTTTCTTCAAACATAATTTCAGCTTCTTGGCAGATTCTTCTTACTTCTGATAAACTATGTTTACGGCAAAAGAAATCATCATGACTTCCTGCAAACTCTTCTAGCAGGTGCAATGTCCTTAAATAGTGTTCATGTCACTTCCTCATTTTTACACAATTATCCTTCTCCCCATTGGGTACAGCTGCAATGAATTTTTTGTCTTCCCTTGCTCTAATAAGGATGCTGAACCAAAGCATATTATAGCCCTTATAACAGAGTTTGTAAGATTCAGGGCCTACATATCATTTGGCATGGTCACCCACCCCCCTTGCAGGCCTGCTGGTCAACTGCTCCATGAACCAGACATCAGTGAGTTCATCAACACTTGGTTTCTTCATCACATCTTACTACCTACACCCAGTCAACAAGAAGGAAACCAGTTGTTTTCCTTGTCCCTCACAGGCTTTATATTTTCCAAATGCACTGTGCTGGCTGCTATGTCCTTCACTGAAGCTTCCACCCCAGATAAAATTCTTTTTCCTTGGAGGCATTAGCAGCCATAGCACATTTCTTCTTAGAGGGTGACCAGTTCCCTAGACAATTTATTGTGTTACTGATGCATGTCATGATGGACAATGCAATGATGGACATCTATTCACACTGTAAACAGAAACAAAGGTAATGGGACTCTATGGTAACAGTGAAAAGGCTGTTAACCAAAATGAGGGCTTTGGAGAGGGAGACATGACTATAATACCAGCCAAAGCGGATAAAATGAGTAAAGGGGACATGGAAAAAGAATAAACTGGGTGAAACTAATCCAGGACTAGATTTGTCCTATTACCCTATTGCTTCATATAGTCTCACCCTGTTCACAATTCCAGTCAGTGGAGGGATGATAATAGCATTGGGCAGAAAAATCCAGGATTTCATATGCATGGTTCTCAATAAAGGTCAGAGAGAAACCACTCCCTACAGTCTATTTTGTTGTACAGAACAACAACAAAATACCCCACAGAGGCTTGATAGGAAAAAGACCACACACCACAAAGATCTGATGCAATGGGACACCAGCAAGTTTCAGCTCAGCAGGGTTGCTCTCCCTCTCTCTTAAGACATTCTTAGCTTTTTCTTAGCTTTAGAGAAGGCTCCATTAGGCCATTACCATACCATGAAAAGTAGACCTACCAGGAATATATAAAGAAGATATTGTAAGGTTGTTTCATGCACTGCATAATTTGCATATCATTTCTGGACTGTGTGGTTCCAGGCTGTTTGAACCTGCTGCTTGCTCTTCCACAGCTGTAGCAGTGCAACTTCACTCCTCAAATGGAGCAAAATCCAGCTTCAAGTCAGTGGGAGTAGGACTGTCTCTCACATTTGTACTTTTTAGCAACACCACCGAAAAACACCAAGTTATTGTATTCAATAATACAATGAAACAAAGTCCTGATGCGCTGGAAAGTGTTGCATAAAGTACTTCTTTTTGTACCTTGAAAGCAAGAACTACTTTCAAGTGGGCAATCTGCATTTAGGATGGATTGTATGAATAAACATATTTGATGACTCCTCTGGTTCAACCATGCTCTATCAAACTCTGCAGGGGAATGTGTAAGCTACACAGTAGGCAAAAATGGGATAAGGAATGCCTTGCACTTTTGATTTCTTAAAAGCAAACTATGTCACCCAGTTCTTGTCTGATTAGAGAGGTACAGTTTTCATCAACAGAAGCCAGTTCAGAAAGGTTGTGACTTAATACAGCCATGCATGCATTCACTTACTCTGTAAAGATTTTTTTTAATTATTTTGGACCTATTTCTTCATGTGGTTCTTGATAGTTCTTCTTCTACAGTCTACTGCAAAAGAGCTGCAGAAAAAGTGAATTTACTTTTATGTAAGTCTCTATTGATGACAAGTTTTTATGTATTTGCTTTGTTTTACTGCTTTTTGAACCCTATTGAGCAGCTCACCCTCCATGTGTCCAAGAAGTATAACATCCCTAACAGACAAGCTACAGTAACTTCAGATGGCTTAGAGAAAAATAGAAGGAAAGGAAGGTAATCTTTAAATATTCCTTACATGCCCTATGATTTTGATAATGCAAAACTTCCTCTAGAAGAGGAAAAAAACACCTGACTGTCAAGTGACCAAGACTAAGGAATGCTGCATTTCCCCACCATCTTCACAAGAATCCATGGTAGTTTTTCCAGCTCAGTCTAAAGCAGCCTTCATTTTACTCCATCAACATTCTTACTAGGACAGACATGAATAAAAGACTGATATTACCCTATAAAATGCCTGTCCCCAAGTCAAAGCACATACACTGTTTCAGAACACGTTTCTTTTATTACCTGAAAGAATTGCTAGTACCCAACAGGTCTTGAGTTATGCCAGCTTGGCTGACAGGGCTTAAGCCACATTACAGCAGAAAATGCAGTATAAACAAAAACATATCCTCCAACAATTGTAATAGCAAATTCAGGGCCATTTTGCAGAGTTTCCATTTATCTCTTTTAGACTGCGCTGTCCAATTTTACTTACAAATAAAATTAGATTAGACTTAGAGAGATCAAAGAGAACCTTGTTTCTGGACAGATGTAGGCTAATTGGCAATGCCTTGACCCTCACAGGGGTCTGCAGTCAGTGCAGTACATAAAGAGCTATTACAGTTAATGGGTTAGTTCTAATTGTACCCTCTTTCCCTGAGCACCATACTAAAAATATACCCCATGGAGACAGAATGTGCTGCTTGGTCATTCACACACGACTCAGGCATTCAGGAAAACTTACAGAGTGCTTACAGTAGGGACTAAAGCACACAACTGTGACATGATTTGTTACAACCGAGAGACAGCAAATATAGGGAAGGGAGTACACTACAAAGGAGCTGACTTAGCTTCTTCTTAAAAAGTTCAGACTTCACAGATGCAACAGATTTCTGGATGAAATGTGCCTCCATAGAGACAGTCACTTTCCTGTCCTCTCTTTACTATGTTTACTAATGTTCCTTTAGAATATTGATTTCCAGAAACACTGCATTAACAAAGTCACCTATTCATAGGAAGATTTGAAATCCCAACATCCCTACTTACTGAAGTCAATCAAAACCCAGAGGATGAATTAACCACAAACCACATGGGAAGTGAAAGCCACTGTCCTCCCTATCACAACAGTCACCACTTTAAGTAGCTTGAAACTTTCTCTGGATCATAAAATACTGATCAGCAGCAGAAACTGGATTTCATGGGATGAACCACTAGATTCCTCTTGAGGAGAATTCTTTTACTCCTTATAGATGAAGCTGAAGCACCGCAAAAGTGGAATCAAGAGTCCAGATTTCACACTAATGTAGCATGAAAGTAATAAGGCCACATCTCATAGAATTTTCAGCCTGATCAGAGTACCAGTCTCCTTGCAGACTGCAGAGAAGGCTTATTTCTGTTGTGACTTTTTCTTGTGCAACTTTATTTTAAACTAGCAAGATCATTGACCACATTTCTGACATTCCTAAAATAACATTCAGAAACCAGAGGGTAGGAATGCCATCAAACACTAGGGAGTGACCAATTTGGAGTTAGGAACAAGATTTAACCTTAAAAATGAAAATGTTCAAGTTATTGGTGAGATAGCAAAGTACTTTGCTCAGATTGCAGGTGCTGTAGGTATTTTCTACAGCAATAAAGCAAGATAAGCACATTTTTAAAAAATGAAAGTGTCTAGAAACACAAAAAAAATTCCCTCCACCAAGTGTATATTTTCACCTTTAGAAGATGCATACAAACTACCCAATTAGCAGAGCTGAGAGGGAGGTATTGAGATTCAAACAGATTAGCTTCTCCAGTTTGCACTAAAATACACAGAATAGGGTAGCAAGGCTTGGAGCTTGCTTCTAATCTTCTGCTGAAGATAAAATATAACACAACACAGCTTCCCCTAAAAACCTGCTGGCATTCAGACTGCTCTCAAAGTCCTGGTGTTTGAATACCCAGAAACTGGGTTTTTCCATTGACTTACTTAGGCAATGAAAAGATTACATCTATTTCATACACCTCCTTATACATTTCTTTTCAGGAGCAAAAATGCCATATTTCCCTACAACCACTGTTTTGTGCTTCAAGCTACAACCTGTTGTAAACAGCTCAAACCCAGAGGCAAAAATTCATACTGAACTTGAAATCTGGTAGCTAAGCTCTTGCCATGGGCCCATCCATCTTTCATGATCAAGAGATACTTTCTACCAATTTCTCTGTGGGTGTCTCTGAGACAGTATAAGATAGGGACAAAGCACACTATTCTTTTTCCTCAGGCTTATTTCTGTCATGGTTTCAAAAGTGAAAAGCAATCAACCTGTAGGACTCTTCATTAGAAAAAAACTGACATTTATGTCACATTGCAAATGTTACAAAGCTGTCCCCTCCCCTTACAATGAAAATAAGAAGAATCCCCTGAAATTCTAAGACTACAGAACTTTTTGTCCCCGTGGCAATTTTAGATTACTAGATTGCCTTTAATGAAAAAAAGGAATGATTTATGCACATGGTCCTCTGCAGTTTAACACCTACAGGCACACTGTATACCATAGAAACGCCAGGTTCAAAATCCAGGGCTGAGGATCCTGTTGAGTGTCTGGGACCAAAAGTGACAACAAGCCATTCAGTGAAGTCCCTGTGAATTTAGGTACTGTTTGCTCTCTAAGAAACATCCCTTGTTACAATGATACCACACCCCCAGGGACTCTGAGAAAACCCAGTTGCTACCCTAAGCAGTGACAAATCCCTACGGTTTTTCTCCAGCACTCCTGAGAGAGCCGGGACGAATTCCAAAAACCAAGCACCACACTTGTATACAGCACATACAAATGTTTCATTAGTACCAGGCTGAATTAGGAGGAAGAGGCCCTAAAAAGCACTCTTCCCCAGAAACACTATACCACATGCCTTAGCTGGCATTTAGAATACACTGGTTAAGGTCCTATGTAAACCAGACAGCTGCTCAAACATCTCCCCAGGGAGGCTGCCTTTTCCCTTGCAGTGCCCACTGCCAGAGATGGGAATGTGAAGTTGGAATTGCTGCTGCACACAGAGGTAGCCCCAGGTACCCCAGCAGGGTTTGGGCTCTGCTTGCAGCCATCCCATAGATCTGTGTCCCCCACCACCACACCAGACTTGTGCTGCTCAAGACATCCAGCCAGCTCTTGCTCAAGTCTGTGATACTCCACAGATGTGGAAAGCCAGGTCACTGTTCAACAGCTTTACTATGAGGCTAGGAGCCTTATCTGACCAAACCATCTGGGATGGTACCTTCAGAAGCCAAAATAACCATTTCTACATGTTAACTTTAAGCATTAAGCTGATTCCAGGCTTAGGCTCAGCATTTAAATAAATTAAGGTTTAAAAATTAGCAGTCCTCTGTCACTTTATAACTCCAGAAGCAGCTTAACAGATCGGAAACTTTTTATATTAAAAAAAGGACATGCATTTGGCCTGACAACCTGGATATTAAGTTTCATCACTGGGATTTCAAATGACTGAATATAAATCTCCCAAATCAGGCAACATAGAAGCTGATGGGCCTGACAAGCATTTAGTAGCTCCAATTCCTTGCTGGAGTATAAGGGCACTGAAAGATGACATGCTTATTGAACAATCTATTTTCTTACTCAGTATGCAAGGCTTTTCTTAACAGGTATAAAAATGAAGCAGAACAAACTTAATCAGTACAGCATCTTGTCTTCTAAAATATGTGGAGATTATAATAGCACTTGAAGACCAGAGTGTGGCAAACCTTCATACAAAGTCATTAATTGAACTTTGGTCCTAGGCAGCTGCCTTGCCTACTGATCTATTTAATACAAACTATAGTTCTTGTCAAGAATGTTCTATTTTGTTTACATATTTAAATCATTCATCATACAAAGAGTGACTGAGGTGATGGTATCTCAGTAGAAAATGTTTTGGCATCTTGCTATAGCTTCTCTCCCATATCCCTCCTTAGAATACAAAAACTCCTAAGGATAGCTTGCGTTTTTCTTACATATCAACTGTAATTAGTCAAGAAGATGTTCAGGGAGCTTTACACAAGACAACTGAAAAAGTTACCTCCTTTTTATTTATTTCCTGCTTGTGGTTCCTGGGTAAGAGCCATGCATAACAAACACATGGACTGCTGATCTCCTGGGTGGATTTTACCAACACAAAAGATCCAGAGTTTTAAATTATTTCCTGGTCCCAAACCTTCTTTACAGCTGAGCTAGTGTAAACGTATAGTGAATGGGTATCTCCTATTTAGAAAAGACTACATGCAAAAAACCATGCACAGATAATGCAGATATACACAAGATCATCCTAACTGGGAATAAAATTCCAGAGTAGTAACATCGAGGCTAAATTTGGCCTCAGAGCCTTCACATGCAGTGTTGAATCTTTCTTTCACCAGTAGTTCATTCAAACATTCCAAAGCTTTATTTTATTGCTGGTATTCAGGGTTTTAAAATCAGTCCTGAATAAGTCTTGTGAGTGGGGAAAAGTGATCAATACAGGCAAAATGTTGATCTTGTCTTCAGAGTTACTTGTAGAGGGAAGAGGTTGTTGCTGGCCATGCAAGTATTTCATTGAGCTGAAGAAACCCTCTGTGAGTGTTTGACTTAACAACCTTTCTCACCTTGCAGTTTCAAAGGAACTAATTTGGCACACCATAAAATGTTAATTTTCCAGGTGTTTCCTTAGAGGAAAGACATGACTTCTCTTCATTAAAATAAAATTCTCAGGCTCCAAATTGTAACCTTTCTTTTTTAATTTAAAAACTAGCTGGGGAAAGGGGGTGTCACTTACAATTAGGTAGGAAAGCCAAAGTCACAGATGGGTGACCTTCACTACACTAAAACCTAATGCTCACACCAAGCAATAAATGATAGGGGCCTTATGAGCTCGGGAAAGGGTAATCAAACTGAAGAATAACACCACTTTTATCTCAGCACTAAGGGTTACAGCACTTGCTTCTGAGCACACAGCAGCTGGAGGTTGGCAGGGGTGAGCTGCCTGTAGGACAGCCTGACCCCAGCCCTCTGTTCCATCTCCCTTCCCAAATGGAAAAAAAACACATCTTCAAAAATTTCCTTCAAAATAAACACAGAGGTTTCAAACAAACCTCTACCAAGTGTACTTCAGTTGCCAAAATCTCACATCCCACTAACATGCTTCATGTCAAATGCCCCCCAAGAGATAACTGTCTGCAGAAGCAGCCTGTACTCTCAAAAACTGGAGATGGGGCTTTAAGCAGTGTGTCCTTGGCATGTGTAAGTCAGTGAGGTTCCTTTGGGTCTGTGCCATTTGCCTCAGAAAACAGTAATTTATGTCCAATTTCTACTGTCACTCCTTCTCTCTAAAGAAATAATCCCCCCTCAAAAAGTTGGTCTTTAGACTTCAAGGTTGACATGGCAGGAAGATGCATGCAAAAAAATTAAGTTGGAGAAAAGACAGAAAAATATGCAGGAGGTAGGGAAGACAAGTGAAAAAACATAAGACTCACTCCTTGATTATGCCTCTAGAGAAACTGCCCTAGTAAGCACAACAACTCAATGCTACCTATTTGTATCTTATCACATCCATGTCAGCATTGCCTAATTTATTATATACTTTAATAGCCATATTTGTATTAGTTTCTGCTCCACACTGTCAACATTGCTTGCAAAATGCAGACTACAGCATTTCCCCCGTACATCAGCACCACCAATAGCCAGAAAACAGAAAACAAATTCTGGGTTTGGAGGGTACTGTAGGGCTAACAATTTATATACGGGAACAAAGGCAGCTGGAGTTCATTTTTATTACCTCTCAAGACAAAACTGCAGATCTGGCTTTGTTATTCGTGTGGACAAGACGGCAGGGACGGGACGTCGCTAAGGAAACATGACAAGAATGCTGCAAGATGCTATCTTAGCCTGTTGAGTTTTTCCAGAGGGAAACAAAATGAATCGTACTTGCAAAGAGCACAAGCACTTCAAATTGCTCAAAAAGCCTCAGATACAGAGGAGCTGGTCCCCTGCTCTCTCTGCACATGGTGCTGCACATGCTACGGCAAAGCAGAATCAAGCCTTGAAAGCAATATCAGCATTGGTGAAAGTGAGAGACTGGGGGGAGGCACAGAGAAGAGGGAAGCTAAATTCATTGCCACAATAGGCTCCCAGGTATTAAAGCATGGCATAAATACTATGCTATCAGCACTGCTTAGCTGGTTGCACACCACACAGGAGGATGGGGGGATCCTTGCCCTCACAAGGTAACAGTGCCCCAGCAAAAACTGACACCAGTGAAAAACTCCACAACAGAAGTCCTTTATTTACCCTTAAAAGAACTAGAGTAGTCTGTGGGTAATTTCTGTTTCATTTAGTGACTAGACAGAATCGCTAACTCAACACTTAATCTTAGTGGTTAATTTTAAATGCTTCAGTTACTGATCTCAACCATTCCCTCAGCTTCTGCACAGGAACAGTCTCTGGTTTTATACAGCACTGTCAGAATGAGGATCCCAGATGCACTTAATAAATACTAGCATGGCTTTTGTGACAGGGAAGGTTGCAAGGAGGTTTGGAGATCTGTTTCAGCAGGTCAATCAACTTGAGAGAGAATTAAATTTTGTAACCTTTAGCAAGGTTGTACTAAGAGGAAACAGCAATGTCCGTTCCCTAAATTTGAGAAACACAAACTAGGCTACTCTCTCACTCAGAAAAATCTCAGGCCAGCCGTTTCTGTAAACTTTTGAGGCAAAAATCAGTCACTTTCCTTCTTCTCAAAGCTTTACAGATGTCCCTGCCCTCTGTTCTTGGGCTTCCAAGCACTCTTCACTTCTGGGTGTGCAAAGGTGGAGAGCCTTCCAACCCAGCTTTGCATTTCTTAGATACTCAAAAGTCTCCATAACCCTGAGACACCAGCACTCAAATCCTACCTCTCTTGAAAAACAGAAAGGGTTGTGTTCTTTTCTACTAAACTGAAAATTCTGTTTATGATAATCCCCCTCCAAAGGCTCACTTGCTGGTGGTCATTATCAGCTTTTAACATCGAGCCTCTTGGCGTCCCCAGGCAGCTGCAGAGTCACATTAGCTTAATTCTGTAGATGGAGAGCAGAGGCAAAGATGCTTACCTTGACATGAGCAGGGAGCCACAACACAAATCTCTTGACACATACCCTTACACTGCTCCTTTCCATGACCACAACCTAATCCCTCTTCATTACAGAGCCATGGAGGAAACAAAATGTCACAATGCATTTAAGCCTCCATAGAGGTAAAGGACAAAGACCCCTGTGGCTCACTGTGCAATAGCAATCAGTACTACTTTCCACAGTCCACTTGCAAGAAACTACTTCTGCAACTAATTTAATGTCTCAAATTCGCCTCTGCATTTAATCAATCAGTGAAGCCCCAGTTCATGCTGGGACAATCAAATGATGTTATCAATTTTATTGCTAATGAGCACCGAGGAACAGAACAGTTTCCAGTAAGATCAAATGAAAGTGTTAGGTGCTGTTTGCACACACTTTACAGAGAACTGTTGCATATCCTTCCCTCAGAGGCAAGATACCTGTGTCCGGAAATGACAAGAGGTGTGACAGCAGGTCCTCTGAATGCTATGATTTCCTGGAGCTAGTTCAGCTGTCCCTCTAAACTGGGAGAAGCACCACTGTTAGCAGGGTAGGCCCACTGGTGGAAAAATGACATAGGCAAGACCCAAATGTGGGTACTGGGGCTGCTCCAGAATAAAAATTCTGCAAGGCAAGATGAGAATTAGGTTTCTAAGTGAAGTCAACTACCTTGGGGCATTTGATTCAGCAATGTGCAGCAGCAAGATAAAAGTAAGAATTTAAGAACATGTTGGTATCCTGCTTTTGAAGTGTATTTGTGCATTCAGCTAGCAAAGGTAATGGTAGGCGATTTTAGAAGGTTGCACTTAAATTCCTACTCACGTTTCAAATGCAATTCATTCTAAAAAATATTTTAAAAAATATTTTAACATGCTCTAAATGCTTGTTCCTAGGCCTGTTGGGATCTGGGGAAATTCTGCCAACCATGTCACAAGAACAGATGAACTGGAGAGGAGAAGGCACAAAGTTAGATGTCTGTAATCCTGCCACCTTCTGCCCAAGGAAGCATACACTGCACATGACAATAGGACAGCATGACATTAGGGAGGGGGCTGCATATATCAGTCAGTGGCAGAGAGCCCCAAAGCCATCACTGATCTGCTTTCACTAGTAGGTTTGTGGCTATAATCTAAATGGAGTCACTCCCCAACTAGGGAATTGAAAAAAGGTTAAGGCATCCCGGAAAATTCCCTTAGGCAGCCCCTATGTAAGCACACCCTCTCATGTGAGACAGTATCGGAGACCTTACCAGAGAAAGGAATCATCAACAGAAAGCAAGAAGAACTGGGCTCCTTCTAGAGGGACCGTGAAAGGTCCCTCTTGAGTCGTGGACCTGTGAAAACTTCATGAAGTTCAACAACAGCATGTGCAGGGTTCTGCGCCTGAGTCAAGGCAATCCCAAGCACAAATACAGGCTGAGTGTAGAGTGGATTGAGTGCACCTCTGAGGAGGACTTGGGGTGCTGCTGGACAAGAAGCTTGACATGAGCCAGCAATGTGCACTTGCAGACCAGAAAGCCAATGGAATTCTGGGCTGCATCCAAAGCAGTATGGACAGGAAGTCCAGGGGAGTGATTCTGCCCTTCTACTCCACTCTGGTGACACCCCACCTGCAGTGCTGCATCCCGTTCTGGGGCCCCCAACATAAGAAGGACTGGACCAGCTGAAGTGAGCCCAAAGGCCATGTAGATGATCAGAGGGCTGGAACACCTCTCCTGAAGACAAGCTGAGAGTGATGGGGCTGTTCACCTTGGAGAAGAAAAGGCTCTGGGAAGACCTTACAGCATCTTCCAGTTCCTAAAGGGACCCTACAAGAAAACTGGTCATGGAAATTTTAAAAGGGCATGTAGTGATAGAACAAGGGGGAATGGCTTTAAAGTGAAAGAGGGCAGGTTTAGATTAGATATTAGCAAAAAATGCATTACTGTGAGGGTGGTGAGGCACTGGAACAGTGTGCCCAGAGGAGTGGATGCCCCATCCCTGGAAGTGTTCATGGCCAGGTTGGATGGGGCTGTAAGTAACCTAGTTTAGCAGAAGGTGCTGCTGCCCATGGCAGGAAGGTTGGAACTAGACGATCTTTAAGGTCCCTTCCAACCCAAACCATTCTATGGTTCTCCCCAAAGAAAACAAAGATACAGAGATGAAGAAATCCATCCAGTCACACAGCAAGCCTATGGAAGATCACAGAGGTGAAAACACTTTCTTTTGCCCCTCCTAGTATCTTAACTTTAAAGAAGCTAAGTGGCAGTTTTCAGGAAGGAAGGGATAAAAAGAAAAAAACCAGACCTGATGTCCCTGTCAATTAATGCCCATTACTCTTGTTTCTGGAACTACCAGAAGGAAAATCTTACTTATAAGAATCCACACTGTCCACACCCTTCCCAGTGTAAAAGGCTAAATATCTCTTGCTCTGAATATGAAAATGTTCTCTATCCTTGTACGATCCCACAGGCTGAAGGGAAATGCACTATTTGATGTAAATCATCAGAAGGAAACACAAATGGTCCCTGTGGAGAGATAACCCCTTCTTCTATCTGCATCTGTCAAGTTTGGCTTATGACAGAATTATGACCCCAAAATAACATTTTAATAAGTGTTTACATGCTCCCACTCCCCAAAGACTATGCTGATAAAATTCTGCCTCAGAACTAATTATGCTTCAAGACAAGGCTACCCTCAGTGGATGCAGCAGCAAAAAACAGGACAGGGATAGATCTGTCCTTGGCAAGCACCGGGCTCCTCCTTGTGGATGTCTTTGCAAAATTGTGTGCTTTGCACCTACTCCTGTGAAAGGAAGGAGGAAAGAAGCTGAAGTCATGTTTCAACATGCCTGGAATTTCCAGTGCCTATGTTAGTTATATTAAAATATGTGAATATATTAGAATGTGTCCCCTTCTCCTTCCACCCTTCACTCCGGTGGGACAAGGAGGGACAGATCAGCTGGCTGATCTTCTTGGAATCTATCCTTGCTGTGGGGTTCAGGATCAGAGCATTGGAAAGGTAACACCACAGCAGCCATTTGACAGACCCCTTCCAACCCTACCAATTCTGTGATTACCATCTTGTGCTATACAGGCTGTGAAGTGGACAAGACCAGACATTATCACTGCAGGTGTACAGGTAAGAAAACACACGGCAACACACACCTGAAGACCTGAGGGAGATACAACACCTTGGCGTTCTACATTCCCTCCTATACATTTCAGACCAGTTTCTATCTGCCTCAGACAATGGGAGCAGCAAGAAAAGAGAGCAAAAGTGAATAGAGATTTCAAATCTTGCCTCTTTCATCTTAATGCCAAAAAAAACAAAAAAATAAAAGGGAGACTTGGCAAATATAAGAGGAAAAATTAAGTCCATTCCAATAACTGCAGAGGAGCAGTTCAGCTCTTGAAATCCCCATATCAAGACTCAGACTAGTGCTATTCCCACAGTAGTCCTGAAAACAGTGGGTGTCTCAAGCACATCCTTGAGCTACTCAGCACACAGCCCTTCCCAAAGCAGGTGGCTTAGAGCCACAATACAGTCCACTGCTGCATGATTATTCACTGGAGCATCAAACATTTTAGCTGTGTGTGTGCTCAAGGAATGAAAAGAGCTGAGGGGATGAGTCCTCCCAGTCAACCAAGCCATACAATTCATTCAAGAAAAGCATCAGTTAGGTTTATTTTGCCCACACTAGACATCCTTGTTCTGATGGCAAGGCAGATTTTTCTTTTGCTACCATGATTCTTCAGCTTTTCCCTTGCCTTCTTCCCTTCTCATTGCCATCCCTAAACACACAGCCTCTCATCCTTCGTTTTTCAACAAGAAAAGTTGTTCAAGTCTCTTCTTGTACTTTATGGCTCAATAGACCCGGGGCCTGTGGTAATACCTGTGCTACTCCAAGTTTCTTTTCCTTGAACAGAGTGTGACCAAAACTACCAGATATAGATTATAAATATCTGTATATAGAGAGAGAGATAAAATATAGAGATATATCAGGATCAGAGATTAAATTCTCCAGAGCATTAATTCTTATTAATTCCTCCCTGTCTTCAGTGGGAATACCTTAAGAGAAACATTCTACACTTACTTTTGATACTAGGATGCTATGGCTACATCCACACTGATGTATATATGTAGTCTTCTCCCCAGTCTGCAATCTCCAATATGCAATTGGAGTGAAATGGTGAATCTGGAGTCTCTATCCTTAAGAAAGTTACTATTTTATGATGCTCATCTGCTACTGTATCAGCAGAAAATTGTTTCTTTTCTGCCATAAGCAAAGTTTGTTATTCTGGTTAACCTTTAATGTTCATATAAAACATTAAATGAATCTATTTCTTTAACCCACAAGTGATGAATATAATTTTGAACTGTTTTAATTAAGAAATAGTACTTCCTGACTTCACTAATGATTTCTGAACTCTACCTCTCTAATAATATATCTGTGCACTCCAAAGATATTCTATATCTTCATCTCTGCAAATTACTTTGATAGGAGCTGAAGAAATTTTAGGGACGGACTTTTGGCCCTTTTTGTATAACCTATGATGTGCACCAGTATCTCTGTCCAAAAGCACCCAGAACTTAACAACAAAGAGATGTCAGCACATGCCTGGTGTCCCACCTCCCCATCTCACAACTTTCAGGAAACCCTTGGCTTTGCCTGCTCTCAGCACAAGAGCTGTGCTGTAAGACAACACTTACTCATTCCGGCACACGCACTGTATCACATTATCAGGTCAGACTTTGAGTATCAGCCTGAGGTGCCTGCTGCTCGTGCTTTATTTGTTTACCTGTACAGAACCTAGACCACACTTGGCTCTAAAACAGTCACGTGAAAATCACCCATCAACCACAGAACAGGCAAAACTGCAGCAGTGCAAAAGGTCAGTATCTCAGCTTAAGCTGAGGGTTGTCAGAGGTCATTACAACTTCAAAAGCATATTTTCATGAAAAAACAAAGCAGTAACAATCCTTCAGTTTGGGCTTTTATGCTTTAAGGATCTTTATCTAAAATTCAAGCCACTACCCTAAGGAACAGTAAGTACAGCAGCGTATGTCCTTAGACAACCTGAGAACGATTAACAAGAGCTCTCTAAATAGTTATTTATTTTCTGAGACGGCTGTGTAATCTGCAATGATAACTTATTTCTTCATCCTACAGGCTCACGAAACTCTCTACCCTGGCTATATAATCTGAACGAAAAAGACCGTGATTACAAGAAATAAATAAAAAGCTTGCTGCAGGAAGACGAGGCGGCCCTTTCAGCTGTGTAACGTTGCCATCTAGTGATCGTCTCCAGATGTTACACACGAGAGGTCCCACCCGGTTCCGCTTAAATCCCCTGGCCTTATCCTAAATCACCAGGGAACCTCACATCAGACACTCCGTCCTGGCTGGAAAAAGTCAGTCAAACTGATTTGTAACAGTGTTCTAGAGTCATCTTTTCTAAATATATCATAAAACTATATAACAGTTTGAGTTAGAATGACCATTAAAAGCCATCTAGTTCAATACCCCTGCAATGAGCAAGAGTATTTTTAACTAGACCAGTTTGCTCAGAATCCTGTGTAACTTGACTTTGAATGTTTCCAGGCATGGATGAGGCATTTACCACCTCTCTGGGCAACCTGTTTCAGTGTTTCGCCACCCTATTCATCATAAATAATTTCTTCATATCTCATCTAAATCGACCTTCTTTTCTTTTAAAACCATTACCCCTTCTCCTATTGCAACAGACCCTGCAAAACCTTTGTGCCCCCAAAAAAAGTTTGTCCCCATGTATATACACTGCATACATATGTGTGTATACATATATATCTTCAGGGTAAACAGATACAAACCCAATGCTGCCTCCAAATCCATTGACCAAAACTTTGTTAATGGTGATCCATAAAGAGAGGGATAATAGAAGAGATTGCACAGAAGTCAACAGTGAGGATAACTACTGGAAAAGAGAAAACTTGCACCAATGCTTATTCCATATTCAGATTTGAAAACTCAGCAGATAATCATTCACTCTGATTAATCTACGCTAAGGAGCAGTTTTCCCACAACAGGAATGATACAGATACCCAAGACATTAAACAGGGGGATAGGGGAGAGCAACAATAAAAACCAACACCAAGTGAAGAAATACAACCAGGGAAAAACCTTTATGGGTGAAAGCACACCCAAATCCATTCAACACGGAGAGCTTTGAAATATCTGGCAGTGCTAGCAGCAGGCAGTCTGAAAGGTAATATTTGTGTGTATTGGCTGTGTATCAGCATCACAGGATATTTTAAAAGGCAGATTCTCACAATGATTTTTACCCTTGAGTCTTCCTAAGTCTGGCTCAGATGGTGGTCAATGGGAAAGATCAATGGAGTTTAAGAGACCCAAGACAGGCCACTCACAAAATTTGCTGTTCATCTAAAACTCTGCTGTGCCTGTGCAAACGGCAGATCTAAATAGCTTCAGAGGGAGAATACAAAAAGAGTCACAGACTTACTGCCCCCAGGCACTGCCCCCTGCCAAACCCTGGGTTGTTGGCACCATTCCACTTTCTTTCAATAAAAATAATAATAAAAATCAAGAAAAAATAATTAAAGTAATTAAAAAACTGAAGTGAAATAAAGCAGTAAGGTTTTACTTTTGTTCTTTAGACATGGCTCAAAATACGCTGGAAGGAGTCAAAATTAGAAAGGCCAAATTCTCAAAAGAAACAAATTAGTTGAAGTCCAAATTATCAAAATAAAATTACTCAAACAGAAAGGCATTAAGTGTGCACAACAGTACAATGGTATAGATAAAACAATGAAAAGCTGTTCACCTGATGTCTCGTTCTTTGCAACTATTTGACAAGGCAATTACTGTCACATTTAGCACTTTCCTGTGTATTTCAGGAGACAAGGTCTAATTTTTCATCCTTCTGAGGAAGCATCACACCCAAATGTCATGAATAACTAACGAGCATTTTGTAAACATTTGGCAGAAAATCCATTTATAGGGCCAGTTATGTGTGCATACAGGTCCTTCTATGAGGCTCCTAATTTGCCACCCTCCCCCTCTCATATGAGCACTTACAGTGAAAGCACAAGTATTCTTAAGAAATAAATCAATGCAAATCAAGAGCAAAATAACCTGTGGGGAAAGAAATCACCGTCTATCTGCCTTTTTAACAAAGATGTACTGAAGAAATCTGTAATAATGACCTGAGAAAATGCACACTGCCCACAAAAACCAAGTACTCTGAAGAAGACAGCACAGCAACAGTTTCAGATACTCATGTGTTTCTCTCTCCATTTCAGGTATATATTTGCCATGAAAAATTTATCCCAACATGGATCATGAGCTGATGAGCTCAAGATTATCCACTTCCTTGACCTGGGGAAAGATGTTTATTTAGAACAGACTCAATGAATTATCCTCCCTTCACACATTTTTATGCTTCTCTGTTTGAATACTGTTCTGTTGAAAGCATTTTTAGTTCAACTTTGATGTTGTAAGAGGAAGATTCAGAAAACTCATAAGTATTATTGGCTAAGGGCCTAATTCAAATATACAACAGAGATTGACTACTATGTTTCGTACAGCTTTCTGTTCCTGAGCACAGAACGTAGTAGAACTGTTTTTCAACTACATTTTAATCATTATTTGCTCCCTTCTTTATTCCTACAGCTGAGTGGGTTCTTTCTTTCAAGTTGATTTTTCAGACAAACCAACTCCATGTTTTGGATTTGACACGCACTAGAACACACCCGGAAAATACAGACCAGAACTGAAGCCTGCCTCCCCCCAGCTATGTATTTTAACCACTAAACTACAAACACAGAGGCTCCACACAGAACTTTAAAGCTTACGCAGCACGTTAAGCAGCAACATTACCCCTTCCTGAAGTGCAATTAAACAGAGGTCAGTCACACAAAACTGTATTTTGCAGGTTATCTCCTACAATGGACCAACTCCATCAGCACTTGCAGAATCAAGCAGTCCACAAGCCAGAGGCAGAAAAGAACTTTCATTCCTGTGCCTGCAGAGTTGGGACATGATTTAATACCTGAGGTGCTTAACTTGCCAAGAAAATGATAATCCCTAACATGTGCAGAGTGAAGACACTCAGGGAACTTCAGTCAAGGAAAAATGCCCCTGCATAAATTAGAAACCTCTAGGGTCTAAACACTATCTAAACAAAATTCTTTTGGGTCATAATTTAAGAATCAAGGACCTGAATTTATCCTAAATCAAACACCAAGCATATAAATTCCAACTTGCAGTTGGTCTTGTTCCTACCATCTTTCCATGCAATGAGCCTTGAGCAGCAAGGGAGATTCCTAAACTCTGTGGGACCACTCTTACAGTAACCACAGAAAGAAGTTTCAGTAGGAACACTCAGAGGGAGATGAAACTGGGACAACCCTGCAGCAAGAGAAGAAAAACATTTACATGCAAAAGGTCTAATTAATCTACAGCCACATCTGCAAAGATGCATGCTTCAAAATTGCTTCTCTTGCACTAACAAGCCTGCTAAGGAGATAGATTGATAAAAAAGTTCTGAGCCATCTTATTCTGTATCTGTTGCAGTGCTTTGCAGGTTTTATGGCCATCCAACAATACCCTTTTCTTTCTGTAATTGACTCTGCTAAATACTTCACAACCATTTTTATTCTCTGTCTCTCTGGAGAGTTAAAAGGATTTAGACTTTAACTCAGGAGAGAAATTAAACCTCTAATTAGACCAGGTGTGCCTAGAACTGCATTCCCCAGGAAACCTAAATAATTCTACTTTCATTTTACAAATTTATAAATCATTAGAATGCAAAACCTGTAAACAGGAATTAGTCAGGAGCTTAAAACTGAACTGAAACACCAGGAATGAGTGTATGCTTCCCACGCTGAAAACATCCCACAAAGCATTAAATTCCTGCTCCAAGGCTCACTGGAATTAGTGAAAAAGAGACCCACAGGGGCTTGGATCAAACCTGAAACCCTGCAGGCATACAGTGTTTAACCAGATAGAGCTGCCCTGACTTGGCAGAAACAGCTTAGGAGCTGGAGGTTAGCTCACCCAATGAGTTACAGGAGCTTCCCAAGGCCCATGTAGAGGCTTTGCATAAAGGATGAAAGCATGAATAAAGCCGGACCTGTGGTGCTAAGTGCCTCTGGACAAGAAACAATCCGCCTGCGGCTCAGAGAAAATTAAAGTGCAAAGGAAGAAACAATTTGCTTAAGGTCACATAAGAGACTCAGAATTACCATACACGTCATCTGAATCCCATTATTGTGGCTCATCCTCTCACTCTGAGTTCTGCCTGCTGCATTGGAAGGTTCAACACGTTACCCAGCCTCCCTGGATAACACCATTGGTGCTGGGAAAAGCAGGTCTTCCTGAGTTAAATAGACATCAGACTCACTCTTTGCAAGGAGGAAAAGGTTATGCTGATAGTTCTGTGCAGACAGATCTGTGGAAGAAAAGGTTATCCTGATAGCTTTTCTGAGCAAATGGATCTGTGGAGAAAGGTTACCCACATGTGTATCAAAAAGTGCTCAAAGGGCAGGGCCACTCATATCTCAAACGGGCATTTCTTTGCTGTTTATTAGATTGCTTGACTGCCGAAGAAAAAAACACATGTGGAAATCAAATAAATGGCATTTAGGGTTCATCCATTCTAATCTAAAAGAATGAAATCTGCTCACATTGGTCAGTTAAGCATCCACTGATTTTCTCAATTACGGAACAAGTGCTGGCACATCAGTAATTAAAAAACAATAAACAAAACAAAACAAACAAAAAGGACCACCACCAAAAAACCCACGTAAATTCCACTTCCATAAGGAAATTAACTTTTCTAACATTGGTTCTGAGCATATACTATTTTCCCTAGGACCTGTCTCTTGTCAACTTACTCATTAATCTTCCCCATGGAAAATCAGGCATAACAGCTACCAGGCACTGCAAAATACCAAAGCAAAAAAAAGTACTAAAAAAGGTGACTTCAAGAATCACATGACAGCTAAGGACAAAACAAGTACAACTTATAACAACCAAGGAAATACAGTTGATTAAAATGAGACATAGATCCTAGTATTTTGGACAGACTTTGGCATGTGCAAGAAAGGAAATACTGTTAAAAAACAGTTACCAGTCTTCTGTATTTTATTATTAATTTAAACAAATAGGAAAGCACATCTCTCATTGAAGACAGATTTCACATTTCAAGTCTGCAGCAGCTCTTAGCTCTTCTTCTTGCAGTAACTTTAGCTAATGATACCACAATTGCTGAATTTACCTAGTTTTTATTAAATGATGCTCAGCAGAGAGCCCAAGGCTGTAGCCATGACGCAATTCTAAAATTTCTTTCTTAGAAAAGAGTAATGACTGAAAATCAATGAAGGATTTTTATCTGGTTCAATTTTGAAAACAACTCAAAGCAGTTATAGTCATTACTATCCATCATCTTCTGTACTAGTCACTGAGATTAGTGCAGATGAAGTATAGCCTCTAGCCCACCTTTCAACTTACTACTCACAAGAGTGATCCTGTTTATCTGAAAATAATGAATTTTTAAACTTTCCAGAGGATAAGAGTAGGAGACTGGTCTAGTTGTACCTAATGATTTTTCACTCTCCAAATTACAAGATAAGATTCTGTAATTCTACCAAGCAGATGGTGGGTGAGTATTCTATAACACCACACAAATCTTTGTATGATCCTGATTTTCATGTGCAAAAGATTCCACACAGAGGGATTCTCAAGATACTTTTTTTAAAAATATATATATAAATATAGATGTATGTATGTATGTATGAAGGTTTTGCTTTCTAGCAAGAATACGGTTAGAATATGCCACTGCAATTACAGATACACACATTCAGAAAGCTGAGATAAGCCTTGGGCTGCCTGGCCCCTTGAGCCAAAGGACCATGAGTGTGGGAATAGTAACTTTCCATTTATGGATGCTGAAATTGCAGGGGACTAGCTGTATCAGCTGAATATTCTCAGGTTCTTGGGGCCTGATGGAATTCATCCCAGAGTACTGAGGAGCTGGTGAAGCTATGGCAGGACTTCTGTTGATCAGGTACCAAAGGTCTTGGGAATTTGGGGAGGTTCCTGCTGACTGAAGCTGACTAATGTTATTCCAGGATACAAAAAAGGTGTCAGGAAAGACTCAGAGAACTACAGACCTGTCCATCTCAGTAGGTGGAAAAATTATGGAGAAGATTCTATTGGGTACTGCTGAAAGGAATTTGGAGAATAATGCAATCATCAGGCACAGTCAACATGGGTTCAAAAAGGAAAGTCTCATTTAACTCATCTGACACCTCCTATGATAAGGTCACCTGCCCAGTGGGTGAAGGGAAGATGGTGGAAGCAATTTTTCTGGGTTCTAGGGAGGCTTTTGATACCGCCCCTCATGGCATCTTTGTGGAGAAGTTGTGCAACTGTGGGATTCAGTGTGCTCAGTGAAGAGCTGGCTGAAGGGCAGAGCTCAGAGGGCTATACTGAATGGGGCTAAAGCTGGCTGGCCACAGGTCACCTGGGGATGGCTGGCTGGCTGGCAGCAGCTCAGTCTGAGTCAGCAGGGAATGCCCTGGCAGCCAGGAGGGCAGACTGCACCCTGGGGTGCCTCAAACAGCATCACCGGCCAGTCAAAAAAGGTGACTGTCCCTCTGAATTCAGCACGGGTGCAGCCTCACCTTGAATACTTGGGCAGTTCTGGGCCCCACAATTTAAGGAGGATGTGAAGGTCCTTGAGTGCATCCAGAGGACAGCAACAAAGCCAGTGACAGAACCAGAAGGAATGTCCCATGAGGAGCAGCTGAGGCTTTGGACTTGTCTTGTTTGGAGCAAAGGAGACTGAGGGGTGACCTCACTGCTTCCTGAGGAAGGGAAGGGGAGAGGGAGATGCTTAGCTCTTCTCCCTGGTATCCACTGAGAGGAAATGTGAGAATGGTTCAAAGCTGTCCTGTGAGAGATTTAGACCGGACATTAGCAAGCATTTCTTTACCAAGAGAGTGGTCAAACACTCAAACAGGCTTCCTAGAGAGGTGGCTGATGCCCCAAGCCTGTGTTTAAGAAGCATTTGGAAAATGCTCTTAATAAAATGCTTTAGCTTAGCCTGCTTTGAATTGCGCAGGCAGTTGGACTAGATGCTTGTTGTAGGTACCTTGCAACTGAAATAGTCTATTCTAAGATGGCTGCAACACAGGTATATGATTTAAATATACAGAATATACTGATTAGGATCTCTATGCAAGCTCAAAGTTGTCTGTGGTTACATGGAGTAGGGCTAAGGAACTGGCCCTCTATCTTCTGAGCTGCACCTCAGTGGCCTTCTGAAGATCCAGTGCTGGAAATTATCTCCAAAAACCTGGTGTCATCTCAACTGAAAGTGTTTCCAATACTAGCATTACTAAAGATTTCTAAATAAAATCATGTAGCTATAAAAAAAATAGATAAGGGAAAAGGAGAGAAGGTCTGTACTGCTTTTTCTGTTGAAGGCATCTTACCCATGTTATTATTGAAGCTCAGACCCATTTGAAGGTTTCCATAAACATTTAAGATAGTGATCACATTCCATAACAGGCAACTTCAAAGTCACAATAAAACTGTGCTGACACAAAGAAAACTCCTGCAAGAACTGACTGGGCATAAGCTACAACTGCTCGTGCAGTACATGTGCTGTTCTTGCATACCACACAAAGCCTTTGAGGAGTGCTGCAAACACAGTACAGCAGGGAATGACTCCACACAGAGAAATGCCCAGAGGTTGCCTGGGTGTGCAACTCCTCAGTGCTTCGTAAAAATATTAGCATGAAACACACTGCCTACTTCCTCTGCTGGATCATAAGCCATGATCCACTCTTGTTTGGTGGCACATGGCACAGACGTAAGCACAGCTGAGAAGGACAGTCACTGGTTTTAAGACCTCTGGCAGCATGCAAGAAGTTGGTTTGTCCACAGAAGGCTGCCAGAAAGTAAACATATCCTCAAGATATGTTCAAGAAAACATACAGGAAAAAGTGCTGCCAACTACTCGGACCAGGAACACAGCTTAACAAAGTCACGAGGCAACAACTTTACTAGGGCCCACTGTGGGTTCTGTGGCTCTTCCTCTCAGAGTACCTTTTAAAAACTCCTTTTATAGTTCATTGTGAATTGCCTAGAAATACTGGACTTTAATATGAATCCCTAAACCTTGACTGTCGTTTAAGAAAAATAGTCCAAATTCAATCTCCTACATCTTTTCACTCTACCATAAATAGAGGTGTTACTCATTTTCTTTGAGTCAGACATCTCTGAGAGCTCAGTCATATAATGCACTGATAAAGAAGATACATCACCTACCTCATCTTGCTCAGCATTCTACATACAAGGAAACAACTCTGAATTTGATAGCATCCTACTGGCAGCCCTTCAGTGGCTTCAAATTCCAGTCCATACTAGAGATAATCGGAGAGGAGGAAGGCAAGGACTGACCCTGCAATCAAAATGAAGTTTTCAGCCTGGCATTAGCACTCTGAGAGTTCACCATAACCCACAGAATCCATATAAATGTATATTCACACATTTCCCATTTTTAAATGCATAATCAAAACAATTTCTAGTGCTCAATACTTCACCTCATGCCAGAAGGCAGGAGTACTTCACACAGCAATTTGTGGCATTTGGGAGGTTTTTTGTGCAGATCAATATACACTGGAGTTCAGTTAAACTTAATTTCAAAAGGTCAGCAAGCCTTTTACATTTTTCCAGGGAATCAACTATTCTTTGGATCTTTATCTTGTTAAAAAAAATCTACCTCGCTCCATGCTTGTGACAAAACAAGGTTTTAGTAATCCTTGACATTTGTCAGTACACATGAAAGCTACGTCAAAACCACATTTGAACCCCAAGAAATAGCTGACCCTTTAAGCCACAGGAATAGCAAATACTTTTACAAACTTACAAAGCAATTGTATAAGCAACCTGAAGGGAAGAACCACCCACACTTGACTCAAGGAAGAATAATTAGAATTATATCAACTATGGAAAGAAATATAACTATATCAGAACTTTTTCAGTACCGTATATCTGATCTTTAGCTCAATAAACTGTTAGGGGTAAGACTGAAACTTTTATCAGCATGAAGCACTCCCATGGGTCTTGTAAATTCCCCAAAACCTAGACTAACCTGATGCCAGGTGTAACCATGTAGGGGCAATTCCTATATTTCTGAAAGAGAGCAAAAATATTTTCTGAAGATAAACAACAGAAATAGAAGCTTCTGTCACCATAAACATTAAGTCTCACACAGTATTAGATTACAAGGAACAGAAAAAAAGCATTTAAAGTACTTTTAAAAAGCTATGCAAGGTCTTCAGTAAAAAGATCAGCAGAGGTTGAATTTATTTGATGAGTAGCTAACAGAGGGATGATTGAATATACAGCATACATTTTTGCTTTCCACCACGGTAACGCACATAAGTATGAAATGCCTCACAGAAGGTGAGGCATTTTGTACAGCAGACTGGAGGAAAATATTTTAGAATAATCCATTTGAGGAAGGAGGAGAGAATGAACTATCTCCTTCTTTTCACTAATATTTTAGTTTCACCTAATGGTCTGAGAAGAAGCCCATAGCTGCTGTGCCAAGAACTCTGCTGTTGTGGATGTGCCTCAGCCTTTCGAACTGGGTTCTTTTCCCCTCCATTCACCCTCATTAATATTCTGCAATGCTTCATATGCTTGCACTAAAATATGTGTTATTTTACTAAATGTCCCCGTGTTTACCAGGTAAGAGAAGTTCTCAGCCAGCAATACCCTGCACTGGCAGAATGGCTCTCGACCAACTGGTGCCTGACTCTGTATCCTAATTACAAACGCACTTTCTTAAAGGAAGCACGGTTAAAACTCTGCATCTGCATTTCCCACCTGGTCACATTTTCAAAAACAGGACAGACCAACCCCAGATTATAGGGTATACACCCATGTTTTAAGGCACTGAGCATTTGGACTCCTCCTAATTAGGGATCTGGGGGATTATATTTCAGGTAACATGTAGTGACCACTTCCATCCTGAACCTGCCAGAACAGCTGCAGCCCCCAAGGACAAAGGAGCCCAGAGCAAAGGTGAGATGGAGAAAAGGCAGTCTCAGGCTTTCAAGGGGCAGTCTGTATAACAATCTCCAGAAAGACTTTGGGGCTCACTCACCTTAGAACAATTTGGAGGGAATATTTTACCACCATTTAAGATCAAGGAGGTTGGTGGATGAAGAGTGAGGGGACAATGACTAATGGACCTAACCCAAACAGCCTCATAATACAAACATTCTTATGGTGCAGGGAGAACACTCATCAGACCTACAGAGAACCTGCAACTAAGCCTGTTCTTACATGTTTTTCTGAAATGGGATTGATTTAAACAAGTGTTTTCCTTAAAGCAGGAGCTTAAGCAGCAGAAAAATCAATAGAAGCATTTATCAGGAAAAGACAAAAATCAGTTACTTTTGATTCAAAATGAATACCATGGGAAAACTAGGTTCAGAGTGCATCCTTCTATTCAAGCAGAATTAGAATTTGTAATGGAAAGTTGTGTAACATAATTGGCTAACGCTTAGCACATCTTCCAACATCAACCTAAAACCTCCCTACAAGTAAAACGTTTTCAAATTTTATTAGCAGTTACACACAAAAAAACAACAAAAATCTGTCAACTCTGTGCTGGAGATAACTGTTATTTAGCCAGTCAATAAACTGTAATTTAGCTGGTCAGTAACTACAGCAGTTTCAGCTTTGTTTGGGGATTAATACAACTGATAATGAGAAGTTTACAAGACTGCAAAAATTGTTTTTTAACATACATTTGTGTAAAAATAATAGTCACTACATTAGTACATGCATATGCCTTGAATACACATGCAGCCTTGGAACAACATGTGACTTACAGTGAGAGGAAATCTTCTGAAGTGTGAACAGACTGCAGAAAAAATGCTGATAAACCCTGATTTTTTTTACTACATTTTTAACTCACTGATACCTTTGGTTTTTTTTTTGTCCCTAGCCTTTCTGTCTCCTTTTCCTCTTCTCCATCTTGCTGATCCCTTCAGTTATCCCTCCTGAAGTAACTGGCCTGAGGTGATTAACAAATCTTCAACACCTGCAGGTTGTAGCACTGGGCTCACCTCTTCAGCAGACCTTCCCTAGAGCATGAGTTGAGCAGGGTTAGTGCTGCTGAATAAATTCCCTGCAAAAAACCATGGGGAAAAAATGACACTGCAGAAGCCAAGAAATGACTGATGTTCCCAGATTTTCACACAATTCTGGCAAATCTTGGAGCTCTTTTATCTCTTCTGTCCAGGAGAGTTGCAGAGATAACACAGGCTGGAAATGATACTGCAAACTAGAGATTAACCCACCCATTCTCCATCTGGGCACCAGTGGCAAAGTGTCATCATAAGCAAACAAACCACTTCTTATCCACAACACAGGAAGGACATTGACCTGTTGGATGAGTCCAGAGGAGAGCCCCCAAGTTCAGATCAGAGGATAGAGCACTTTCCTTATGACAGAAGACTGAGAGAACTGGGATTGTTCTGCCTGGAGCAGAGAAGGCTTCAGGGTAACCTAACTGCAGCTTTCCAGTCCCTGAAGGAAACTTACAGGAAAGATGGGGCATGACTATTTACAAGAGCATGAACTGAATAGGACAAGGGGGAGTGAGTTCAAACTGAAAGAAAGTAGGTTTAGATTAGATATTAGGGGAAAACCTCTTTACTGTGAGGGTGGTGAGGCACTGGATTAGGTTGCCCCGTGAAGTTGTGGGTGCACCATTCCTCGCACAGTTCAAGGCCAGACTGGATGGGGCTATGAGCAACCTGGTCTAGCTGGAAGTGTCCCCTGCCTGTGGCAGGGGGTTTGGGACTAGATGATCTTCAAGGTCTCTTCCAACCCAACCATTCTACAATTCTATGTTTCTGTGATTCTATGATTTTCCTATATTTTCTTTGCTGCTTTAGGTGCGTCCACACTGGCCCAGAGCAGGTGGCACAAGGCAGTCACAAAAACCATGCTGTGCTTTCATGCACATGCCAGAATGGATATCATCAGACAAGGATTAGAATACAACACAGGCAAGTCACAACAGAGGTTAAAAGCTACAGAACAGCTGGACACTGAGGTCCAACCAGAACTGTGCAACTGGGTTGTACAGAATTTTTGGCAATCCTCAGAAACCTTTTACCACCATTCATCTGTCAGAAATTGTTTTTATTCAAATTGCTCCAGCCTCCTTTCTTTACATTTATTTCCCAGCAGTCATGTTCCTTGTTCTGAGATACGTGGAAATGATGGAGATGGGGCACTGCTCTCATATCCAGCAAGTGTAAGACAGACAGGCAAAGGAGTCTGCCCAGATGAATGTTCTCTGAGAGCAGAAATTTCCACTTGACCTGAGGATCATATTGTTTTCATTCCTATATATCCACATATTTTCATTCTCCCATGCCAAAATCAGCAGATGGACATTTCCCAGTCTCCCTGAGAACCTCTGACCTCACATGCCTGCCTGACAGGCTCCCCCATAGGATTGCTGTCCACACCAGGCACAGCAGCAGCAGCCATTTCCACTTGAGAAATACAGCACAATGCAGAGTTCAGTGATTAATGAATGTACTGCTGCAGGGTGCAAGAGACCAGTAAGTTCCTTCCCTCTGCCTCAGGTTTACTCCCCCAGCTCCCATCTCTGTTCAACAGGAGAGTAGCCTCTATATCACAGGAGCCCACAACTTGGCACTTTTGTTCTGTCTTGGGAGACACAGGTTTGACGGTTTGATCCCTCCATCTGCACGAAGAAATTAAAGTTAGGAGTAAGATCTCACGATAAGGTCATTCCGTAAACACAAGAAGGGCACACTGGCATCATCACTTTGGTTACATAGAGAGGACCAGCCCCTGCTGCTTTTTTGTTTTGTGGGGTGGGGAAGAGCAGAAAAGGGGACGCATCGATGTCTCACTTCAGGGCATTGAGACACTGAAATCCTCTGGGGATCCACCTGAAGGAACCTGAGATTGTATTTTAAGGAAAGCAGTGTAAAGAACAAAATGAAAAGTCCAGTATGTTCCTCATATCCTGTAACCACTGCCAGTACCTAGATGTTGATGGCTTCATTCTCAGGACTACTGCCTTGAGACTAGAAGTGATGAAATTACATACAACTAGAGAGACTTCACTGTCCCTCAGGATTTTCCCCATAATTCAACATCTCTTTCCTGTAATGCTGCAAAAATATAATGGGCTTTTTCTTTTTCATCTGCACAGAGAAATGGATAGTCACAATACAAATAGTAATCTGACATTTGCAGGGCAGTATCACGCCATGCTTTGCTGAAGGGCATTTTGATAGGTCTTTTCATATACTACTCCTGACCAAACCTGGTAATCAAAAAGATGGAACAAAATGAGCACTTACTGACTAAAGCAGTGCCAGCCCCTCAGCAACCCAGCTCTGTTCGCATGGCACAAAAAACCAGCACAATGTTAATTTCCTCCTGTTCCCCTCAATAGAAAGAGACTTGGAGCATTTTCCAGTATATAGGAGAGAGGTCAAACTCATCCCCAATAAACTGATGCCAGTGCCACAGCAGCAGCTGATTCTAAGGAGAGTATTTATCTGAGAATGGAGTGTGGTACCGTTCTCCTATTTAATTTCAGGTAACATTTATGATCCATAGAAGGAAAAAAATAAAGGGTTTTTTTGCTGTAACAATTCCCAACATCCCTCTATGTTCTCCAAAGATAAATATAGGTCCAAACTTCCACCCCAACTTCAAATTAGGTTCTAAATAGAGCATTAATTGTATGACACTCTTATGCAAAAATTAGGAAAAGATGGCCACAAAGACATCAAGCACATATCCCCATAAGATGGTTCACACATATTTAAGGGGCCAGAAACACAACTCAGTTGTACTGAGTACATGGCCAAATATTCACAGCATCAGAATTAACATCATTAACATTATAATGGATTTCTTCAAAAGGGAACTAGTATAATAATTATACAAAGCATTCAAAACAGGAAACAAAGCCAACTACAAATTTCAGAGGCTATTTTATGCAAATACTGTAGCTGTTGCATTCTGAGAATTCCATTGTAAGCTGAATCGTCCACTTCTGATACTATGAATAATTGCATACCCATTTATTTCTAATAACCTATTATTTATGTGCAATTTCTTTCATCCTTCTAAATGCTGTGAACTCATTTAGAGAAACCACCTACATGACAATTTACCAATTACCCTTATAAAATGTTGCATTGCTTTGGATTAGCTACACACATTATTTAATGCCAACTAACTATTGTGTTCATGTAAGTTGGCAAAAGTCTGTGAAACCCAGCAATATAACATTGCATTTAATTCTAAACAACTATTTCTAAAAGAAGGTGATTTATGTATAATCACCCCAGAACACAATCAAATTGCATTCAGTTTTGCCATTAAAAAGATTAGTGAGTGCAGGTATCAATATTTAATATGCAAATAACAAGTGCCATTTTCCAGACCATTCCCAAACAAACTCCTTCACTGCTTTAGTCTTCCAGTGTATCGATATTGCAGCCACTCTCCCACGTACACCCATGAGCAGCTCCATAGTGCCATGCATTTACCCACTCTGTTCACCTTGGGATACACTGACATTTCACAAATTGGCTTAGAGTTGGCAAGTTGGATTACTCACACCTATTGCATCCATGCTGTGGGACTCTGCTTTCCTCTGGGTCACACTGCTGAGCATCAGTGTCGCTCAGAGGGGCTGCCCCTTGCTGATGTGAGTCCTCAGAACTGCAGTAATCATCACTCCCAGAACGGAGCTGACTCCTGCCTGGCTAGCTATGTGCAAACCACCTAGCAAACATTCAGTGTGTTTCTTTTCAAGCTCCTTTTGTCTCTTTAAGCTCACCATAAAACCACCATAGCATCTCAGTAGCTCCTGTGCTCGAGACTCTATGCCTGGCACTGCCTCAGGGGACAGCAGGGCAGCTGTGGGGTGCAGTGGGACCTGCCACAGGTGGGTTACAGAGGCAGCAGGATTCAGTCCTGGAAGCCTCCACATGTTCTGAAAGACTGCAGCTCAGCTGTATCTGAGCTATGGATTGTCTCTTCCTCTGATCCTCAATGACTTTGATTTAATGCTGGACTTTGAGCAATTTTCCTTCTGAAGCAAACTCAGGCTACTTCTGTTATTGTTATTCTGGAGGGTCTGCCATGCCAGCAAGCAGCTTTATATTTACAGCAGTTAATAATGATATTTATTCTACTCATTACATAGTTATCTTTCTATATTCATGCATTTTTCTTCTCTTTCGTGCCCTTGGGTTTCCAGCAAACAATTCATTTCTGGACAAAGCACTTGTACGGCCCTCAGTCATAAACCATTCAAAACATGGACAGTGAGAAATGCAATACAAGAGAGACCTGGAGGGCCTGTCCTCCACTGTCCAGAAACTGTGAAATCACCCATGTATAAAATACACTGTCTGTCTCTTGTGCTTCAGATTGCTGAGTTAAAATGGCAACAGTCAGGGCACAAGGGCTGGAGAGCCATAAAATGGCCTGCAAAAGCAATTAAGTGCCACAGAGACATTTGGATTTGATAAGAACCAAAGATGGTTTACAGCCCTGTTTACTCCTGACCATGAATACTGTGCTTTGTGTACAAGGGCCTGAGCAAACCCCAGCACTCTGACACATTTGTTGCTCTGCTGAGACTCCGCAGGGCACAGACACTTCCCACTGGAACCATTGTGCAGGTGGCTTTCCTGAGGCTTTCTGCTCCAAATTATGATCTCCAGCCATAGGGGGAACACACTCATCAAACACATGCAGCCTTTAGAGCTGTTCTCCTTCTGCACCCTTTTGTTTTTATGTGGTCCCATCCCCCTCATGCCCTCACACCATGTTTTTTCTCTCTCTGGTAAGAACACAGTCAGGCTTTACTGCCAGAAAAATCCTTAGGAGTTTGGGATTCAGATAGCACAGGCAACCTACTGTGCTTTTCACCACTATGCAACCATTGCTCACCCCAGGCAGGCTGGCACGCTCAGTCACCAGGAGGAGAACAGATTCCCACCTGTGTTTGCCCCAGCTCCAAGAACTAAGCTGCATTTTTCAGACATGGAAGAACAACTCCTCTCACCTTTAACAGCTGGCCATGTAGCACTGGGCAGCCCAAGATAGACAGCTCCTGCAGCAGGAACAGTGGCATGGAGTTTTCCCACTGCTCCCAAGGCAAGGGGAGAGGGGGTTTCCCAGTGCAGCCTCCTCTCAGTGTGCCGAGGGCCCTGGGTTCACACCTGGCATGACACCGATAGGTGTACCCACCTGGTTTTGGAGGGATGGAGGAGTTCCAATAGCTCTCCGTGAGAAATAAATGAGAAAGACAGAAGATTATAAGTGTTATATTTTTGGTTGTTTGTTGGGGGGGGGGGTTTTAACATTTATTGGGATGTATATCTAATGCCTAAGATTAGTATTTCATTTTTTCCTCTGAATATAAATACATTGCCTATGGATATATCAGAAAAACACAATAATGCAGCTATGAGTTATTTATCTGCTGAGGCAATGCTAATGAGTATTCTAGCAATGAAAATAGCTTCACTGGCCCGTAAATATAAAACAGCAGGGAACTCACTGGAGACCCCACAAGCATATGTCAATAAACTTAAATTATTCACAAGTACACAAGCCTCCCAAGATACCAGCTTCCCAGCCCCCTTTCATTTCCTGACTGCCTCACGTTTTGAGCAAAGTCAAAGACTAATTTTCTGTCTTCCTCAAGCCTCTAAAGTTTTTGCAGAAGCCAAATAATCATATGAAAAATATTTTGTTCAGATGCAAACTGAGTATTTTATTGGCTAATACTCCATATTTACATGCATTGCAAAGTGCAACATCAATACAGGACAATTATATCCAAGACCATAAACACCTGAATGTAATTGACATTTTACCTGAGTGCTCCAGCAATGCACTCAGACACAGCACTGATACAGTGTGCTCTCGTTCAGAATGTTGCTGTGCTTTGTTTCTCTCCTCTACATCAATCCTGACAATATTAACATCTGTAACAATCACTGACCAAATAAGAGTCATTTTGGCACTTCCAGTGTACACTGCCAAGCTCTGCAGTGTGCTACAAGTAAAATTGAAGGTGCTAATCCTCATCAAAGGTCCTTCAGCCAAAATTCAGAGCAATGCTTGGACTTTGACAAAAAAAATTAGAATACAAGTCCAGGCATCTGTTGTCATAAAAAGATTGTGATTGTTGTATTTCATGTCCCTCTTCTTTATAAATCCATTTGGCACCTTCTCTAACAGTCAGCCTACCCTCAGAAAAAATTATTTGATGTTCCTGTAGATGTCATATGTGCCCTGTGCTTTTACCAGCACTTCTATTGTAATTCAACATTAATTATCTTTCCAATTAATGTACTGCATAATGCTGCTATATGAAATGCTCACATTTTGCAAAAGAGGAAATTGAGCTCAGCTCTGTCTGCTTTGATCCCATTTTACTTTTATTATAATTCAATACCAGAATTTTTTTCCTTCTTGGTTGGGTTATTGACACCCTGAACACGCACAAGGGAACTGTGTTCTGCATAGAAAAAATACATTTATTATTTTCTTTTCCAAGAGAAGACCTCCAATTTCTTTTTCAATACCATTTAGATATACTTTCCTGCCTTATGATTGTTAGTGAATAGCTCATAAGGAAAATTGAAGTGACAGAAGTACTAATAGAACAGCATTTACCAGTTACCATAAATGTAGACACTATAAATACCTACAACTGCTGGAAAATGGTAAGTGTGAAGCAGATTACAAATACAGAAAAAAGGTGATATCAAAACTGTGGTCAGAGAATGGAAAACACCATCTTATTTAGAAGCCAAATGATCCGACATATTCCTTAAATTCCTTAAATGCTGTGTGTCAAAAATACCATTCAAAGTTATAGGCTGAGTACCATAATAAAAAACATAAAAGTTAAAACATACAGAGAGTATAACATATAGAAATAGAAAATACATATACAAAATTGCTTCCTCATGAAAATTGGCTTGATTGTATGATTTCTATTTAGCTCTTCCATCCTCACTGGTACCTCACTTTTGGTTTACTTATTTTTCAATTACCATTATTACAGCTGTTAATTTTGAAAGAAAATTCACAGTTGCATTGATCCTCTCTTCATACCATATGAATGCCAGTCTGGCATCTTAGCTAGTCAGCCTAAAGGACAAACAGCTGGAGGGTTTTGCACCATCAATGAGCTGTACACAGGTGAGAATGCTGCAATAAACATGGCTAGAAAAGGAGAAGAAAAGTAAAGGGCAATATGTTAGGAAAGAACAGACAAACAAGATTTTGTGGGGACCTGAATACAAAATGACAAGATGTTCCTAACTATGGACTGAAGCGAAGCTGTCTTAATCATTCCCCTGTCACTTGGCAGACACTTAGAAGGGGATTCTCGTTAGCACTGAATGGCTGGGAGTTTGTTGTGTTTACCATCAGCAGATGCTCTCACAGAGTTCATTTGTGTCAACACCTCAAGTATCCAACACTTGAGTTTTCACTCTGGCAAAGGCATATCTACCACAAGCAATTATTTACCAGACAGAAGCTAACAAACTATGAGAAAGACTGTAACCTTCTCAACCCCCTAAATTAGCAACTGAGTGTCCATTACCCACATATTCTTTCTCTGAGTACTTTTTTCCCTTGGATTCCTTTTCTTCAGAGATAAAGAAATGTCTCTGGTGAGAAAAACAACCAGTCGCCAAAGCCTGGTGTTTAACCAGCCTCTCAAGGGAAAATTGCAGCCCAAAAAGACACCCTTTTGTGAGATCATTCAGTGTTAAACCATCTTGTGCACATTGGTCTTCTGGCTCCACCAAAGCACAGTCATTCTATTTAGGACAGCAGCAGCTCAAAGCTCTCAGACAGACATCCAGGAAAAGTCCACATCCTGGATCTGAGATCATATGTACTACTCTTAAGCATAAAGTAACCCAAGCAAAACTAGGTAAACACAGATAACCCAGGCAAAGGCTCCATTTCCAGCAATCTCAAACTACCAAAGGAAAGAAAAACAATATTGCTGAAATGAAAATTTTCACCACTGAGCTCCTTTATTCTTTATTTTATTGATCAACACACAGAAAGGAGCAAAATGCCACTACAAGACTTTCTGAAACTTCATTTTACACTCTTAACTGAGAAATTAAAATTATATATGAATTCTATGAACTTAGACATTAGGAATCAAAATGACACTTCACAATTCCTTTAAAAAACCTCTTGAAAAATCACTTCCAACCTACTGAATATATTTCCAATGATTTCAGCAGGTTTAATTACTACATATCTATTCCACACAGGATTCTGCCAGAAACAAGAAATCAAAGCTAAAAATCAGTGTTAAGAACACAGGAGGCCAAAGTTGTACACGTCATTTAAGAGGGCCCAGCGGCCTCACGAATACCAACTGCACAAGCAAGGATGTGAACGAAAAGCAGCCTGAAAATTTGTTTTGTCAGTAAAGGATGCTCAGGCCTTGCAATACACATCATATTTAAACTTCACTCCCAGCTTAGGTACTTGTAAGCACACCTTGAATTTGGCAGCCAATTTCTGGTTCTGAGCTTCAGTGAAAACATTCTTCCAGTCTCCAAAAACACTGTGAATATATAAAGAAGAGGAAATTATTACCCTTGACTCTAACGACCAAAGAGTATAATTTAAAACAAAAGACTAACTCTTCTGTCTTATCATATTTCAGAATAATTTTTTTTCCTGTAAGAAAAAATATCTGACAGAAGAATACACATATATGCTTTGTGTTTGGTGTCTTCAATAGAATGTGAACATATTATACAGGGCTTTACTGAATGGTACTGGCTCTTGGGGCGACATCAATTGACAGATTCCTGAAGTACAATCGGTATTTCTTAAACAACACCCAGCCTTGAAAATTACACATAAATACTGAACATCTGCTGATCCAAATTCCTGTCTGCCCAAGACAAAGAGCTACCATTCACCACACTGGCAAAATACAAACAAATTTACCTTTATAGCAAAGAATCGAGCCAAAAGCACCATGAGTCTCCTGAGTTTTAACACTCACTGGCTGGAAAGTGGGAAAGTGTCCCTTCTTGCAATGGCCTGGATCTGCTCAGCCATTGGGGAGAATCCTATGAATTCAGCTATCTGCTTTACACTGGCAGGCAGGTTCTGAAAGCAGTACAGTGAAAGTGAGACATGCAATATGCTTCCTCTAAAAAAGGGAGTTACTTACTTGGGATGTGCTTTGCCATCATCTACTAACTTCATTCACTGGTTTCTGTGTTGCATTTCTGTTTTCTGGAGCTCTGCTTCTGTAGAGCCAGACTCAGCTTGTCACTAATATCAACTTGATTTTGCTCTTTAAGAACCCTGTGCCATTTCCTCTTAATTTCAGCAGATTTCAAGGAATGGGCTCAGATGTGTTTTGGCTGTCAGTAAACAGCATCTGCTGGACCCTTTTCAAGTCTTCATAGATTGTGACCATAGTATTTTTAGTGTGCTTGTTCCAGGTGACTGCATGATCAAAACAGGATCCCCCGTCAACTGCAAAGAAGAGAAGAAAGCACTGATGTCACCTTTCTTTCTAACTGGGTACTTTTTTCCTGTACAAATGAAGAACTGCCCTGTGTCACCTGTTGGTTACACCAATGCAAAAAAAACCAGCCTGTCCTTTCCGTGGTACTATCTGTACAAGAGAATAACAGAGGCTTCCTCTGAACTTTTGTAGGTAAACACTTTCCACACATAAACATGAACCTCACTATGTGCTTCCCTTCTGTGACTACACTGTCATGTAAACATCTCTTAACAGACAAAGCCTGACATCAGCCTAAATCTAAAATATGGGTTCCTAATGAGGTATTTGGCCTAATGTTGAGAAACAATAAAGAAACAAACTACCATTTCATTAACACTTTGAACGTGCAGCATTTCCTCCAACACTAAGTGGCAGAATATTGACCCAATGCCCAATGTCCAGCTGCCATGCAATTCTCTCACCCTTTACTGGAAGAGCAAATACCCAGAAGCAAAGCATCTTTGGACATTCTCCCCTTCTGGCATGCAGCTGCCTCCTTTATCGTGACGTACAGCCATCAGGAAATTAATTATGGCACAGCTGTTTTCCCACTGGCCCCATTCAGTTGTTTTTAAAATATTTTTTTCTGTTGCTTTTTCAATTACAATCAGTATCTGTAAAAATACAGATCTGCCATGAATACTGTGTAGAACTCACCCCTGGAGCTGCAACTGGGGATGTTTGGCACATTGTTATGGAAATGGAAAAATTAAACAGCTGTATCTCTAGGGTTTCAAAACAACACTATTGTCTGGAGTGGGAGAAAAAGGACAAAAATTTTAGATTGCTCATCTACCCTGGTGACCAAAGTGAGAGTATGACCAAACATTTGCAACCAGTAACATACTGGGAGCTATAAAATATTTTACTAATACAGACATGCAGAACAAAATTACTACGCGAGCGTATTAAGGACCTTATCACCAGTTCGAAGGCTTGTTTTTGTCATGAAGCAACTGTAGAAAGAAGTAAGTGGAAAGACTGTAATATTGTCATTGAATACTATCCCATAACTACCTGGGACCTGGGAAATACTAAGGAACCATTTGCCAACCTCCTGTCAGGAAAAGCTCCTTTAGAAAACCACAGCTGTTACAATCATCTCCCATTTTTCAAAGTATGGCAATAATTTTCTTGAAATCCTTAAGACACTGTAATCCTCAGAGAAACATAAACACTTCTGAAAACACATTATACACATTAAATATTTTTGCAGTTACGTTTTATTTTTTCCTGCCTCATGCAGGGAAAAAATAACAATAACACAAGGAAAAAATCTCTATCCCTTAGAATTGTTCACTTCATCTGTGGTGCATCTTGGAAGTGCTAAGTATCTGCCACTGTTCAGCAACCAAGTACCAGAAACACTGAAGTTTTAACCTCATGACTCTTTGCAAGGAGACAGCCAATGCCCTAGAGACACTGCTGCCACATTCATTCCCATCATGGCTGTGCATAGAAAAGAGTTGCATAAAAAAACTATTTCAGAGCACTGCAACAGCTCTACGTATGTCCTCACTTATGTCAACTCCAACACCCTTGAGGCTACTGTAAATTGTAGGGCATGCTAAGAGAGCCCAAGTATCATGAGACTCCCACTGTTTCCAAGTTGTTTTCCCTCAGTGTCACCCACCCGGGTGCAAAAAAAGGATATGGCCCCAGAATTAGTCTTGCGTACTGATACTGTCACAGGGATGAGGCTTTCATTCTTGGAAAAATGAAAAACCGTCCTTGAAAGAAGATTTGGGAAGGCAATCATAACTCAGATGTGTTATCGAAATCCTTAGAAATGGAATCTATTTTATCCTCTTCAGAATTAAACAGAACCAGAAGAGAGAACAGTTTTTTTACACGGGTACAGCAATGATTTGTGAGAGTTGCCTGTGTGAAAGAGCCCCTAATCAGAAGGCGTTAGTCATCCAAAATTATCTTCTTTCCCCTCTCAGGAGAAATAGCCTTACTTGCTGCATGACTTCATTTTAATAACTTTTGTGCAGGAGTGCAGGAGAGAGGAAAAAAAAACAGTTTTAAATGGTTTGACAATTTCTTTTCACTAACGTGATATTTACCTGGATCTCCACATTTAATAAAATTAGTTCTGTGCTTACATGTATACTCTGGATAGCTGTAAATATCAAATCACTTAAAATCTAGATAAGCTATTTCACACATGCAACAAGGAACCCAGAGAACAAAATAAAACATGTCAGAGGCTTAAATAAGATGTCAGAGCCTTCTCATTACAAAGCTTAATTCAGCATAATAGTCATTGAATTACAACACCAAAGCACTCAAATCATTATAAACAAAGTAATGTTTTCCATTAATGAGATCCTCAACAGCTTCATAACTGTGACCTTCCTGACTCACTAATAACTGGAGGCAGAACTAACTCAACAATGCGCTTAGTATTTTTTTAATATACTCATAACATAGTCAGCAATAGACAATAACAGGAGCTTTCTTTCACAGAGACACACAGGAAGATTCTGGGTAGGAGAAGGAAGGAATTAGCAGGAAACTCCACTCATTCTGCCGAGGGAAGTGTCTGCCTCTCTGCTGCCCTGGGTCAGGGGCAAAGCAGAGTCACGTATTCAATGTCACTGCCAGTGCATGTCCTCAGCTGTGCCTGTAGCTGTGAACGTAAAGCCAGAATGAGTGCTATAAGAGCTGTTACCCCAGACACTGCATCCCTCCCCACCTTCACCCTTTGGAAGGCATCCTGCAGTAAAGCCTCCCCCATTCTGCATCCCATTCCAGCACGACTTTGTGCCCAGCTCCTGGAGCTGCACCATAGATCCAGCTTTCCCAAGGCTTCCATGATTCACATTGCCCCACTGCTGCTCTGCCGATTGCTGGCAGGACAGAGCAAGGGAACAGTGTGCTCACCTTGACCCACAGCACCCTCCCCATGTCCTTCTGGGGAGGTGCTTGGAAGGCTTCCCATGGGGCCCACTGAGATGGAGCGGTGGAGCTGCCACTGCCTCCTGTGGTGAGTCTCCTGTAAATCCAGCTGCCAGATGCACTAACATGGAAAACACAGTGCAAACAACTTTAACTTCATGCTTTTTGTGGAAAGTTATTCCCAGAAAGGAGTAAATTCCACCCCATCTTACATAAAGGGCTTCAGGATGCTTGGGTGGAAGCAGCTGATACATGTTATTTACACAGTAATGTATATATAACACGTACACATTTTACAATGTCTTATAATACATATGTCATTTATATACCACCTAATATCTTGCTTGTATATAAGACATTGTATGATGGATATAATTTATATCACTCTCCCATTTATGTACAAATCCATGCTCACATCTGCCTAGACATGCACAAAAGCAAATTTCATTTTAACAAAAAGCTACAATTGATAAACCTAAAATTCCTAATCTCTAAATTCCCTACTGCTTCTCTACCATATGAGCCATCCCTGGCAACTACTGATTCCTGAACCTCCAATGTCCTTAATCCCTATTTCATGAACAGTCCTTTGCATCAGTTTTTCTCTCTACTACACACACCTAAGTTGGGGGAAACCTTTAGTATGGTGAGACTTTATGGTAATGTAACCTTCATAATACTTCATGAGCAAAAGGAATGAGGAAAATACTACCCCTTTAAGAAACAAAGTTTTTTAATTGCTTCAATGCAAGTTCCTTCACCAAGCACATTCCTGATCATCTAAGCATGGCAAATGCCAAAGAGTTTGAGCCCTGCATGAAGCCCTCCAAGAAGCTGGAAGAGGAATCCAGACACCAGGGCCCCTTGGTTCAAGATGGAAAGAGACCTGCAGAGGAATTTTTATTTTGGCCTGGTGATACGATGGCCTGGTGGGTCCAAGTGTCACATCAAGCAGCAAGAGGCAGCCCAGCAATTTCTAGTTTCAGACTGGAGCAGGTAATCTTTCCTTTTCATTCTTTTTCCTCTAGTCTTGCCTTTTTTCACCATGATTTGCAAGCTATAGGAAATCAGGGCAAGAAATCTATTTAGCATGGTTTTAAAATGTAGAAGTAAATATCCAAATGAAAAAAAAATTCCAAAATATTTACCTGCAGATTGTAACCATGCTGCATTGCACAAATGCACCATTTTCCATCCCTCCTGCTTTCCCATTTCTTCTGTGGAACCTTCCGTACAGGCTTTTCCACCAGAGTGCCTGCCGGGCAACAAGATGCTGCATTTCTCAGCAAACCTTGTACCTCAGCAAAGATCTGTATCCCCCTTTCCTACTGAACAACTGGCAGTGGTCTTTAGTAAAATATTCTGCTGAGCTACCACAAACTGTCTGACCTTAACAGTGTGAGATCTCTTTTCTCTTTTTTATCTACTCATCCTTCACCCTGAGCAGGAGAGGTTCACTGAGTTACTAAACCTCAGGGACAACCAGTACCATGTCTCCACACCTGAATACTTCCAAACTCTGTGAGAAATTAAAGCCAGTGCCAAGATATGACAAACAACCTCTGTGTAGGGTGCAGCAGGAATCTGAACCCAAACCCAAAGGGATTATGGGCTCCTTAAAACAAAGATGCATATTTCACATTTTGTGACTGCTCCTTCCTTTTTTACTTGGCCTCTCACAGTTCAGTGTTCTGTCTCACAGCTGCTATAAATTCATCCTACACACTACAGGCATACTTTTTAAGCCCCTATACTACAGTTTCTTTCCAAATCAAAACGTGCCAACCAATGCAAATTCTACGTTCCACCTGAGACCCTGGCCTAAGATCCTCTCTGGTTAGAGCTGCAACTGCTACAATGATAATGTAATGAATTCCTTTCCCGGATCCATGTTTTCTCCAACAACCCTAAGCTTCTGCTGCTTGGGTTGATCCTGTTCACTTAAAATCCTCAGAGCAGGAATTACTTTATTAAGAAATCCCACTGAGTACAAGCAATACTTGCAAACTCAGCCACCAGGGAAAAGAGAATTGGAAAATGAATCACCCTGTAAGAATGAGCAGCAAAAATATTATATCTAATCTTACAAAACACTACCAGAGGGGGGGAAAAGCATCTATTACAAACAAAATAAAGTCCCTATTAAGGAAAATCTGAAGAGCTTTTATTTTGGCAATAAAGTCAGTCCCATAATACGAGTTAAGAGCAATATGAATAATAGAAGACAATGAAAATTAAAGGAGTAAGATGAACATGTCTTTACAAACAGACCATGTGAATCTGCTTGTAGATAGGGCTAGGAACTTCTAGATAGGGAAGTAACACAAGAAACTCTTAGTTCTAGAAAGTGTTACTATCCACACAGACTGTTGCTCAGCCAAGGCCATGTTAAATTCTAGAACCTAGAGAAAAAGAACAAAGACTCAATGGAATTATGAACAGGTTTTTCTTTCTTTTGTATAACAAAAGGGGGTGCATAGAGGGGAGCATAGAGCAGGCGATTGGGGAAGTCTGTATCTTCCAAATACTTCATCCAATGAGGAAAAGGAAGAAGGAGCTGTGAACTTAGGATAAAAAGGGGGCTGCATCCCCCAACAATTTGAGAGACCCCATGAGAAATGCCTATGGCCTTTATTTGAATAGAGTTACAGGACTCCTCTGTCTCCTTTTTGGACATAAACCTCTGGCATCAAGGATTAGTATTCCTGACACTTGGGAGACACACTGATTATTTATTTCAGAGTTGCACAAACCCAAGTGTTCCAAGATATTCCACAAATCAAGCACGTCAACTATCAACAGGTTTTACTATTTATAGAATTTAGCAAACAAAGGAATTAATGTTCATTGGCTGCAAGTTCCATAGCTCCCCTATTAATTAGTCTTCTATCTTCTCCTGGTTAATCATCTTTTCTCTTCTCTTACTAACCAGTCCACATGTTCAGTCTTTCTCTTCTTTAGGGTAGGTGATTTTCTTGGGTCTGTGGGCGTGAGTCAGCGGTCACAATCTGTCCCTTCCATAAATTACCTTTTACCCATTCGGAGCTAAGTTTGCTTTATCAGTTTCTTCCTTACCTTGGGATTTCTGCTGGATGTCTTTGTAGCCCATAAATGCTGCATTCTTTGTGCCCACTATCAGTAGTACATCCTTCTCAAATTGCATTATTAACCTCTCCCTAGGTCTGAGATTACTGAAGCATATCGGGCCCAAGACCTTAACAAGGCAATTCTACCAAGTGATTTGTGTTCCTGACACCTGGGCATCACTTAGCGCTCGTTGTTAACCGCGATCTGCTTCTCGAATTAATCTCTTTTCTCGTTGATTAGGCTGGAAAGTATACAAAGAGACCACAGCCCACCCTTTCCTGAGAAGATTTTTACACAGTTCCTATTTTGCAGCGTTTCGCCGGGCGGGCTCAGCGGCGGGGCCGCGGCCATGCCGGGCCCGTGCGGCCGCCGGGGCGCGGCGGCGCCTGCGCGGTGCAAGGCGCGGAGCCGCGGCCATGGCGCGGCGCGTCGTGAGGGGGCTGCTGCTGCTGGAGGCGGCGGGGCTGCTCGGCGCCCTCCTGCTCTACCGCGCCATGGACCGCAGCCAAGGTGCGGCGGGGCGGGCGGGGGTCGCGCCCCGGCGGGGACGGGGGGCGGGCTGGGCAGGGGAGGCTCCTGGGCGCGGGGACCGCCGGAGGTGCCCCCGGAGCACCGCGCAGCTGCCCGGGTTTTGTAAGGAAGTCCTGCCGTGTTGGGGTCAGGAGCTCGGCTTGGGTTCCGCAGGCTTGTCGGGCGGACCCCCTAGGATTTAGGGCTGAAGAACGAGCTGTTACAGTTTTACAAACGCAAACCCGCGAGCAATCCTTCAGGAGGCAGCACGCCACACCACCAGGAACAAAGACGAATCCTGCGCGCTTTTATAGTGACAGCAGCGGGCCAGATACGGCTTTAAAAGGGGGAGAGGCTGTCCGCAAGTGAGGCAGGAATTGACCAGTCCTGTTTTAGGCATGTGGTGTTGAGCCCCTGAAGGGATGCCCCGGCTGTGTGCGCGTCTCGCAGCCTCTGTGATGTGACATTTCCCAGGCCGGGGACAGACCCGGCTGGCAGGTGGCGGCCAGCGCTGTCTTCCGGATTATTTCGCTTCATTCGCTCAGGTCTTCTTAGACTTAGGACTCCGTGCCCAAGTAACACAGAAATAATAAGCAAAGCACCAGTTCGGTTACTACAAGGAAGTTTGCTCTGCAGAGCAGCGGCCTTACTCTGCATGCAGGGCTCTGGAAGGTGCAGCAGTGCTTTGACAGATCTGTGTCCCTGCGGGAAAAGAGCCAATTGTGAGGAAGCTCAGAAAACACTGATGATGGCGCTGCATGTATGAGTAACCTGAATACAGTCTCTGAAATTATTTTTAAAAAATAAATTCCTACCACATTATTTAATGGTGGCTGTAACTAAAGAGCTCAGACAAATTCCGATAGAAGAAACCTAGTTAGAAAAAGGTGAATTTAATTATTCCTCTTAATATGTGCCAGGAAAGTAACTGTGATTTATCTTTCTTGTCAGATTTCAGATACACAATGCAGAAGAGGTTTCCATCAATTCTGGAAGGTGGGTTTGTAGTCGCTGGCTTCAGAAGGATGGCTGAAGCTTCTGTTGCATCTTAATGTACAAAACCAATCTCAGTATTGCTTAAAACTTTCCCCAGGAGACACTGCAGAAGTTTTTATTGTTAAGGCATGGGTGGAGTGTCAGATTGTTGGATAGGGACCTCAGAACGGGAGGGCTGTACACTGAATAAAACTGTCCACTAAGGGGCTGCTCTTCAGAGATGTCTAACCCAGAACTGACATGGATTTTCCTGTTTTTCAGTTTATTACAAATCCAATGAGTGGTCTGGAATTCATGGCATACGGGAGAATGACCAAATGACATGGTTAAGCAGCAAGAACTGAAGTAAGAAAGATGTGTGATTAAATAAAAAACTATTTTAGAATAATTATTTTTAAAATGTCCACATCCGAATGTCCAGTTCATCTTCTTGACTTCTTGCCTTTGAACTTGTTTTTCAGCCCTCTGTGCCTGAACTGTTTCTTCCTTTTGATGATGCTTTTCACATCCCTGTTGTGAAGCCACTTGTCACGCTCTATTTCCCATTCGATCTGTTTGACATCTGTAGGAGGAAAGGTGAGAAATAAGGAGCCAATGGATACCTGTGACCATGATGTGGCATACAGATGGATCATGTAAATGTTAAAACTTGACTACTGTATTTATAGAAATTAATAAAGTGCAAACTGCCTTTTTTTTGAGAAAGCTGTGAGTTTTTTCATTTCACAGAACAAACCTGACCATCTCAAGAGTTCTAGACATTACCTTGTATTTAACTAATGCTTGTGTTAGAAGCAGTGTTTGAGTGCTCCTAACATTTTTCAAGTGACACCAGCAAGATTTGTAAAAGCTTTAAAAAGCTTTATTCAACTAGCATATGCACATTTAATCAGTTAGAATTATTCTGGGGAAACTACTTTCTGCTTCAGGGATACTGCAAGGAGACAGTCCACTAGGTAGGTAAAGAAAGCCATACCTTATGCCTTCCCTTCCCAAGGAATCAAGGGCACTTTACCAGAGCAGAATTCACACTAATGCTTGACAAAGAGCATCCTGCCTGTCCCTGTTTACAGTGTGAAAGGACCAAGGACAGCCTCTCCCTCTTTTCTGAAGCCTTATTCACTCCACTACTCACAGTTGATATTTAGCACTGGGCATCTCTCGTCACTGGAGAAAACTGTCATGTCTTACTGACAGTTGAGCTACTGTCCCTGCTGTGTGGTTTCTGACCCTGATTTCCAGTTAGAGGTGGTTCATGTTTTCAGGTACAGAACCTGAAGGGAAAGAAATTAATTACAGCTTTGCAGCTGTCTGCTCCTGGCAACGGGTACTTACTCGCGTTATCTCTGTTGGCCATGGCGTTCATTCCAATATTGTCGAACTTCGACCCAGCATTTTCATCCAGCAGATAGCCAAACTTTAAAGAGAAAAATGTTAGCATTCTGTTACAAAGCAACAGGTAAAATGCTTGATCATTTCTTGTTAAGCACTGATCAAACTCACCTCTTCTGCAGATGCCAGTATACCAGCATCTTGGAGTTTCCTCTTCTTTCCTCGGCTGGATCCTTCAAACAAAGAGTATTATTCTTATGAGACACAACTTCAAGTTCCCAAGGACACTAAAACGAAGTTTTACCATGTTTTAAATTTTTAGAATTTTTCTTAACGAGATCATCTGAATTAGCTATGATGGAAATTTTTATTCTCTACTTCCCCTAAAAGAAAAAAAAGTTTCCAACCAAGAATTAAATAGCACAAATCTGTGCATGAGGTTCAAGTAACAGATGTACAAACCACCAGTACAACATTTTTCAAAATTCCTCCATCAACTCTCAGCCCTTTAACAGCAGATTGTTACTCTGAATTATGCTGGCTGGGTTTATTCAAATCTGAACCTAGATCCAAAATGTGATAATCTCTAGTAAATCCCTCTGATTCCAAAGGTTTTTCAACTCTTTTATTTATATTAAGCTTTCATGTCAGTGTTTTCTTACCTTGCAGTGATCCTGCAAAATTCATGTCTTTCGTTTTCTTGCCCTTTTTACTGACAGATTTCAGTTGCTTGTCATCATTCGGGTCTGACAGAAAAAAACCCCAAAAACATCAGTCTCCAATTCTCACACCAAGTACATATACTTAGAGTGCAGCAGAGACTACAATTCCTTTTTAGGCATATTTGTCATAATGGTCCTTTGGTGCCATTTGCCATAATGGACATTTGCTGTAATGTCCAATGGTGCCTTTAAAAGGCAGTGCACACAAGCAAATCTATATATTTCTTCAAGCTAGACAATTAAAAATTGGTCTGTGGTGTGCTGTTCTTTATGCCTTTTTCCACAGCACCAGAAGGGAATGATACCAAGAGACATAAAATACAAAAGCTAAAAGCAGGCATTAGGTAAACCTCAAATGTCTGCATGGTAAATTTGGTGAAATAATAATCTCATGAAAGATTGTCTTAATGATTGTATGAACAGTTACCTCCTCCACCCTCAGTCATCTTCCTGTGACCTTTAGTTATGCATTGAAAAACTCCATTAATCTGTGCTTTTCCAGTCACATGCCCTGTATTCTGTGTAAACTGTGCTTTTCAGGTAAAAAACAAAACCATGCTGGTGTAAGAACCAGTTACTACTATAGTGGTAATAAAAACTTGAGTGCACAGCTGTATTACAAGATAAGGTGTTACTTGTGAGACAGACATTTAAATAAGTTACTTCATCTAAAAAAAGTCAACATAAACTATGTATAAAGAAATACAAAAATTACCAATGACCAGATTTAAATTTTTCTCCTTCAGCTCTTTTAATATTTCTGCCTATTGAAGCCAGTTATTTGTGTGTAAAGCTACTGCTGTTACGCCAGTGTTTTCAGAATGAAAGAAACATTTCTCATTTGGAAGCTTTTATTCCCAGATGCCTAATTCCCAGTCTCACCTAGGAGATTGTGCCAGGAAATGCTTCTCTTAAAAATTCATTGCACAGAGAAGGACTTGTCATTTCTTTTCTTAAAGGCCAAGTTTCTCACCTAGATAACTAAATTGCAATTTGCATATGCAGTTACATATTAGATAACCTATTTTTAAAGCTTTTTTTTCCTGTTTTTCAGTAATCAATGGCACCTTACCTAGGTCGTTATCATCTTCAGACACATCCATAAATACACCTCCCTCTTCATCCATATCCTCTTCAAAGTCTTCCTCCATACTTCCTAAGGAGACTTCCTCATCATCCAGATCACTGAAGTCGTCTTCATCATCAGAATCCTCCCAGTCAGCACCAGATCCCTCACCACTTCGGCCTTTCTTGCCGCCTTTGGGATTTTTTTTTATATTACTAGAAGAAGATGTAACAAACTTAGCACTTCATCTGGAAAAATACTGTTTGCATCTAGATGACATCTATCTACTGGCAAACACCATGTTAGGAAAGTTCAACATCATTGCATACTACTGCAAATGTAGGATGCAACCTAAAATATATGTATTATACACTGAGGTACGTTTTCAACATTAGTATAAGGAGTTGTCAACCATTTTAAGAAGTTCTGGAGAATCCTATTCTGAAATTAGCAAAAATGACAGCTTCAGTGTTTTATCTCCTCTGTGTCTTTGCTGCTTTTCATAAAGTTTTTCTTGTAAAACACACAAACTGCTCTGTTAAACACCAGTCAAGATCACAAAAATGTTTCTGGTTTCGCTAGGAGTTTAGACTTTAATTCTCCTGTCACCTCAAGGGAAAAAGTCTCTGTGCAAATTCAAACACTGCATTATAGATACTTTGAGTAAAATAGAGGCTACTTAATCATTTACAATTGATTAACTTAAAGGTCCTTTCCCACCTAAATGATTCTATGATTAATGAAGGTGCTGACTTCAGGAGAACTGAGCTCTGTGACTCCAGATCTCACAAAGCTTATTAACTGTGTTAGGTCCAGCTACAATCAGTCCTTACAGCAGCAGTACCATTATGCCTCCTTCTGCATCCTTTTGTACTTGGTAATTCTCAGATAGAAACCTGAGACAATGAAAAACAAGATTTTACACTGCTTACTGGGTCACTCCATTGTATAAAATAATTAATTAATTAATTCATACAATCCAATACTATAGGTCTCACGTAAGGCCTATGCGCATCCCAAGGTCATAATGATCTATTATGGGACATGCAGAAAACCAGCATTACTCAGTATTAAACTGATACTGCCTTTTTTACAAGATGATATTCTGAGCTTTTCTGAAAAAGGTCTAACAAGTTTCACAGAGTAAAGACAAGAGGAGTAAGAACCAATCTGAAGTCTTACCCAGCAAAATCAAGGTCATCCTGGCCAACAATGGCATTATCAGCAGCCTCAAATGTATCTAGGGAGAAAGAAAAATGTTATTACTACAAAACAAGCAAAAAAATACAAAGTAATTGCATCCAGCAAGTACATGGACCTGTTGGAGCAAGTCCAGAAAGGGCCACAAAGATGACCAGAACGCTGGAGCACCTCTCCTAGCATTGAAGTTGTTCAGCCTGGAGAAGAGGAGGCTTCAGGGTGACCTGACTGCAGCCCTCCAGTACCTAAAGGATGCTACAAGACAGCTGGAGAGGGACTTTTTCCAAGGCCATATAGTGACAAGGGGGAATGGCTTCAAACTTAAAGAGAGTTTAGATTAGGTATTAGGAAAAAGTTCTTTACTGTGAGGGTAGTAAGGCACTAGGACAGGTTTCCCAGAGCAGCTGTGAATGCCCCATCCCTGGAAGTGTTAAAGGTCAGGCTGGATGGAGGTCTGAGCAATCTGGTCTAGTGGAAGGTGTCCCTGCCCATGGCAGGAGGGATGGAATGAGATCATCTTTTAAGGTCCCTTCCAACCCAAGCCATTCTATGATTCTAGCACTACAAAAAGCTGATTTTTAGATATAGGGTCATTATTTTAACCTTCTGAATTTATGAAGCAAATTCTCATTAGAGATACTAACAAGAAAAGACAAATGCAGTTAGTAACAGGTTCTTGTCAAAACTAAGACCACATTAATTGAGTCACTAAGAACCCTGATAAAAGAATGTATAATTCTCTCAAAATACAGTACCAAACAGTTATAGAGAGTAACTGGATATTTTTTTAAATATATGTAAGTAAAATTTGACATAACAAAATACTGGACATTTTCTGCTACACTAACAAATTGAAATTCTGGAACAAATCATACACAAATTCCAAAGCAAAGTACATGCTACAGGAAGAGCTAAGGCTACTGCAGAAGTTTGCCAATGACCTTACTGAACTCATAACATCATGAAAGATGTTAGAAACTATGAGAGAAACTGTAAGCAAGATTGAAAAAGGTGAAGCAGTAAAGAAAAAATAGAGGCAAATGTTACATGCTGTTAGGAAAGGTTAATCGGACTACATTAGGAAAAGAACAAAAGGGCATGAACTCATGAGCTTAAGTTCAAAATCAGACAATTTCCAGCCACTCAAACCAGCTGACTACTGCAGTGGTGGGAGCAAGGCCTCTTTTACAAACAGCCACGCAGCTGGCTCACACAGCAACCAGCAGGAACTGCTGTGGCTGTTCTGCAGTGGCACAAAAGGCAACTGGAAAGCCAGTTTTCTCCCACTCCCATATTCCTCTCTCTGGTTCTTTTACACAATATGAACTATAAAAAGGATAAATTAATAATTTGAAAAAGCAGAGAATACTGGGATAGTTAGTGCAAGGAAGAACACAGCTTTACCAAGTGCTCTTTCAAATTCATCATCATCCACGTCTTCCACACTTTCTTCATCATCCAGACGCTTTTGTTTCTCTCTCTTCTTATCGAACTTCGAATAAAATCTGAAATAATATACTGCTCTCAGACACAAAATTACAAGTGATGATCTTCATGACAACTTTTTTAATATTAAAAACAACCTGCAAATTGTTACCCATGTATACTGCCAGTTAAAAACTGTGACAGTTTCAAACACATCTAAAATCAAGAGATTTGTATTTCCTTTGTTTTTTAAAGAATCAGTCACTACTGTAATATTTAAAACCATGACATTTCGCTGGCCAAAGGTGCCAGAAGTTATTTTTAACAAAATGAATTAATGAAAGGGCACAAGAAAGATGTAAAAATGTGCCTTAGACTGAGAAGGAAGAAAGGATCAAGTTCAACTTGAATATAATTGGGAAAAAAATAAAGAATGTATTCACCCATCAAGTTTTATTACATTTTTTCACTTAGTCCTCTTCCTTTGGGTTTTAGTTTTACCTTCTATCAGCCATTTTCACCTTCATTTCGTGTTGAAGAACCACCAAATACAAAGTACAATTTTGACCATATACAAAAGAGTACTTAGTACAGAAGACTTTAAATGTGTAATTTCAGTTTCAGCCATCTTCAATGTAACAATACTGTTAACTTTTCAGACAGGGGCATGTTTCTAAGATGCTTTTCTTTAATCTCAAGACTAACACCACTAGTTTATTTATTTATTAGTATTCCTCAATATTATAGTATCATTTAATTTAAAATAAATGAAGTTAAGTCAAATATTAATTTCCTTAGGAGACACAAGTAACCAGAATTTTGATCTAATAAAAACAAATCTAGCCAAATGCATATCACTTCAATTTTAGTAAAACTGCATTTTTATAGCATAATCTGAAAGGATAGTCAAAGAAACAGGAAGAATTATGAGTACTAAAAAACTAAGTACTCTGAAAAACAGCTCCTCTGACTTTTATTTGCTTTGTTCCATTCTAACAAGCTTTGATGCTAATAACATAAACAAGTTCTATTCCAGCTTTCATTATATGTACCTCTAATGCATAAGAATTACAACCCACAAGATACTCACCATTACCCATTACATAAAGCTTCTTTATTATAATGTCAGCTTACTTAATTTTGGACTACAAGCCCCAATTGCCTTTGTTCATAGGTGATATTCTTTCCTAAGCACTTTTGAAAAATGTTGAAATTATGTCCAAGAAAAGCACTATTACCTTAAGTCACTCCAATTAATCAAAATTTGCAAATACTTGAAATACCACGGAATACTTACAAAATGTGGTTTTAATGGCATTGCATTAAAAAAAGGACACTTAAAATGAATGTCCACAAGTATTCCATTACCTGTGAAAGAACACTTCATCCACTGGGATTTTGCTTTCATCTTTGGCCCGGAATTCCTTACTGTTGACTACAAAAACAAAAAAAAGAGCTGATTTTACCTCAAATTGAAATGATGGTTATTCTTTTCATAGGTTAAGCAGCACACACAGACAGTGTCACACAGTGACACACAGTGTCATCCATTCAAAAACAGGAAAACTTTCAATTCAACAACTGAAAATCCCTTCAAACTAACACAGTGCATAGACTGTACTCCAGTGTGAAGGAAAAGACCCTATGGAAAAATTCAAGTGGCACAGCCCTAACCAGGCTGTCAGTTATGTATCAGCAAGGTAGGGGGTTGCAATCACCTACAGCAGGAATACATTTAAAACAATAATGGGAAAAAAAGCAGGGAGAAGGATGAACCTGTTGTTGTGCACTAGAACACTGTCATTACTTCTGCCCAGCATTCCCTGGCAGTAGAAACGCTTATCACGAGCTGCAGGGCAGGACCATGCACCAGCTGAGCACATTGAGGAAGGGATCAAGCCTCAACCTGCCTCCATTTCTGGGGAACTGAGGCAAAATATGACACTGCAACAGCAGATCAACTGGGATGATGACCAGGATCCCTGTGGAGGAGCTTTTTACCCTCTCACACTCCCCTTCCCTCCTCCTCAGAAGTAAATCAAAAGAAGAAAGGCTACAGATTATCTCAGTGAGCACAGATTATAATAATTTCTAAGTGACATGGGTCCAAGTTTCTGAAACCATATCAACACACTCACAGAAGGACTCTTCAAATGAATACTAGAAGGTACCAGAGGATTTGCAATCTCAGCTCCCTACGGCTCAGCAGAGATCAGCGACATGCAACAACTGCAGACTTTTGTAGCCATATTGATATATCCATATTTTTGTACTAATTTTGTTAAATTCCCCAACTTCTGTCCTAAATCCTCAGTCTGCTCCTCCAACTCAGAATAAATGTGATAAAGTGTATAGACTAAAATTCCTATTTTAACGTTTACCAGCCATAAAACCAGTCATAGAAGAACATCAGTACTTCCTAATCTATAAAACTAAAACCTCTTTGCAATACAACAGATCCAAAGCTGGTGGAAAAGCACATCCCTGGGAATTCTACAATGACTCTACCACAGAAGATGGTAACTCTTCAGTCCTCAAGCAGCATGTTCTACTAATAGTTTGCCCTGTTTTTTAACTGTTGGTTCATACACCAAATCCTGCTCTTGGTTGTTGGAAACAGTGGGAGTGGACAAAAGGCAGCTCATTTCTGGAGGCAGGAAGACTCTTAGCAAAATAAGTGCCAAAGACACCTTACACTCATCCTAACAATAGTTGCAGCTGTGGCATTGTATGGAGTAATCCGTATCATTTAATGAAAGAACTTAATGTGATTTAAATCATTATATAGATCCATTTTTTCTGGTATTTTAAGCCATTTTTCAGTCATAATAAACAGAATAAAAATGGCTATAGAATAAGTGACTTTCTCTGCATCATTTTTTCTCAAAATGATTCAATGGATCCAAGGTTCCAACTGTGGAGATTCCACACATCCTTACAAGAAGATGAGGTCTGATCCTGAACATCAGGCACCACCACTGCACTCCTGATGGATGGCACTTTCTTTTGTTGCTAAGACAAACAGCACAGACAGTGCAGACAACACATATACATCAACCAACCAAGGATTTTTTACTCATCATAATCTTAACTGACTTCAGGGGCTGATTTACCTGCAAGATTCTGCATATCCTTCATAAACTGTTTCTTCTTCGGCTGCATTACCACACTACTGGTGTTTTCTGTATCAGAATAAAAAATCAGAGAGGAATTTTTATTTTATGACTGTTTATACACAACTGTTAGGAGTGGCTGACAGACCAGTGGATTGTGCTGCCATCCATAAGGGCCTCAAGGGGCTGGAGAAACGGGCTGACAGAAACCTCCTGCAGTTTAGCAAGGTGAAGTGCAGTCCTGCACTGAAGGAGGAACAACCCCAGGCACCAGAATACGCTGGGGGTGCCCAGCTGGAAAGCAGCTTGGCTAAAAACACTCTGGTAGCCCTGGTGGACACACACTTGACCGTGAGCCAGCACAGTGACCCTGCAGCAAAGAAGGCTGATGTTCAACGACATTTGGAGCCCTCTGCCCAGGTCTGGGCTCCCCTGTAAAAGGCAGACATGGGCATACCGGAGAGAATCAAGTGATGGGTCACTAAGTTGATGAAGGAGACTCCATCTGAACACCTGGAAACACTTTTTCACTGTGAGGGGAACTGTGCACTGGCACAGGTTGCACAGAGAGGCAGAGGAGTCTCCACTCTTGAAGACATTCCAAAGTCATCTGGAAAGTCTGCTCCAGGTGTTTCTGCCTGAGCCTATGACTTCAGAGGTCCCTTCCAGCCTTAACCATTCTGTAGTGCTTACATCTCCCTGTCCCTTGCTTATTCCTGCACAGTGAGCAGTTCTGCTCTGCGAGTGTGAGGGGCAGCAGGGTGTGACTGACAGCTGCTTCCAGGCTACGGACAACTCTCTCCCAGCCCTGAAGACTGATCCCACTCCTCTGTTCCACCACAGGCACCCCAAATCTGAGAGAATGAGAACTGGGACAGCACCTATAACCAAGATCACACGGTACAGAGAAGTGCCCACCTTTGCCTTTACTGAGTTTGGGATTTCTGTACACAAAGCGATCCAAGAATCTCATTAACGTGAAATCCTGCAAAGGGTCCCCAGAGTACTGAATGTGATTTCCCTGGAAGAAGGAAAAAGCCAAAAACCATTAAGGTCTTCATTTTAGAAAGACACCATCTAAACACAGAGGACTCCATCAGCTCCAGAACAACATTAAAACATACTTTAAAAAGGTAAAGACTTGGGGGCACTACACCACATAACCTTGACCAGGTTCTTTTTGCAATTTCAGTATTTTCTTAACTAGACCACACTTCCTTCACTTTGTTTCAGTGATAAACTGCCTTGCAGTGTACCATACTAACAGCAGTTAACTCAGCATCAATTCAATGCCATATATTCAAATGAAAAATAAATATTTTAAATACATACTTGTGAAAGTCTGAGTAGTTTTGGCAAAAAGAATTTGTTCCTGTAGTAGTTTCCCATATTTAAAAAAATTAAAAGATTAAAAGATACAAAAATCTCTTATAAAGCTTTCAGAATCATACAATACCTACATTTCTACAAAATTAAAACTCTTGTGAGCAGTCTCCTTTACATATAATGCTGTAATTGCATGAAAAGCTTGGCATTTGAGTGTATGATAAGAGTTCTGCAGAGCTGCTAGTTACCCACAAAGTGCAAGGAGAGTTTATAATGTATTTTTTCAAATGGCAAAAGACACCTAACATAAAATATCAAACTTCAAAGCAACAAACTAGCAAAAGCACTTACTTCTAGAATTGTTTTTGCAAACAGGGCCACAGATGGATGAAAATGTTCAGAAAGCTGAAAAACATGATTCATTGATTTATTTCTAATTAAAAGATGTTGTAAGACAGCTCTGTGACTCACCAAATAACAGACATACACATAGTCATGCAAGACTGATGTGCTCTGCACTTCAACAACTGAAGAACTTCAAGCTCTAATCTTTTATTTGCATTAAATACGTTTTTACTTTTTATTTAAGTCAATACTAAAAAGCTTTAATGATCAAAGCTAAGATCCAATAGTCAAAAATATTATTATTATCCAAACCTCCACTTAAAAAATTCCTATTCGCTACCCAAGAATATCAGTAATATAAGGAATATATACAAGCTTAAAGCTGAACAACATGTCAGCTTTAACCTTTCTGTTGTTACTCAGGTACTTCCAAGATAACCAAGTTCTTTTTCCTCTCTTCCACACTAATAAACACAGCAACAGCAATGCAAGGATGTCCTACCTTCTTCAGTTCCCAAAGACTTGTATTTTCAGCACCACAGTATAAAGGACTTCGGTGCAGAGGATCATAGGAAGCTCCACTCTTCCTGCCTGAGGGGTGGATGGGAGGAAAACAACCTAAATTTTCTCAGGCAACTTTACAAGAGTATTATTCTCATTTCCCCATGCCAGTAATGCTGCCCATCGCTCCCAGCTGGATAGGCCAGAGGTTCATCTGGCAGCAGAAAAGGCTGTATTCAGCTGCCCTACACAGTATATGATCAGGTGCACAGGCTGAGTTCCCACCTGCTTCCAAGGAAGGCCCTGAAAAGCCCTGGCCTTCTCCAAAAGCCTTCAGGGAGGAGTGACACTGGGCACAAGTTCAAAGCTAGACAAATTGTTCTAGCAGGCTTCACAAGACAGGGAGCAGCTACACATCCTAGCCTTAGCTACACTGCTCAGAAGGTGTTTGAACATGGAAGCCAAGAATTCCAAGCCTGTTAACTGCTAAGGCACAAATAATGTGTTTATTATAAACTGCATGAAGTGAAGTATGCTGGTCATAGAGTCTTTTCACCACTGCTGAGGTAACAGATAAATTGCTCTGACTGGTTGCTTTCAACCAAACTTCAATTTAAAAACAAATGATGTTTTAATCACTTAATCTTACAACAACTCTTGATCAACAGGTCACAGTTATGGACTCTTAGCTGTTAAATCATATATTTTCTTGCTGGTTTACCTCCCATATTCAGATGATGTACCCACGAGGCTGCTGAATTTGAATTGTTTGTTTTAGCAGAACTTTCCATTGTACTTCTGTTTTCATCTTCTACTTCTTTGTCTGCATCCACAAATTTTTCCTCATCGTCTTCAGCCTCCTCTTGATCCTTAAAGCACTCTTCATCATCTGACTCCTAAAAAACAAAAACAGCTTTTACTTTCCAGGCTTACTCTGATTTTTTAGAAAAATGCACATAAAGTTCCTGAGCTGCTTACAAAAAACTAAACAAACAATGGTCGATGTTTCAGAAATACACATTTTTATCCTTGATACAGAACTTAAAATTGAACTTCACTGCTTAGAACACACAGATACAATGGTCCCTCCCCACCTCAAGAAACACCTTAGCAAATGGTTCCTAATAAACAGGTTAGGGAAAGGTGCTTATGAAAACAGCTCTTATTGGAAAAGCAGTGAGATAAAGAAATGATCTTATACCACATGATGCTGTAGCTGGACCCTTAACTCTGGTTTTACTTTCAGAAGCTCAGACAGAAGGTAGAGGGTTCCACAAATGAAGGGTGGCATTTGCCCACAAGTGACTTGGAGTAGTCTCTTCACAAAGGCCTTCACGCGCCGCAACACCACATCTGCCTTCAGAGACTTATAGACAAGATTTAGAAACATGGATGGCTTTGAGCATGTGGCTAAAGCAGGATCTAGAAGCTTCCTGTAGGACACACAGGAGAAAATATTGCTGTTTGTCATAATGCACACAGGAGAACAACTGCTATTAACAACAATTATCTACATTTTTCAGATTGCCACCTAGAAGACAAGAGACAATTTGCTCCCCAGTACTCAAAACCACTAAGATCAATCCTGAACTGTCAAGAACTGCGTAGGATTTCTGGAATATATGAGACACTGAAGAAAAAAAAGCTGCCTCAGTAAACAAAATATTCTAAGAAAATAAAAAGAAACTGAGTTCAGCTGAAAACAGTTTCAAAATTTGAGATATTCAATGTTAAGAAACTAATCTGATTTGTTCATATGTTTAAAAAAATGTAAGAAAATTATTAGAAATCAACACTTCACAAACAGATCAGACATTTGTACTGGCAAGTTGATTTTCTTCTCCAATTTATTCCAGGCTGCCAGGCACAGTAAGGCCCTTAGATACATTGCACATTCTCAGGGAACCAGAATTCCCTTTTTAAAAAATCAGTAACTTCCCCTTGGTCATCTAAACAGAAGCCTGTAAGGATCCTATGAAGAGTCTAAACAACCAGCTGGAGACATAAAAAAAAAGCAGTACTTTTATAACACAAGACTTTCCAGCTACACAAATTAAATCATCTAAAGAATTTGTTAATACAATATTCCCCCTTCCCAAAATAAGAAAGAAAAGGAAACAAGAGTTTAGGCTATTTACAGGCCTAATTACTTTACAGGCTAGTACCTGTAAAAGTGATTTCAGAAGAAACAGTTATCAATTAGTTTCAAATAACATCTGCTAGTAAAGCAAGCCACCAGAAAAGTGGCAAAGGATGAAATGCACATGTTGTGTTCTCAGGACCTAGCACTATCTTTTGTTTTTATCCTCATGTTAAATCAAAGAAATCACATGCATTTTCTTCCAGCTCCTACAAAACATCAGAAATTTTAGCCAATGAAACACAAAACTACCAAGATCTTAAAATCAGAGTGTGTTTCTACAACTTTAAATTAATGGTGACTACTTCTTAAAATTAAATTTATATAAAAATGCAAACTTGCCACTTACTTGTACAGTGCTGCATAGTATCTGTCTGACACAGTCTGCTGAGAGTCCATCACCTGAAACAGCAACATCAGGGCCTGGACACTGGTGCTGAAGTTCACAAGATGCAGAACTTTGAACAAGGTATTCATTTGCTCTTTCACTTTCTCATCACCAGTCTCAGCGTAAGGGTAAGCTCTGTTTACCCCGCAGAGAAGAGCACTGAGCATTTTGGATTCAACATCTTTTTTCTTAATACAGTTCCGGAAAAAGCAGAAGTACAAAGTTATTAGCTTGTTAGCCAAAGCACTTTCTTCATGACTGAGGACTATCTGATTCAGGAAGCAGATGGCATAATATTGGGTTTTCACATTAATGTTTGAGCGGTACAAAAGCCTCTCCACCTCATTGCACACTACTCCCTTCATATTTGGATGCTTGTGAAGCAAGGTCTCTAAAAGATAAGAAGCTTTGGTAGCAATCTTGTTCTGAGGGTCCCCCAGTTTATTCACCAGCAGAACCAGCAGAGCTTTCTCCTGCTCAGGCTTGTTACAGAGCAGCTCGTGGGAAACCGCAAGCGCTCGGGATTTCGTGGCTGTCAGACAGTCGTGGCTCAGCGTTTCCAGTGCCTGCACGAACTCTGCTATCTGCAGCTTCAGGTGATGCTCAAAGTACCAAAGGATCAATCGCCTGTCTCTCGAATCCTTGTTGCCACTCGACATCTGCATGATGTTGTTAAGCGGCGCTGCGAGAAAGACCGCAATTTTCGATTGTCTGGTAAGATGTCTGTAATGAGAAGCTCCTTGAAAGTATCTAAAGCCATAAGGCTCTGCTGCCTGCTGCCTTTTTTCTTTATGAGGTTTATCAAGTTCTCAACAAACTGGAGACTGTGGACAGCACTGTCCTGGATGAGGAGGGTCATCGCTGCCATCCTGTCAGCCAAGGTACCCGAGGACACAACAGTTTTAATCCACGCTGAAGAGGCCCCCTTCTGATAGTCTGTCTTGTTCTTAAACAGGTCTGTCTCATGTTCATACAGCTTTTGGGCCAGGGCCTTATACTTGGACAAGAGTGTCTGATTCTGTGGCTCTGGAGAGAATTCGTTGGTGTATTCCATATCATACCACTTGCCCCCTGGTTTGATCAGGATTGCTTGCCTAGCATGAAATTCAAAATCTTCTTCCAGCCTTTCTTTCTTTGCTGAAGGCTGTTGGCCCTGATCACTGCCAGCCTGCTTCTTTTTGCTGTCTTTCACACTGCTTGCCTTTTCCTTTCCTTTTTTCTCTTTTTTCACCTCTAGTGTAGGAGGATTTGTTTCTTTCTTACTTTTCTCTTTCTTTGGAAGCTTCTTTTTCTCCTTGCTGCCGCCATCATCTTCATCTCCGTCCACGACCAGGCAACTCTTTGCATACTTGCTGAGCCCCAGGGAGCTGACAAACGCCTCCAGCTCCCCTTCCTTCAGGTCATCGATGGTGTCCTTCTTGCCACCGTCCACCATCTCGCCCTCCTCGTCCACGGCACACAGCATGAGGTAATCTTGCTGCGGAGACAGGGCATAGCTGTCACGGGCACAGCTGGTGCAAGGTGTGCCAAGCCTCCCAAGGGTTCCCCACAGAATCCCAGAGGAGTTTGGGCTGGAAGGGATCTTAAAGACCATCCAGTTGCAACCACCCTGCCATGGGCAGGGACACCTTTCCCGAAACCAGGTTCCTCAGGGTCCCATCCAGCCCGACCTTGGACACCCCCAGGGATGGGGCATCCACAACTTCTCTGGGCAACCTGTGTCAGTGCCTCACCAGCCCCTGAGCCAAGAATTTGTTCCCAACACCTGCATGGGACCCCGCACACCTCGCTCCCGCAAGGGCCCGTCCCGGGATGGGGGGTCCCGGCGGCCACGTGCTGCCGCTCCCTCACCTTGGTGCCTCCAAGGCGCAGCACCTCGTCCAGCGTGAACTCTCCCGCATCTCCGCCTTCTCCTTCTTCATCACCGTCGTCGTCGCCCTCCTCCTCGCCGCTGTCGCCGCCTGCCTTCCTGCGGTCCCGCACGCCGAAGTCCCAGAGCGCCGCCGCCATCGCGCCCGCCGGAAGGGCTCCAGCGCACACGCGTGACGCGCGTCCGGCCCGTGCAGGCGGCGGGGACCGGGCGGAGAGCAGCAGCAGCAGCAGCAGCATCAGGAGGAGGAGGAGGACCGAGGAGGAGGAGCGAGAGAAGCGGGAGCCGCAGCGGAGGCGCTGCCATGGTGCTGCTGCTGGCGCGCCGCGCACTCCTGGCGGGCCGCCGGCGGCTCCCCTGTCCCGCCGCCGCTGCCCACGGTGAGCGCCGCCTGTCCCCGCTGTCCCCGCCGCTCCTGGCGGGGCCGCCCCGCTGAGCCCGTCTCTCCCCTGCTCTCCCCTCAGCTCCGGCGGCGGCGCGGCTCTGCTCGGGCGCGGGCGGCGAGGCGGCGGCTGCCGGCGGGGACGGGGCGATGCTGCGGCACCTGGCGCGCAAGCTGCGGGCCAGCGGGCCGGTCACGGTGGCCGAGTACATGCGGGAGGCGCTCACCAACCCAGGCCAGGTGCGCCGGGGCCGGGCCGGGCCGGGGGGGCTGTGCCTCGTTCCCCGCTCACCGCGCCCCCGGCCCTGTGCCCGCTTCCCCCCCGCAGGGCTACTACACCCGCCGCGGCGGCGTCGGAGAGAGCGGCGACTTCATCACCTCGCCTGAAATCAGCCAAGTGTTCGGAGAGGTAACGCGGTTCCTTGCGTCTTACATAATTTCTTTTAGTTTAACCGCGTGGCGCTGGCTGGGATCCTGGTGGACAACAAGCCATCCATGAGCCAGCAGTGTGTCCCTGTGGCCAAGAAGGCCAGTGGGATCCTCAGGTGCATTAGGAAGGGCATTGCCAGCAGGTCAGGGAGCTGATCCTGCCCCTCTACTCAGCCCTGCTGAGGTACACCTGGAGTGCTGTGTCCAGTTCTGGGCTCCTCAGGACAAGAGAGACCTGGAGCTCCTGGAGTGGCTCCAGTGGCGGATAACAAAGATGACTGAGGCACTGTCTTACAGCATCTCTCTTACAAGGAAAGGCTGGGGGAGCTGGGCCTGTTCAGCCTCGAGAAGAGGCTCTGAGAGGGGACCTCATCAGTGTTTATCAGTATCTGAAGGGAGGTGCCAAGAGGATGTTTCCAGGCTCTGCTCGGTGGTGCTGAGCAGAAACTGATCAACAGGAAGTTCCACCTGAATATGAGGACGAACTTCTTTACTTTGCACTGGCATTCAGATGGCCCAGAGAGGTTGTGGCGTTTCCCTCACTGGAGACATTCAGGAACCATCTGGACACAATCCTGTGCTATGTGGTCCCTTCCAATTTCCATCCCAACTGACTTCCAAGCCAGTGTTCAGATACGTTATCAATGTCAAAGTACTGGAGTAGCAATGATAAGGTTCAAGTTATTTCCCAAGAGAAAAATGGTTTTGAGGGAGGAAGGGGTGTTTTGTTTTTTAAAAGTCCTTTCATGTGTATAGTCTGAAACACCATCTGTGTTTAGTAACACTACTTTCATACAAAACTTGCTTATAAATAAAAAGAGTTATGGTGGTTTTCCAGTGTGAAAACTCTCCTCAAAAATAATCCCCAGAGTTTGGTCTGGCTCACTCTGGTTTGTGTATCATTTCCAGTAGCAAAAAGTGGCTAAACCCTGTTCTCAGTGACACTGGTAAATGCATTGTCAGGAAGAACAGTTGTCCAGAGGCACCTGGGCAGTGATCTGCATTTGAGCCTTAAGTTCTTGCTCCAGCCAGGACAGAGACCCCACATTTACTCATGGAGAGTTGCTTCTGCTGGGCTGACAGCAATCAATCACCAGTTTTAATACTTAAAGACAAGAATGTGAACTTATGTATCATAATTCTTCTTAACTTTAAAATATGGAGACAGAATGTTGCCAGGTTATCTTAGTTATCATCAGGCAAAAGCCAGGTATGATTTTCCACAAATGCTGACACTATTACTGTAACCCTGTGTCTTGTTTCTCACTGACAGTTGATAGGAATATGGTACATCAGTGAATGGATGGCCATGGGCAAACCCAGCACCTTCCAGCTGGTGGAGCTGGGCCCAGGGAGGGGCACCCTCACTGAGGATATATTGCGGGTAGGTGGAAACTATCCATGTTCTTGGTTTCTAGCTTTATTCCATAGCTGCAGGAAAATCTGAAGGGAGGATGTTTTGCTGTCAGGGGTTACCCTTCCCTAGTAACCCGATCAGTCAGGTTGGCAGCTCAGACTCTAATTAGAGTAGATGAATTTCTGGGACTCAGGTGGAAGCAGAACAGGGGCCAGCGTGTGCACACTGCACAGACACGCCTGTTACCTTCCAAACACCACTGGGTAGAAGGGGAGGGCAAGAATATTCCATTGTAAATTATTTCTGTGAAGGAAAGCATTATCCAAACTGAAAACCATCTGGGATGGTGTTGCTACGTGTAACTGGGATGGAGACCTTAGTGCAAGGAAGAGAATGCAGGAGGACAATAGCACAGGAATGAAATTGTGTTAATTCCTTTGGGGATTTCAGGGGCTTATTTCTTTTGCATTAACCCTGTGTGTTCAGTCATGCTTGCATGGCTGTCTTAATTAAAATGCTGCTGATTATGTCATAAACAGATTGCTAATGGGATATAGCACCACATAAGAACTTTTATTCTATTTACGTATGTTAATAAAAGTAGTGAAATGTAGGATATCAAACACTTGTTTAAGGTGGCAGGGAAAACTGAACCATTTCTCTCCTAATGTTAAACCTTCTGCAAGTCTTAGAGGACTTATTAATCCAAATTAGCATCTCATGTTGTTGTCCTTACAGCCTTGTAATGTGTAGCCAATTTTTTAGGCGAATAGCAGCTTTTATTAATATTTATGAAGAAATTCACACTTTCTACTGAAGGAGCAGAATGCAGTCTCTCTCACTGAGATTGTTTTGTTAGTGAAAAGCCAACTAAATCTTTTATCTTGGATAATTAATAGTGAATAGCAAATAGCGAGAAGAAAGGTTAATACTTAAACCTTTAATGTACAGAGCACAAGACTGTGCCTAACAGAATCCATCTGCCTTTATAGGTCTTCAAGCAGCTCGCCTCTGTTCTTAGTAAATGTGATGTCTCTGTTCACCTGGTAGAAGTGAGCCCCAAGCTCAGCGAGATCCAAGCAGTGATGCTGACAGGAGGGAAGGTGCAGCCCAACCCTGAGGATGAGTCTGCTTACATGAAAGGCGTTAGCAAGACTGGAATTCCCATTTTTTGGTACAGAGACATTCAAGATGTGCCGCCAGGTAAGGAGCTTGAATGCCTCGTTAAAGGGATGGTGCCCGTCCTTCACAGACAGCTTTTGATAGCGGAGGACATCTCTGCTGGCCTTCACACTGGACAGAAAAGTAGTTATATACATATTTGTTCTTGTATGAGTCTGAGGCAGGATCTTGCTTCATTTTCATCACTGCTACCTATTCTGCCTACCTTCATTTGGGGACAGGTACCCAATTTTCTATATTCTGACTTTTTCTTTTCATGGGGAAAAAAAACCTTCACTGGCTTTACCTGAATCTCCTTCCATGAGACAGTGATGTAAAATTCATTAACTGAAAGCTGGAGCTAACTGTAGAAATGGTGTCTCTGATGTGTGCAAGCTGGAAGTAATTATAATTTTTTCACAACCACATTCTAGCTTAATTCATTAAAAATAATAAAAATATTTTAAACTGGAGGCTGCTTTGGAAGCATTAATAATTTAATGCATTCTTTGTTTACCTTCCTGCAGGTTACAGCTTTTACCTAGCACATGAGTTCTTTGATGCCCTGCCAATACACAAGTTTCAGGTATAGCAAGATTATTATTGTAATTGTGACCATCTGCTTAAACGCCTTTTCTCTTTGAGAAAGAACAGAATTAAGGTGCCAAACTAGATACATGCCCTAACTCTGCTGATGAAATAGTCCTAACAGAATTTGGACAAATAAGGCTTAATTCAGCTGATAACTGTAAAATCAGTAATTGTTCTTGAATGGGAAAACTTGAAGAAAGCTAAGGATTGCTTTCTGCTGAGAAAGAAAATAACTCTCAAAGTTTTGGGGTTTTTTTAATTTCTTATGCTACATTAATACAGCTTTTAATTTCCACATGATTTTCTGTAACAACTAACAAAAGAGTGAAGGGCTTTCATTTGAATAGTAATGAGAGTAGCAAACTACAGGCTAGTTATGATTCAAAAGAAGCTAATTAGTTCATGAAAATCACTAGTAGAATAAAATCTTTTATTTTGCTAAGTTAAATGTTGCACTGTCAAATAGAAGAGGCAGCATCTTTCTTCAGAGCATCATTCATTCCTTTTCAGTGTAATTTAACCTATATTTGTTGACTGCAGATGAGACTTCACCACAAGTTTTTTCTAAGGCAGTTACTGGAATTAAATAGGAATGAGTAACAATTGTTAATAATGCATTGTGTTCCTAAAACATTTGTTGAAAGGCTTGACATATTAGACAAGATACTGTGGTACCTGTTGGAGTGTAACATGAGCACTTTGGGCTCGTTGAACAGCGAACAGAGAAAGGCTGGCGTGAGGTGTTGGTTGATATAGATCCAGAAGTTCCTGACCAGCTGCGGTTTGTCCTGTCACCATCCAGGACCCCTGCGACACAAAACTTTATTCAGGTGAGCTTATGCCTATCAGAGCTTGTCCTTATATCATTACTGACTCTTTTAAGTACATTTAGTGCTTCTCAGTTACTCTGACAGCAGGAGGAGGGCTCTCAGTCTATAAACAAATAGAGCTTATAATTTCCACAAGCATTTAGCTTTGTACGCTGTGAAACTACAGCACAGAAATTACCACGTGTATCAAACTTTGTAAAATAGCAGCTTGAACACACAAAATGTCTCAGAGAGCAAGCAGAGGCAGCAAGTGACAGGCAGAGTTCTGCACTGTGTGTGTGGCATCACCATCCCTAGAGCAGCCCTGCCCCAGCCAGGCTCTTAACCTGCTGTAGCATACTGAGCATAGCTGCCTGCCTCTATGCCAGGCTGACCTTTAATGGCTGGGGTTCCTTCCTCAAGTGCATTGGATACTCAAAGCTACAAAATACGTACTGGAGAGTAAATCCAGCTACAAAGTCTCACACAGGAAAGCCTCTCTGAAGGGTGTGCACAGCTGAAGCACTCTTTTTGTTCTTTAAGAACCACAGTAAAGAAGTTTCATCAGATAAAGATATTCTTAGTAGAAAATTTTCATTGACTACAGGTTATTGAAGAGAATTAAATCCAGCAGTCAGAAAGTACTAATTGAGAGTGACTGATAGCAAAAACTAGCTCAAGCTAGTATAGGTAGCCTAGAATGCACCTCCTGAACCTGCATGTCCCAGCAGAGCAACAGCCCCAAGACACCAGGTATGAGGGATACATGCCCTGTGCATGTGTGCCAATACACATGTTCTGCTCTTTGACCCCTGCACTAGGCAGAAGAAACAAGAGACCACGTGGAGGTGTGCCCTGAGGCCGGTGTCATTGTGCAGAGGCTTGCCTCTCGCATAGAGAAGGATGGTGGGGCTGCTCTGGTTGCGGATTACGGCCACGACGGAACCAAAACTGACACTTTCCGGGTAAGGCACTTGCCCTGTAGCAATAAGCCAAAAGACTCTGTTATCTTTGGTCATTAGGTTCTTGTAAGATAAAGTTTGTAGGCAGGCACAATGCCAAAAACTGCATAAAACTGAGTAATTCCTATTTAATCAGTTCCCAGAAGGGTTTCTGTCAGATGGAAAGGGTAATCTGAGCTCTTGCTACATTTTTCTCAAATTTTCCATGTATCATTTGCTATTCTCACCCCTCAAACACACAGCTAGTTTTTGCTGGTCCCAGCTATGATGGCTGGACTGGAGCTGAGTGTAATCTTCCAATTTCATTTCCAGGGTTTCCGGAATCACAAACTTCACGATGTGCTGAGTGCTCCAGGCACAGCAGACCTGACAGCAGATGTTGATTTCAGCTACCTTCGGAAAATGGCCCAGGGAAGAACAGCCACGTTAGGCCCCATCAAACAGCGGGAGTTTTTAAAGAACATGGGCATCGACCTCCGACTGCAGGTACCAGAGTGTTCACAGCTACAGAACTCCCCCAGTCCACAGGCAATACTCTTAAGCAGCACAGGAGCTTTCGTAAAAATCTTTGTTTTGAAACAAAGTTGTTCAAAATAACATGTAGGTGTGAGATCAGGAAGTTGCTTCTGCTAGATGTAAGTTACTCCAGATCCCTGAAAGTAAACTAATCATATTGTGTTTAAGAACATTTAATGCAAAAGTTGCATCAGTGTATGGGCTGTGGACCACCACCAGTGATCTCACCAGTTCTACCAACCATCACAACACTGGTTAGGTTAAGTGATAAGGATACAAGAAGGGATTGCAGGTATGCAGGAATTTATAGGAACACAGGAAGGGCACTAACCTGCGTTCTTTTTTTTTTCCAGGTGCTCTTGCAGAACTCAGGTGACACAGCAACTCGTGAGCAGTTACTTCACAGCTATGATATGCTGATGAATCCCGAGAAGATGGGGGACTGTTTTAACTTTTTTGCCCTGCTGCCTCATCACAGACTTGTACATCCTGACAAGAAAGATAAGCCAGAATCAAAGTCTCCCCTACCACCTGTTGCTGGATTTAATGAACTGTTACTAAAGTAATTTTAAATACTATTGCAAAAAGTGTGATGGGTGTTTCACATTAAGTCTGGTGCAGCACACTAAACCTCTTGACTGACCTACTCAAAGCAGTACGAGTGGAAATAAAACACTGCACACACAGAGCAGAGAATGAACAATGGTTTGGGGGTCTTACGATAGAACTGAGTAAAATATTTACTAGTGGAATCAAAACTTGTCAGTAACAAACAGATGCACTAAGGAGTCTTTAAATGTATTCAAGCTTTGGTACTTGAATAAAATCAAGATGTCTTGACATCTTTCAAGATATTTTTATAAAGAGAATAGTGACAGGATGCCTGTAAAAGGAGTTCCTGCTGGCAGAATTTCCACAGCAGGATATATCTAATAACAAATCCACAAACAAGAAAGTATAGAACTGTTTACTCCTAAGAACATTTGATAGGAGAGATAATTCATGTAAATAAAAAGAACGAGTCTGATAGGGAAATAAATTTTATTTTCAAGCTTATCAGAGGATATTTACAAACAATGGGGTGTATAAAAATATAAAAGTACATATAACAGTGTCATTTTGAGGCTATAAATTTTACATGAGCTTTTTTCTAGCATCACCATAGCACTATTGCTTCAACAAACGCAACTTAATTCATCTAGGGGTAAGGGTATTAAACACTGTAACTTACTGCTGTCAAAGTCTGCAGTAAGGGTAGAAAAAAGGGAATAAAAAACTCAGCTATTTTTACTACTCCAGGAATTTTATTCATAATGTAAGTCTGATTTTTTTGGTTTCTTGACTACTAGCTGCTCGTGGCTTCTATTGTCTGGCCCCGTAAGTCTGCACATGATCAGGCAATCTCCTCCAAAGGCCAACAGCATTATTTTTATTTTAATACAACTTGAAGAATAAATAGCTCATATAATATTATGAAGCAGAGCAGACTTCATGGGGAGAGACAAAAGCCAGGCCTTCTACTTCATTGTTGTCCCCTCCTTCCTCTATTCCCGTTGTGCTTTTTCAAGTGACTGAGCTGCTTAATTTCCTCCCTTAAAACAACACAAACAACAAACCCACAGATAAACCTGAAGTAACAGCTCAAGTAAAAGATCTGAAGTTTAAAACTAAACTGTATCTATATTATTATGGTTAGGATGGAATACAGCAATGGCTTCACTGAACTTTGGTCACTTGAGCATCAGAAGTTGAAAAACAGCACTGCTGCCTTTGGCAAGAGCGGGCAAATACCAAACTACTCATGTCAGAGGTGATTGCTCTGGTTCCAGAGATGAAAAGCAGTGCCTCTCTGAACAATCAGTCCTGACATCCTCCCTTGACAGGGTTAAAAGCCAGAGCTCAGCCTTTGCCAACATGAACACCTAGGAAATGCAGTGGCAGGGAGATTAAGGGCAATGGGAAAAGGTGAGTTAAAGACTCAAACCTACCTGTGGGTACATCCTGCTGCAACTGCCACTGACCACTGCCAGCTCACTGCTACGGCAAGCAGCTGCCAGCTCTGAACTAACAATGTAACATTTTAAGTACATCTAACAACTTACAAATCTGCTCACCTGTTTCCTTACCTGAATAACAACAGAAGGAAAAAATACTTATCTACAAACAAACAAAAAAGAAAATCTTTGTAGGAGAGAGGAGATACCCCAAAGCCTTTCACTGCCTTTGCAGTTCAAGGCTGTATCAGTATTTTTGAAATGTTTCCAACTAAGCTCCAGTTAAGCAGCTTGGCACATCAGCGATGCACACATCCATCCAGCGTCCTTCAGCAGCACAACACTGTCATCCCACAAAAAAAGGATTTCACCCATTTTGATTTTTAAAATAGGACCAAAAAAACCCTCTTCCATTTGCATTTAGCATTATGGCCTCAAACTTCTTTGAAATACCATTAACTTGAAACTGTCCAAGGGAGTAATTTCCAAAGAACACTGCTGTTTCCCCTCTCTTGTGCCACAAGTCCAATTAGTGGTTGGGAATCCTTCAACTGAGGCATGTGCACAGAAAAAACTAAGTTAGGAGTTGCTTTTGGACTCTTCATTCAGCTCAAACAGTTCTGAGCACAGTAAGGAGGATGGGAGGGGCTGCAGGTTAAGGTGGAAAGGCAAAGTCCTTTTTCCTACAATCCAGCTGCCCTGGCAGAAGCAACAGGTGATGTGGTATCCACTGTTACTTCCAGGTTTTGAGCAGAGTTAACATACAAGCTAGCAGGCTACAAACTACGCCTGATGTAAGTCCAGGGAACCTTAAAAAATTAGAAAAATACTAGAAAAAATTTAAAATCTTACTACTCAAAACGACAGAAGAAAGCTGCATGTATTTTTCCCTATTTTTCCACATCCTTCTGCTAGAAGCTGGTCTTCCAGAGTGGAAGGATATGCTACATCAAATCTTGTGTGCTCTCTGTGCATTACTTGTGTAGTTTTAAGGCAAAATGCCTTTGGTGTGTATCATGACGTGCCAGCCTTGCACAGTAGCGCACTGTTGTGGCTTATTGCTTTGTTTAACAGACAAAAGCCTAGCACAGCTTTGATTGTCATCTCCTTAGATTGTCAGCCAGCATTTCAAGAGGAATGTAAGAAGTTATGGGGTTATCTTTTTCTTTGTTGGTATCTGGAAAAAGTTCAATTAGGGCCAAGACACGCATATTTAACCATCTAAACAGCAGCAAATTATTCCTTCATCTATGAAGCTGTATTCAACTAAACCACCATGTTTTACTTTAGCCAAGGTATTCTGTACTGATTTCTTTATAGAGTCTCTTCACCATCCACAGTTTAAGAAATGGGAGATGTATCTAAGTAACAGAAAACAGTCCTCTATGGCCTAGTAAATAGGGATTAGAAAACTATTACAAAAATCTTACTGCGTAGGCTATGAAAAAAACAAAAACCCTTGAAAAACACAAAGCATTCAATCTGTACACACTACACCTCAGTGAAATGTTACCCAACAGGGCTTATCCCACTGTCCAGTAACTACTCAAAGTCAGGGATGGAGAAAAGCTTGTCAGACGACAGTCTATTCCCATGGCAATGCAGGATCCTCTGGGGCTTTACACACTGAACTACGTGTACAGCATTTGGAAAGAGCAATAGCTGCTCCAAAACTTATCTTCAGTTTCTGCCTGGAGCATCCTTCTTTTTTGCAATGTAGCATAATGAACAAATCAAGGGTCTTCTTCCATGTCATCAGGATTAGGAGCCATGATGAAGTGCTGGGGGTACTCGAGGTTGTGTTCGTAAGCGTGTTCTTTCCAGCGGGCATCGTCGCTCTCGTGGGTGATGTAACGCTCTCCAATGCGCGTTTCAAACTCTCTGAGGTCAAGCCAAGTCTGATAATCCTGAGGAGTAAAGGAGACTTTAGGAAGCAGTTTTAAGAAACAGCAGCACTACATTCCCACAGATAAATTCTGCAGTTTGTCTCTATTTTTAGTGTAAATAGCCACAAGATATAACCAACAAGATCTGTTAAAAAAAATAAAAATAAAGAAAACTAAAACCAAACACCCTCTCACAAATTGCCCCAACACTGTCCACAAAGAATTAAATAGGCTAATATTGAAGGTTGTCTTTGTTGTTGTAAAACAGCAGATAAACTCCATTCCAAACAAATCTGTTCTAAACTGACTACAACTTAGGGCAGACACCAGACTGTGTGTCCACTTCAGCACTGAACAATGTTTGTCTCTGTGCTGATTTCACAGGGCTCCATGTACTCATCACTGCCCACAGTCAGGGGGGAAGCCAGAAGAGTAAACCCATGTTGTTGTATGACAGAAAAGAAAAGGTGGGACAGACAATAAGACAGATTTCCCTTGAGGAAAGAAGCCATTCACAGATGAGCACAATCATGGAGCACATCACATATAAAGCTAAAACCAGAAATGCTCAAGCTTTCATGAATGCTTGTTAACAGAATGTGACAGCTGGAGTTTTCATAAGCATCTGAAGGATTTCAGCCAAAAAAACTATTCACCCATTATAAACATAGTGAAAAAGGCAGATGGGCTTACCTGTAACCATGGGTGACTAAGGGATTTGTCAACACTGAAACGTTTTCTCATCTTCACTTGAAGCAAATTGTTTATTAAATCAATGGCTGACAAAGAACAAAAATGATATTGTTTAAATACTAATCACCTCTATCATCATTCACATGCTGCAGTAGAAATTAATTTTTTATGTGTGCATGTATCCTCCAATGAACTCCTTTAAATTTAACCAAGCTCTTGAATTTTATATTTAGCTTTGCTTATGTTAAATGAGGCTACAAAATAGGGATGGGGTAAGTTACCCTACTTTTGATGGAAACACTAAAAGCTTGACTGTGGCATTCATTAATCTTTTTTCTACTGATTTTAAGACTTGCCTAAAAAGCTTGAGCATAACCCTGTGTTCCACAATGATGTGGGTACTTCCACTATGGTATACCTTTGTATATGTCCTTCCACATCCACCTGTGTGTTAATCACGTATTAACCAAACATGGTAACAACATCTACCCAAAGCTGGCACTAGAGAGCTCTAGAGACCAGCCTTGTAAACTTCTAGGTTATTCAGACCTGGTATTAAAATCCATACTTCCCAATGTACAAACTAAAACTCCAGATTCAACTTTAAACTTTTTCTGTGACTGTAGTTCAGATAAAATATGCCAGCATTCAGCAAATACCCAAAGGTGAATTAACTTTCCTTTGGGACTTCTGGGAAGTGTCAGGTTACTCATGCTACTCTTGCATTAAGTTCATTTTTCTTGCTAAATCTCCTGACTCTCCTACCCTGAAAATTAGCTAAAGCATTATATTTCACAATTTATCTTCAACAAATATACTTAGCTCATATTCATCCACTTAGGCACAGTCTACTAAACTCAAGGTATCAACAATTCTCACACTCCTTCCTAAATGAACCTTGAGGTTAAAGTATTTGAATGTGTTACCTACATACACAAACATTCTAACAGAGAAAATGTATTTCTTTACCTTCACTAGAAATTTCCTTCCAAGGATTTGGCGGGTACATAAACGCTGCATTTTGAATCTGATCATTGATATCCTCATCTTCATTAAATGGGAAGGTACCACTGAGGCTCACATAGACAATAACTCCTACTGACCACATGTCCAGGGAGCGGTTGTAGCCTTTGCTCCTGAGCACTTCAGGGGCAAGGTAGGCAGGAGTGCCCACCACAGAGCGCCGGAAAGACTTCTCACCAATGATGCGTGCAAAGCCAAAATCACACAGCTTCACCTGCAAAAGCAACACATTTTTAAACTGAGAAATCTCTGACTTCATACCCCTTCTGCCATTACTTAAACATTGTCCGTGTGCAGACACAGAAACCCATGTAAGCCAGTCAGGTAAGGTTTTAGGTTGGTGGGTTTGAGGCATGCAGAGGAGCCATGCTTCAGATCAGGACCTGAACTGGCCTGGCACAGACCCGGGTCTGAGGCAGTTGGTGTATTACATGGCCACAAATGTGTAAATACGGAAAAAAGATCTTGGCTCCAAACCCAGCTGATTTTCAGAGGTGAATCCTCACTCTCACATCCTCCTTGGCACAGAACCAAAGTTGAAAATGCACATGAATCCCAGCCAAATCACATTCCTGTTAATCATATTCCAGAAGCTGGAGGCTTTGGCTACACAGAAATCAAACGGTGAGTTTTAGCTTGAACTCAAACCCAGCCAGATCCTGTCAGAACAGCCCAGTAAAAAGCATTAACAGCTGGCACATGCACCAATGTTCAAATCTTCATGATCCTGCAACAGTTCCTTAACTTGAACACAGCAGGCACTTGTGGAGATAAAAGGATCCTGATCAAGTCCAACATGTAACCCCAAGTCAGTAAGCCCTCCTCAGGGTACAAGAAAGAGCAACGCACTAAAGGCACTTAGTGCGAGAAGGGAAAAAAAGAGACAACTACAACACATGCAGTTCAAGTAATTCTACAAGTCAGCTGAAAATCCCACAAGAGGATTTAAGCAGCAGTGTCAATATTGCTTTAAAAAAAACCAATGAATAGTAATGGAAAGCATTGTTTAATCTTCACTCACTTGAGGGAATGGTTCTGCTGATGCTAGTAGTACATTTTCTGGTTTTAAATCACAGTGCACAATATTCTTGAAGTGTAAATTCCTCAAAGCAACAAGTATCTACAAAACCAAAGAACACTTTTAGAACGCATTCAAGCAGATCAGAAGTGTCAAAAGGCACACACACTAACCAATAGAGCTATTTTTATCAATATAGTCCTGAGGAACTAACCCATATATACTGTGCAAGTACTGTTTTTTCCAGCCTACCAAGACTTGGAAAACAAGGGGGTTTATTTTCCCCACCCTTTTTTTCCCCTCCTTCTCCTCTGTCTTTTTGAATGCTTACTGTTTTGACATTCATCTTGGAAAGAAGGGCCAAAAAAATTAACATAGTTAATATTCAAAGTTTTTTTCTTGTTTATTCAACTTTTATTAGATGTGCAGCTCTGTATGCTGTCTCTTTTTAAATAACAATACAGAAAACCCCTTCTCCAAATTCTCCTCTCATAATTCAAATCTAGCCTTTCCTCTCAAAGCAGAGGAACTGACTGCTCACCTGAGTGACCATGAACTTTGTTATTCGTTCTGGAAGCCGACTTTTCTCACTGGAAAGAATCATCTCTAGCATATCCCCATGCAGCTTTTCCATCACAACAAAGACCCGTTCCGGGGTTTCAAACATACATTCCAGGTTCACAATCCCAGGGTGGTGCAAATTCTAAAGTAAAGTAGCATAGGTACATCCTGAATTTCACAGAAATGTTGCCCACAAATCAAAAACCAGTTAAGCGAAGAATCAGAGGTGAAAAAAAAATAGCTGAGGAGAGAAACTAACTTGAAACAGATGTCAACCCATGAAACATGCCAACTACTAAGGATAATTTGTTTAACACAAATTAGCTGCAATGCATGTTCTGTACTCAAGCTACCAGGTATAAGAATAATACTCAAAGACTGAAAAGCCAGTAGTGGAAAACAGCAGAAAATAATACTGAGGGAGACAACATGGAGCCAAAGTACATGACTTCAGTGGATCCCCTACAGGGGGTAGATATCACACCCAAGTTATCAACTCTAGCACGTACTCCGGATTCCTGCTTTTATAAGATTCCCTCTTATAAAAGTATTCAGAAATCACATATGTAAATTTAAAAATCAATTCAGAGCACTTACACACAATACAAAATCTCATTAACAGTCTATTTAAGACAAAACTCCAACATGATCCAAAAACACTTTTATACCTGGAGAATGGCTACTTCATTACGAAGCTGACTTTCCTGTTTGGTTGGAAACCTCATCTTGTCAATGACTTTGATAGCCACATCTCTTCCAGTCTTCCTATGTTTTCCTAAACAGAAAGTCAGTGTTAGCTATCAAGAGGCAGAGGCAATTCATAGCTGTGAAACATTACAGCAAAAATTCCTTTTTGGGGAAACAAATATATTCTGTCAAGTGTACAATATTACCATATTTATATTTAGAATTACAAATATATATATAAATAAAGGAAATGATCAGCCTCCACAGGAATGCTGTAGTTGAAATTTAAACCAGTTACCACTCTGCTGTCAGGTACACACACTTACACACACTGACAATTAGATGTACAGGGTGAAGTTTTTGCTTGTGCAAGGGACTTGCACATGAGCAAGTAATAACTACACCACAGAATATTGCCTCTCCTGTAAAATCAACAAGTCAAGGACAAAGTGAAGACAGATCTACAAAGCCACTCCAGTGGTTTCATGGGCTCCACATGCATAGGAAATTACACACCTAGCACTCTATGGGAACATGAGAATAATCATGTGCCCCAAAGAACAACACATTTTAACACCCGGGGCAGTCTGCTGTAATCAAAAAGCTCTAAAAGGCTGTGGTAAGAAAAACACCATGCTGACAGCACCACATACTATTCCTTGCTGCAACCTGCATCAGCATTCTGCAATACACAGGGAGGCTGTGTCCAGGGCTAAGTGAGGAGCTGTTAATGCTTCCCCAGCTTCTTCACAGCTGCTGAACTGATTTCTTTCAGTCACATCAGAGAGGTTAATGGGATTACACACTTCAAGCCCTTGGAAATCTAAGACATTTAATACTAACTACTACAGAAGTCTGCACCAACGACAAGTGTCATTATCCACTCAGCGAAAGGTTTGGAAGGCATTTTAGGAGAAGGGATGACACACACAGCTACAGTGCAAGTGGCACAGGAGGTTCTACAGCATGGCTGTGGGGAGCCCAGCTACACCTCAGCAGCCACCAGCCAGCCTTCCCTGCTGCTCCCTGGTCAGCACAGGTGGCCAAGGCTCAGGCAGGGCACAGGACCTGCTCCACAGGCTGCTCTGCCAAGCAACTACTGCACCTGCCTTTAACATCATCATGAATATAGGGCTTATCTCCACCAGATGAAGGAAATTATATTGAAATGTAGCACAAATACAGCCAATTACAGACTAGATGCAAAACACGGAAGGCAAATGCTAGATTGCTAAAGAATGTAAAGCAAACCAACCCATCTAACAAAACACCTAACTACTCAGCTAGACTACAGCTAAAAATTGCCCATGAAGAGTAACAGAAGAGCAATTTGAAAACTCCTTTTGTTAAACAAAACACAACTAGCCCGTTTTCAGTGCAAGTTTTACATCAGTAAGAAAATGTCAAGAGTAGTTTTTTTTCTGTCTCCCATTTTCAGATCTTTCAAACTAATCAAAATAGGAAAAGGAGAGGGAAACTGTTTTCACAAATGCAGGAATTGGATATCTATATCCTGTAACTTTTGGTTTGCAATTTTGGAAATGTTTGTCAAGGATAGGGGACAGAAAAAACACAACAAAAAAGAAAAACCCAATCCAAACGTCACAACAATGAAAGCAATTTAATTTTACCATTAATTGTTACCATTATTTCAGTGTGACTACACAGGTGGGCATAAGCCAATATCAGAAGTTACCAGATCTAGTCTCCCCAAACACCAGCAACAATTAAAGAGTGTGTAGAGCCAACAAAACCAGAGTCTTTTATATTGTCTTTTCATATTCTTTCAGCTTATGATTTTATCTTAAGAAGTATGCATATCCTATATATTTTAAGCCTTCATTCAGTAAAAAAAATTATAATGAAAGATTTTTTTAAGCATTTATTACACTTGTAAGCACTTGTAAGCATTGAATCATGCAAAATACCAAGCTGAGATTTATCTACAAGGCAATTTAGGAAAAATAAAATCCAATCATTACAATAAATGTCTGTATTTGTTCATTTCTATTCATAAGAGAGGGAGCACACTTTGATTCACACTACACTTTAAAAAATACAGAGGGGGCAAAAAACCTGACCTCTTGAGAGAGTGATGTAAAACCAGACCAAACTGTATTTTCACCAAGCAGTTTAGAAGCAATAAAGTATCTAACTACAAAATTGGCACACAGAAAAATCATAGCCACAATACTTCCTGATTAGAAAGAAAATGTGACAGAAGCAGAAAGATTACCACTTGTAAATCATTACTTATGACTTTTTCTTTCTTTCCAGATTTATGGTCTGTGGTTTTCTCAAAACTTGACATATAACATGAGATTAAAAAAGAGAGAGAGAGAGAGACAGAAACAGAGTTCATATGCATTTCTAATATTTCTTCTTTTTTTTTTGTGATTACATACTAAAAAAGTTCTATACTGCAACAGAAGGTTTTAAAAACTAGGTGACAATACTGCACTTGAAACCTAGGACTAACACTTCTGACAAAGAATACCTCTTTCTACTTTACCCTGCTGACAGAAATATGTTTGCATCAATGCTGTCAAACCATAAACCATGTGTTTTTCTAATTGCTTTTGGCCACATCTCTCAGGTGCCATTCAAAACTGACACCACATATATGACTTCTAATACCGTATAACACAAACAACAGTATTAGAATTTGAAATTTTAAAAAAATCATTAAACATAGTCAAATTGGATTGCTTTGTATCTAACTGTGGTCAAAATGCAATGCATACTCAAAACTGATTATGATGCCAATGCAAAACTGTAAATGCGAGAATTTAGTTGTAAGAAATACTGCACATAAAAGTGCAGAGACATGTAGCAAAGTAATCCAAACAAAATTTCTAACAAGATAAACTTCACCCAGATATTCTAGATACAGCTAAGTATGAAAAGGTTAATTTTATCAAGCAGACATTCTACCTTAATAAATGCATAATGGAACATAATGCAATTTACCTCCATATACAATACCAAACTGACCAGAACCCAGCACTTCATCGGCAAATATTTGGTACACAGAGCTGATATCCTAATGCATGAAAAAAAGAAATCACAAATATCAGGAGTCATTAAAATGTTCAGGACTGCATTACTTATTAAGGGCTACGCTGTAATTGCATTTGGCATTAATCAAACTCCGCAAAAGGTACCACTGAATGGAGTGGGAAAACACAACAAACTTTTCCTGAAGAGCATCCACTGAGCTGCACCCTGAGCAGGGACATACATTCATAAAAACTAACAGCTGTGGCAGGTAAGTAGGTTACTTCTTGCATAAAACATGGACTTCTTTACCTACAGTGCTCTGGTGTTGCTTTCTCATCCAGACACTGCTACTACCAATTACTCCGTAATGCTCAGATAAATAAATATCACTGCAATACAATGCACATGACTCACCACATTCTCCTGGACCTGGCAATTTGAAACAGAGATGCTTAGAGACAACTCTTCTGCAAAAAAGAAGATAAAGCCAAGTAAGTAAATAGAAAGGGCAGACTTTTTCTAAAAAGGGGGGAAAAATGAAAATCAACAAAAACCCTTTACTAATTTCTAACCTACTATCGGTATAATGATTTTTAGTGTTGTTTTGAAGAAACTTCATACTCTGGAACTCATTCAATAAATAACCCTGAAAGTTTTGCTGGGATTATTTGTCTTTTTTTTGTCCTATTCCTGATTACAAGAATAGTAGAACAATACAAGACTGCACACAATAGACAGTCGGAGAATGAAAAGCAATGGCAATTGTATCACAGTTCATTAAATGAATAATGATTTCTGATAGCAATAAAGAAAAATACAGGCAAGAGGAGCAGGTAGATCCCTCATTGTCACATGAACGTGGCTTCTTATCTTCTGTGGCACCAAGATATACAGAATTAATGCATAAGAAAAGGAACGGAATCAAAGAAAGCAAGTAACAGAATAACAGATAATTTTAAAAGTAATAAAGCCCATAATAAAAAAAAAAAAAAATCTTTGTTTCATGGATAAACTACAGAAGCTTATCAATCGTTGGGATATAAAGGGACATTCAGGAAGTGTAATTTCCAAGTAAAAGTACCAGATAAAGAATTCTTCAGTCTGCAGCAGACATTGACATGAATTTCCCATTACAGGAATAACATTAATGTACGGGCAAGAAGAGATACACCAAGGAAGGCTGGAAATACCCTTCTCCTTTGACTTCCAAGGAAAGTAAAGTATCTTAGACTAACAGACATCTACCACTTGATGTTGGGGTCTGTCTCTCTGGAGCCATTCCAGACCCACCTGGACGTGTTTGTGTGTAAACTGGACCCTGACTTGTCAGTGGGGTTGGACTGGATGATCTCCAGAAGTCCCTTCCAACCCTAACAATTCTGTGATATTATGTCAACTTAAAGAAAAAAAAGAATTAATCCATCTACAAGGTAGACAGAAAACACACTATAGATTTACTAGCACTTTGAAAAGAGCCTTTTTCATCCTAAAAAGGGCATTGAGCTTTAAAAACACAATTTTAGAGAAAAAAGAAGACATCTGAATTCTGCCACCTGTGCTTTATCTCAAAGAAGGAATTTACAGAGACAAGATAGGAGCAAATGCTAATTCTGAAAGACACCCTGAATTCTGCATCTGAAATAAAAACTCTCAGTCTTGCATATTCCTACCGATTATCAACTACAGTCAAGTCTGTACTGAAGTAACCATACAGAACACAAGGGAAAGCAATAAAGAACTCCGACAAAAAAATCCCGAAGATCAACAAAAACTGCAGCAAGGTAACCGAGAAATGAAGATACAGTTTGTGAAAGTGTTTAAAAGAACACACTGAATCCTTCTCCACAGAAGGCTACAGAATACAAAAAAAAGTTGCAGGTAAAGATTGAGTTATTCCTTCCAAATAAATCCATTTTTCTAGTGTCTGAAATGCACGAAAGAGCTGGAAAGTAGCCACTTCTAAAGAAATTAGCAATGCCACCATTCAATACGTAATCTACACCAGGTAAACAGCTTACTTTCTCTCTCATTTTAGCTCAGAAACATCCCACAAAGAAACGTCCAAACACCAGGTACATGGTTACAAAGGATTCTCTGCCATGGGTCAGACTGGAAGAACATCCTCATTTCTCTGGCCACAATGTGGTATAAAATACCTAGATAGTGTCTTGTAGACACTTTGACACTACAAATTCCCTGCTGCACTAGCAATGTCTCCCTTTTGGCCTCTCCAATTAAAAGCACGTATTTGAGACTTTAGGGACTTTTTTTTTTAACTAAAATCTAATTATCTTAAAGACTCTTGAGATACACTTCATGATTCACAAAGTGTAGGAGGAAGAGGGATGAACAGACATTTTTTGACCTTATGAGGGTTTAAAAATCAACCTGAGTTGTCTAAAAATATGTAAATGCCACTCCCAGACTCACAGTAGTTTCTTATACTCCTACAATCCTAAGCATACTAAAATACTCCCTCTCAGCATCTACCACTGCGGTTCTATCCCCTACTAATGTTATTATTTATATCTGAGAAAATAACTGTTTTGGAAAAATCAAGTATCTTTGCAAGTCTGTCAGCAACAGTAAGCCTTAGGTGCTAGAAAACAGAGTTTTGGTGCATACATATACATAAATGAAACTAAAAATTCTGTATTAAAAGTGGCATTTAATGTATGTATAAAGCCGGTATGAGGTACCATCTCACAGTTATATTTCTTCACTTTAATTAAATACCAACATCAGTGCTGGCACTTCATACTTTACTATTCTAGACCACTGCTGCACTCACAGAAAGTGCCTTTGCCTCAGACTACCATTAACATGCTCTTAACTGTTGCTGATGCAGAGTAGCCAGATATCAGAGACAGAGAAACTGATCTCACAATCTCCTGCAAAAGAAAATTTTACTGCAAGGAGATTAAAGAGTAGCTGGAATTTGAAAGGAAACTAAAGAGTGAAAGCATAAATCTCAGTAGAGAATGAGAATGAGCATTGTTGCAAGGAGATGTCTGAAAAGAACACAATATACAAGCTTAGTGGAGCCTTGATAATAAGTATGATCCTATGCCAGAGGAAAAAAGGGAGGGCAGGTACATAAAAAGAAGAATAGGGTACTTTTTATAACTACCCACAGCTCAGAGAAAGGTTTTTCCATCCACTGACGGTATTTACATGCAACACTAACTCCTTTTCTTCCCCTTAACTACTGACAGAATTTTAAAAAGATACATATATATAGATGCTAACATAAAAAAGCATCCAAATTTAGCCCTTTCAAAGTGCACATATATAATCTGAAAATATTTATTTAGTTATGTATATTAGAAATATCTAATCTATGCTCCCTTTTTACACCCACATGTGTTGTTAGTGCTCCTACAATAAAACTCTGCATTCTGCATTCATATTGTACATCTGATTCTTTACTACTTTCTGCTACAATAGATTACAGGATTTGCCCACCCTCCAGAAGCCTGAGGGTGACTTTTCAGAGACTCATAGAAAATGACGGACCCAACTGAGCAGCTAATCAACAGGCAACACTTCGCTCTAAATAAGCGCTTTTCCCAAAGGAATCACTACCATCAGCAGCTTCAGCATATGAACAACAGTGCCTTGTCTGCCTGCTTACTGTGGTCTTTTCCTTGTCCAGCAGCAGTGCACACGCTAGCCTGAGGAGTGACTGGCATCAAGGCCTGGCGAATGGCTTTCTCCCAGCCCTGAGCTACGTCCAGCCCAACTCCGGAGGCAGCAAGAACCGGACTGTGGTGAGTGCTGCCATTGTTCTCGCCAACAAAGTACACCATGGTGTCAGTGATGATCTCAAAACAGTACGGGTTGCTGCCCTGCACCACGTGTGAGAAATCTCGAGGCTGAGTCACCTGGAGAATTTCTGAAAGTGGAATCTCCTGAAGAAAGATATTAAAGATTAAAAAATGAAAACGCACATAATATTTTAATATACTAACACTCATACCTTCAAGCGTTGCAAAGAAACCAAATCAAATATATCAAAAAAAACCAAAACTGAAACACCAAGCTTCATAAATAAAGTCAAACTGCACATGACCATTGCCCACTCAGTTTTCTGAATTACTATATACAAGCCTAGCCAGACTTTCAGGTCCACCACAGTTCTCTCTATACAACTATTTTTTACTCAATTTATATTCATCATGAGACACATCCGTATTGCATGTGTAAATGATGCACAACTAGAGAATGACCCTTTTCCCCTTGCAGTTCATACAGCTTAGGCAGAGAGGAGCATGAGGGGGGGAAAACTGGAACAGTAACATTAAGGAGAAGATGCAGTTACACACACTAGTCCATAAGCACTGCTTTGTGCATCAGAATTGTTTTGGGTAAAGATTCTCTTTCATACAGATACTAGCAGATATTCTCTGCATACAGATATTATCCTCTAACTGGTCAGTTTAAGACCATGGTACAAGAGTATTACAGAACAGATCTGAAGGAAGAAATGGTTTCAAGTTCACACTAGCTGAGGGAGGTCATTTCACATCCATGGGAAGGTGTGCAGGTCACTTGCAAGAGTAGTCAACAAGCAGGTGAACACCAGGCAGGCATTAAGGTGATAAGAGACAGCAACTGATTGAGATGAAGAGCAAATGAATGTAAAGGCAAAAACTGAATTACTCTAACAGCAAAGACAAACAATCAGATCCAAGCAGTTACAACAAGGGATGCAAAGGGGCAAGTCAAAGGACCGCAAGCAGTGACATAATGGAGCAACAAGCAAGGAACATATTTTACCAGCTGTGTTTTGAATGCACAGGGCAATACAAGTATCAGAGAGGTCTGAGAAGAGACTGCATTGGTCAAGATAGGGATGAAAAGGATCTGGGCAAGTTTAGCTGGGTGTACAGAGAAAAGGCTTGATCTTAGAGATGTTACAAAGGAAGAAGCTGCAAGATTTGGACCCCCACCTAAAGGTATAAGACAAGAAAGGGAAAAGTCCTGTTTATACATTCAAATGCATTTTGTGAATATCCCACCACCAAACAATACTACACTAACAATACATTAAGCTTCATTTATACAAACATCAGTCTACACAGTAAATTTTCCTGTAAATTTTGCTTGAAACTTTCAGCTGTACAGTAGGGAGTAACTTGATTTGAGAAACGTTGAAATAAAACACATAAGCATGCAAACTTTCAGTCACTACTCAGAGAACAAAAAAATCCAAGCCTTCATTTGATTGGTGGCCAAAGAAATTCTCTGGTAATTGTGAGGAAAGCTTAATATGCCAGGTAATTCAGAAGAACAGTACATGCAAAATGTAAGGAGAGACATACTCAAGGGAATTAGAGCAGGAGCTGCAAGCAACTTCTCAGAGTTAGTCTTGGTCCTTCTCACTTACAGGCTTTGGGCAACAATTAACCTGGTCACAGTTTTGATTCAAAAAGAGATAGGAAAATGGAGATAATACGTAAACTGCTCACAAGTAGATTTCATATCTATAAAGCACTGAATAAATCAAGTGAAACATAATTATTACTCATCATTAATTACCTTGTAATATTTTGTTCCAGATTCATTTTGAAATAGTGTGAGGCATTTGCTGTCCAGTCTCCAGTAATGTCTTTTTCTCTACAAAATGCACAGCACAATTACATAAGGAATAAACCTCTCATATAGCTCTGGCTATCTCATTATTTAAATAAGAAATGCTTTAAATTACTATGATAATCATTCAACATTAATCTACAGTTGAATCTTAGACTAAAGAAATGAAAAAAACTTTGGGAATAAAGACTTTGTTTTAATTGAAGAAGCTCAAAAATTATTTCCACAAACTAGCAAAAATATCACTTACCTTATGGTAAAAGGAGTGACAACAGGAGCTACCTCATATAGGAAAAAATAGTTACTAGACAGATTTTACTTCAGATGCATATTCTCACAAAATCTGAATCATTTAAACATAGTAACAACTGCTGAAGTCATGCTTTCTCTCTCTGTGCCCTCACACCAACACTGCAAGGGTTCAAGCACTGAGCAAGCCTAGTAAGTCCTTAATTCTTTTGTCAGTACAGAATCCAGGTGGTCAAAAACACACAGTGGCAAAAAAGACACATTATGAGATTCAAATGGAAAAAATACCTTGTGGGGAAACAATAAAACCAAGACAGACTAAATAGCCATTTGCTGGAAGTATCCACCAGTAAGAAATCTTCCCAACCAAAAAGTAACATAGATTAACTGCTGTATATAACTGTCTTGTAATTTACGCAGAAGAATATTCCTCAGAACAAAGAAGTTTTTAGAAAGCTCATACGGCTGAATGAATCTAAGTTACTTTTGCTTGCACCATGCTCATATAGAAACCTACTTCCATTTTCCTGGGACAAAAATCCAAGACCCTTAACTCTAATTTGGGATGACAATGTTTGAAATACTACTCTATTATATTTATATTTTATAAACTTTGTCATATTAAAAGCAAAGGGTTTGTCGTTTTTTTTGCCATATTTAAGCAGAGCTTCAATCACTTCAGTCAGAGGGAAGCTAAGTCTACCTAAAAGAGTTAGACAAAGAAAGCTAGATCAAAAGTGGATTTAACTAAAAGGAATTCCCAGACAGCACTGGGACAGTGGGTGAAACCAAAAGGGTAAACATCTTCTTTGGACATATATGCTCTTTATTAAATCATGAATCAGGAAAGACTTTGGAGGAAAGCAATTAAGGAGGAACAGGCTGGTAACTTACTCAGGGATTCAAAATCAGCCTCATACACTACTCTGAGAAAGGATGGGACCAGGGTCAGAAAAAAGTAGAGATGATGACACAAAACTTCTCATTATAAAGAGTGAAATATCTTCTTATCCAGGGAGCACAAGAAGTATCCAGATCCTGCTGTTAAAATGAACCTATCTGGAACTGATAGGAAGCCCAGTGGTTTCAGGAATAGGAAACAGTCTGACACTGCTGAGAACGGAACGGCCAAGGGAAATAGCTGATGTCGTAATGCCCAATACGGAAGTCTCCTCCCATTAGGAAGCTCTGTGAGATCTTGTTTGGCTGGAGGTACCTTGCTTTGGATCAGAATACTCCACTTGACTGCTCTTTTTCAGTTGATGTCATTGAGGTAACAGCCAGACTGACACACAAAGAAAATCAAACTAAGCTAAGCTGTTTCATCAAATCACTGTTCTAAGCAGAAGTTCAAAAAAAAGCCCATGGAAAAACTTACTGGTTGTACTGAAAGTTTAAATCAGAGCTGAATACCAGGTCTGCCATGAACATTTCTGCTATTCACCTTTGTCTGCTACCTGGCCTTAGTTTTTCCAGTGCCAGCTGATGATAGCTGTGACTTCTATGTAGTCTTGGCTATAACCACATCTAAAATATGCTAGATACTTATTTTAGATTGTGATAAATACATCTAGGTATTAAAAAACTACCTTAAAGAAATGGTTTTAAAGGATCTTTTCGAAAGACTTTTTACAGTCCGTTTAGCTGACAATCACAAAAAATGAAAATATTACAGCAACCTGGGCTGACTATTATCACTCCTCAACTTGATTTCAGCAGAACTTAAATAACTTTGCTTCTCTAAACTCTCAAAGTCTCCTTCAAACAGATGCCACAGAGATAAAGAATGCAAAAGTATTTCTGCTGCCTTTCATGGACAGTCTCAATACACCATAATGTTCTCCATGAGATCTGGGAACTTAACATCACCCTTTTCATTCATTTACCAAAAAACAATAGGATTCACTTCCTCCCATCAGACAATACTAAGGAACCCTGTTATTTTGCCTTGCTTCCTCCTCAATACACAAAACCAAGTAGCTTGCCTACTCTATTAAGAGCTCATTACTGGGAGCACTGACAATAAACAAGTCTTTTTGAAGCATGCTTGCATACCCAAGGACATACAGACTGTATTGCTAGAGGAATTCAGGGCTCCCATATCTACACATAACTATTTACAAACACCAAGATCATTAGAGCAATACTCTCCATTATTTCAGTACCCGTAATATTTTTATGATTCCCACCTTTTCATGTAGTAGAATAGAAGAAGACACACAAGTATTTAGTTCAACTACTAAAGGAAAAGAAGACACAAGCAAGTTATTCCAAGTTACCTTCTCAGGAAAGCTGAAATACTACACACGCAATTCATTTGAGACAATGTAGAGATGTTTTTCCTTCTTAGAGGGGAGAAGGAAAAGTACTGTTCAATCACCACATGAAGAATTTTGAATAAATTACAGGTTCTCCCTTGAACCAGATTCTTTACAATTAAGAGCTTTATAATGATCTTTATAATCACAGCTAAGTTCTTTCAAGTAATACTGTAAATCAGAAATAAAATACACTAACTTAGAGAAATAACTTAATTTAGGAAGAAACCAAAGTAACTGACCAGGTTGTCTCTACTAGTATAGTGGACCATCCATCCTTCTTTCACCATTGTACTGCTCTTCCTCTTTGTGTGTTTGATTGACTGTACAACTCGCATGAGAGGAATATTATTGCTTGTGGAAGGACTAAAAAGAAGATACAACAGTTTAGTATGGAACAAGTTAAAATACAACAGTACTGCAATTATACTCGTTTTACACATTTAGTCCGTAATTTTCAGGAACAGACACCTTTTATTCCCATTCAGATTTAGATGATGGATGAATTTGGTAAGGCATCTGAGCTCCTACTAGCTCTCCTAGGGCAAGTATTGCAGCACTTAAGGAACAGAGAAGAAACACACTGGAGTGAGGACACCTACAGAAATCACCCTCTCTCAAAACAATCTGCTGAGATTGCTGGTCTTTAATGCTATTTTACACTACAGAAATATAATCAGCATCAGCATAACTGTAATTTCTTCTTGTCTATGCAAGTTGATTATGCTGCTTCTTAATATTGTCATTAATGAAGGTCCCTATCTAAGCAAACTTTCAATTTATGAAAATATAAACAAGGGTGTGTTAATTCAAATCACAACTGCACTAGACAATTCTATCAATGCTCAGGTATATTAACTGCCCTGCAGACAAGGATTTTATAATCTTTAATATTCTGAGAGAGCCATTAATTAAACATACAGGTTTTAATAGCACTGGAAATGAAGCCAACCACCAAGGTGCCTGCCTAACACCAGAGCCATACATGCGGCACTAACCGACACATCTGTAAACACACCTCATGAAGTAGCTTCACAACAAAAAAAGGATGCTTTAACATGGCATGCAGTTACACTGTAGAATTGGCTATAGGATGCTGTCACGCCAAAAACCTGAATTACCTCGAATCTAACTAGAAATAAATGCAAAAATTGTACTTAGAGGTAGATGTTATTTCCCACTCAGGAGATCCTTGAGCTGTAAATCACTGAAAGTTGGGAGTTATCATTATATGCTCTCCCTCACAAATTTGCTATTAAACCCTGAGCTACAGTGACATTTTGTTTGACCGAATACAACTGCGCTTACCTTATTAAGAAACACTAAGAAAATCAGAATGATACTACTCAGAATAACACAGAAAATGAAAAGATCAAATTGATTTAAGGAGCTATGTTAACAGTTATCAGATAAAAGACTTCAGAAAAATCACTTTCAAGATAAATAAAGGAAACTATTGCCTAACATGCATACAGACCATGATACCAATATTAAAACATCTCAACAAATGCCTTTTAAATCCACACATATATAACAGTAACTAAATTAGGCTCAAGTCACAGAGACCTTAACCACGCATCAGCCTTGTTAAGCCGAAAGTTTTATCCTGCTTTGATAATCCAGTTTTATTGCTTCAATAACTGTCATAGCATAACACTTTTTCAAATAGGAGAGACTATATCCCTCAGCCTATTTATGTTTCAGATTTTCTTGAGACAAGAGAACTTTAAAGTATATTCAAGCTAAAAAAAAAAAAAAGAAACCCCACACAAAGGGAAAATACAATTTCAGCAGTAAAACTGGGCTAATTGGAAACATCTTGCTCACAATATTGAGCAAAGTACATCCTGAGCAAAGAAATCCACCTCATGACTTACCTGATTGTTTTGACAGCTTCTTCATCTTTGTCTGCATCAAGGTCAGATGGATCCATAAAAAAGATTTTGTCCTCTGGAGGAGAGGGCTCTTCAGCATCATCTAGAACTCGACTACCATCACTGTTCATTTCACTGCTATCAACTTCCATTGGCATATCCAAGTCCTGGCCTGGGCTAGCAGGTTCTGGAAACAACACAAGTCAGATGTTATTTCAAACACACAACTAGAATAAAGTAAAATCCTCCAAAACCCACAATTTTTTTTTTCAGTTCACACTTACGGAAATAAAAATAAAACTACAATCACAATATACAAAATCTTCACATTTTTGCTATAAGATGCAGAGTATGCTAATGAACATTATCAATTTCATTTTGCTAAATGCCAAGGCAAGAGAGACCCAACTAAAACACCATACTGAGCCATACTGAAAGAAACACAGTGAAAAGCTTAAAGTCTAAACCTAAATCTCATTAAGTAATTCTGTTCCAAAAGTAATCAGGACAAAGTAACCTTTCAATGGCTAGAGATGACCCAGAGAATTATTCCTGTGCAAATTAAATTCTCCATTAACAGAAACCCAACTCTGCTCTCGCTGTTTCTGTAGTCCACAATACGAAAAGTAAGAAAGAAAAGGGGGGCTGTGGAATCGCAGGAAAAGAGAAAAGCAGAACACATCTCATTTTCTGCAGGCAAAAGTTTAGTGTTTTCAAAAGCTGTACAACTGGTACTGTGGAAAACTAAGAATTAAAACATAAAAATATCTTCATCTGTAGCCTTTTTATGGTTGTGTGTTTGTTTGTCTATTTGTGGGGGGTTGTTTGTGTGGTTTTTTTTTACCTGGGGTGAGCTCAATTAACAGTGGGAGAATGAACAAAAAATAAATCGCTCCTTACATCCTCAGAGAATTATGTGAAACCACAGTTCCCAAACTATGCAGCCTTTAGCACCTTTGCATCACAAGGTTGGTAAAACCAGGCTGCAGCAACAGCATGCTGCACATTGCTGTTCACAGCCACCAAACTCAAGATCCAGGAAAGAGCCTGGGAGCTGGAAACGGTTGGTATAAATGGATGGGATACATTGTGCCATGGCAACAGACTCACCAGCTAACACAGCTGTTGCCCAAGCCTCTGAATCAAGTTGCACAGTTTGATGTGATCTGCTGCGTGTCACCTATTTTTTTTTCACTCAAAAATATGTGACAAGGCAACACAACCAAATGGCTGAAGTTGGAGGAGATTTTTGAAGGTCACCTAGTCCAACAACCCCTGGAGTTCATTTCTCCACTCTGGTGAAGTCCCTCTGGATAGCAGCACAAGCCCTCTGTCCTATCAGCCAGTCCTCCCAGTCACATGCCAACCTGCTGAGGGTACACTCTGTCCCATTAAGATCATTAATGAAGATGTTGAACAGGACTGGACCCTTTGTTGGTCCCTGGGGTACACCACAAGTTACTTGCCATTGATAGTCCACGCATTTAATCACTTTTTAATCCCTATCTGCTCATCCATCCCATATTTCATCAGCTTAACACTGGTCTAAAACTTATAAAAATACACTAAACATTCTTCCACAAAACATTCTGCACACTCCTCTTTTAATTCTGCATGGTCTACTCAGAAAGTAGACTTCATTGAGGTTTCCAGAAATTAGAGTGGAGTTCTTTCTTTTGGTTTGGCTTGAGGTTCTTATCCTTTCTCCTTTATTTCAAATATCTCAGTTAACTCTGGCCAGTAAAAATCATGGCTATGAGAAAGTCATAAAAAATGGTACATGTCTTGAGATATTAAAATTTTAAAGTATATATTTCATGGTGAACAATGAGCAGACTGATCACAATACATCTTCAAATTTTGTACATTGGGATGGCTTCTTGATTCTTCATTTCCATTGAGCAATCACAAGCAAAGCATAATGAACTTGTCAAGACTGATTAAGTAAAATTTAAGTCACCAGAGTGTAAGTTTTACAGTGAATCTCTTTCATTTTCACTGACCTCAGTGACAAAACTGGCAAAATAAATAAAAATAAATAAAATAAATAAATAAAAATTCAGAGATGAGAGAACTAAATACTAATGCATCTTATTCAGCCCCAAGAGATCTCTCATTAGTTGAAAGTATGCTTCTCATCTTACCTCCATTGAAAACAACCTCTCCAAGACAGTCTCGAGGTACTTTAGGTGCACAGCGTTTGTGACAGTTGAATCTGCAATCTAAAACACCAGATAAATAAGCCCATGATACCAAAACCTCACTCCCACCCAGATACTAACATTTATTATTCACTACTTGCAACACAAACTTCCCTTCAGATTCATAATTTGCATGCAACTGAAGACAGCACCAATGAGGTCACCTCCAGGAGGAAATTAACAATCTTGTCCTGATGTCACATGTTGATTTGTCCCACCACTATTCATTATGTCAGTACTTCCCCTTTCAGTACAAAATGGTTTGCTATTTCTCCAGCTATTTTTTCCATCATGATGTAATTTTTCCCATTCTTTCATTTGTTCCACATCCTTTTTTCCATTGTTATATGATTTAAATGTCTCATCTCTAACATTTTTCCCCACCTGCCAACTAAGATTTGCAGACATCAGATGCCCCTATGACCACCCAACTACATTAGAGCAAATCTGCTGTGCAGTAAATCCCAAAGTTCAGTTTCCCTGTCATTCAGGTTACAGATTTGGCAGACTACTCAAGCTCCACTTCTTGCTGACACAGGGCAGACAGAATAATGTTATGTCCAGATTTGGCCTGATGTGGAGATGGAATCTCACCTGGATGTGTGCCATTTCTGCACCTGAGGTATCAGACACAGCCTACTGAACAAAGTCCAGCATACAACATTACTGGTATTAACAGGAATTTCCTTTATTAGCAGCATCCCTGTGATTTTCAACTCTATCAACACCCTGAATTTCAAAACTCCCTACTACCCCGACAACTGTTTTCATATTGATAATTTAGCCTCTTCTTGCTATCCAAAGCAAGCTCAATGTGTTTTAGTTTGAAGCCCAGACAAGAGAAAAACCATTATCTCTCCATTTTTAGTAGCAGAGGAGCCAAATTCTGGAGCAGAACACAATACTGCTCAGCTCCTGAGTGCCTAAAAGGATGCGTCCGAGGAGACCCATGAACTGTCCTTTTTACAGTTGTGGCTTCAGTCCATATTATGGAATACAATTACTTCACTACTTTAAAGGAGGCTGAGAGAAACAGAGACATTTCAAATCGTGTCAGGAAGAAAAATTGAGTCTATCCTAATAAATTAAACTACATTCAGAAACATTCTTGGATACTGCAATGCAATTCTCTAGTCTAGTAAATAGCTACAAACATCCCCTAGCATGCTTTTGGCCCACAGCATTAGCACAGTCCCAAACAGTTCCAAGGTCTAGCTCATAAACCCAAGCATCCTATGAAATTGATCCAAACAAGCAGTCTGCATAGAGCCACCCAGGCTGGGATGCTAAGAAAAGTTGTTCATGACCATGGGTCATTCTGTCCCAGCTGACCTCACTGTCCAGGAATGTTTCTGGGCACATTTAATTTATTACCACAAATACAGCCTTAGCATCTCAAAGATCATCCTCAGAGCCCAAATAGCAAGCTGAATTAAATCAAGAAATCCAGGGTTCTTATGGGTACCCAGAAACATAAAACTACTAAAAGATCTCAAACTTTGTGAATGTGCACAAGGAAGTCGGGGGGGAACCTTAAGAATCTGCAGGAGAAGGCAGTATGAAAATATCTGAACTGCTTGATATAAATTCCTGATATATTAAAAATAAGTACAGGATCATGCTGCATAAATTAAGGCCTATTAAGACACTTATTTCTGTCCCGCACATATACATAGCATTTCTCTAGGCTTGTTTTCCCATACATAAATGCTTACAGTATGCATACAATAATATTTTTATCATGTGTCATTCAAATCCCTGAAAGTAATGTGGTAGCCCCACTTGTTCAGCTGGATATAGTCACAGAAATTGTATATGGCCAGCAGCATCCATATATTAAAACCACAAGGCATCTTTTTCAGGCTTCATTATTTTTGTGTCATGTGTGTCCCAGAGACACACTGACTGGAAGATGTATCAAAACCAGTTCAGGATGCAGACTTCAAACAGACTACAAAGACTGTAAATAACAACAAAAATGGAAGATAAAACTACTTCCTCACTAACATGAGACAGCAGTATTACTAGTCAAAAAAATTTAACACAGCTGTAAGCTTACAATTGTTTCTCTCCTCTAATGAAGCAAACTGAAAATGTACTAAGTGACCTTTCTCAAAAAGCTGACCTTTGATATTCCTCCCGTTTGACAAACTCACATGAAAGAAATGGAAATTCATTTCCATTTTAATGTTTATGATTCATCACTAGACTTTTGTTTCCTGCAACAAAGCTGACAGATCTGCACTAACTAGCAATAAAAAGCCAGAAGGAGATCACAACAGTTATGCCCTAGGAACCACATGGAAGGGCCTGAGAACTGAAGCCCTGCATGTTAACACATGCCACATAAAAACCATGCAAGTCCAGCACAGGCACCTACCTGTATAAAATATCTCCAAAAAGTAATAACCTAATATCTATACTCCTGTAGAGGACTAATACAATGAAAACTCACAGATTCTTTAGTGGTCAGTCTAGAGCACAGATATTGAACAAAATAAAGCATTTCCCATTTTTATTAATTCATAATTATCCTTCTAGAATTAAAGTGTTCTCAATCTACACAATTAAATCTTACTTTTCAGGAAAATGTACAATGCACAGCCTACTACAATGAAAATGAGGGCTGCTGTGATCTTCTGAAAATTATGCTGTTTTTCAAAAATTACTCTGCCCTATTTTGTAGTATACAGCCACCTAGGTTGCAATCAGTTTTAAATACAAGACCTTTACTGAAATTTACTGCTGCAGCAGAAAAGATTAAATGTTCACCTTTACACTGCATTCCTTGGCGGAAAAGGCCCTTTAGCAGCCGTTTGCAATACTGGCAGATGGTGGGACGAGTGTAAGAGTGAACAGCAAAGGTGTGTGGGACCTTCACTCTGCAGAGCACCATCTTATCCATCCAGATGGGGCGGCCACTCCAGGAGGGAATCCTCTTACTCGGCTCTGGGCAGCAACGCTGGAATGAAGAAGGAACACACAATTTGCACCAGAACAGCTCTATTGCAATGACTGCTTTGAAAAGTCACAGCAGTCGGGTGAACTGGAAAAAGGCAAAAACTGCACCTATTTTTAAAAAGGGCAGAATGGACAACCCTGGGAACTACTGACCTGTCAGCCCCCCCTCTGTGCCTGGGAAGATCACAGAGACCCTATCAGAAGTTATGTTAAAGCATGTTTAGGACAGGGAGGTGATTTTGGACAGCCAGTGGCCTTCCATGATGGAGTGACTCCATCAATGGACAAGAAAAGGGCTACAGATGCCATTTATCTGCAATTATGTATGAACCTTTATTTCCACATAAAATGCTAGAAATTCACTCTTTTTTAAGCAAGCTGACAAGGTTCATATAAACCTCCATAAAGAGGGTAAAACAGAAAACATTAGAGGTAGGCAAACCAAATTCCAATCAGCAACCTCAAACTATCAGTTTTGAAAAAGCAACGTATGGCATGTCTGGATAGCATACTGAATTAGGCAAAAATATTTACAAAGTTCAAAAATTATTTTGAAAATTAACCGTCCTCAAAAAATTCTTTGAAATTAAGTTAAAAGAAAAACTTCAGCAATTAAAACAGAAAAGGCATTGAGTAAAATGAAGAGGTATCAAAAAGGTAATAAACATGCACACAGAAATCATAAAGTTAAATTCTGTGATAAATGGCTACAATTCTATGTTCACTGAATAAATCTTGCCAGTAGTCATAAACACCAAAATAAATATTTTTCATCACTCAAGACTAGGCTTTTATAGCTTCTGGCTAAAAAAATTATGTTCCTGAACTAGACTATATGATTTGCATTTTAAACTGTGGTAAGAATAATTATAGTGTAATATAATAGATAATTAGAAAATACTAAGGCACAAACAAATGGATGTAATCACTGCCTGTCCTGTCTTATGATCCCAGTATAGTTAGGATACACTTGATAATTTATATTTGTTACATAATTAATAACCTCTCAGCAACCATCATAACCATTAAAACAAGGACATACTATAGATGTCTGTTTTTACTTGTAAGACCATCATCCCCTACACTTTCCTTCATAGGGTATGACTTTTTTTGGATTAACTCTGTGAAAAGCTTAACAGCAGATCAGGAACATTTTTTCCCAGGATACAAGCTTACAATTTGTACTGCTTTGGTCAAGTAACTATTCTATACTGATACGATAACTACAGAACAAATCTGTATTACTAAGAAGGCAAGATGTTTTATCATTCTGAAGCCAAAGTTCTCAAGAACTCATATAACCATAAGTGAAAGGCTAATAACAAAATTATATATTAAACTTAAAATTTATTTCCTGTTTCATCTCTCACAGTAATAATAAGTAGTAAGTGTCACAGTCTAAGAAATATCAGCTTTTAAAATTCACTGAAACCAATCCTAATGGTTAAGCTCCACTCATACATACTCATCATGAGCCACTTAAAACACTATCTAGCTCCCCAGAGGTTAAAGAATTTAAAAACAGAAATTGGTTTTCCTTTCACATTACATACTTCTTCAGAGGCAGAGGATGTGTGTTCAGCTTGTGCTGGTCTTGGAACTGAGAGCCCTGCCCCTGGTAAAGAGACGTTAGACAGGCGCCTCTTTCTCACTCCACTGCAGTTGTTTGGAATCTTGAAGGCACATCGCTTATGGTAGTTTAACCCACAACCTGGAAGAGTAGTTTGTTGTTTCAAAAAACATTCAAAGTAACAAAAAGAGTACTAGTATTTTGATAAAGCAGTTTTAAGAAGATGACCCAGGAAAATGGTAAAGCCAGAAATAAATTGTTGTGTGAAATTCTCTTATTTTAGTGTTCTTGATGCAATTCACAGAAGCAGCTTTTTCTCCAGTAAGTCCAGTTCAAGTAACAAGGTCTAAGACTTGGAAGCAGATCTCCCACCACCAGGAGGCTTTCATCACTCCCTCACTTTGGAGCATAAGAACCAAGAATTCAGTGAGAAGGCAGCGTCAGTACCTGACAGCAGGCTGCAGAGTGCTCCACAGCCAGCTGGATGAAAGCCATAAGGAAAGGGATTCCCCTTTGGGAGTCTCTCCAAACTATGTGTTCCTTGTACAAAGAACACAAGGTTGTAAGCTAGCTGTTTTTTTCAAAGTGGGAAACAACAACACGTCTTAAGTCATTAGCCCAAGGTCACGCACAGTTTACATTAATGCCAAGATCAGAACTCGGGTTTTCCAACGCACAAACCCTTCCGACTATGAAATACTACATTTATCACTTGCTAATATACCAAACATGACACAATTTTTTCTTCCTCATCTTATATATACACACACACACAAATACACTCAATATCACAGACTTACCTTCACATTTTAATCCTTGTCGTACCAAACCCCAAAGCATCTCTCCGCAGTAGTCACAAAAAGTAGGAGCCTTGTAGGAATGCACATAAAGTGCATGAGGACGAATCTGGAAATCTTCAACTGTAGCCAAAGCTTTTAAAAAATTGCAGTAAGTTATGGTTCTTGCCACAGGATCAAAAAGGATTTATGAAAAGAACACGTTTTAAAAATGGCTAATTTAAAGAATTCTAACAAGCTGGTTAGAAATCAGCATTTTACTGTATGCCATTTAAATATGCATTTAGGAGACTACATGGTTTTCAGTAAACGTTTTTATTGAAGAAAAATATCCATTGAACTCTGTAGGCTAATGGCCCCAACTAATCAACAGTATCAATCACACTGTTGAAAACCTCACTAAGCTGAAGGCAGGTACAACGAGCTTTGCTAAAAGCAACAGCAAATGTTTAAAAGAGCAACTTAATTTTCAAGCTGTTTTGCAACCTACAAAATTTAAAAAAAAAAAAAAAAAGACAGTTCTACAAGTTAGATTTTTATCTTTTAAAGGACTTCTGCAGTAAAAGCTTATCAGATTAAACTCAGTGTATCAAAACAGAACTGTTGATAAAGTTTCCACAGAACACTGAAATATTCTTCTCCTTAAATAAGCATGGATATATTTTAATTATTTTTGTCCTGTTTCTTTAAGGAAAAAGAGAAAAGGGTATTACCTTTCCCTGATGGCTACTATTTTTTGATCAAATACATAATAACAGATTCTTATTTTTAAAAACCTACAGAAAGAGATTTACATGTCTTCAAAATGCCTCAGTTTCAGGTGGTCTGTCTGTCTGCAGGGAAACTGTCAGAGATTGCCAAGAGACACACAATAAATTTTCCAAATATGCTACTCACCAGAAGCAAAGAAAAGCTCAAACTAAGATGATCAATTACTGAACATCTTAGACATGCCCTGAAATGCAGCCAAGGACTCAGCCTTACAGCTATCAAATTCATACTTTATTGACCAAGTTTACAAATCTAAGCCCATGACAGTCAAGAGGTCTCTCTTCCTAAAATACAGCCTCAGTTTGTCACTTTATCCTCAAAGACTTAAAAAACTGCTCAATACTTGTCCAGCCTTTATTTGTATTGATCAAACACATACAATGACAATCAGGGCTGGGGTTATTTTGTACTCGTTATTGGTTAATAAACACCACTCTAAGAACTATATTGTTTAAAGAAACCATTTTTAAGAACTACAATAACCCTTAAGAGTCTGTTTTATAGGTATGAATCAGCAACTACATTTATATGAAGTCTCAGACAGCGTAAGTCATCAACAGCAAAAGCTACAGAACAAAAAGACAGATATAAGCAAAAGAAAATCCACTACAGTTGGAAGAACAACTCTGAATCCTACCTGCATTTCATCTTAAACAATTATAAAAATTAAAAACTGGTATTATGTTCAATACTTATAAATTCCCATTTTTATAATTCAGATTTATTTATAATAATAAACCTGAAAAAGATTAAAACAGAAAAATTAAAAAATAATGAAATTGAGTACTGAAGCATCGGTGACACTTGGGTTTTCTTGGAAACTTCTACCCCAAAGTATATGAGACTTAAGGGAAAAAGCTCAAGGCAGGCATGAAAATAATGCTCCACAAAATCCTATTTTCTTTTAATCTACCGAATAAAGAGTTGTTGCGCTGTTACAATAATACCTACCAGAGAGTACAACCTCAACAAGATCTCCCTCATGTATCTCTTCTGCTGATGTAATTCGTTGCAAAATATTATCTGAATTCAGGTCATGACGGAACAGGAGAATTTTGTCATACATGCCAAAGAAACCACACTCTGGGAACTGCAACAGAAATCAAACCTTAATTTAATACATGTTCTTTGATTATCATATACATGGTAACAGCTACAGAACTCAAGTGTTGTAAATGTTTCATGGTGACAAAATTAATCTGCTTATCTTTGAGGAAACAAAGCATTTTCTGAAAATTTCAAGGTTTTTTTTTTAAGCTGAAAAGAAAAAGTGTTAAGGTTTTTGTTTCTTTGCGTTTTGAATGTCTCAGACCTGCATAATCAGTCTGGCAAGTAACAGCCAAAGCAAGCCTTTAACTTGGATACCACCACCTTTAACCCCTATTTCACAGGTATTCTGGTCAGGCAGGTAGTTAGCTTGAGACTCTCCAGCAGCACCTGCCACACTTTTCTTGAGGAGCAATCCAGTTAAGAGGCTCCATGCCACTGTTCTACAACAGTTTAGATCTACAGCTACGAGAAATCCTGAGTAACGTGCTCCAGAGAACGCTGCTTCAGCAGGCAAGTTGGACTCTTATGACCTCCAGTGATCCCTTCCAACCTTACTCATTTTCTGTGATTCTGTGAAAAGGAAAACTCAAATCCCCACAAGGACAGAAGATAATACTGAAAATCCATACAGGAAATAGATAAACTAAATAACATGTCACTTTTTCATGACACATCACTGAAAAAAAAGTTTTCTCATGCTGTATTTTCCCTACTCTTCAAAATACTGTCAAGTATGAGCAAAACTTATTAAAATGAAAACTTCTTAAAATGAAAAGCTTAAAAGTAAACAGTTCATGGGGAAAAGAGCAGGAACAGACCCTGGAGAGGAATGAGCAGCACTCAAGCAGTTTCTTTGACCTTTTGGTTTAAACCAGAATTCGAACTTGAGGTGGGAACACACAGGCAGAGGAAAACAGGAAGAATGTGGGAAAAAATATGGAAAAGCTCAGAAGAAACTTTTAGCTAATGAGGTAACGGCTTAGTAATTTACATGTTGCACAGTCAGTAAGTAACAGGATCTAAACTGCATGAAGTTGTGGTATATTAATTGTTCTTAACTAAAGTAATTAAAGATTTGTTCTACCAAATAAAAAACATAATGAAGGTATCCATAGTGCCCATTGTTTTCACACTCTCTTCCCATTCAGAGAAAAAATAATGTCATCTTTACAGCAGCAATTTTATCCGAACTATCAAGCTGGTCTTCTCTGCTTTGATGTGCACACACTACATAATTACGTAACACATAATAATGAAGAAGTCCATGCTCCAGAAAGCATGCTATCTATCTTGGACAGTCACAAGGAGAGGCAGAATTTGTGAAGTTTAACCCTTGCAAAAACAAAAGACAGAGCTGACAAATTTGTACTGACACACAGATATTTAGTCCACAGCACCAAGAAACTGATGTACTGGGCTGATGCCAAAGCAGCCAGCTGCTTCCTCTGTCTCTCAAGTCACTCTCGGGTTTCCTACGTAAAATAGCAAATATCCAAGAATATTCTGAAAATTACATTTTTCCAATTACCCAAAGATCATTTGTAATAGGAAAGAAAATACAAAGCTTAAGAACCAGCTGTGCTGCTCAGATATGTGTCTCAGTATCGCTGCAAGTATGCACAGGACTTGACTTTATATTCAGAACACACAAAGATACAGCCACTAGTAATTCTTCCAAGGGAACTGACATTTCTTCATACCTGAAACCACGTCATAAACTTACTTTAAGCTCTAACCCAAAATCCCACTGTGCCTTGACAAGGAAACAGGATATATTTTCATTATTAAAATAAGTGCTGTCAGGTTTTATTCCTTGATACACAGTTAACTTCTGTCAATTGCATTATACTGCTGAAGAACTTAATTCTAACAAAAGGGATATAAAATCAACACTACAATAGTATATATCTGCCTGCAGATACACATGACACTTTTTAATAACAATACAAATTTCAGCTGCCAGGAGGGACAACTCATGACTCAGGGAATCACATGAACTATTGTCTCTTCTGAACTATTCTGTCTTCATATTAAGTTCAGAGAACCACCTATGAACCACAGATTTTATGGAAGTCTCTAAGATATTTCACAGGTTTGAGTCTCCTCCTTTTTATAAAGATAAGTCTTTCTCTTTTTTATCGCTCTTTAAGACCATAACCCTGTCATGCAGCTGCCAGCACATCCCTACACATAATCCCCCACCTCAGTAATCACAGGTCACATAATCATGTGCCAAGCAGCACTTATCTTAATTGTTATGATAAAATATATTACGCCTATGCACCATTTACCCATTCTCATGTAAAAATCCTGGATTTATTAAGATGCTTTAAACATACTACATTAATTTTCCTTACTAAAAAGCATTAGCTGACACATTAAACTAAAGTCACAAATGAACACTCAAGTCCTTTTTGCGACAGGAAGTGTAATCACTCAAAATACAAGACATTACATCCCTTAGAACACAGCATCAACATTAATTCGAAAGTTTGTAAATAACGTTATAATAATAAATAAGATTTTAGTTTTCAAATAAATTCCAGATAAAGGCAAAATTAATTTCTACAGAGTAGAAATACAGTAAAAAAGGCAAAATTATCTATTATAGATTGTTAGAACTGTTGAAATCAACATCCTCATTTGGTTCTCAATTAATTAAACTGACCTTTTAAGCTGTGTATCATTAATGCTTCTCATATTGTTATGCCATGATTTACTGCCCTGTTCTTCCAAAACAAATATACACACACATAGAAGTGACTGTGCAAGATTGTCTGGTTTTGTAACTCTAACATTTAACCTCCTTAAAAGGTAATTCTTCTGTTTACAAACTTGAGCTTTATCAGTGGCTTCTAGACCAAGATGCAGCACCACAAGTTTACAATTAATAAGGGAATAATGTATATTAGTATGGAGTACAAGAATTCTCTCACTAAACACAGACTGTGTATGCAGTTTCTATAGCATGTGACAAGACTCCACCAGGACACATTTTTCTAGGCATTGTGCTCCATTCCTGAAATAATAATTCCAAAAGCTAAAAGCATGGGAAATAGAGACAGCCTGTTCATCAGTATGGAGAGCTTCAGTTGCTAGAAGGTTTTCCTGAATCCGTACGAGGGACAGGCAGCAGCTGAGGGACCTTGCAGTAGCTCCTTTACCTGTCCTGCCTGTGAGGTGCTTGTCTGCACATCCACAAAGCAGCACAGAGGAAAAATGCAGGTGGGGGCAGCCCACACAACACCCTGCCCACGTCCTCCCAGGCCCTTCACAGGAGCCACCAGGCCATCAAAGGCCCATCTCCACAAGCCAGGGGAGCACAGAGGAAGAAGGGCAGGTGGGAACCCAAATTAAGAACTCCAAGGAAAGGATACCTGTCCAGACCCTCCCAGGGCTCTCCCAAGACATCCTTAGACACAGTTTCCACACGTACACTGATCAGGTAAGACAACACTAGAACACACCTATTGGGCTGAGAGAAGCTGCTGCCCAATGGTATGGTATAGATTATAAGATGCTGGGAAATTAGAGTTGTACAATACCTATGGAATGTTTATGGAAGGCAACAAAGGCAAGGAAAGAGGTGATTCAGGGAAGAATAAACGTGGGAAAAAATCAAAGGATGAGAAGATAAAAGAGGCTGGTCACCTGTAAACATGGGTTGGTCAGAACAACTGTCTGATCATGCCCCGTGCATCATCAGCACCACCCATCCTCTATTTCAATTTCTAGCTACTTGAATGATTTTGTCTCATTCTGAGCCCATGTGTGTCTATGGGGGGGTCTGAGTTCCAGCAATCAGAGCAAGAGGACCCTGTAATATCAGTGACTAGAGAGGTCAGAGTAAGTGAAATCAAGAGCCTGAATATCCAGGTGTCAGCAACTGGAAAGTCCAAGATCCAGCAGCTGCTACTGGGCAGAGAGTGCTTGAAGCCACCTTCTGGAGATGTCCACCTTTTTTTTGTTGCTATTTTTTTTAAACTAAGTGAGTCAGTATGTGTCTGTATTGTTTTTCCCCCACTACCAGACCTCCATCCTGAACCACCAGAGAAGAATACAGCAAGGGACCACTGGTGCTGTTTGTATTCATGTGAGTGCTCACAGACAGATACACTATTGATCTGCTTGGATCTGTACATATATATGTGATGCACTGCTGTATCCAAATGCTAGTGACTATCAGGAATAGCTGGTCAGTCTTGCTGTCTGTGGCTGCACACAGGGACAGAGCTGCAGCAGCCTCCAGATTCAGTCATGCCTAACAAAACTTTTCAAGTTAGACGAACAAAACCTGCTCTTTCCTTGCACACTTTCCCCTCATTCCCCACCAAAAAACAAAAGGTCCCCAGTTACAAAAGAACAGACTCTACCAGGAAGATGCTTTCCACACACTCTGGCTCAGATTCCTCTCCTCTGCCCCCACTGCAGCCCTGTGCACCCAAGCCATGGAAGCGCTGGCTGGCTGCCCTCCCCCTGGCCAGCTCTGATGAGCTGCAGGTGGCCCAGCAGAGCCCTGTCTAAGGCACTTGGCCAGGCCTGGATGCGGGGAGCAATCAGCTCCAACCAAGCAGCTTGGCTCCTCACAGGCGTGCAGCACCCTGGTCTCTCTTCCGCTCCCCACTCCATTCGGGAATACAGCATTCCTTGCTAGCACCTTGGCCAGAAGGCTGTGTGCAGACTGCTGGCCAAGAATAACCTCATCGATTAACAGGGGCTTTATTTCAAGTGGTATCTTTTAACAGAATTTTTACGCAAAGCTTAAACTATGTTCAATAGTTGAACTAAGTTCAAGTTGTACACTACCAAATTCTTCTCTCTTGTACTGCAGCAAAGTACAGCTTTTATAGCTTCCCTTACTCTCAGTTACATGAAGCTGTGAAGGAAGAACATTATCCAGTTCCTTTGAAGTGTTAAGAGCTCATAATGTAAACTTGAAAACAAAACTCAAAGCAGAATTTTTTAAAGCCTGTTTTATCTTACGGGATTATACAGCTATTACTTGCCTGCATAAAAGCCTAATGTATCTGCACAGTTCCTCAGAACGTATAAACTGCTAATCCCAGTATTACTACATTTCCTAGAAGCAAAAAGATGACTGTTCCCAGTCTTAACAGTTCCAAAAGAGCATCTAGTGACAGGAAATCGCTTGTGTGGGAAGTCTACATATGCACTAGACTGTGCCAAAATTAATCTCTGATACACCAATATCATCAAGCATATATGCAATTCTTAATACTTGGGTGGTACTAACACAAGTAACACAACTAGGGCATTATTGCAGTTACACTGAGGAAAAATCATTGGTGTTATCTACCATGCTCATACTGTAAATATTACAGCACATCTAGCTTTGATTGAGAGTGCATTACATCGTCTTTTCTATCCAGAAGAATTCAACCAACGTACAGCAGTTAGTATTGCTGAGCGAAACACAACTGAGGCTTCTTTCTATCTTGGCAGTAACTGAAAAATCCCTTTACTTCAAGTTCCAGGAGTTACTTTACAAAGTTCTGGACTAGTCGCCAAAAATTCACACTAGGGAAAAGTGTAGGCGGATATTGTTTCAAGGTCCAATATCTCATGACCCGTCATAACTCAAAACAAATGCTTCAAACCACTGAAAGTTAATTCCAAATTCCAATGGTCCAAAACACCATTGGAAAGTCTTTTCGTTCACTGAAGTCATCCATTCTATTATCCTGCATCCCTACCCAGCTATTCACTCCCACTCTTTAGAATCATGCGCCAAATCACATTATCACACAGACAATTAGCTTCAAACATGCTGCAGGAGATCCTTCCCTCACCAGATGCCTCAGTACGGACATACTTGGACTACTGCTTGGCTAGGTTTTCCAGCATACAGACCTACTACCATGCTGGAAATGCTAATCTGCCCCACATATAACACCTCTGTATCCCCAGTGACCCCCCAGCTCCCACCTTCTCACAAGCATGTTTGCTTCTCATGCCTCAGCTCTTGCTAAGTCTGTACAAGACTTAGCTCATATGAAGAAAACAGCTGACAAGTCAAGAAGGCAGAGCAGTAGGAAGAAAACAGATTTGAGCACATCTGAACAGAAGAGATGATTTGCATTCATTTTAGAGCATTTCAAAAATAAACACCATGAACTATTACAAGCTTAACCTGGAAAAAAACCCAGAACATTGGTTGCAGTACTGTTGCTTATTTATTACACTCAAGTTGTTACTGCAAGAGTTGTAGAGACCCATTTGTAATATGGACAGATCGTAATACGATCCTTGTAATGCAGTGAAAATACAGAAGAGGAATCTAATCAGCAACACATAAGAAATACCCCTTTGGTTTTGCTAAATGGTGACTTTGAGTGGGTTCAGTGAAGTAGAAAAACTAGGTGGGAAGAGCAAGAAACGGATTGCACGGGTAAATACTGTATCAGTACTCAAAAAGAATGCAATGGTTAAATGATCATGAGAATTTCAGGCAAATACTCTAAGGTAGGGGAGAAATTTATCTATTTCAGAACAAAACATAACAAAACCATCAGAGGAAATACATATTGAGAAGGAGAATGATGAGTATGACTGAAAGTGAAAACTGTGGACAGGTACGTGGACTAAAAAAGATGGAGAAGTTGCGGAAACATAAAAGTAAAGATTCGTCAGTTTACTGAAAAAGTTACAACAAATCTTGCAGGTACTGATACTACACAAGTAATAGCACAAGCAACACTACAGTAATCAAATGTTTTTCATTTATAGCTCTAACCAGAATAAAATTGGGTAAGCTAGAATACAGCATTTAGAACATGCTGCCCTACATAATTCTCAGTTTGCAGGCGGTGGAACACCACCACATGTGAGTTTCTAGTTTTAAGTCAGTAATCCCTTTTTCTACTTCATGTCCTCTCATGTGAGGAATGAAGAAACAGTATTCCAACAAAGAACAGGATTAAAAACTTCCCTCTGTAATATCTGACCATTGTGCAAGGACACACACTGTCTACCTGCTACAAGTTTTTCTGCTTCTAAACTCTGTCCCTCTGCTCCAGCAGGCATATGTGTCCAGATTAGGTTCCTCTTCAGACTGCCCCTGAGAACTGTATGTCTGATACTTTAATACACAGCAACCTAGATAAGGAATGAACAGAGAAGACCATGAATGTACTGGAGACCATAAACAAGAATTTTCTGAAGCATCCCTATAAAGTCTAAAGTTTGAGTTTTCTGAGGACTTCTATTAAGCATTCCAGTACACAATAACCCTAAGACAGTGCTCCCCAAACTTAACATCAAACTTGAAAAAAATTGAAGAAAAACACTTAAAAAGAAAAAACATCTCCTGATGTTTAGAACATCTGTAATAGAGCTAAGAGACACACCAAATATTTGCATTACTCATCTTGCTGTCCTTGCAGACACATGCCTCTTGAGTTTCACTTCTGCTGATGCTGCTTCTAATTACCCCTCTGAAAAACCTAACCAAGCCACACTGAACACCAGTGTCTGAAGCAGGAAACACAGAAAAGCAGAGTCCTAACCAACATTTTTGATACTGTAATTGTAGCCTCAAATATAGTTAGGCAGGTGGTTCAAGCTCCCAAGTAAGTGAAGAAGGACTCCTCAAAATTTTATTTTGTTCCAAATTACGTAGAGCAATACAAGCCGGAAGTGTGACTTTGAAGTAAGGAGATGTCTGTTTAACAAGATATAAATTATTACTGAATCTCAACAGCATACCCAGCAGCTTCAAAGCTTTTAACTGGAAAAAACAAAAAACTAATTGCATGACTACAGACAAGAACGCAGTTCACAATTTTCACATTCTCTAATTCTCGAATATTTAACGGTCTTGTAACAGGCACCAGATCTAGGAGGAAAAAAAGGCAGGACATATTGCTGTCAAACAGAGAGTACAGGGAGAATATTGCCACTCGTGCACTAGCTGCAAAACTACTTATGAAAGATGAATCCACCACACAAGGTTGCTTCCTGACCAGTTTGCTGCCTGCAAACATGTTTTCACTGAGCAGTCACTTTCTGGTAGTGTCAGCTGCAGAAGAGCATAAACTGCAGCAAAGCCAGACAAAAAGGAAAACTGATCACAAAATCCTCATCAGTTTTGCAGCAGACTAGGCTTAGCATGTAAGAAGTTTGAGCTATAACAAGACCTCAAGTTAAACTTTTAGCTGAGACTGCCGAAAAAACAGAAAGGAGAAAAGAGAAATAAGGGCGAATGTACTTGTTTTCATCTTTCTTTAAGATAGAAGACAGGAAATATGCAGATGTAAAGAGAAGGAGCTGACAGTGAAAGAAAAAGCAGCCCCTAAAATGGCTGCGTAAAGGTACACCTAACATGCATGGCACATGAAAAAAAGAAGGTGACCCACATAACTCATCCATTCAGAAAGGAACTAACATGCTCAATTACATTTTGGAAGTTACTACGAAATTGTTTGACAACTAGTTTGTAAAAATATGGAAGACACAGTAGGTTATGAGATGGGGAAAATATACAAGCATATGCAAATAACATATAATGTGCTTATGTTTCTTCAGGCTATTAGGTGAAAAAGAATTATGTAATAAAACTAACCTATGATAAATATCACAATTATCACAACAATGAAAGACATGAAGACAATCATCTCCCTCTCACCCACACCTGACCTTGGTGGAAACTAGCAATTATTTCTTATTTTATGAAACACTGTTAACTTCTTTTCAGGCTTATTCCTGTGATCTAACCTTCCTAACCTAAAGATAAAATGTGGATGCAAAACCAGCATGATCACTTATTTTCTTTCTAGAGAGACAGAATTTGCAACAGGGTAGCCAAGACACAACAGAAAAATACGCTAAGGTTCTTTTATTTCTTGGTCAACCCTCTGCGAACAGAAATTATATTGATATGTAAGAGTAACACATGCATTCAGTATACAGAAAAACAATACTAGGACATGATTAGCTGCTTGGTGGGATTTTTAATTATGAACTAGAAACAGAAAGAAAAGCAAGTATCAAGTCTGCAGCCCTGCAACACATGTCTGCAGCCACAATGGGTCCTTTCAATATGGCTGGCTACACAGGACCAAGAATACTTCTCAACAGTAGTAAGCATAAGCTAGTAAAAACCTAAGGCATCAGTGACAATTCCTGAAAGGAAAAAACTGTCCGTATTGTGAAGTCATTCTTGCAGAGAATTTACAACTACATCTTCTTTTACTAGATTTCAGAAGCAAGAAAGTACGAGGGTTTAGTCCTTTTGAATTAAAAGTTTCACCCTTGAGAGTTACCAAAGTTTCCTTCTGCATAACTGCAAATACCTAACACAGATCTTTGTCACTGCACCAAACTCTTGGAACATCTCAGTTGCTATTACCAAACAGCCTGCTAGCAAACAACTGTTGCCATCAGCAGAACATGGTAGCATCATACCATACCTTCTGGTAAACTATTGAGCACACGAGGTCTTTAACAGCAGAGAGGGACAGGTCCTGAGCTTCAATGGTGACAGTCTCTCGAGTAAGGCCAATCTGCAGAAGGAAGGAGATCCCATGCATAGAGCCTCGGGAGTTGGTGAGGCTCTGGGTACTGAAACTGCCATTGGAGAGTCGACCGGAGAGCCCCGACTGGGGACTTGAGGACAAAGTTGGGGTCTGTGGTGCAGCAGCATGACACGTAGGTGGGGAAAACTTCTGTAAGGATGGGGGAGAAGAGTCGTTTGCTGACATCTGACTTGCTTTACTCTGCCGAGGTCTCCCTAGTAGTCAAATTCTAAGAAAAAAGTATTATCAGTTCTTGATTTGAAATGAAAACAAGGATAATGTAAGTTTCCCTTTCTTAGTTCAGTAAAATGCTCCTGACCAGTAAAACTTAAATTTCCCTTTCATTCGGTGCAAGCCAAAGAGTAAAATAATTACAGCCGCAAGTTACTTTAAATTAAAGGTTCTCTTTCTGCAGTTACAATCAGCTGATCAAAAGCAGATTGCCTGTCCTTTAGCACCACATCCAGACACGGAGGCTTACATAAAGGCCTCACACATCAGCTCTGCTGTTTTATACTTGTCCTTCATTTTTATTAAAAAACAAAAGCTGGAGAAACAGATGGAAATAGATGTTGATAATTCATTAAAAGTATCCTCGTTCACCTAGTTACGCAGATCATATCTTAATTTAAGACTCATCTTCATGCAGATAGCCTTTTACAATAAAAAAAAGTGTATCCTTGAGCAACAACAGAAGTCCACGTATGTGATGAACCTATTCCTCCTTCAGAAAGTCTTCTCTGAATTCACAGGACATAGTGAACTTGAAGATCAATGAAGATACTGGATTTCATTTTTATAAAATATTTTAGCTCATGAAATGGTGGAGCAGAATGTCTGAAGACACAATCACATTAAATGTAATCTCTAATATCACCCAGATAATCTCCAGCATTTTGAAATGTTGTACTCTGCCTGCAGGGGAAAAGATAAAATTGTTATTTCACATGAAATGCATAAAGTCACATACCCGTGTCATAACCACTCTACTTCCACGCAGCAGGATACCAACTCCTTTTACTCAAATATGTTACATTAGAAGCATTTCATACTTGTAAGTTAAACTTAACTGCTTTCCCACCATATGATACATGAGAAAAATCAGATCTAGCACTGACCAATATGTTACCACAACTTCTAATTAAGGACAATTTAGCAGAGCAAAGCACTTAGCACTTAAGAGGAAGAAACAAAAAAGGTAGGGGGAGGGAGCAGTAGAATACAGCTCTGCTCTGTACCTCTATATTGAGAAGCTGGTGGGTAGGGAAGAAAATTCATTAAATGCATAGAAATGTGTAAAAAACCACAAAATAAAAACTCAAACTCTATGTAGCAGCATATACTCAGGATATCATTTTAATACTGTTATTCAAGAAAACTGACTAATTACTTGCACAGACTCTAACTATAGGAAGATATGCAGAGCATACAATTGAGCATCAGTTCCTTTGAAAAAAGCATTACATCATTTAATATTCACACGTCTCATTAAAAAGTCAAGTTTGCTACAACCTTTGAAAATAAATAATTTCATGAGCATGGACTTGAGATACTTGATACAAGATGCTATGCTACCTGATTCAATATTTCAAGCACTTCATGAGCAGCTGAAATGTTTGAAAAGAATAATTTCTAGATTCCCCATGCAACCTCTGCCACAGGAAAAGTTTTCCATGAATGCAAAAGCAGTCCAAATACATAGATACTGTATATTGCTAACAGTTTCTAAGGAGCATTGATCCATACAGTTTACCAACATCAGTAAGCTCACACATTTTTTTCCTTCTCTAAGGAAAAAAAAATAAAATCTCAGAAAGCATATTACTCTTGCAATGAAATTTCAGAAGAGAAATGCCACATCTTATTGCACACAGTAGAAGCTGTCCTTCCTCAGAAATAAGACTGAGAACTGCTAAAACAGTCCATTTATTAACACCCTATGCACTCCTGGTATTTACCAGTGCAACACCTCAAAACCCCACTGCCACTGCATTCTGAAAGGCAGGTAAGGAAAGAGAGGTACACAAAGTGCAGCACTGGAAGGAAAATAAGCTCTTGGTACTGTGATAAAAATTCCTAACAGGGGCTCTGGAAGAGAGAACAAATTGATACTTCTGGATTTTCAGCACAGGTATCTAGACACCCTTGTCTTCAAATACACAGGACTTGTTGGACATTTAGCAATGATACCTGAAAAGAAACTTCTGCCTTAAAGAGCACACTAAACACAATACAAATTAAAGTAATAAATAGGAAGAGTAAGGACAGCAACAGTAACATTTAAGCACCTTTATCAAGACAGCAGCTTCACAGTGCCCTCAAGTTTGCTTGAAGATGACTCGTTCTTGTTTTCTACATACTGCTTTCCTCTCCCTCACCTCTCACAGATACCAGACAGCAAATACAGAGCCTTAGGGGTGGATTTGAATTACAAAAAACAATGCCTAACCAACATAATAGAGAACACAAAAGCCTTATGATGTGAAAGAATTAATGAGTCTACTAGGCAAGTTTAATTTAGACAGTGAAAACACCCTGTGAAAGCTCACCTACAACTGCCTAATTAGAACGTTAATTATATTTACCAAAAGCACGATGGATTTGCATTGACAAAGCCTTTTGATACCATGTGCATTTGCGTACATGCCTTTGAAGAAGTTTATTTTTGCTACTTGGTAGGAAAGAATGGATCCTTCTACGAAAGGAAAGCCATAGAAACTGCTCGCTTTATAGTGAGGACAGAGTTCTTCCGAACATCAATCAAGTAAGTGTACGCTGCAATTGACATGCAGCCTACAATTCTGCACTTTGATTTATGCAAAGAAAACCCTACACCTCAAAAAGCAAAGGGGCTATGAAGGGAACCCCTCTGCCCAGCTAGCAGCGTGTGCTGGCCCATAAGCGCTGTCCCTCCCGCTCCTGGCTGCCCCCAAACCAAGAGGCTCTCGGGCAGCTCCTCCACACCTGGCCCTATACCCGCCCTTCCGTCCCGCCGCCAGGCGAGACGCAGACGTCGAGCCCCGTTCCAGGCGGCTCCACTCGCCGTTCTTACCCCCGCGGGGGCCGTTCCCGCCGGGAGGGACGGCAGCTCCCCGCACGGATCCAGGGCGGGACGCGTCCTGCCTGTCGCGGGTCACGCAGCCCCGTCCGGGCTGCCGCTGGCAGCCGCCCGTCCCGTCCCGTCCCTCCCAGGTTTAAATCCCCGCTGCGCGACCCGCCCCCGCCGGCACCATCTCCGGAGATGATGTGGCCTCAGCCCGTCACCCCCACCCCGGGGCACCCAGGGCGGAGCTGCCGCCGCGGCGCTTTCCCCCCGGGGGCCCCCCCGGGGCACGGCCCGTGCGGGGCTCGGCGGCCGCTCCCGCCGCCGCGGCAGGAACTTTTCCAGTCCGCCCCCGCCCTTCCCCGGAGCGGTGGCGGCGGCGGCCCCGACCCCCGTACACGCACACACACCCCCACAGCGCGACCCCGCGGCGGCTCCCGCGCACGGCGGCGGCGGCGGCGCCCCCGGTCCCGCGGCGCTCACCTGCTGCCCCGCTGCCCCGGGCCGGAGCGGCCGCTCGCGCATCTCCAGCCCCCGGCTCCCCGCACACACACCAGAGCCGCCCGGGACGGGATGGGGCTGCGCCGCGGGGGCTGCCGGGAACTGTAGTTCCGTCACCGGACTCTGCCGCGGGCAGCCCGGCCCTGGCGAACCACGAGCCCCGGCGTGCCCCGCGCGGGCGGGGGGCTCAGCGCGCGCGGCGGCGCAGGCGCAAGGCTCCCTGAAAGAGTTTCCGTTAGTTTTTCTCGGCCGTGGCGGGCGCTGCCCCGAGCCGCTACAGCGGGACGGGACGGGACGGGACGGCACGGCACGACACAACATAGCATGGCACAGCACGGCACGGCACGGCACAGCCCCGGCTGCAGGGCCCTGCGCTCCGAGCCGCAGCTGCCGCCCCGCCGCCGCCCCGGCCTCGCCGCAGCTGCCGCCCCGCCGCCGCCCCGGCCTCGCCGCTCCAGCCGTGCCAAAGCCTGGGTCCGCGCCAGCTCGCACCCGCCGGCTGCGGTGCCAGCGCCGGTTTGGGCACCCCCGGCCTGCCCGCGGTGCCTCGCATTAGCGCTCCTGCTCCCCGCGGTGTGCTCCGCCCGGCCGGCAGCACGGCCCGCGCCTCCATCCGCGCCGCTCCCGCTCACCTTGGCGGGCCGGGGGTGGCGCAGCCCCGCGGGGATGTCCCCCGGGCCGGGCAGGCCTCCATCGCTGCACAGGAAATACTTGACCTAGTGTGTCACAGCATCGCGCTGGGCTTTGCCGTGGCCGCGCTGACCTGGGAGCTGGAAGTGGCTGTCAGCGTCTCCCGCTGGCCCCCACGGATGTGCGTGCGGCTCGGCAAGAGCTCAGGAGTTCTCCAGGCCCTTTTCACCCTGACTCTGCCCGTCTCCTGCTGCGTTTCAGCCCCCCCCTCCTATTACTCTGATTCACCCAAATCCCATTTTCTGCCCTGCGTTAATGATGCCACTCTTGGCACCAGCAGCAAATGTCTGCACGCAAGATACTTAGCAAAAACAGTGAAGTACCAAATAAAACTGGTGCGAGGCAAAACGGCCTCTGTGACCTCCCTCCAGCTAAAAGCTCCCTGCTGAGAGACAACCCCTAATCTTCCTTCTTGAATTTGGATTTCATTTCTTGTACAAGTCTTAAAATAATATCCGCTGCCATAGGAAGTTGGTGAAGTTTAAGTTCTATACCAGACTGAAAACACCTTGAAAAGGCAAACTGTCAAATTCAAAGGCTTCTAATGCTCAGCTCAGCTCGGCACAGATGGAGAAGCAGATTAGTGCCTTGTCATTTATAGCTCTGTGTGTAACGTTCGTTTCTCATTTCCTTCATCTTGCGCTCCTGAGGCCTGGCCCAAAACCCACTGAAGCTGAGGGGACTCTTTCCGCTTTCTTCACCCTATTTTGCATTAGAACTTTACACAGTGCAGCTGCTTGAGAGTGTAACCAGCTCTCTGGCTGACTGGAGCCATTTTATTTGATAAATAATTAGGCTGCAGTTTCTTGTCAAAATCTGGAAGTACTTTAAACTAAAAATGTAGCAGTTAATGGTTGATTCTGCTTTCAACTAGTTTTGGATGCCAAAAACCACCCTGGGACTTTTTAATGAAGGCTATTCCATGAATAGAGGATGTTCTTGCCAAAGCTCTGCACCAGATAACTGAGCAATCTTCGTTTCCTTTTTCCTCTAAAGTGGGACTCCCACACGCCACCACTGTAAACACAGAGCTTGCCTCCATAAACATGGTTTCTGATGCTGAGCACAGCAAGGAGTCACACTCTGCTGTATTTAAAGTGCAGCAAGCTTCTCACATTCTGAGTCGGAGCCCTAAAAATAGCTGTTTATGGACGACACCAGATGGATATTAGGTATTACCACAGTCACTGGGCAACGATTATATTTCTTTGTAAAGAAGCTCAGCATTATACCATCCAATGGGGTTGGTGCCATTTAATTTGCTGCCCTAAGCTGTAATAGCTGCTTTTTCATAGATCAGAAGATGGATTAGTTAAAATAAATTTATTACAGAACACAGGACAACATCAGCCAAAATAGACCAAACTGCTGTAAGTACTTGTTTGGTGTTACTTTCTATTAAACAAATATCGCCGAAGCATCCAACCCTGTTCTATTTGTAAAGATCTCTGTTGTAAAGAAGTTTACAACACATCTGAAAGCAGCTCTGCATTCAGTATCTGTGCATGGAGCAGTGCATCCATCTGTGCATGTGCACAGCTGGCTCCGAGGGACTGCAGCATCATGACAGCATTAGCCCTGGCTGCAGTAATTGACAGGACAAGCATTCTGGTTTGTTATTTTTATGACTACCATAATTAGTGATTTCCTGTGGATTTCATCAATGTTCTTAATCTTTTTTCTGAGCCCACATCATTCCCTCAGATGGTTAGCTTGCTTTCACAGCTCAGCTTTCCCCACTGAGCCCAGCTGTGCTTTACAAATCACTCTCTCTTATATCTACAAGATACCAGGAAATGGGTAACTTTCATTGTATTTGTTTGCTTTTATAAAAAAAAACCTGGTTTTCTGTATGGACCACAAGGTCTGTGTAAACAAACTGCATTTGGAACAGTTTTATAACTCTAAAAATGCATCGAGTTTTATCAGTTTGAAAATAATACCTCTGGCATTTGGATATTTCATATCTGAAAATGGATACGTAATATATTCATTTCTATTCACAAGTCTAATGTTTGAATATCTTCATATTGAAGGCAATGTCTTGGGAGAGTTTACTGGTGCATTTGCCTGAGAAATTCCGTAAGCTCATGCTGCCATGATTATTTTTCATTGCTTTTGACACTGATGTTGCATAGCAAAGGCCCTCATTTAGGATCTGCAAGATCTGCAACAGATGTCTGCAAAAAGAGGAAGTAATATCTCTATGGAAAAAATATAGAAATGCTTTTCCTTTTTTTCTTCTTTTTCCACTTCATTGTCTCTTCTCTCTCGCTCTCTCAACTCAACCTCTCCCATAAAGAAGCTGAAAAAAAGTTAGGAGTTCAGGTTTGGTTTGGATAAAATCCTGAAATGTGGGTATGTCTCTGAATTACCTCATCGTCTTGGTTTGAGCCCTTAGCTGAACTTTGTCCCAAAATCTACCTCCAACAAACCAGTGAAAAGTTTAGTATAGATTTAAAAAACATGGAATCAAAATTTATCTTGGTATAAACATACATTTTTAACATATTTTTAATTAAACAAAATATATATTTGTATTATAAATTATAGGTCATTGACTTTCGGAATTCACCCCCCCCGCCCCCCTCCCCCTTCCCCCCCAGTTTAAAGAATGACCTCACAGATCCTTGCATCTGCTGGATGGGTAGCCTCATTCATATCATATATATAATTCTACTGTATTGGCTCCAAAATAAATTTATTTTCCTAAGTAAGTGTTTAGGGTAAACCTAACACATTTCATACTTTTCACTTATTAAAGCTTTGTCTGTGGAAGCATTAGCCCATGGAAACAGAGTCTCTTTAACCCAAATCACCAAGTAGGATGCTTCCACAGCCTGACAGAGGCAGCTCCAAACCACGGAGACGAGTAGAGGATGAGTTAACCGGGATGAACGGCAGCAGCTCAAGCCCACAAGATGCACCGGAGCACCGGGCAGCTTCAGGGCCCTGTGCTCCTCTGTGACCATCAGCTCCTCCACCCTTTCCCTCGGGGCTGGAAGAGCTGCCTGTGGATTTCTGAGTCTGCAGCAGCCCAAGCTGCTGAACACTGGAAATCTCAGACTGCATCTGCTACCTTACTGCCGTCGGCAAATCAGCCATAGCTCAGGCTCAAAATTATAGAATTGTAGAATGGCTTGGCTTGCAAGGGACCTTAAAAACCATCTAGTTCCAACTCCCTGTCTGTGGGCAGGGACACCTTCCACTAGACTGGGTTGCTCCGAGCCCCATCCAACCTTTTGGATTGGTAATGACCTTTTACGATGTGGATTCAAACCACAGCAAACCACACTTCCTCTGTTCTCCCTGCCATGGGCCTGCCAGTCGGAAGAACCGAGCATCAAAACTGGGTTTGTAACGGTGGAAGGTGCAGGAGTTCTCCTTCTGGAGAAAACTGGTGTGCACTAACCCACAGCACTGGGCAGTGTGTTTCTCCAGTTAATAGCCAAGGCAGTGATGGAGCACGCAGCCTCAGCTTCCCAGGGCCAGTTTGGCTGGAATGCTGCCATGTCGGAGGGCCAGCAGAAGGAAAAGGTTTTGGCAGCGATGCCTCCATCGACCGTCCATCAGCTCTTCAGTAGATGGCACTGTCACACTAGCTGTCACTTCTTGGGCACAGGAAGGGAAGATGTACAGATCATACTGCCACTGATTGTCTATGCTTTTCTTCAGTTAAACTACCCTTTTTTTCCCCCTCCAGATGACATCTGATCACATCTATTTGATTTTTCAGAGTAATAATCCAACTATTTTAAATGTCAGAACAACTGACCACTGAGCAATTTGTTGACACATTTTCTATTTGGTGGTATGGAGCAGGACTAAACAACACATTTTTCCTTTATAAATCCCTGGAAAAACAAAATATCCATCACTTCTGATTATTTATTTTAAGTGTGTGTACTTAAGATAGTTACATAATTCTATTTTCAGCTGTGAAGTTCTTTGATTTCTGTTCATATAGACATAGAACTTCATAGGGTGGTTATTAGAGGGGACATCTCCACTCCAAATTTTGAAAGTAATGCCCTTAAAAAGTCCTGTTTAAGCCTGTCTCTCTAAATATCTGGTCCAGCACTTACATTTTTATGTGTATTTCCCATGTAGGTGATATTAACACTGCCTTAATCTGACTCTACGCTTGCCAAATTTGTAATCTATCAAATAATTGTAACCTTCAGAGCAACCACAATCCCTTAGGGAAAAGCAGTGTTAGCTAGTCCTGACTCATATTCTTGTCAGATTTCTCCTGTAGCTATTGTATTTATTTTCTTTTCTGCTAAATTGTATGAGAACCCTGGCACATCACCCAGAAATTCTGTCCAGCATCTGGATTGTATAGTCAACCACAGGAAATCTCATGGAGGGGCAACAGATTTTTGTTCTGTTGTGTAGTTCTGTTGGGATCACCATCATCTTGGTAGTTTGCTTTAGACTAATTTCCTGTGTCTTGATCTCTGACATGCTGGGGCTTTTGTCTAAAAATCTGTCAACCATGCTGATTTTTCTTGGTAATCAAAGGATTGCCCATTTCTTCCTATTAACCAGTGACTTGGCTGTGAATTTGGAACAATTTCCTAACAAAGCAATGTGTGGACTTTCACGACTGAAAAAAAAAGACACCAATTTAAATTAACTCTATGTTTTCCTATGTAAGATAAAAAATGGTTACAGCCACATTCTGAGTATCAGCTAGAAGGATGCTGCATATGTAGTAAAGCTATCACCAGTAGAGATGCCATCTGTATGCTGGGTGCCAGATCCACCAGCTTTTCTAGGAAATCTGTGAAATCTGGGTCTACAATCTGCAAATTACAAATTGCTCCATTTCTCTCACATCACCCTTATTTGCAAAGCTATAGTTACTAGGATGTGGCATTCCAGTACAAGGCTGACGAGCAGAAAAATGATTATTCCTGCTGCTTCCCTCCTTCCTTTCTTCTGTTTTTTTCTTTTAATTTGCTTTGACATTAAGTCTGGACTTTAAGAAATATATAAAGATCGGAGACTTTAAATGGAGTATCTGTGATGCAGAGTAGCCAGATGTTTTCTACAACATCCTAGAGCACGAACGATGACCTAAAGAAGAGATCATGAGCTCAGAAATTTGTATCTTTGGTTTAATAATTTAAATTGGTGTGCTGCAAAATACCGCCTCACCACAGATTTTGCTTCCTTGGTAATCGACAGTATAGTTACAGAATTTAAAACGCCTGAAGAGTGGACTTTCATTTTAGCAAGTATTGTTGTTGGTTTAGGCCTAAAAAAGATCTTAAGAAGAGCTTATAAATTTAACCCCTACGCAATTCTGTAGGTCTTTGCTGTCACACCCATCACGAATGCCCGCTCCGAGCTCCCATCGGCCACGGGCGCAGGTTCCCAGCGGGAGAGCCCGGGCCGCGTCCCTCATCCCAGCGCCCGGAGCTCCCAGCGGTGCCCGAACGCGGGCAGATCACGCGGGGCCCGAGCCGCAGCCGTCCCGGAGCTGCCCCTCGGAACACAAAACCAGCTTTCAGGGGAAAGCCGCAGGCTCCGGCTGTTCCCACGGTGGGAATCACGAGTGCCCGGCGGCCGGGGGAGGAGGGAGCGGGGAGGGGGCCGGGGGCGCAGGCAGCCCCTGGCACTGCTGACGTGCCAAGGGGACGGGCTCGGCTCGCAGGGAACGCGGGCTGCCGGAGAGACACTGGCGGGGCTGCGGCTCCAGCAGCCAGCGCCGCTCCTGCGGCAGCCTCCTCCGCCCTCCCTCTCTCCATCCGTGCCTCCCTCCCTCCGTCCCTCCTCCGCCTCCACCCCCACTCTCTCCTTTGCACCCCGGGCACCCGGCGAGGCGGCGGAGGGGATGGCGGGGGTCGCTGCCCGGCTGCTCGGGGCGCTGTGCCTCGCCGCCTGCTTGCCCCCGGCGCTCGGGAGGGACCCTGGAGCGCAGTGGACCCTGGAGAAGGTGGGTCGCGTTTGCCTCTCCCGGGCGCTTCTTGCCTCTCGCTTGGTGCGGGGGGCAGGGGGCAGCGGCTGGGCGGGGGGACAGCCCCATCCCTCCTGCCCTGGCCGCCAGCCTGGCTTCGGGCTGGGGTCACCCTGGCGCGGTCCCGCAGGTGAGGGTGGGTGGCATGGCTTCCCTCTTAGCCCGGGCTTAGTGACTGCAGAGAACAAATCTTCACACGTTTGTCGTCTCGCATCGCCTGGGACCTGGCAGCAAGAAGGATAAGCTTTGTCAGAAGCAGTCAGTGAATTTAAGGGGAAACCCAAACAGGACAAGACGGATAACAATTTGAAAATATATTCCTTATAGCATTCTACTGTACTCCAATTTTCATTGTGATTACCGTGAGTCAGAGGACAGTGACTTAGTTTGAGAAGGCAAGTAGCTCTTCCAGCAGCGATGCACACGAATCTAGGAAATACAAGCAGGCATGGCGCTGATAGCTTGTACAAAATTGTTTTGAAAAGATACAATGTTCTAATATGTTGTAGACCCATACTATATTGTGTCTATTTTAGAGTGGTGTGTGAACTAGTGAAAAAAGGAATTCTGAGATAAGGTTTAATTAAAAAGTGGTCAGCTTTAAACCACAGATTTCTCAATGTAGCAGCTCTTAGTGGTCCATTGTGAAACATTAACATAGTTTTCTTCATAAAGAATTAAACCACGTGAAACACAGGAGAGCATTGAACTGCAAATCACATTCAGCTAAACATTTCAGGAATTTCCAAGCGGAAAATATACTTATAGGGCCCTTCCCCAAGTGTTTGTGGAAGAGCTGAACTCAAAGTTCAGCAAGAAGCAACTGAATTCCACTAATCTGGTGCACCATTCTCTTCACCGATAGATCAGAGTCCAGGACAAGCTGGTAAAATGAAGCTTCCCTCACACCTTTCCACACTTCCCCTTAGTCATTCCCTTTCTCCTTGATTTTTTTCACCCCCCATTCAAGGAAATGTTGGCTTGTTTGTTAGTGAGATACTGTGTCATTCTGTTCTATTAATTGTCTCTTACAATACATACATACTAAGCAAGAACAACTTCCTCTTTCTAATCAAATTCTTGTCCCTCAACAACTTTTTGTTCTTTCTCCCTGGAGGGATTTGTGAGCTGGAAATTCAAAGTCCTACAGGTAAGCCTGAGCTACTTGTAGAACTTGAAGTCTTGCAGTTTTATACAGCTTAGCACAACAGGCTTAGTGACAACCCTGTCATGAATACATTGTTGTGCCTTCCTGTTGTGGCAAAATAGGGATTGACCAACACTGTAAAGAATGAGTCACTTACAAATCTTATTTTGCTTCTCTTTTATTTCATAACCACTTTTGTAATTCCTCTCACTTCCCAAATTTGAAGATATCTCTGTCATTAGAAGTGGAAACTGATTCCTCTCTTCTGAAGTATTTTCATGCATTTGTACTTTAATAATGTTTCTTTGCCAAGTGATTCGATGACCCCTATTACCAGGCATTGCTCTTCACTTGTTCAACTGCAGACATATTTTCTGAACTTCCTTCGTTAAATTGTCCTCCTACACTCTTCTGAAGTACATAGCTTTAGCTTTTCTCTCTGCCCTTACAGCTTGCTCCTCCTAAACCAAACAGCTCCCTGACAACATTTTCTCTTGTCTGTGCCTCTTCTACACTGGTCTAAATTCCACCATGTTAAACTTCTAGTATTTCAAAAGACAGTTTTACAACTTCCATGGTACAATTTCCAAACTTTCAAAAGTTCATCTTTATATCAGATGAAATGCAATTTTTCTTTAATCTATGTCTAAGCTTGCTAGTATTAAAAATGTTAATTGCCCATCCTAAATTTTGGTGTCCTTATAGTCTTAAAATTCAGCTTTAAACATTGTATTAAAATTGGCACAATGAGATTCAATGTCTTTGTGTCACCCCTCTGCTTAATTTCACTAGTAAAATTTCACTTAAGTAGAATTGGAGGAAAAGTTCACACGGAGATAAACAGCTAGGAAACAAGAGAAGCATAGAATTAAATGTTTACAGTGAAGTCTAGAAAATACTCGTGCTCATACTTGCTTGTACAAACACAAACGAAGTAGAAAAGAAGTCAAATAGTGAGGTAATCCCCATTTTTTAACAATATTCAGCACATAGGGTAATAAGATAACAGGTCATAAAGTACCTGACTCTTGAGGTCAGCTCACATTCTGGCCAGGTAATGGATTTTAGGTGTTATTTCAGACACATGTGAAATGACACATGAGTAGAAAAGGGGAGTGAATTATTTTTTGTTAACCCATGCAATGATGGGGTTAGACTACAGATAATTATGAAAATGTCAGTTTGATGCAGGAGCAGCATAAAATCCAGTCAGCTGTTGAACACTTCGAAGAAAGAAAAAGAATAAAATAAAAAATACCATTGTCCTACCATATAGATTATGGTGTGCTCATGTTCCAGTTTCTCTCCTTTTGCTCATCACAGACAGGGTACACTGAAGGACAGCAAGACTGATCAGTCATGTGAGGCAGTTCTGATCAAAGAACAAATAAACAAAGCAGTGTTTTTCATAAGGAGAAAGACAGGAATAGAGGGAAGACCCCATGATATGAATGAGGAATGGATATGATAGTATCTGAAATAAAAACAGTAGTGCCTCAGAAAGTTTCTGGGGAGACAATTGCTAGAGATTGGATTAAAAACCTGGTGTATAAAAGGGCATTTGAGATGTTCTTGGGATTTGCCAGCTATATAAGGCTGTCTCAAGCACTCTGGGTCACCTGATGCAGCCCCAAAGGCCTGCTTGGGCAACAGAAAGGAAGTCACTGGGAGGTAGCTCACATACTGGTGGTTGTCACAGGAGACAGATGTCAGCTCTGAGGTTAACCCATGTGTCACCGAGCTGACGGACGCCCCAGCCAGCCCCAAAGGAACCACAGCATTCTGTGCAGTCACACTCACTCTGCCACTGTGGGCAGAGACCACAGTGACACAGCTGCTCCCTCTGGGAGTGAGTGACCTTAGGCATTCCTTTCCAGTACTGCATCTTATAACATAAACACATATTATTACTACTAGAAACAAAGCTTCTGGTGTTAGTCTCAATAGAAACCTCAGCTGAAGGTGGCATGGTTGCAGACATGACATGTAGAATTAGGATATTAGGAAACAGAGAACCCATTCATAGGCTGAGGTTTTACAGCTAGCTGGTAGGTAAAACTTTCTCCCATACTTTTAATACCAGCCTATTTTGCATGGAAATGGAAGATAGAGAAGCCAATCATTTCTGAGTGAAAAGGGAGTTTTTTAATTACTTTTTGTTTGGTGTAACTCAAAGTAGCACAATATACCACTTTATTGTAATTCTGAAGAAAACTAGGGTTAAAAAGGTCTGGTAGTAGTTATAGTGGCCTTTCTTCTCTCTACCTTTTACAGTATTCTCACCAACCAAGAATTTTAGGTTCTGATGCTATTGAAAATGTTGTGGCCAACACAGATATTTCTGAAATGTGGGAGAATGATTTACGCCCTATCCTGATAGAAAGATACCCGGGATCATCAGGAAGTTACATTGTGCGACAGGTAAGACAACACTTCCTGAAAACCTCCAAGAACATATTTATTTATTTCTTCTTATTATTTATATTCTGGTAACACCTTTGGTGACCCCCACTAAAGAGACAGTCCCACTAAAGTGACAGTCACATTCCTGTCATTCAGCAGGATGAACTCCATCACTGTCCAAGTCTAGATTGCACAGTGCCTACATGACACAGCTTGCAATGTAGCTGACATTATTTCCCAGAGCTTCAGAGCATGATGAAAAATAAGTCCTTTTTATTTAAATCATGTTTTAAATTATAAAGCTTGCCCCAGGTTTGGTACCACAACACAGTGGTTGTCCTTTCTCTCACATGAGCACCCGAGACCATGCATGGCATGAAATAAATGACACCCCCACCACTTCTTCTGGAGAAGCCCTGTCCTGAGCTGTTGCAGTGCCCCAGAGTGTTGCTTCAGATGGGGTATCAACACAAAAGGGGATCAGAGGGGCCCAAAGGGGCAGGCAGATGAAATGGTCAGCACCACAAAGTGCAGCCCTGCTCCACAAACCACACGAGCTCTGCCAGCCCAAGCACAGCAGTGTCCTAGTGCTGGGCTAACACACCCAGGCTGTAGCTGGGCCCAAGGCAGCAAAGACTCCAGCACATTGTCTTTGAGCCACAAGAAATTACCACACAACCCTGCTGCCCTGTCAGCACCTCTGCTCTGCACTCACAGCGTGAGCACCTTCAGGACAGAGTCCATGCTGGCTCTGGATTACATTAGCCAAGCAGGAGACGGACAATGGTACAGCTGAGTTTACTAGAAGAAATTCACATCATCTCACCAGCCTTCACCTACCCTCAGGCACTGAATCAACAGCTCCAAGACAGCCCTAACTACAATAAATTTATTGGCCACTCTGCAATCTGTAGACTGGAAAAATGCAGCCTTTTTTATGCTTTGTGTGTGTGTGTGTGCGTGCACATGTCTCTATAGATTTAGTTGTGGTTTCTTTAGTGATACTCTGGAAGGCAGCCAAATGAAAGGAGGAAAAGGAAGAAAAACAAAAAAAACAGCTGAACCTAGGCTAGGAGACCACAGATCATGTTCAGAATAGGATCATCCTGTTACAAGGTAACAGCATGTTTTAAATTAGACCCTGCACCAAAGGAAAAAAAGAAGAGTCCCCTATTGTCAGAATAACGGAGTTTGAAATGGATGACACTTCTTTGTTGAGACACAAAAAGTATCAGAGTCCTTTAAGGCTACTGAGAGCTCCATCCAGGCTTATATAGTCCCCTTAATCCTTATCAGACACCCTTAACTCTGCCTACTGATAGACCATACAATGCTGTAAAGGCTTTCAGAGGGTGACCACAAACAAAATGGAAGTTTGTTCTAGCACTAAAATCTATGGCAATATTCCTACTAAGAGGAATATTCCTCACTAAGAGCAGAACAAGTCTTCAAACTCTGTTTTCCCCTCAGAGGCTTTTCCTAATGTTTACTTAAAGAGAGAGGAATCTGCACTCTAGGGACCCATAAAAATAAGTTGCTCAACAGAGCAACAGAGATGTCCCTCTAATATGAGGTAGCCAGAACAGTGGTTGAAGTATAGCTGGGGTTGTTAGAGGTACTGTCTTAAGGAAGGAAGATAGCTAAAATGAATGATTTCTTTTATATATTGTCTTAATTATTATCTTTACATGAGCTACACTTACAGAATTTCATTTTTAAAACACTGTTCTGAAATGTTTAATTCTTCCTTTCATTTAAAGGAATGTACCTATCTTTTATGGCCTTGTGAACAATTATGTCACTTGAAAGGCAGATTTCTCACAGAAGCTAAAAAGCCCAACCACCTCACCCCAAGCAACCAAACCAAACAGCTTTTATTTTCCTTTAATGCTGTGGCATCTCTGTGTGGTAATTGTCTAAATAGTCACACCAACATCTCTGCAGATAATTCTGAGTCAAGCATTGAAGATGTTAACATGAAATCTGCTCTAGTTATACCTGAAAAAGACACTGGCCTGAAAACTTGAGAGATCAAGATCTTAATGTAATAATAATCATAATAATTGGCAATAATTCAAAACACCTTCACACTCCAAAGACAAGAGTCAAAAGGAAGAAATAAAAAGCAAATGAGTCAGTCAAAGGCTCAGGTAGCAAAGTTATACCATGACATTACATTTTAAAGTTTATCCTTTAAAATATCATGAGCTTACAGAAATAAGCTTAAGAGCCACTATTAATTAGCTAATGACAATGTCTGCAACATCTTTCTGATGCAAGAAATATTAACCTGATTGTTTTTTACAACTGCAGCATATCATGCACCGTCTTCAAACGTTAAAGGCTGGCTGGGAAATTGAAGAAGATACCTTTCAGAGATACACACCATATGGCTATAAAACATTTTCAAATATTATCGGCACTCTCAACCCCTCTGCCAAACGCCACCTGGTACTTGCTTGCCACTACGACTCCAAATTCTTTGGACAACAATGGCATGACAGAGTGTTTGTGGGAGCAACTGATTCAGCTGTGCCTTGTGCTATGATGTTGGAGCTGGCACGTGCCCTGGATAACCAGCTTCGGATAATCAAGGTAGTTTTTTTTGTTTCATTTTCATTTGCCTTTCCAACAGCAACAGGCCTCAGGGCATTTCCACATTCTTTTCCATAGCCTGCATGCTGGGTTCTCTGATTGCTGTGCCTGTAATAAATCTCCCATCAACTCCAAGAACAAACAGATCAGTATCTGCTACTCTAAAGTACATTAGCACGTTAAAATTTATTATAAAAAGGGTGGATATCTAAAAGTTCTCTATATAAATATAACAAATGATACATGAATAATAGATGTTTCATAGACTTGGAAAGATATAATGCTAGTTTCTATCTAAAAGGCACAGAACCCTACTCAGAAGTCCCTATCATATCCAGTAACATCTAGGGTCATTGAAAAGTTTTGTTGCATTCTGCATCCAGCAGAAATCTCTCAGTTGTATTCTGCTTTGGGACACGGATGAACTAATTGTTGTGCAGAAAAGTCACACTCAGGCCCCCGCCATCCCATAAGGATTTCAAGTTTTTCTTCTTTTTTTTTTTACTCAATTTGAATAGTTTATTTATGAAAGAAGTACAATGTTGCCAGTCTGTGTTACCTTTGCTATGAAAATCGGCTTCAAAGGGCTGCAATTGCTAGGCACAAAAATCTGTTGAGCCTACAAACTCTTAGAGCTTGTAGGGTTACAAATTTGTAGAATTACGGATTCACGAGTGCCATCTACTGGTTCAGTATTCACTGTTTACAGAAAAATAATTCTCATATGCTTACAGAGCTTTCACAGGAAAAGGTCTCTCAAATGTGAGAGACACTCTACAAAGTGTCAGGAGTACACTCAGCTCAGGAATTAGGATTACTTGTCAACAGTAGTTTCGAGAAACTGATTTGGTGCCTTCTGATATGTGAGTATTTAAGAATGAGAAGATTAGGAATATGCCATTATTTTTAATCACAAAACACTCCTGTAATACATAGGCTTCCATTCAGAAGCCTATAATATTATAATAAATTTGCCTGGTGATTATTTATGAAACACCTGCACACTGACTTTAAAGACTGGCATTTTTCACTATGAATACACTATTTTACAAAGAAAATTGTTTTTTATCATTTAAGATGACAGCATTTGACAAAAAGGCAATTATTTATTTTGCACAGGACACCATTTGTACAGTCTGTTAACAAAATATACTTTGGGATCCATCTGTTTAATACATTAGCTATGATGATTTTGCTCTGCTTATGGTAGCACAATGGACTTTGCTATGTTTTCAGCCAAATCTATTCATACTTTGACTTGAAGCTGTGATCTTTATATCGATGCTTCTCCAGTTATATAGAAGACATTTAAAATTAATGGGCAAAGACATCTCTCTACATTATTAAAATGTGTTAAGCAGTAATAGTAATAACAACACAAGTACTACTTTCTAAAATTTGAATAGCATTGATAAAGTTTCCTCCAGAATGTAATACAGAATGACTGCTGTCCACAGAGCTCTGTCATGTGCAAAGGACAAAGGGCAGCAAACCATTGCCATTAGAGAAATCAATATACCACTGGGAGCACAATCAATACCACCTTGCCTGCGTGAGCAGAATTTTATAGGAAGCTTTCCACTCCTGTTTTTATTGCATCAGCTTCAGCTGCTTGAGAGTTGTAGCCCATACAGGACATGGTTGCTGCCAGTGACCCCACCTTTTTAACCATATCATGCAATTTTACTTGAAGTAGCGTTAATTCATAGGGGGGTTAAAATATTTATAGCAACTGTCAAGACCACAGTTCCCAAAACTGTTCATTTAGTGGAGCCAGACTGGGATTTGCTGGGCTTTGGATTATTGGGAAATGCTGACAGTTCAAACAAAGCCTCAGATAGTAGACTCCTCCTATATTGGGAAGAAACTTCATATAAATGTCTTTTTTTTGTGACCTTAAATATATTTATCATATATATTCTCAAGTTTTAGTGCTGTTATATTTTTGGTTGTTGAAAGGGAGAAACATATCTTACATACCCACTCTCTTTGCTTTGGTTTAGGGTAAAGTTGCCTCAGTGATTGCAAGTTCCCCTGAATGAAAAGGAAGATCTCAAAGAACCATCAACTGGACAAATACATAATTCACCTCCACTGATGCACAGCTGTAGCAATTATATTAATCCTTGTGGTGCAATCAAATAATAATATTAGCACTCCCATCAGCCATTGTTACTGACACATCTGATTACCTGAGATAATGTTGCTGCTACCTGGTTTTGCAGACCTGTCTCAACACTCAGCTCATGTCTTCCAAAGTCAGAAATGAAACTTTTATCCAGAACCAAAATGAGACTGGAGAATGTGTCACTGAGTTAGATAAATAACGATTACCTTGACTGATCACTACCACTGATACACTGTAATAACAGCCAAAGGAAGGTTTGCACAAGGAACCTTGAAAATACACCTTTATTCATGTGACTTCTATGACTACAGTATTTGCCCTGTATTTAATGTTCTGGCTGGAATCAGTTATTTCACTTCTAACTTCCCCCAACAGGCCAGCTCAACATCAAGACCAGACCTTTCACTTCAGCTCATTTTCTTTGATGGTGAAGAAGCCTTTGTTCGCTGGTCCCCTTCCGATTCCCTCTATGGCTCTCAGCACTTAGCTCAAAAAATGGCATCGACTCCACACCCACCTGGTTCCACAACCACAAACCAGCTGCAGGGCATAGTAAGTGGCTTTCACCTCCTTAATGAACAATAGTAAATGGCATTTTAAAAAATATTTAATTCATAACTGGCCAAATTCCCAAGAAACCAGGACCCCACTAAAGCTAAAGCAAGAGGCAGCTTCTGGAAACATTATGAAATGTGACAGAGAACTGGCAGAAGCTTTTCAGACCCGCTGCATGCAAATATGAGGAGGAGTCAGAGAAAAATCAAATTATATAAATTTATTAGAATATAAACTAGGATACCCACCTTCTTCAGGAAAAGATAATTCAAAGTGATAAGGAAAGAGTACAAACAGTATTGGCCCATGAACAAATCTCCCCTAGCTCAGCAACCTCTGTTTTCCTTTGATTCCTACCAACATTCTGGTTGTCTGTTCCCTTCTACTTTCCCTGTTTACTGCTGAGGCACTTCTCTTGTGTCACTGCTCCTTGTGACTCATAAAATGTCTTTCCCTTGACAGACTTCGTTGTTCTCAGGGGAAGAAGCAATTTCCTCTTCTTTCTCCCCACCTACCGTCGTTTTTCTTTTAAAGAGATACAACACACAAATTGCACACTGAGCTATGCAGACTGCTTCAGCTTGAGGAACAGAGAAGTAGCCTCTCTTTTCCCTCCTTGGAAAGACAGAAAAATGTATCAGATTGTAATCAGGTTCTGCTAGTGAATTCTTCCGAGGCACCATGGTAGACAAGCCTAGTCTTTAGCCAAAGTTAGCAAAGACCTGCTCACGACCTACACAGGAACCAAGAGGTTTTATTGCTGCTGCTGGTGTTGTAGGAAAGCGTTCTGTACTAAAGATTCTTTCTTCTCTAGGACCTGTTTGTACTACTGGATTTAATTGGTGCACCAAACCCAGTCTTTCCCAATTATTTCCCAAACACTCTTCGATGGTTTCAGAGGCTTCAAGCAATTGGTAAGCAGAAGGATATGGGTTTTGCATGAATTCCAAAACCTAGTGAGTAGTTTCTGAATGTATCGAGTCCTGTAAATCAGATTTTTAGATTAATTTTCTGGTTTACAGTAATAATATTTGACAATGTAAATGTGAAATTTGGTTCATCTTAAACCCATATGAAGATTTTGATACTTAGTTAATAAAACAACTGAGGAAGACTCACATTTGGAAGCAACAAAAAGATTCTATTACTGTCACTCTGTGACTTGGCAAATGCTTCCCTTATGTGTTTTAGCTCTCACTTCTGTAAAATGATGGTAATAGCACCAATCTTCCAAGTATTAAACAAATGCAAAAGTCACCACTGCCTTTTTCTTCTTTGATGGAAAAAGCTTCCATGTGAGAGGAAAAATAATTCAAACATGCTCCCATGCCTCATTGTCAAAAATTGCAATAATCACTTGCATTGTGCATTACAGAGCAAAAGCTACACAACATGAATCTGCTGAAGAATCACCGTGTTGAAAATCAGTATTTCCGGAGTATTTCACATCGAGGCTTGGTTGAAGATGATCACGTTCCATTTTTACTAAGAGGTACTGGAAGTTCTTATACTTTGAAGTATGTGTTCAGTAAGAAATGCATCATTTAGTGAATGAGCAAGTGCATATGCTCCTGTTTTTCAAGCTTATTTGCCCCAACCTGAGGCATCTGAATCCAACTTTCCAGCTTTGACGTAACACCTAATGAAAAAAGTGGATTCCTTGGGGGTATGCAGCTGAAAAATCAGAGAGAAAAAGCAGTAAAACAGGAAAGAGGCTGAAAAAAACAACCAATGCTCCTCCCCAAAAGCAATCAGGAAGCAGACTGATTTAATTCCTTTCTTACCTAAAAGTTTCAGTACATATGGGTGGCTTATGTATATATATTTATATATATACACACACACACATATATATATGTATGCAGTGATACACTTGAACTCCTTTCAAGTGGAAGTTCCTTTATCTGAGGGTAACACTGGAACTATTTTAGAGAGTAAAAATAAGACACCCTATTTTACCTATTTATGTAGAGAACTAAAAAAATGCTTCAAAAATGTTCAATCTTAACACTTTAACAAAAACATGGCAATCAGCTTTCACTTTAGGAGCTGCAGTGATTTCTCTGTCCTTCTATAGCTCCTAAACACACAATGCAGAAAATCCAAAAAAAAAAAACAACCCCCAAAACAAGTAGCTACAGATTACTTTTTTAAAAAAAGAAAGAGGGAAAGTATTCAAAGGAAAGGAAGGTGGCAATGTTACACAACACACTCTTTAATGATGGGATGCAGTCAAAAGCATCAAAACAAGAGAAGGTAAAAGGAAGCAGCAGTGACACACCCTATAAAGCAAGCTCATTGAGTAGTCACCTGACTCTACTGCTAAATGTTGAAGAATCAGATAGCTTAAAAGAATTTCTCTAGTATTTCTTCTCCAAATTTCACTTTCTTTTTATAGGGGTTCCAGTCCTGCATCTGATTCCATCCCCTTTTCCTGCAGTATGGCATACTATGGAGGACACAGAAGAAAATCTTGACAAAGCCACTATTGACAATCTCAACAAAATCCTGCAAGTGTTTGTACTGGAATATCTCAACCTGTGACAGACAAAACATCAACAAGTTGTACTCCATTCACACTACTGTTTACTACCTTCACATTTGCTATTTAATAGCATTGGAGAGTACCAAGGTGAAGAAAAATGTGATAGTTCTTGCTAGACTGATTGATTCAGCTGTTCCTGGCCCAATGATCCATGTAGCCAAATAAAATACCATTAAATAAGACCTAGTTCAGCCTGGAAAGAATTTGATCTTTCCATGTTTTATTTCTGAATAAAAAAAAACCTCCAGAATTTTTCCAGACTGTTATCATTGGTTTTTGTCAGGTATTATGATCTGAGGAAGGAATGCTAGAACTCTGTTTTTAATCCTCTCTGGTCCCTCTCCTCCTTCCCCTACAAAGGTGGCTGCAAGGCTTCTTCTCTGCAGACAGCTGACCACCAGAAAACAGAGCAATAACCCAAAATCAGTTCTGTCCCTGTCATTTGTTGGATCCTTTTTGATGGAGAAGGGTGGTGGGGGTGACACTAACAGGAAGGAATGTGGGGGTTTCCCTGTGCTCTGACTGCAACACAGGAGACACAAACAGAAGATCAGGTGGTGTGTGGGAGCAATGCCACCATTCAGTCACGTGAGAATTATTTGCAATTTGACCCAAAAAACCTCCAAAACACCACCCACCTGCTGTTTTTAACACATACTACAACAGAAATAATCATACCAGGAAAGCGATCACTTCAGAACCTATAGTTTATCTAAATACAATTTTAAAGGCAAAGTGCTATCAAAATAAAATGTTATTAAAAGCAACACAACAGTTTAGGCACCAAAAAGATACCAATTTAACAGCCCTGTCCTTTTACATTCCTTACTGGAATTATTCAATAGACTGTAACACTGGCAAAAAGAGAGCCTGGAACAAATCAATGAAAGCCAGAAGAAGAATATTCAAAAGCTACTTGACAGAATTATGGTTTCCAGTGGTGAGAAAAGGATGAGAGCATTTAAAGAAAGAAATAAAAGTATCAAGCTGGTAGAAGATGAACTGAGAGAAAAAAAGTATTTTACTGCTCCAAACTTCTTCCCTATGAAGTTCTACCCTGAAGAAAGAGACTTAAAAAGGAGGTAAGCCGTGGAGTTGAAGGCATGTAAGATTTAGCCTGTATTTCCTAAAGCAAATATTTTGGAGCCTAAGACATTAGTTACATCCATATTATAAAGTTGTGACAGAAATATGTATTTACAGCAATGAAAATTTGTAAAATTTTACTATTATAAGGTAGCCTGAAAATTAAACTTAATCTGATTTTTGTAGCTCAAGATGAAACAAAATCATTTTGTGTTTTCCCATCACTTTAACATTGGTGAGAAACATTTGTCTTTCCTGCAACTTCTGAAATAGAACACAATGAAAATTCTAAAAAATTAGACAGATGCCTTTATTTTCAGGTATTACTGTTCATCTGTATAAACATATCAAAGTTTCTTGAACTTTTTGCAATCGTATTCTCCTCTACTTCAGCCCATGAGAAAACAGTCTAAAAATTTCATTAAATCTTCCGAAGTTTGAATACTTTGAGCAGTAAAAGGCACCATCCACACCCTCGTAAGTGGCATAAAAAGGTAACAGAATGGCTAAATATAGAAATATTACACATGAATTTGTGTGGCAGATTTGTTTTGGTGAACTCTTGTGGTACTTCATACTTTGCAGGACCTCTGAAAAATGCAGTACACATTTACAGTGTGGACTGCTACTCTGCCTCTTCAAGAATTTGAAAGTTAACTTAAAACACGTTTCACTGTGGAATGTTGTATCAGAGGGTTGTTGTAACTGGGAAAAGCCTGGTTTTTCAAAATCTCTATTAAGACTTAGTTAAAACCATAATTCAGCCATGTAGTACAGCAAATCATGTCAATTGTGTCACTAACTTTTTACTGCCTGAACATGCAGCTCTCAAGTTATGTTTACTCAGTCCAAGGAAATGAGATACAGGTTGCTGTAATATGATTCAATATTTCTCAAAATGTGAAAAAACCATGAAAATGCTTGCTTTTTTTTCTTCCCCCTTGTGTTTTGGCTTTGGGATTGGGATTTTTTTTTGGAACAGAAAAAGAGGGCCATCTCCTAACTGGATGCAGGCCCTGGAAAGGTTTACTTAAAGAGAGAAGGGTAATCATCTCAGCAATTTATAGCATCCATCATTAATTTTTCAAAAATTACTGGAAGGAAAACTTACATCAATCCAGTAACCATGTGAATCCAAGAATCTAAGCTCTTAAAAGCACAAGAAGGTGAAGTAGTCAGTAAGGCAGACATGGTACAAGGTGGGTTCTCATTGCTACTATGGCAGGGGAGAACAAGCAGGTAGGGCATAGTCAAAACTATCTGATAAAATACCCAGGAAACAAAAAATACAAGTAAAAAGACCAGGACTGGTATCTCTTCTACTCTGAGTTTCAACACTGAATATGACTAAATATTCAGATCCATAGGGTCTGGACAAGCACAGGACAGATAATCACTTCAGAATTCAGAGAGAGGCTTTTTGTTGAAGAACCTATGCCCAGATAGTTTCTCCTTCCCTGCTGGATTGTGGCAGCAAGGGATAGAAATCAATAGAGGACTTCAGCTAAGCTAATCAGCAGACTTGCTGCACAGGTTTTCTTTTTGAAAAGGATTAGTCACATCTCAATCAATGGGAAGGGAATAAAAATCAATTTACCACCCACAAAAGGCTGTCACTGGCTTTGCGTGCCAAAGGTGTCTGTGGTTACCACCTGGGTTAAGGGAATGCAGAACAGAAAGAACTCAAGAGCCATCAATCAACATGTACAGCTGAAAAAAAACCATGTTATGGTAGTTATTTGTCTTGTAATAGGTGCTCTGGCTCCTTCTGTCTCTCAAGGAGGAGGCAGTTTCTCACAAGAATCTGAAGCCAAATAATGGTACATGTCCCTCAAACTTTCCAATGCTGGATGCATTTACCTACAAGCGATGTGATCCTGTGCAATCTCAGCTGGAACAACTTAGGGGAGTAACAATACCAAACCCTCTGGCAGACAGAAATGACAGCCAGTACCAGTCCTTTTCTTTCTAGCTGGGACAGCATTCCCAGCATTAGGAATGAAGATAATATAAATTAGCAATTCTTACTCACTATGTATCAAATAAACATTTAGATTGTGACCACCAAACAGCAAAACACAGTAAGAACAGACAAAATGTATAAAAAACACTTTCTAAAGAATTATTCCAAGGACCAAATCTACACTGGTAGAAGATCCAGCACAACAGTTCTGAAGTTTGACATACCTGCTCATTGAGGCTGAAGTATCACCCAAGAGCATCACTTGAACAATATATATAGAAAGGTAACTATAAAATCTTTACACAAATTACCACCTTTTCCTCGTCATTTAAGAATTACACTGACTTTATTTTCCTCATATAAAAGGAGGCATTTTACTCTGTGCTGATTTAACAAATATTCTTAATATATTCATAACAATAAAGCAGCTAAAAAGCTGTTCTAATATCTAAAAGAATCTTTATCATCTGCACATATGATATATATTGTAAACAATCACTCAAAAAAAGTATTTTTCTTAAGGTGATTATATTGCACTCAGAATTCTGGGATTCTCACCCTCCTTTCTCATTTTAAATCAGAGATCAGTTTCATTTTTTAATAAAATGGAGATTTAATTTTCTACTGAAAACAAGTAAGCATGCATTCAATATAATACAATGTATTGAAAATACTAGAAAAAGGGCATGTGTTTGATTATGAAACTGGAGTAAGGAACAATTCTTAACCAGGCCACACAAGAGTAGTGTATTGTAAACATTCTGCTGGCTCTAAGGTGTTGCAGATGCTGTAGAAATTGCAGTCTAGCTCAGCACTCAAGAGGTACAGAGAATCTGTTCAAGTGTTCTGTACTTCAGTGAACTTCCATGCAGCAATGGCACACGTAATAAGACTCACAAAAAAACAGGATTATGAAGCAGAGGTGATTACTGAGTTAATACTGACCTCACAGAAACAGAGCCAATCATTCAAAGATTACAATGAAATTACAATGAAAGTTTTCCAGATCATTACATTTTCTTACAGCGCAATGAAATTTTCACTCTTGCTGCAAATGAAGTACAGAACTAGACTCCCTACCTGTAGCTTATATGGACAGTGTCCCAGTGGCAGTCTGGACACTACCCTCAGCCTAAAACATCCCCACAAGGTACATCTCCATCATGGAGAATGTCACTTTGCTTTTGCAAGAATGACTTCCTCCTCCAAGCACTGGCTCAAGCAACACAGGTCATGGAGGGGGGGAAAAAGAAAAAAGAGGAATGCAATCTTCTTATGCAGAAAAAAAAAATCCTCAGCCAGTGAAGAGGCCACAGATCTTTAAAATTCAAATGAAGGCTGTTTTCTCCACTCAGATCTACATGAGAAAGATTTCTTTATCAAAGCCATTATCTTCAGGTCACATAGTATCTTTGGAATCCCTGAGACGCAACAGCTCCATGTAACCACCTCACGAAAGTGGAGAGACTGACTTAGCACACAGATGAACAAGGTAGAAGCCGATCTATAGCACCCTGAGTTGCAAGTGGAACAACAGGAATGGGCAACCCATTCCTAGATGGCCAAGAGATGCAGAAGAATGTCCAGAGGAGCAATTGTAGCATAGATACCACACAGGGGAACAGAAAAAAACCTGAAGTATTTCTAAAAGGCCTTTCCCTGTTGTCAGGGCAGAGAAGGAAAAGACAGCATGAGGGAGAAGAGCTCCATGAGAAAGGCCCTGGAGAAATACAGACACCTCGATGTACAGCAGAACAGTAATGCAAAAGCAGAGACAAGTTAAGTGATCTCATTCCAAATGTGCCCCAAAGGTAAAACAGTCCAGCAGTGACTACAAACTGTCAGCAATCACTGACCTGTACTCTGGATATAAACCAGAAATATAAATAGCTTACTTTCCCCCCTGGAACTACAGAAAAACTACAAAGAAGAAAATACAAAGTCACAATCAAATCACAGAATACTCTCCATAGTCAAAACTGAAATACTGGCTTCAGAAACAACAGTCATCTGTTCTGTACCTAAATAGGGTTAATTGTAAAAAAGAGGTGCTTGTAAAATCTTAAGTTTTAAGTATTTTATTTCCCAGTATATTGCTAAATAATTTTGCAGTAAAACCAAAAAGTAAAAAATATCAGAGATGAGTATGGAATACTTATAACTAGAAAATGGTTGCTGAACCATCTGAATTTCTATAAAAGCATCAATAAAAATGTAAAAATGCAGTCTCATAAAATTAATTACAATCTGAAATGCCAGATTGTCTTCACAATGGCCACAACATGAATATTGATAGGTTTTTGCAACCAAAAACTAATTGTGATTTGGCCAAAACATGGCTCAACGCAGCAATCAAACATCTCTGAAAACTGGGATTTGTATTTCCGCCATTTCCTATTTTCTCAGCTATTCAGCATTCAGTAAGTAATTCTCATTAGAAAAAGAATGCTACCTGGTCACAATTTTATTCTGTAATGGAGTTGTGCTGCATCTCAATACATTCTTGGATAAATGCAGAAAAGTGGATAAAAAAGATGAGTAGAAATAGACACCCTATAAAAACTACTTGTAAAGTATTGTAAGTCTGCAAAATATCTGTGGCATTACACAGGCTACTGCTGATGCGAAGGAAAAAACTGCTATTGAACCACTTCATGAATATGAACAATGCACTTGTTCCCAGCCATTTAGAATGATCTGACATTCCAAATGCTTATAAAAATTGGGTAATAAAAGAATTAAGTCAATACCCTTAAGTATAATAAATAATGGTCTTTATTATGGTCGGGGCTGACCACGAGCGTTTGTTCCATATCTGCTTGGGACATTTGCAAAACCAGTTCTGAGTCCTTGAGCTGCTCCCATTCCTGGCATTCCAAGTCCTTGATTGAATACACTGCTGTAGGGTGCTGATCCATGATTAAGGCCCAGTCCATAGGGCTTTGTCTGAGTGTTTAAAAGGATGACTGGACTCACATTTTTGCCTGGTGTATTAAAAGCAAATTCTGGTGGTGGGCTGCTGGGCTTAGCTGGAGTGGACGTGACAGGGTTCAAATTGTCAGCAGCTTTCAAAGATGGCATTGGAATAATGTGATGATCCGAGAGGTTCAGGATATTGTTTGCAATAGGCACAGATGATAAGGTAGGTCTGATCCAGTCATCTTTGAAAATCTGAACAGTCAAGGTAGAGACCAATGTGTATAATCTGTTAGTGACATGGGCAAGCACCATTTGCTCATTTGCATCTCTCCGAATTCGGACATGGACTGATCCAGCCTAGAAAGTGATACAAACAAGTTGGCTGTGAATTGTTACTCCAATAAAAATTCCCCACATGCATTCAAGAAGGAGTAAATTACATAAAGAAATTACATAAAGACCTTTTGCAGTGGAGACTACTGACTAAGAACCTTATTACAGGATACATTCTGATCTTTCCTAAAATGTTGCTCTCCTATGAACATATCAAGATCATCATTCAGGAAAAGTGAGTCTTACAACCAAACCGTACAATACAACATGTGATGGCAGGAAAGGCAACAACTGGGGGGGGAAAATGGCCCAAAAGAACAAAGTGCAAATTTAGGCACAAGTGGAAAACAGTAAACTGGAAACTATTTTTACATCACAAAGTGAGAACTGCTGCCTTTCTCGTTGTTTTAAGAAGGGTAGCACACTAGAAGAAATGAGTAAAGAAATATTCTAAGAGTTAATTTTTCAGCTGTCACAAAATACCTGCATCAATTTAGGAATAACCAAGTTCTGTGTGATCATTCTGTATCACAATAAATACCCCTTAATTTCTTTCAGCTTACAGAATGATTGGTACACAACTGTAGTTATTTTGTTCTACCTTCTCCCCTAGAAATGCTGAAAACATGATTCTACAGTCTACAGCAGACCTTTGGTGCTTGAAGGGTTACAGTCTTCTTCTCTCTTCCTAGACAATTTACACTAACATACCATTTTGAAAAATGTCTTTTCTATTGTTTGTCATGTTCTTTACTGCCAAAATACAAAAGAAATTCTACAGTTGCAAAAATGTATGCTTTAAGCCAGAACTGCAGTATTTGTTAATAATATTAACCAACAACAAAGCTTTAAAAAAATGTAAAGGACAGGGGAAGAGAAGTTTTGCAATAAAGCACAAGGACTGAGTAGTGATTCCATCAAATCTTTTTATAGTTAATACTTCAGAAGAAATATCTTACTTTATGTAAATTAAAAAATTAAAGTAGCATCTGACAACTCTTTTTAAAGGCTAGAAAGATAATAAAGACATAACTTACCAGAGTGCCAAAACCTAATGTCCAGAAATGCTCATTTCGAACTTCCAACACACCATCCAAAGTTGAAACCTAATTTTACACAAACATCGACAAATATGAAAATAAATTAGAAGTTTCAAATCCCTTTAGAAACGTACTTTTATACATAACTGAACAACAAATAATGTTAATTAGTGAAATAAAAGCTCCACACACAGAACAGATGATGTCTATTAATGTCACTAATGCTTATCTAATGCACTTTTGCTACCCTTAAACATCCAAATCCATCAAAAAAAGGTTTAAGGAACTTATGGCAAGTAACTCTTGCTGCCAAAATGCAGTATGTTCTCAACTCAATATACTGTAATTCAACAGCTGCCTGTATTCCTCCTCCTCCTTCAACTCACATTTGTAAACCACTTCAATAGTAGCTCAAACATAAATAAAAACAGCCTGCACTACTTAAACAGATTTGTTCCAGATACCTAAATGATACTATTCATGTTGGAAAGCAAGATTCGTATTTTCTACACGCAGCTAAAAAAATTTTAAAAAATAATTTTAGCAAACTTCTTGGACTACTCAGAAAAATTCTTCACATTCCTGAATGCTTATTAGCTGTACACACTGTGCTATGTATTATACATTGACTTACCTCTCTAAGAAGTTTATCTAACTGGCCAATCACATGAGGCGGGGTTGTCTTCAAAAGGAAGAGGAAAAGAAAAGACAAAAGTTATAATAAAGATTAACTGACCCTGTTTAAGTAAGAGAGCCTTTAAATTTGGTCTAGCCACACAAGAGACCAATGGCATTTACATTAAATTCTTATGTCTTCGTGATGCATATTTGCACTACCCTTAACATTCTTGTAGCACATAACAAATTCCCATGGGAATACCTTCTATTTGCAAGGTTCAAACAGATTTTAAGGTGTTTTTTCTAAATGAGGCCATTTAACAAAATCGAAAACACAAAATCCATTGATTTGTGAGGCAGCCTTACCTGGAGTAGGACTTTCCCACTGTAGACACTCATGGGATACATGGTACCAAATGTCATCAAAGCAATTGCTATGGCAGAGGCTGTGTCCACAGCAAAATAATTGCTAGGGAGAAAGAGAAATTTTAAAGAAAGACTGGTATTTAAGTTTTTGAAAGGCAGAAGAACTTACTTATGGTTCTTTTCTAATTCTTTTAAATTATATACACTTACAGAATTTTACACGTACTAATCTCATTTGAGCTCTTATTCATCTTGGACAATAGACAAATACATTCATAGAGTTGCAGTGCCATTCATACAAAATGTAGCTCTAGATCAGATCATTCCTTTCATGCAAAAAATGTATTTTCCCACAGACCAGATACAAAAAGAACTACTGTTTTAAGAACTGTACGTACTTGATTTCAATGAGCATATACGTAATGCAAAGAGCCAGAGCTCCAGCAATATCAATCAAGACAAAAGGGTTCATCCGTGGCAGAAAGATGCTACTCAATCCTGGGATGATTCCACAAATACTGCAACAAAACAGAAAAAGCAATTGTCAGCCAGCTCTTCAGCACTACTTCAAAACTCCAAAATTACACCCACTATTTAGCACTTGGCTTCTAACACACCTTGCTGTCATAGCTTATGATGAGTAGTGTAAAGGCCCTCTAATTCTGCTCAAAGGCTGCTGTCAGCAAAAATCAGTCAAGTGTTTTCTTCTGGGAACACAGCTCTATGACAGAGCTGTATCAGCTGTCAGCAACACAAGTACTTCATGGGTTCAATATTGGTATTACATAAATGTACATGCAAGGGATTTGCATATCACCAGTCTTCAATGCATCGGCCACCCTGGTGTGCAAAAGTGTCCTATAAAGCCAAAGCTAACTAATTCATGAAATCTGAAAGAAGGAAGAAGACCAGCTACTTGAATAAGAGGAGACCAAAAAAACACATGAGGGAATGCTGGGAAAATTACTTATTTATAGCTATCTCCTGCCAATGGGAGTATGAAGAGAGAAAGGAGTTTCTGTAGTTCCCAGTGAATGTAAGTGCATGTCATGTCCCGGAAAATTTCAAGGCAAAGACAACATGAAATGTTTGGTTGCTATGGTTAAAGCCACCCTATGTTTAGACATCATGTGCTGGCCTGCTCCCGTAAGAATTTTAATGAACATAATTATATACAGGTGCAGATATTTTTAAATCAGCACTGCTTCACATAACACATCTGAAATAGCTGTATATATACTAATTCAATTTTTTCTTTTGCATTGGCTTAACTGTATACAGGTTATTTCAAAATCCAGTAGAAATTATATTACTCTTGATCTGGGACCCCTTCAAGTTATCCATCAGTGTCCTTCCCCTTAAAACTGTGTTACTACACTGATGAAAGGAAAGATGTGCTACTGTCTGTGATTGGTATCCACCTTTTTTTCTTCTTTACACTAAAACCTGGGAAACCTAATTATCAGTCTTCCAAAAATATTTCACAGATTTTGGTTCTGATGATGTAACATCTTATACCAAGATAAAATCACTTCTTCTGTTACCAAGTCAGTATTCTCTGCTTTCCTTAACTGTAAAAAATATCACAAGATGCAGAAACAGATGGGCTTTGAAGCATACTTTAGATGTTTTACAACTTGGTTTAACATTCTTCTTTTGATATTGACAGATACTTGGAAGAACATGTATGGATTAAAATAAACTTTCCTGACATCTGACAAAACTATTTGCAAACAATGTTATCTTGCATTCAGATACCCAATACAAGCAAGACAGTTAACAGCCAAGATGAATGAGCAACACTGCTTATACCCCTGGAAGACACAGACTTTCCAGTTTCCTGCTGGACAGGTGAGGAATTTCCATAGCTATGGTTCAGTGAGTAACCTGTTTCATATGCACATTTAAACTCAATAATCTGAATCATTTGTCCAGCCCACAAAGTAAAAAAAACATAAATTATTACCAAATGTATCACTGGGTGGTGCATGTTGTGAAATGCAGTTCAAGTATGTACGGGACAATGCTAGTTCCCTTACTCTCATCAAAAGGGAATTACATATCATGTACTGAACACATATATTCAAAAGAAAAGATACCCAGAACGATGTATTTCTGTTAGATTGATGTATCTGGGAAATATGAGAGACAATGTTTGCTCCAGAGTTCATACATGAGACCTACAGTAGGTAAAGCTATTTTAAAAACTCTAATACAAGTTTGTGCCTCAATACCCCTCCGAATTGTTATTACACACACAAAGCCAACACTACCTTCCAGAAGCTAATGATTTTGATAAACAATATAAAGCCTTACCTTCTACTAAGATCTGCAACATGCTCCTGAAGCCAGCTTGTGCTGGCAGCTGCAAAATAAAGAAGGCAGTAAAGTTACTACAAGTAAAAACATCCATTTTAAAGTACACATAAGTTTTATTTTAACGGAAGAATGCAATGAATACACTGTGAGTGAGTAAATACATCTCAACAGACACTCTGGCACCTGAAAAAAGACTTAAGTCATTTCCAGGAAGCAATATCTCTCATAATAATCCATCTCTCATAATAATCTGAACTGATTAAATATAAATATAATTGCAGGTTACCCTAATTATCTTTTATATAACATAGTGTATAATATATATTTGTAACTACAGACAAAAGAGCTTTTAAAAAGAACTACTGCATTAACTTATTTTTTATCCAGTAATACATCCATAAAATGTCTTGCAAGTTCTGTCACATGACCTTCACTGGTTGAATTCAAAAGATTGAACATAAAGGATACTACAGCATTAAAATGATACTTGGTTTATCACATTAATGAGCTCATACTACTCAGAGCCTTATAAGCAAACTGGAGTTGAAAATCAGATGGCAATTCTACTGCACAAAGTTACATTAACAGAGATAATACTAATATACACCCACTAGTTAAGAAAGTTACCAGACAAGTTATACCTTGAAAAAAATTGGAGCATTAATATTTTTTTCTCAATTCTTGTCATAGTCTAATTTATCACATACCTTCAGAGACATAAGCAAAAGGCTTATTCTTAATGGAGAGCATTGTAAATAAGTTGAAAAAGAGAGCCACAAAAGTACCAACCAGCAGTCGTCCCCTAGGGAGGGGAAAAAAGGTGTCTTAATTTCCCATCATCACAGAACGTGTCATCAAACTCTAACTACCAATAACTGTATCAAAATACACTGCTTGGTTTCGTTCACTGAGGCTGAAAACAAGTAAGATAAACTAGTGTAATACTTAATATCCAGCAGTGTATTATCATTGTAAGGGTTACAGGAGATCACTGAACTTCGTACATTACTGTTATCACATAATGCTCATAATATTGAGTAACAGTTCTTAACTAATTGCATATATGCACACACATATAGATTTGTCCTTTGAAGATAAAAGTACATTGTCCCCTCAGCAGCACAGCTCAGCAGCTTAGCTTTCTATGGAATTGCGCCATACACCCCCAGCCTTCTTCTGGAACTGCTTCAATATACATCCCATGTCTCATTCCTTTGCCTTGTAACACCATTTTCTTTCCCTGTGTTCTTTATAGTCTTCACCATCTTTGCAACACCTTCAGTGCCCTTATGACCACAGCATCCTTCCCCGCCACACACCAGGCCTTCCAAGAGGCCACAAGAAACAAAAGGAACTGAGCTAGGGAAAGCAGCAATATATAGTTAAATCACTGTTTGAGAGCATGAGCATTAAATTTCAATTGTACTTTGAAAAGAACAGTTTGTAGTATAGCTTGCACACAGTTTGAAACAAATGCCAAGGCACCAAAAGCAATCTGGTACTGAAAGTACTTGCATAACTAATATATGCTAGATAAGCATTAGAAACTTAAAAGGACAACACCACATTTTACATGTCAAAATGATTTCTTACGTGTGTATCTCAGGCTGTTCCAGAAACCGCTCCGCACTACAAAGATAATTGAAAATCTGTGTTATATTCATACAGAAAAGCCTTGATATCTGAAGCATATTTTTACAGTTCTGTAGCATTAGCTGCCATCCATAAACAGAAACTGATACAGTACTGCAAAAAATGGATTGCTTAAACAAACACAGCAATTTTTATAAGCAATGAAAGCATTTAACACTGAATCAAAGCAGATGTGATTTAAATTTCCCAAATATTTCCAAACCGTGTCACATATGTGCTAGCTACCATGAACGCTGCCTACATGATAAAAATATGCTTGTAAATGAACATGCAAAAAAAAAATATTGCTACTGGCACCATCAGCAGTGTTGGTGACCACAACAAACTAAGTCTGAAATTCCTGACTTACAGCCTCAGACAAAGCAAGGTCAAATAAAGCAAACATTGGATACTGTGGTGGAGATATAGAACTTTTTTCACCCACCAGTGAGTTAACAAATGAGCTTCAGCTGTAACAAAAAAAAACCTGCTACATGTGTGGAATTTCCTAAAAGTGATGTTGGAAAACTTGGAGATTTTGACAGAAGGTGATTCATTCCAGTGTACTGTCAGTACAATAATTCAACCTTAGAGTATAAAGTTGCTAACATAGCCCTTTATACAGAAAATACAGCACTTGAATAGAAAAAGGGAAGGTACACTGCCCCAGTTTTAAATTCCAGATGTTAACAAAAGCCTCTTCATCTTTAAAAACTAAATGTTTTAGGCTAATCTCCCAAAATACAAATGCTTCCAAGCATGTATGGCATGGCAAATTAATACTTGAGCAAGTTTTGAGGGAGTAAAGAAGTTGATGCTTTAAACATTCAGATCCTTGATATATTATGAAGCTGCTTCGACTTCAAAAAGTAACAGAAGTAAAAACAAAAAAGTTTTATTTGTTAACGAACTTTAAGAAGTCAAGATGCATAAGGAAATGCATTAAATTAATTATACAACCTTTTGGAAATAGTATTCTTAAAACCATTACATCTTTTCCTAGAGAGCTTTTTAAGTACATTTATCAATTCCCATCTTTACATCTAAAGCCCACATGTAGTGTAATAAGTGTAAGCAAGCAGTAAGATTTAGCAGTATTTTTTAAAAAATCTTAAATTTTTTCTAAAGTATGTCTCTACATACAGCACTCGTGGAATGCATGTGCTTTTGGTTGGTCTGGACTTTATCTTCACATGTTAAAAAAATTAAAGGAAACCATACATGACCCTACCTTTCTTTCAGTATAAAAAGAGCACCGAGCTGTGCCAGAACAGTAGATGCAAATACAGCTAGAACTTCAAACCTTTCAAACCTGAAATTTGAGAATTAAGTTTAGAAACAACGAACATTGAACAGTGCATCCAATAGAATCTTTTCCATGCAAGAACCAGTTGGATACTTCTACTATTTCCAATTCATTCAACAGCAAGCAGATGGGAAGAAACTGGAAGTTTCATGGAACAGTCATTATTTTCAGTTCCTTTAACACTCCACTCATCAGAGACACATTAAAATTAAGCATTTCTTAGTTCTTCTTCCTGTCCGTTCCCTCCTCTGTAACTGTTCTTTACAGTAAGTCTTGGCCTTCCTCTTTTTTAGGCTCTTTCACATACAGATTATTACTAATGGCTGTTTGGGGATCCAGGCAATGACAGTGAGCAACACATGAAATGCTGCATTATCAAACACTACATTTTGTTATTAGTACTTACCCAAATGAATAGACTGGGCTGGGTTTCTTCATCATTACCCAGTAGCTTATTAGACATGTTACCAAACTGAAAAAAGGGGGAGAATGAGACTGTGATAAATAACTGCAGCCTTTAAGAACTGCATAATCTACAAATACACACTTGAGCCACCAGAACTCAACAAACGAATACAACAACACCTTGCCCTGAACTCAACCTCCACCACTGTCACAGTGATGTTCTAAATGCTCCTCACATTTGCTTTTTGAACTGTACAGCCTAGAAATGCTGTAATCTGAGAAAGGCCATTTAAATGGGAAAATGAGAAGGAAGCTGATAAGCAAGACAGAAGAGTGAAAGAAAAAGCAAAGAAATCTCTCAATTAAAGTCTTCTTTTCGAGATATACCATGAATTAGATTTAGTACTCTAGAATGTCTCAGGCCACACCAAGTATTGGCTTTCTTTTTCACAGCGTAACTTCCCTATGTATATGGCAAATCAGATTTTACTTTCTTTGGCTGCATTCACCTGCACAAGCTCTAATCTAACTGGCCATTCACTAATAGACACAGGTATCTCTTGCTATCTGCAGTCCAAATTTCTCTCTCGTATTGAGCACCTAGAATTCCAGTTATTTTGGAATCTCCATGGTAGCAGCCAGAATGTTTCAAGGATGAGTATAGTTTCCTTTGCCTATTTTTCCTCTATTGAATCCTTTGAAGAATTTTTTCAATTGGAATCCACACAGATTCATTGCCATCTGTGCTTTCATGAAGTCCTTTTGCAATTAATAACAATGTTAAATCAAACTGGATCAAGAACTCATCCCCACAATTGATGAACAATCACATCCTCACAACTTCATCCTCAGCTGAGCAGAATAAAAGTAAAAGCACAGGAAGTAATACTGTTCATATACAAAACTGTAAATCCATGTATTCAGTAAGACTATTATATACAACCAGGAAAATGACAAAAAGAAAAGAAGCAGAAATTGATTTTTGCAGCAGAATTACTGAGCATTGCTCTCCCTTACAGCAAATCAAAACTCTTTCAAGAGATTGCTGTGAGTTAGAATAATCTTCTAGTCCAACCCCTAATTAACCTAAGATACAAGTGTCAGGGGTGTTCTACCTTCTTCTAAAACTTAAAAAAAAAAATAAAAAAAAATATTCCATACAAATGGGAAGTACCACATCAACACTTTCCCCAACATCCCCAAAGTGAAAAAGGTATTTTGAGTCAAGATGACAAAAATTCAATAGATACAAACTTCTAAGAGAAATACGAGATTCATTAAAGTTAAATCACAATTTTAATGTAGTCACAGATCAATTTTTTTGTGCCTATAACAACAAGTCATTTGTGTTTCTGCTTGTTTGCTGATGTCATTTATAAATGTTTTACTGTAAGTCAGGTAAGTTATAGCATGTAGTGGACATATGTGTGACCAGAAAGCTGATCCATACCTTTCATAAGACAGTGAGATATCAAGGAAGATAATGTAGGCTAGGATTTTTAAAATATATGTGTTTTACCTCCCAACCACTGCTACCATTCTGTATATTAGATAAGAACTGAATATATTTCATGTCTGTATTATCAATATTACCAGAAGTGTTCAGAACTAAGATCCTAAAAGTTGTTTTAATATAATTTTGTAAGGAAACAAGAAAAATACTGAAAATATCTAATGACCTTATGTGCAGAGTGCTTGGTATCCAGCTTATGAAATATTTTTGGAATAGAATTACATGCTTCTTGTTTCCTGATGTTAAAACTGAGAGTTACTTCACAACCAGTGACTATGGCATTAGGAAAATGTTCTGAGAGAACAACGAGACAACAGTTTTGTGCTATATGATTTTATGTCGTCACACATCTGCACAGAGAAATCCATGACTGAACTGATCAGTTACCAGTCACTCTCAATATAGTTATGGTGGGTTTTGCTATCTGTTTACTGTGTGCAATTTTATACTCATTTAAGCTATATTTAAACCAGTTACTGTTTCCATACTGATGACTAAGTTACATGCCTTTGCACCTGTAAGTGTATTTAAAAATGCATAGAAATATACAGACACAAATGAACAGTAAGACAAAATGGGAAAAAAACTCACCTGAAAAGGTCAAAGATTGTCAAATATGTGTAAGCAGTTAAAGCTGTAAAGAAAAGTAAATATTAAAACTTAATATTCAATTTTTCAATGCAAAAATCACTTGTATTCCATGTCCCTTTTGTGCAGCTCTTTTCAATCTTCTACCTACCTAAACTGCCTCTGCTGATAGAACAAGCCTCTGTGAATATTCTAGAGACACCAATATATTTAAAGTCACAAGCAGGTTCATTATGGTAATCCTACTTCAACTGAAGCACATAATAAAGCCCAGATACAAAAGGTATCACATTTGTGACTAAGCTGTGACTAGGAATTTAAACACTGAAAAGTCAGGACATCTTCCAGAAATACATCACTTACCAAAGCAAGAGATCTCATATGTGCATTATTGCAGTGAAAAGGAGGTTGAACAGATTTTTTTAAAATTGTTTTGCATCTCTAACCTATCCTGAAACTGCAAGAAAACCTGCATCAAAAATTAAAAACTAAAAAAAGTATTCTGTTCTCAGTACAGGTGATGGGAAGCACATGGAAGCCTCTATCCAAAAGCAGAAGGGATACAAAACTGCATTGGATCTGGCTGATCTGGGGTTCATTTGCCCACAGCAGTCCTAGCAGTGCTGCGATCTGCAGTGGCAGCTGCACAGGTGTTGGTAACACTCCAGGTTTTGGCTACTGCTGAGCATTCCCTTGAATCCAAGAAGTCTTAAGCCTTTTCCACGCCACAAACATCCTCATTCAACTGCAAGTGAGGGTCTCTGCATGTCACTGGTGCTACTTATACAAGGAATAGGTTTGAAGACTCATAACTCAAAAGTCCACTGGTTTTCAGTCTTAAAGATGAAGAATCCACTGCAGGAAGCAGATGACCGGCAGGACTGAAAAACTGTGCAAACTTTGATGGACTTTCACCCATCCAAACTTGTCTGTGAAAAACGCTTCTAAGCTGACTGTGGCAAATCAAAAGGAAGCACTTTCTGAACCTGGCTGTGCAAACCCCTACCTCCATTAAGTACTGGACTTGAGTTTTTCAGTAAGTTGGAACTTCACAAGCTAAGAAACAAATGGCAGTTTGTTGTAGTTTCAGAACATGGGAGCCACCTACCTATGCTGTTTGTAGAGCTGCACCACATGAGCAGGAAGCCAATGCATATTAAATTTATAGCACCAAACAGTAAAATCTTCCAGGACTGTTGATGAGAATAAATACATATTTTATACCTTCCAAAATTTACAAGACAGAAAGTTATCTATCCGGTCTTAAAAAACAACATCGCAGTACTTGCTCATGCAAACAGAACTGGCTTCTCCTCCCTCCCACCACTAATTTCATAACAACAAGCCCCTATTCTATTTTAAACTTCACAGATTATTTTAAAACTCATTTATGAACGCCACCATGCCTAAAATACCTTTCTGGTCTAAAAAAAAACCCACCCCTCTATAATATTTGCGTTTTATTACAGCACACAGCATCTGACTTTTCAAGACCAACTTGTGCAAGTTTATATTAGTGGGTTCCTTTTTTGCACTGAAACTTTGGTCCCAAAAACATCTGAATACATTCAGTTTACAGTTCTACTGAACCCATCAGATATAATTCTGGAGAACACTAATGACGGGACAATGCACAGAAAGGAACACAGCTTCAAAGATAGATTTTTTTTCAAGCACAGCTAGAAAAATGCAAAGAAAAAATTTCAAAATATACTTAAGTTAATAGTGTATTTAAACTTATCACAGCTAATGTATTTTTATTATTATGATTTTTTTAAAGCAATACTTACCCTTCTGTCTGCTGCAACCAACCTAAATTCATGTGTTAACTTTCCAACCAATGATCTCTGTGATTTGCGGAACAAGTGTATTGTCCCCTTAAAAAAAAAAATCAATAGATTAATTAAAAACTACTTAAACCATAATTTAAAGTAGCAAAAAGGAAATCTGAATTTATTAACTATTTTCATAATTATATCAAAGACTCAGCTGAATTTTTTGTTAACTAGAAATATCACAAACTTTAAACTCAACAATATTTTGGTAACCATTTCACATGGTTATTATATTAGAAAATGACAAATTATTTAGTATCAAGCTTCATTTAGACATAATCCAGAACTCAGTTACTGGAAAATAGATAAAGTATAATTTAAAGAGTGGGTTTTAACTTTTACTTAGACGAAACTACTACAAGACAGTCTGAAAACACAAATATTTTTCTTCATTGATGCACACTTCCCACCCAAAGGCAATGGATTTATTAAACAGGAAAATACTGTTTATAGATCTATAAAGGAGAACCCACCACAGAAATAAAAACAATGCTGGTGATGTGGTAGACAGCAACAAAACAAGACATACCAACAATCTTGGGTCTGACTTAACCTAAAGGGGTGCTCCCTCTCCTACCTTACAGACCTGCAGATGAGCTCTGTCCTGGCGAGGAGATGGGAGTGAGGGGGTGCTACATGGCTCTCCTGCAAGCGTGACAGGGAACAGACTACCAGAGAAATTCATCTACCATGACACCTGGCTCCCTTTTCTCAGAGGGTCCAAGCTTCCAGTTGGTTGTCCTCCGTTCTGCTTTCCTGACAATGTAAGATTTCTTTGTGAAAAGCCCTTCTGATTTGCCTTAGAAATTTGTGGACTTGTAATGGATGGTCTGTCATCTGCAGCAGTTTGGGGCCACATTAAATAAGGCTTGATTTTAAGCTATCACACCTTAGCTGCCAGCAGAAGGCAAAAAGACATACTAATGGGCTCTTCACCAAAATAAATTCAATTAACTTTCACACATTTTGTCAACACAGCTGCATTTCATATTATCTGGGAAATACAAGTGCGCCGTTACTTAAAATTTAAGTGCTACTACAGATCCCAAGTTTAGCTCATCTGGAACAAAACACTGGCACTTACTCTTTTCTTTATGAGCAAATCATGACATGATTATTTTAATTCTTAATAGACACATGCAGGATGCCAGAACACCTCAGAAAACTTTTCCAACTGGCAGTGGACTGCCTGCTTAGGAAAGCTGCTGTGTTACAGAATCACAAAGACTCATAGAATATCCTGAGTTGGAAGGGACTCACAAAAATCATAGACGTCCAACTCCTGGCCCTGCACAAGACACCCCAAGAGTCACACTGTGTGTCTGAGAGGATTGTCCAAACTCTTCTCGAACTCTGTCAGGCTGGTGCTGTGACCACTGCCCTGGGGAGCTGTTCCAGTGCCCAACCATACTCTGGGTGAAGAACCTTTCCCTGATACCCAACCCAAACCTCTCCAGAGAGAACTTCAGGTCATTCCCTCAGGTCCTGTCACTGATCACCACAGAGATCAGTGCCTGCCCCTGCTCTCCCACTCATGAAGAAGTTGTAGGCTTCAGTGAGGTCTCCCGTCACCCTTCTCCAGGCTGAACAGACCAAGTGACCTCAGCTGCTTCTCATATGGCTTCCCCTCTGGACCTTTCACATCTTTGTAGCCCTTCTTGTCTTTCCCACACTGCTGGCCCTGTGTCCACTGCCCAGCCACCCCGCCACACCTCCCTGTTTACAAAGGAAGCCGTGCACCAGAGCTGTGTATTCTGTGCCACAGGGCTCCTCGAGCCAACTCACGAAGGCCACAGCCCACCCCTGGAAGCAAGCTCCAACTCCGCATGTGGCATTGAAGTATCCCTAGATCCTACAGTCCTGCCGGGAGCTCAGTGCTGGGCAGGGTGGCTGCCCACATCTCAGCCCCTGAGGTGCTGGAAGAGCTCCACCAGAGGTGTTCCTGCAGCGAGCGGCACTGCCTGCTCCAACAGGTGACAGCACCTGTTATTGACACCGATGTCACTTCAGCGGTGCTCAGCATGAAAAGGGAACATTTCGCCGCCTAGATCAACACGCACATACGCCGGTCGTTCCCAAAAGAACGGGTTTTCGTCCTTGGGAAGCGAAGCACAGAGTGACAGCCCCGACAACGGGGAGCAAGGGCACGATAACCTGCTTGTCCTGAGGCGAGTCCCAGCTCCCCGGCCGATGTGCCGCTGAAAAACTCCGAGGCTCACACCGCAGCCCGGAGACCTCGGTCGAGACGGACCTCCGGCACCAGAGCCCCCCGGGCCCCGGCTCCCGGCCGGGCCCGCGTTCCGCTGCCCGCGCCCGAGGGGTGGGAGGGGAGCTCCGAGGGGGAAACACCGCCCGGGCAGCGACGCCCCCGGGCCCGCTACGGGCCGCGCCAGCCCGGCTGCCCCGCGGCGCCGCCGCCCCGCCGAGGGAGCGGGCACTTCCAGCAGCCTCCCCACCCCGTGTTCCACGCACGATTTCCCTGCCTCCTTCCCTCCTTGTCCCCAGCAGGGGCCACTCACCATATTACTCCCCGCAGCGGAAGAGACGGCGCCATGCGAGGCCGGAAGGGGCGGGAGAGGTTCCCGTCGCCGCGGCAACGAGCGGGCCCGGGGGGACACGTGGCGGAAGCGGCGCCCGCCGGGAGCTGGCAGCGGCTCCGTGCCGATCCCGCGGGATGTGCGGCCCGACCCGCCCCCCCGGCCCTCCTTCCCGGCCGGCGGCCGCGGAGCTGGCAGCAAACCTTGAGACATAAAGGTCTTGTCTGCCCGCTGCCTGCGAGAATCCAAGGGACGGGCTCCGACGGGTGGTCAGCATCAGAATCAGAGTCCAAGCCGTGACCAAACGCCACCTTGTCAACCAGACCATGGCACTGAGTGCCACGTCCAGTCTTTCCTTTAAACACCTCCAGGGATGGTGACTCCACTGCTTCCCGGGCAGCCTATTCCAATGTCTAACCACCCTTTCTGCGAATAAATTTTTCCTAGTATTGACCCTAAACCTCCCATGGCACTGCTTTAAGGCTGTCGTAGTCCCAGGCCACTACAGCAATTCCGCAAGGATGGGTTTGGTTCCTCCGTACAGCAATGTGCTGGCGTCCCCACCGCCAGCCCTCGCCCTGCCGCGGTGCTCGGCATTCATGGCACTCGGGACACAGCCTGCAAAAGGCATTCCTATTCCCCAGCAGAACCCCCAAAGGACGGCAGGAATTATGTAGAAAATGTAGTCGCTTTTCTGTGTGCCGAGACTCTTAGAACTTCTCCCGTTGCTCTGAATACGACAAACTTTAGAAGGATTGCAGTCCCGAGGAGGGATCCGCACGCACTCTGACCCCATCCCAGAGGCTGCTGCTATCCAGAGCAGACTGGGAAAGAGGATTCTGCCTCTGACTACTGCTACCGAGGCTCTGGAGCACAGGGACACGAGGTGACAGCAATCCCCCTGTGTGGGTGGCCAGCAGATCGCTTTCGTGTCCAGAAATTCCTGTCAGAAGGACCACTTTGCATGGAAAGTAGAACAAAATACAGAACAGAATTCTTCTTGGAAGCGCGGATAGCTTCTTCTTAAGAAAAATTGTGTTGCAAAGCACCTGCATGGGATTGAATGTACTGAAAGATTTAGTCACAAGACAGCTTATTTATTATTTATTATTATTTGCAAAGCAAGTGGAAAAGAGGTAGGAATAAATTTGAATAATTAAAATTTTGTGCCTAGGAAGATACTTGAAACGACCTTCTGTAACACTGCCTTATCTCTGTTGTTTTAAGAGTCCATTCAGTTCTCCAGTACCCATAGCTGAACTGGTTAAAAATGTTATTTGTATCTCTCCTGTTCTGTAAAGCAGACCAAAATACCTGACTGTGGGTGAGAGAGAAGCTTGTACATCAAATTAAACCAAGAACAAGCCAGTCTTTAATCTGCTTCACAGTTAAGTGCTTCACAGACAAGTTTTAAGTATGTATTGTCTCCTGTTCTCGTGCATTTGCAGAGCATGTGATTTTATTACTGATAAAAAAGATAAAATAATTTTTATTTCCCAGATTTTGAGTGTACCTGGTCATTACAGGACACAGCATCATTAATTAATAACAACTATCAGACTGATCAGGTAATTGTATTCCATAAAATATATTTAATGTCTCAGACCTCACTCTAAGCTCTTGGCTGTAATCAGTAGATTTTTTTTCTAGTGTATGAAAGAAGTTTTGGAAACTATTTGCAGAAAACAGATTTGCACTTTATAGAATCTGGATGACAACAGGCAAGAGCATTCAAACTGCAGCTGCTGCCTCCTTTCAAATGTAGTGAGGAAATCAGAACTCAGGTGAACCACTGCATAATTTGCTCCACAAACCTGTTTGGTTACTTCATTATTGACACAGTATCAGGATTTTGATTATTTCATGTCATGGGGTATTTCTTCCCGGAAGAGGCCAATAGTTATTAGAAACTGCACTTGTAGAAGTGTCTTCACAGAACACAAATTCTACAATAGCACAGCTGATACTAGCATTCTCCATGTAACAAAACTAAGTCTTCAAGGATGTCTTAAAACTGAGGCAGGTTTGAGGCCTTTTAGAAATTGCTAAAATGAGATTTGAAAATAACAGAAGTTAGAGACTTAGAACATATTGATCTTGCAGTATATACTTGTCAAAAAAGTGGAAATCTCAAAACTCTGTGGTAAAAACAACACACTTTGCTTGATAGGTTGTTTGTAGGCTGATATTCTGAAAAATGTGGTTTTTAATATAGCTACAACACAGCACCTGAAATAACCCCCCCAAGTGTTGAGAGATGGATTTTAGTTAAATTATATTTTTCTGCCTTCACCACTACATGTGTTTTCTGTTTTATCATGATACACAGAATAAAAAATTACTTTGAGAAAGTTGCATAACTGTCTTCTCCAGAGCCACATCAACCCTTGTATGAAACAGGCTGGATTTCACAAGTTCACAACATATTTAGAAATATGCAGAAAGATGGCATGTTGGAAAAAAACAACAACAAAAACCCCAAAACAAAACAAGCCCCACCCACCCAAACAAATGAAACAACAAAACCAAACCAAACCAACAAAAACAAAACAAAACAAAACAAACAAACAAACCAAAAAACCAAACCAACCATACCAAAAAAAACACAAAGAAACAAAACAAAACCCAACAACTTTAAACTTACTTTTTTCTCCCTTTTCTCTGGTGAACTTAGAGCACTAAAATACAGAAATAAACAGATCTTCTGAAGTACACCAGCATCTAACACTGGGCATGCAGCCTTGTCTCTGCCCCTTGGCTGGAATGGGAACAAGTTAATGAATCCAAGATACTTCAGTCCAGGGTATGCTGCCAGAAACAAAATCTCTGTAGATTTCAAAATACAAATGTTGGGTGATTTTTAAAATGCTCTTCCTTCTTCACTAATTTTAATTTATCTGATTATCTCCTCTACAAGAATAAAATATTTGAATGTCTATAACCTATACACAGAATTACCAATAGAAATAATTTTAGTGGTTCAAAATCTACCTCCAAGCATTAGTATTTCAGCCAAAGAGAGAGACTTTGGATAGAAAACAATGATGTCTTTCTCTCCTAAGGAATTACTCCTCAACAGAAGCAGGAATAGTTCATATGCTTCAGTCCAAAATATTGGGGTTTTTTCCTCATTGCCATATTGATTTTTATTTGGTTGGTTTGTCTTAGCAGTGATTGACATCATGATGTGTGGGAGGCAGTGGTCATGGCTGGTTTTTGAGAGACCCCTAATGCTGCCAGGTATGTTACATATATATTACAATGAGTCTTAAAAAAGTAAAGTTTGATTAATCTTATGTTCAGAATGGAACTGTAATAACAGAACATGCCCACAGCTGTAGGCAGTACAGATGCAGCCTTAAGACAAAGAATTAGAAATGGTAAGGAGATGGGGATAAGTAAAGAATTTATATTGTTAACTCAGAATTAACATCAGTACTCTCCCTCAAAAGAAAAGCCATTTGGAAACCATGCCAATTGGCTCCAAACTTTTCAGGACTTCACCATGACCACAAGGATTAGTTATGTGAAACCTCCTGGTTTTCACCATGACCTAGCAAGACTAGGATAAGCACACACTTTCGGTTTAAGCACATTTATTTAGGAAGTAGCACTTCTGTTTACATTAGTTTTAAGAACTTAAGTTCTTTAGCAACTGATTTATTTACATATTTATTGTTCCATCATCTGGTATACAACACCTAATGTTTTTAAATTTTCTTTTAAACCAGCAGCAATTTAATAGGCTTCAAGTTTAATGAAAAGGCTTTTCGTTTTGGACGTTTTATCTGATAAACAGACAAGAGAACAGTAAGAATAGGACAAACAAAACATTTTATTGTGAGCTAAAGCTATGTGACTGCTCGTCATGCTTTTTTACATTGCTTATTAGTAAAATGGTGTTTAACATTTCAGATAACATTCTTAAAAGAACAATGAAACAAAAGTGCTTCAAAACAACAGAATACAAAAATTAATCCCATCCCAGACTGGAGTTGTCCAATATATTTTATGGGGGTGGGGTATGGTGTTTTGTCTCCACCTTTGGTTTTCATCACTTTAATACAGATTTCTGAAAAATACTGACTAGCCCTTCACATGACTGAAAATTGGAATAGTGTGGCAAAAACAGCTTCTGTATTTCCAGTCCCTTTGACAGGTGTGCGACTGTTAGAAAAAGTACTTTCTTCCCCACTTCTACTGGGAGAAAACCCTGCAAAACTGAGAGGTTAATATGCCTATATTAACCAACTACAAAGAATGCTGACCTTTTATCCTCAAAGCCACTTCTCTGAAGAAAGGATTTTTTAAGAAGTGTATCTTATGAAGGCAAGGAAAGTCTTACAGCAGACCAAGGTTCATCACCATAGAAGTAATGTCAAGCATTTTCAAATCAAAACATCAGATTCTGAAGAATCTGCAATGTTGAGCCAGTACATTGAATCCACTGGAGGAGTGTATACCTTGCCAATTATTGCTGAACTCAGGAGGTAGTTATTGACAAGGTAGGAAGTTTCCACTCTAAGTCAGTTAACGATTTACACAAGAAGCAGGAAAAACAGAAAACATATTTCCCTGTATTTGACAAGATGATTCTGTGTTTGCAGGAAGTGACAGCTTAATTTCCTCATCCTGTGGAATTATAATTACCATAATTAAAATAATTGAAAATTATAATTAAATAAAAATTCTATAAGAAAACAGCTGATCAATTGGTCATCTCTTAGGATGTCTGCAGATCATCCCAAGAATGAAAATTCATATAAGTCAGTAAAACAATTCTTCAACACTAAACAGCAGCTTAAGAGAAACTAGTAACAAAACTGCCTCCAATTAGCACAATGACTGAGTTAACTAGCTGCTTTCACTACCTGCTTGCTACTCTTCACTCCATTTTTGTTATCTGGTAGAAACCCCAACAACTGAAAGCACCACAAGAGCTTGAGGCTGCCACAGACACTGAACGCAAATCTGGTCAGATACAGTAGCACTGGACACCTCCCAAAGCTGCCACATGCAGAAGCATCACTAAAGCGCTGGAGAAGCATGTCCTAGGCACAGCTATGCATTATCTGTGTCTTGGGTAGGAAAGCACTGTCAAAATCTAGGGCACAAAGTCTCACCACAACAGGTGATTAAGAAAAAACCCTAAGGAGAATGCTGCTTTCCAGTTGCAGACCAGATGTCTCAGTTCAATTTGCCAGCATATCTGACTTCAGTATTCCCAGTACTAAGTACTTAAATTTCACAAGAGGGACTTGACAGCAGAGCCCCCTTATTTAGAATAGAAAAAATACTATTTATTCTACACCAGAAGGTAAGGTGAATTGAGTTATATGTATAAAAACTGTCATTTTAAAAACATTTGAGAGAACGTAACACTAAAACCAGCAATAGCCTCTAATTAGTGCAGTGACAACATTCCTTCTCAGTTTAGAGATACCATTCTTACTCATTTTTTGAAGTGTTATCACATTTGTTATCAACATAAAATTACAGGGCCATATTCAACAGAATTGTATTAGTGACTGGCTTTGAGGCAGTCTCAGGGGCACAATGCCTATTTCTGATACACTAAACCCTGTAAAATCTAAGAAACGAACAGGACAGAGAAACTTATTTGTGCATAAATATCCCAGCTTAAGGCTCATCTTCAATATTCTGTGTTGGTTTTGTCTTAGCATATGCAGAAAATCTGTATGCATTTGCTGTAGTCCACAGAAAAGTCAACATTAGTAAAGGGAACATCGTAACACATGACAAATTCTCATTTTAAGGAGAAAGAGCAATTTACAGTACTTGAATTTTCCCCTCCTGTTATGCCACCAAAAGTAGCTGTCTGAAAGGACACTGTCCTTCCAGTATGTTGAAAGACAAGAAGTGTGGCTCCTGCTTAATAAAAGCAGAAAGATATATGAAGAAGGGTGTTAGAAAAACACAAGGGATTTGGATTGGTTTTATTTTCTCTCTTCAGTAACTGCTACACTTGCAAGTCAGTAAAACACACTTGCAGAGGGCCAGACAAGCTGCTTACTAATCATGTCAAAAAAGTGGGTCAAGTAGCTCATTCACTAGCAGGAGGCAGAGTCACAGCAAAAATAAAGGGGGAAAACCAAGAAAAGAAAAAAAAAAAAAGAAAAAGAAAGGAAAAAACCAGCTCAGACAGCTAATGGAATGGTAGCATCCACAAAGGATAAAGGCATCCAAGCTGCTGTCCTGTTTATCCTGATTCAAGACATTGTATTAGAACATAACCTGATTTTATGGAAAATATTGTTGCAAAGTTCTTTATAAGTACTATAGACTTGGGAATTGTTTTTTGGGGTGGGGGGGAAGGTCTGGCATTTTATTTCCCGTTGTTGTGGTTGTTTTTCCCCAGATCTGCTCTTATACACAGTTAATCCAACATACAGATGGTATCACTGAGCTGGGACTTAGTACATGTAAAACAAGGAGTAAGATGCAAGATAATGCCTTAAGGTCAGCAGAATTATTCTTAAAAGATACTTACTCAGAAAATGGCATAAGACAAGACATTTAAAGGAGATTTATGAACCAAACAGCACCTAGCCATGGGCTAAGAATCCAGCAGCTGTGGGGCAAACTGATGTTACAGAACAAAACTTTCTTCTTTTTACTGTGTTCCAGCACTGATTTATAGGGCTGTAGTTCAGCAGAAACAGTCAACGTAAGAGAAGACCAAAAAGCAGCTGTACCAGTCACACAGATTCTCTTGACCTGAACTAGTTGTACAAACAAGGGCAAGAACTGGTCCCTTTTCTTTCTAAGTAGCAGCTAGTGATTCTGACTTTTTGTGCTGCACACTGGTGCTACTTTAGCAGATGGGGACTTCTGTCTCAACATTTCAGGTACCTATCCCATGCCAATGAGTATGTACTTGAAATAAATAACCAGTATAGTCCTCAAAATTAAATGGACAAAACCAAGGGTTTTATAACAATCCTTTAGGAACACTCAAAACCAGAAGTGTTATCTTCAAAGTTCTCATTTGCAAAGGATCTCAAGGAAAGCTTTATGAATAAAACCAAGGCCCTTCCTTAGCTGTAGCTATTTGGCAGATGCTAATACAACAGTAATGTTCATGCTTAGCACTATGAAGAATATTACAAATATGGATCAAGTCACCCAGGAATCTCCAACAGAGATGGTCTACTGAAGGCAGAACTAAGGCAAAGCAAGACATGAGATTTAAGAATCTGAAATCTTTTAGCGTTTCTCCAGAAAAGTGAATCAGGGGAACCAAAGTCACATGTTTCATTTACTTAAGACGTACATTTGAAAGAGTCCTGTCCTTAGAAGGCTTCAAGTGGTTTGGTTAGACTATTTCAAAAGGCATACTAGTGGAACACAATCTTCTCTTATTTGATTGCTTTTAATCTTAAGATCAGTTAAAAGCATCTCTGGTTGAAAACCAAAAAGAAGAATCCCAAACGTATTGCATATGTGCATGTTAAAGGTTTGACAGAGTTTCTGCTATTAAGTACTCAATACCACACAGTGAGCACAGTCCTTCAGAGTATTACTATACCTACAACTGCATCTATCAGCTAGGGTTGGTTTTTTTCATATATACATATAATATATTATTTATAGTCAACTTTCAGGTAAGTAGTTCCAAAAATTAAGTTAAATGAAAAATTAAAACCAAATTTTCTGTTAAGACCAAAAGCCAACAACATTTACAACTCATTTTCATTAAAACAACAGTAAACAAAACACATTTTTGCAGTATCACTAAGTTGGGAGAAGTGTAAAAAAAGCCCCAAACCAACAACAACAAAAAAACCAACCAAAAAAACCCCAAAAACCCCCCAAAAAACCCCAAAACAAAAAAAAAAAAAAAACAACAACTCAGAAACTTGCTTTAACAAGGAACTAGTGTTCTGCCTTGCAAACATCTGTGTTTAATCCATGTAGAATTTGTAAACAAGATGTTGGGCCTTTAGAAGTAAAGGCAAAAATGCTTTCCTTTATTATGGTATTTAAAGGCTATCGTTTAAGAGTTTGTTCTTTTTAATAGCTTGTCATTTATATAATAAAAACAAGTATTTGTACAAAGATGCAGTTTCTTTTTAAAAAAGCAGATCAGTTGAGTGTTTCATACTTGAATATATAAACCGAAACATATGAAAAGCTATAAAAACATTAACGTGTGCCATGTACTAAACATGTAGCCTCGCATTTTAATGCTTACATGTGGAGATTAAAAAAATTATCACAATGGAAATTTTACTTTCAATTATCATAAACAGACCAAAATACAGAGTATAGAAACACGTCATTTCTGAAAGTCGACAGTTAGCATCACTTACTCTCTCAAACATCAGCTGGGCTCAAGTTGTACACTGCAAGCATAAGCTAACTTTCTACCAATGGAAGCGTTACAAAATGCATTAAGAGAAAATACTGCCAGTAAATGAATGTATCAGTCCATTCTTTTATTTAGTAGTTTTTCTTTTAAAAGGCAGTTTGGATTGGTTTTATAAGGTTGGGGTTTTTTGCTGTTCTGCTATCAAAGGTCTTCTTTAAACCTGTCCTGTGAACAATTCAGTCACATTACAACAAAACAAAAAGACAAATAATAACAGACCAGCTGCTTTTAACATTTTAATAATCGTAATTCCCCAATGCTGTTCTTCCACTCTGCACAGGGAAATCGTTTTATTTGGCACGTTAAGGATAAAAAAAGTCAAAAAAATGAACCGAAGTTTACAAACCTCCAATTGAACATCATTGTTCCAAGTTCATTGTTCATCAATGTCATGGCAAAATTAAAAACAAAAAAACACACACACAACATAGGGAAAGGCCTTCCAATGATCAATATCATCAGGGCCTTGTAGCTGAAACAGTATACACATATTATTGTTCAAACCAGAATTGGATTGCTAGGAATCTTATCTCAAGTCCTGTTGTGCTCTTACTTACAGCGTGTAAATCCTCACTAAATGGCAAGGAGGCTTTGATGAACACATTTCACATTGTATAATTTTCTCTTAATCTCAAGTTTCAATGTAGATACTTAAGTATCTGTAAAGTCCTGTAAACTCTGGCTGCTTCCCAGTCGTCTGCACCAACTGCTCGCCAGGCAGCACTGTTTCACTTCAAGTAGTGTCTCACACTGTGGTATCTCCAAAGTCCTTATTCCAGCGAATGTATGCCTCCAGGGTCTGAGGGCTCAAACTGCGCTTGATCTTCTTCAAGGATTCTGTGAAATCTGACAGTTTGATATTTCTCATCTAAACAGAAAATGGAAGACATCAGGGTCACAAGTGGCTTATGTACCTCAGTTTATTCAAGAAGTACTTGAGTATTCACTTTTAACAAAACACAGTCTATGAGTGCTGCATCTTGATGTAAGATGAACATTTTTTGACAGTGAGAGCAGTCATTCACTGCAACAATCCCCCAGGAAGTGTTAGAGTCTCCATTACTGGATGTTTTGAAGATTTGACTGGGCTGGGTGCTAAATAATCTCATCTAAGTTCCCTTTCCCACAGAAGGATGGAGCAGGTAATCTTTCAAGGTCACTCCCAAACTGGAGTGTTCTATTATTCTATGACCTGATGCAAGTGTCTTGTAATTTAGGACTACCAGTATTTACCATTTTTAATAATCTAAAACTTACTAATAGTAAGGTCTGCCTTGTTATTTAATAGCTCATGAGACTGTCATTACTTCCTGTTTCAGTAGGTGGTGCCAGCTGGTGCATATGAGGACATCACAACAGATTATCACAGATGCTGTTACCCTCCTGCAAGAAATCCTTCCAGCTTATCATAGCTTTAGCAACAAACTCAGGCTAAACACAAAAAGCAACTGAGAAATTAAGTTTCACTTCATTTTCCCCTGTGTAACTGTGGTTTGCACACATACCTGAACAGAAACTTTTGAACACAGGACCAATTGCTTCCTTTTTTTTATGTTTATAGCTGCAGTTTGTGATGAGAAGCTTCGTTTTTTTCTTTCTGATGGTCCATGTGAATGAATGTATTATACATATACATGCACAAACCTGTTTTAGGTTCTCCCTAAGTTAACCTGCTTTATGTAAAGGAGGGGTGGAGAGGGTAGAAGTAATTTCACAAAATACTTCTGGGAATGTTCTTGGGAAGTAACACTGTGAGAAAATAAAAGCCAGGCCTCTGACATCAGCAGCTAGGTAACAAATACTGCAGCTCAGTGGGAAGGAAAAGGTAGGACAGTCAGCTGAACAAAGAACAACAAACTTACTAACAGAAAAAGAAGTGCTCTGAAGCCTGAAAGCCAGCAAACCACCCATGAACCTCAGACATTTGAGGACAGATCTTATCAATCTCTATTTCTAAAGAATTTTCTTTAATGAAGAAGTTATTAAAAAGGATAACACCCTCAAGAATTATCCTATTTTGTATGATACTACACATAAAAAAGGGACCTTAAAAGGTTCTAGTGAGGAAACAATTCTATTCAAAGCAGAAAATACAGCTGCTATAACAGCTTACCTCACTGGCAGACATGTTCTTCACCTGTTCTGGTTTTAATTCTGTAAAAATGAAGATAGATCAGTGAGTCTCATAAGAAAACTTTCATCACTTCTGACAACTAAAACAGGTTAAAATGACTTCTATTCTGGAAGAAAAAAACCCTGCAGCTAAAAATTATACCTTTCTGCCTCAACACAGTCTCCTGTACAGAAAGGTACATGATGTTTTTGCCTCCTTCTTCCCCATTTATCAGCTCCTCATCCAGACTGCTCCCACACTCAGCTACTGCAGATGCAGTACAAAGTGGCAGCAGAATTACTCCTTCTTCCTAAAATACGGAAAACAGCACACGAGCCAACAGAGCTACCTTCCCCTGTATTATTCCCAGTAATACAACCTCCCTACTGAATTTCAGGAAACAGAAGGTACAGTCAGCCAAGAATACCGAAATAAAATCAGGCATGGCACATCAGAGTGCTTATTGCCCTATGCTGCCTGCACTTGTGGGATTGAAACATTCTTGTATCATTCACCAATTTTTTTATATATATATATGTATTTTTTTTTTTACTTGCAATGCTCTTATGGCATCAACAGCAAACACTTTGCTACGAGGGTACAAGAAAAGGAATCTAGGCAGGGTTGGCAAGGATGATATAAAAAAAATTTCATAAAGATATTGTTTTATATGGAATACAGGAACAAGTGTAAGAAATGTGTTGCACAATGTTACACAGTCTCGTCTTGAAACGGGCTTGCGTGTGAAGTGAGTTGTCAGCAAAGCAAAGCCTGCATACCTAAATGCATACATTATTAATTCCAGCACTCTAAATATATTCAAATTCTTAAGAGACGTGATGTCTCTTGTGAGAGCCATTTAATGTAGTTCAGTTTCCCAGTTATTATGCAGGATTGTGAAAGATGTGCTTTACAAATTCAACAGCTGAAATGAAGTGGGTAAAAAACATTACATTCTAACAGCTGCTTTCGAAAGAGTGCACTGGCAAAAATGCAGGCTATAAGATTTTAAAAAATCATAAAACAAACACAACCACAAAACATGAACAGACTTCTCCTCCCCATAAATAATTTAAGAGAGCTGCAACAAATTTTATTTACACATAATGGGCTGATATTACAGAACACTTCTGCTCTGCCTGCATTTAGTACCTTTCTGTCAAGCAGGACAGTATGTCTACAAACAGAAAACTAATACCAAATCTTCACAATCTTTTCTACACAAAAATCCCACTAATGATCTCCACCAAACAAGATCAGTTCCTTCAGATGTGGCTACTGAATACATAACTAGCTAGTTAAACAGAACAAAGAGAGGACGTATTGGGAAAAAGTATTCACATTAAAACTGTGGGTTTTTCCTAGTTGGACATGTCAGAGAAAGAACAAACATAAGTAAAACTCTAGTTCATTCACAGCTGTCATCTGGATCACAATTCAACATTAAGAGCTAAAATTATAAAAAGCTATGCCATTCAAACTGTATCTAGAAAAACCCCATAAAATTGCTTATTTCAGTTTTCCTTCCTTTAGACTTGAAAGAGGCTTGACCCATTTATAAAGACAAGTAATGCAATCAGCAATTGCTATTCAAGTAAGAATTTAGCTACAATTGAGCTGACACCAGCCTCAGAAAGACATACTAGTGAAAAACCCCACAAATCAGGGAGAAACTTCACACTGCTTTTCTTCTATGACACAAAAATTTGTTTCACGTGGTGAGACGCTGAAGGATTCTGTGTAAGTAAATCTTACAAAGATGCTATTACGAGGAACTGACTAAAATCCAATGTAAAAAGTTTGATTTCAGAGGTTTGACAATTACAAAGATGTAAGAAAATAGATCTCTAATGTCAAAAGCTAAATAAAAACCTTTGCAGCTTACCTCGAATAGGGCCTAGCGCTGCATCCTTCGCTAATGCAGTTAGGTCACTTCCAGAGTATCCATCTGTCATTCTTTGTCAAAGGAAAAAGGGGGGTCAAGGAGGAAAGGAAAAAACCAAAAACCTGCTTAAAACCACACCAGTTTAATTGTAGATAATCAAAATGTTATTTAATCAGAAGAAGTATTACTTTGCTGTTATTTTGCAAGTTTAATAAGAAGTGCATTCACTGTAAGTGATCTATGTTTCACTGTAAGTGATCTTACACAGATGAAACTTAAAGTACAGATAGTCAAGTCCCAAATGACATTCTAGGAAAAAAAAAGTAGCAAGCAGGATTTGTAGATGAAAACTGATCTCAAGCACATTTACTATTTCTTTTAGGAGAATTCTGTACCAGTAGTTCATCAGCATTTGTCAGATTACCATAAAACCAAAACCTCAACTCTTTCAATGCAATCAGTACAATGAGAGAACCCAATACCACATGTTTAGAATGATAAAAAGTGAACTGAAAGGAAGGTAAATTCTGCTACCCACTAGGGTTTCTTCGTTATTTTTATAAACCTGGAAGATCATCCAAATCCTCAGAACTATAAGGTAGAGAGTAAAAAAAAAAAAAAAAAAGAAAAAAAGAAAAAAAAAAATCAAACCAAGGAGTCAAATTGTGGGAGCTTTTCCAGAATTATTCTTTTTATCCAAGTTAATCAATGAAATCCTTCGGGGAATAAAGGCCTCCGCTGAACCAGGAAGCCACCAATACAAAATGCCAACATAAGTGAAAATAAGTAGTACAGGTTACCTAAATGAAAATTTAAAAACAAAAATCCCACCCTTGTAGAGCAGTGGCCAGCTGCAGCAACAAGATCTTAGTCTTCTGGAGATCATGAAGTCTGTTACAGTTTATAGAAAAAGTTGCAGAGGAGCAAAGGAACACAAAATCATAATGGGAGGTTAAATACTTCTCTCTTTAAAAACAAAGAAAGATGGGAAGCAAAGCAGGCAGGATGCTCAACTTTTACATTTTCTCTAAACCCTTTAAAAAAGCTGCACACAAGTTGCATTTGCAATTTGGTTCTTACATTTGCAGTTAGAATACAAGACACTGTGTTTTTCCTCCAGTTAGCTGTTAGTGCAGCCTAAATGTAGCCTGAGCTAACAGCCTTCAAGTACAGAGGGAATATATTCAGTTGGATTACACATCGATTTCTGCAATGTTACTAAGAGGCTACCAAATGCTACATCCAAAACTGTACTAACCTCTGGTGCGCTACCACAAAGAGAAACAGCCTGAAGTACATCCACCTGCCTGTCTCTGTTATCTCATGCTCTATTTTCACTCCTTCCTGGCCTACCTGCTTTTTCGTCTAGCTTCCCTCACACCCATTATTAGATTTGGGTGACTAACAGCAGTACTGCATCAATCTTAATGATGAAAATCACAAAACAACCCCATTTCACAACAGGAGGGACAAATTAACCCACATTTTCCCAATCAAATATGGCAGTGAAAAGAATCTAAAATTATCCAGTGCTTACTCTGCTATGTTGGTAATATATTCAACAAGCCTAGCAAGCCACCAGCAAAGAGAACCTGCCTTTTATTTGAAATGAATACCAAGTGCAAAAATGGTGCTACCTTTTTGCATCAGGGAGGAGAGCTGGACTGCTTGAGGACAGGTGTAAAAAAGCACCACCCTCCCTCCTCCTCAAAGGAAAGAGCTGATGAGCATGTTTCAGCAACAGAAACCTGACTGGGTATATCCTACATATATATAAAAACACACTCCTGACAGGAAACCATCTTCCCAAAATGCACGCAGTTCATGTTGTCACTGATGGATGATTTACATTAGTTACATCTTGAATGAATTAAACAGGTTGAATGAACGGCAACGAGGAATATATTTATTTAGTATGGTTACAAAATACTTACCTAGCTAGTTGAGCCAACTCTTTTTGGGTTAATGGACTTCCTTGCTTGCTTAGAAGATTTTTTAGCAAAATCAATCTTGTCTGAAAGATAAGATTATCAAATGTAAGACTCATTTTCACGGAACACTTAAAATTGTGTTGCAAGAACAAGACTACACTTTTTTCAGTTTGGCTTTTGTGCTTCACCAGTTTAAACTTGCCTACAGTGCTTGTGCAATTAGACTGTACAATATCATCTCTTTGGGAGCAGAGATAAGGACTGGGTAAAAACAAGATGAAGGGCCTAACTACTAGCATCAAGAATAAGTCATTAGAATCCTCATCAAAACTCCTGATCTCCTGTTGAACTGAAAAACATTAAGAAAATTACTTTCATCTTTTGCAATAAAACACTCCTGCTCAGCCAAACAAACATGCTCCTGCAAGTCCTACTTCAGACTTACCCATGTCTGCCAGTCTGTAAGCAACACCTCACTAGTCAAGATAAACAGACAGCCACCACCAGATTTGCTACTAGCATGAGTGAAAAAAAAAAAAAGGCACAAACTTAAAATAGTTTCTAGAATTAATGCATACTGTATTTGGTCAAAGTGGGCCAGAAGTTAGTTCACAGAACTGTCATCATCCACAAGGACAAGTTAAGAATTGCCTCTAAGTTTATTAAAAATATGAGTGGAAAACAATACTTACTTCCTCGTTTGGTAAAGACACATATACCCGTTTGGTGAATCGTCTGAAAAAAACCCAAACGTGTATACATTACTCACTCTATTCTGTAACTATTTAGCACATACAAATCTAACATTTGGTTTGGTTAAGTGCCAAAATTTCACTTCCATCATCAAATTCTAGGAAGCAGACCTGGAGATTTTTGAAAAAACCACCAATAACCAAACAATACGTACAAGCCACTGGTGCCACCTTACTCTAATCTGAGGTTATAAGACTCCTCCCAGAACAGAAACACTCTAAAGGCAGAAATACCACTAACTATCAGCAATGAAATGAAGCATCTCTTTATTTTTACACAATAAAATCTTTGGAATAATTTCTTTAGGCAGTGCTGACATATCTATTTTCCTCAGTGAAAAATGAAAAGAGAATAAAGTATGAGTACTTTTAGCAAAAAAGTCCTAAGGCAAATCTACAGCAAGATCTGTAATTGCATGGGATGTCAGAAGTCCAATATTCACAGAAAAGTAATACTGGATTTCTGGTCAAGCTGCAATACTGGCCAAATTTTCTCCTTTATTCTGCCATTAAGATCCAAATAACAAAAAAGCAAATTATTAAAGAAATTTAAAAAATACCAACTTTATCTCAACAAGTACCACTGTCTCAGACAATTCCAAGACAATCATGATTGTGCAGATGCATTCTAAAGAAAAAAGCTCCTCTTTGAAAGGTTAAATAATTTAACCTTGCTGAACAGCTTTTACTTATTATAAAACTTCACCAAGACACTAAGCCAAACCTGCTCTTCATAATGAATATCATCTGACTGTAAATTCAGAAGAGCCATTTGGATACCTGAGAACAGCATCATCAAGCTCCTGAGGCCTGTTTGTTGCTCCCATGACAAGTATTCTGTCCTCTCCAGAAGACTGCACCTACATAATGCAGGAAGGCAAGACAGCTTTCAGTTTACACAGTCTGCATTAAGCAGAAATACAACAAAACCAGTTAGAGACCTGCCATGTATTCCCACACTGATGGGATCTTACTACATATGCTTTTTCCCCCCATCATTAAGGTAGCTTTAAAATATTCCTCAGATAAAGTCAAGCCAGGAAAAGGTAAAAAAAAACACAAACAAACAAGTCTTTCTGGAAAAAACTGAGACTATAAAGCCATAAGTTTAGTCACCAAGAGATTAATTATGTTGAAAAAGCCAGAGACTTTCTGCTGGGGTTTTAACACCAAACATTGTTTTGAAGCCTATACAGTGAGAATCAAAACTTTAAACTAAAGTATAGCCAGAACCACAAAATCTGATGAAAGATCCATCTACCACAGGCCTCATAGGAACCACTTATCAGAATAAGCTATAAAATAAGCATAATAGCAGAAACACACAGCAATTTCCTTCCTGATTCACTCAACTGATTTTATACCCAAGAATACAGAGAGTTGGAGCTTCCAAACTTCAGAGAAAACACTGGGCTCTCAGAGACATTATTTGCTTAGTGTCCAATTCTTCATAGATTTAAGTTCACTGCTACCTTACCCTGTACAAAAGGTTCCCCAAAAATACAGTATGACAATTACACCTTAAATATTAAGTCAGCAAACTTTGCATTGTGTTTATTTTACCCTTTTCATTTTAAGGTAAAACTCTGCATGTTTATGTAATAATTTCTGCATATCACTGTCACATTGCATTATTTGTCCTGCTTCATCCATTTTGGAGTTTTTCCCAACCTCACTGTCTCTCTGTATTGTTATCTGCTCCTCCTGTACCTCATTACTATTGCTTCACCCCTGTAGCAATATTCCACTGTGCTAATGGAACACAAACTAAAATTATTCAATACAAGAACAGTGCTGGGTGACAGAAAAAATATCTGATACTCATTTGTGTGTGTGTCCCACTGTTAAACCCAGTTGCTTTTCCTGGGTATTGCATTCATGCCATTAAATACTTCTTACTGAATCCTGTCTTCTCTAGCTTATGATGCCAAGAAAAAAGTTGTAGTTCAATAAAAGGCCTACTAACACAGAAATGAATCTTTCTGACTCAGAGAGCTGAATCTTTGTGTGTCAGAGCTGTGTATATATTATATATACATATAATCTGTACTAGTCTATTTGAAATCCTCATCCCTCAAGCCTCATCCCTTGACAGTGCATGCTTGTGACACATATTCCATAGAAACCAAAAACTACTTAAAAGCCATTTAATCTTGTTTTACTTTGCCAGAATAAAGAGAAGTGATTCATCAAGCCATGCAATTGCAAACATGGATTCAACTCTCCCTGACCCTCAAATGTCCCTCTTACCCTGTAAGAACATTTGTCCTCACAGCTCCTTTACTATTGCCATCTGTTATCCTTTCTTCTCCGTCCTTAATCTTCCACCGCATGATTACAGCTCATCTCTAGATTGCTACATTTCAGTCCAGACTGCATTTTCCAGAATACCACAGTAAGCAGGTAGAAAATTAAAAACAAAAATAAGCTGTTTGCCAATCATGGTGAGGTGGGAGGGAGGCTGAGCTAAGCCTCAGCAGCCAAATCCTTATAATTCACCTATAGGTTGTACCGGCACCTACTGCATTAGCCAATTTAGCTAAATCAAACAATACCAAGACTAAATACTTACACCATCAAATTCTATTAAAAATTCTGTTTTTAGACGCCTGCTAGCATCGTGTTCACCTTCTCGTCTCTCACACAAAAGGCTATCAACTTCATCTAAAAAACAAAGGAATACATCTTAATTAAGCATAAAACATCAAAGTCTTTGTATTTGTCAAAGTTCCTTTGCTGATATAGGGCTCCATTAAGAAAGACCAGATCTTTATTCTTTAGGAGACAGACAGATCTTAGGAAAGTTTAAAAACTTGTGTGATGTGCTGGCCTTTGAATAGGTAATGCCAAGCACAGGTAAGAGGAAAAAAAATAACATAAATCTTTCTGATGATAAACTGCTACTCAGGACAAGCAAAACCCATTGTCATGTTTGAAGTTTGATGGACTTACTCTGTAAAGGCAGTACAATATTTTTTCTTTTTGAGAGCACCTCTTCCCACTATTGCTACCAACTAAATAACATAACAGTAATCTAACATGCCTTATAAGAACTACTGATTGGCCAGCAGGTCATATCTGAGACAGCTGTCCTGAGCTGCAGAATTATCCAAAAGAAGTTTACCCAACTATTCCAATAGTTAATTACTAACTAATCTTTGATAAATAAGATTATTTAAGAAAATAAATAGAAGTTAACATTTAAGGTCTTACCAATAAAAATTATAGAAGGCTGAAGTTCTCTGGCTACTGCAAATAGAGCACGCACCAGTTTCTCCCCTTCACCCACCTAAAATAACAATGGTTTTGGAGGGGGTTAAAAATTTTTACTACAAGACAGCTAACAGAAGGACCCACAGAAATCCTTGCTGGTTACCAACCACACTCAGTCCATTTATACATACTCAGATTATCACTGGTTCAGTACATACAACGGCATTGTTTACAGCTTAAAAGAAACATTACAGCTTCATTTATGATCACAACTGAGTTAACTGTCAAGAGATTTTGGTGCCTAAATTATCAGAGTGAAAGAGAAGTGGAACCAAACTAATTCATTTTTTAAAGATGAAAAACCCCACAACCACTCATCTGCATGATTGTTATTGTTATTGCTGAGCTGCAAAAACCTTTGACATTGATTTATCACAAGCACAAAACAAAATCTTTTCACTTCATGAGCCACTTTTTAAAAACTATGTTCATCATAGGCTAGCAGTTCACCAAGGACTCATCAGAAGTCTCTGACTTTCTTAAGCCCCAATTACAGCATGGGTGTTTTCAAATCAATGTAATTTACAGCCACTACTTACATATTTTGAAGTCAGACTTGCTGCACTGATGTTAAAGAAAGTAGCATTTGATTCTGCAGCAACTGCTTTGGCCTAGGAAAGGAGGGAAAAACAAAAGTCCTTTTTAAAACATCATACTGAAGATAATTCTCTGCATCCATAGTGAGCACTCATGTCCTGATTGACAGTTTTGAAAAACCGTATTCCTTCAAAGGGAGAACCCTGCAAATGGTACAGAAAACTTCTGTCTAGGCCACTTACAAATGAGAATGGATATGCAGTCAAACCAATAAAGAAATCTCCAGACTCACATAGACTTCTCTAATCCCTTTAGCTCCATAGCCAACTACAACTTGCTCGCAGAAGAATAAAAGTCTCCATTTCCTTTCAATTCATCCTGAACAGACATCTAAGCCAGGTTTAACTAATTTACAGGGTAATTTAAGGCATCAGTTGGATCAAACCACATAAAAATTAGGGTGTTTTTTTCCCCTCCTTTATCTATGTAAAAGCTGTTTTCAGAGGAAAGCTAGGAAAAATAATCAGTTGGCATTCAGACTACCCTCTTCTTTAGTAGTTTCACCATATTCAAGAAATTATGATTCTCTGGTTGTAGAGTCTAATTTTAGTGATTAGCAATTACATTCCAGTATGCCAAACATAACAGATGAGCCTACATAAGCTGCTCTACATTCACACTCATGCACTTCAGAGCTGATCCAGCTCCAGTGTCAGCAGAGAGTGTGCAGCTGCAGCCACACCACGTGATGCAGGATGATGTGCCCGGCTCAGCTGCAGCAGGACGCTCCATGCTCCCTGGCTGATGCACAGCCATGTCACTCCAGTTCCCTCAATCCAGCACATCAGGCTGAGAAAAATAGCTGCAGCCAGGCAGTTCCTCAGCCCTTACACTCTTTGCACAGCAGTGTGCAAGTGAGACAATCCCCTCATTTGCTACTGTGCTCCCTCCCCATTTCCAAAATGTACTTCTACAGTGTTTCAGTGGAGAGCAGATAATTTCTGATTAATCACTGCTGTACAAAACAATTAGCCCACTTCCTTTAGCTCTCTCTCAAAAAGAAACCTAGACTTGCTGGTTTAAGCTTTAAAATGTTACTTGTCATAGTGAAAATAATTAAAGAGAGAACAGCTTAGCAATTCCCTCCATAAAATCCAGGGTTAAGAACAATTTTGCATTTTTATATATAAAATGACACCGTAATACATATCCTGTAAGAATGTAGAGCTTACTGCTCCAAGCCCCAAACTGAAAACCACCCCTTAGTGGTTACATTTTAAACCCACCAACTCATGCATGAAGTAGTTTTCTCACCAGCATTGTCTTCCCATTTCCTGGTGGGCCAAACAGCAATAAACCACGTGCAGGAGCTCTCAGACCTGTAAATAACTGAAAAGGACATCATCATAAGCGATCTTCAAAGACCTGAATTAAATATCGCTTATCTTTGTAAGAGAATGATTTAAGACTGAGGACACCGGCTAGCACTGGATAGCAACAGTAGCAGTGCCACAACAGTGCAGGCTTTGAGAGAACTACACTCTGCTACTAACTTGACCTAATGCACACCACTATTGTTTCCCACACAGCAGCTAAATTATGTTGTAATTGTTCTGTGCACGGATGCACTGTGAAAGCAGTTTAAAACACCTTCCACAAGACAGACTAGTCTATCAAGTTTAAAGCATTAATTCCAGTTAAAAAGGAAGTAATGCAGGTGTATAGTAGGACAGCTAAAGTAGTGTTCCTACTAACTCCACATGGAAGAACTCCTTCATCTTTCCTTATTAAATGAAACTTGAGAAGACAAGCTTTCAACAAAATGATTTAAAATATTACTTAACAGCCACCTACTCTCTCTTTGCTACTGATAGTCATCTCTCTCTCACTGCACTAGATTTATCTTTCCTGCTCTATAAAATTGTCACCACCATATGTAGCATCACAGCAAGCAAGTCTACAAATTCTCACAGAGCACATAACTTTTAGTTATTACTCTTGCCTGTTTTCTCTAGCACTTTGTCTTTCCCCCTTCCCTCAAAAGTTTCAGTTTCTCTTTTGGTCTCCCACTCACCTCTCCCTTCCAGCTCCCAATAATTCCAATAAACAAGCAAAAGCAATAGGAGGGTATCTCACATACATCCCATGTGTAAACAGCACTGTTGGCAGGCATTTCTTTCCACAATATCCATAACAAATAGCTCCATTACCAGTGTTGTATTTCTGTCATGACTGGCCAACACGTGTTTTCTCTATTATTTCATCATCCACAGCATTTTGTTTGTGCTTGACTCTGATCACTAAAAGTAGTTACCCAGCTATTCACTAAGTGAACACTCCAGTGTTTCTACTTTCCATGCTGCATACCACCATGTGCATTTTTTGTCTGACTTCTTTTGTTTGAAATAATTCTTCGGGAGTTCCACCATTTTCACACAGCCCAGATCAAATCTGTAACTCTTCCTCACCTTGATCATGACCTACAGTTGAGCTGCACTGACATTAATCACTGAGACACACTAAGCTTTCAAGTTTTTGTTAACAGACTAATTATATTAAACATGGTCTGAACTAACTGCTACCATTTCATTGGCATTTTACCACTGAAATGGTTGCAGTCAGTGTTGCCTGTTTATGTACCTCAGCTTTTGCTCTCCTACAAAAATACCATTAATTGGCTTCTTAAATATGAATTTGAGTTTAAAACCCATTAGGATTAAAACTGAACTAGTGTTAATTTATTAAGTAATTCACCCTATAGTTGCCACATCTACTGTGTTCATTTGCAGAGAATAAAACCAACCCTCTCTACTTCCAAGGAGAGTTTAAAAATTCATGGTATTCTCTGTCCTTATTACATCTCAACCTACAGCAAGCTCAGGCCCATTGCCAGCTACAGTAATATGAAACAACCTTACTGAAGGCACCACATTTCTGGAAAAGTCATAGCTACTCCAAGCCCTTCCCCCCCAGCTCACAGTACTGGTGTCACTAAACAACACACCTGACATGCTATTGCGCTGTAGTAACAGAGATGCTATAATGACATCTTCCTTCTGCATAACAACATCTGAGCACACATGTTTGTTGCCAAAGCTTTGTTTTCCTTACAGCTTTTATTTCTGTGATGCTATGCCGGGTTTAGGGTTTCTTTCCTATGCTGCTTCAAAACCAGTAGATGCATTAAGGGGCAAACCACAGAGCAACTCCAGTCACCTGTCCATGTGACAAATGAGACCCACAAGCAAACAAAAAGAAAAAACAGCAATTTTTCTTTAATAATCATAGAAACAGAGTGGGCTGGGCTGGAAGGGACTTTGAAGATCACCTGCTTCCAACTTCCCTGCCATGGGCAGGGACATTTTCCACTAGACCACACTGCTTGCAGCCCCTTTCCATCTGGCTTTGGACAACCCCAGGATGGGGTATCCACAACTTCTCTGAGCAACCTGTTCTGGTGTCTCACCACCCTCACAGGGAATAATTTCTTCCTAAGACCCAAATCTAAACCTACTCTCAGTTTGAAGTCATTTTCCCTTGTCCTGTCACTACCTGTCCTTGCAAACAGTTCCTCACCAGTTTTCTTATAGGTCTCCTTCAGATACTGGAATAATGTAATAAGGCCAGCCTGGAGCCCTCTCTTCTCCAAGCTTAACAACCCCAATTCTCTCAGCCTTTCCTTACAGGAGAGGTACTGCAGCCCTCTGATCACCTAGGTGTTCCTCCTCTGGACTTGCTCCAACACATCCATGCCCTTCCTGTGCTGGGGACTCCAAACTGTACACAGTGCTCCAGGTGGGGAATCATGAGAGCACTGCAGGAAATCATTGCATACAATTGCCTCAAAAGTACTGCAACTTTTAGTAAGTTCAGCCTTGGAAAACGACCAATTTATTTTTTTCTTAGAAGTAGCACAGAAAATTCCAGTAGTATCCAAACTAGGCCTGAATCTAGGCAGTTACAGTAGTTGAGGTACCACCTATGATAAATAAAAGCCTAAATGATCAATTTCCATACAGCCAAGTAAAGAGGAAATCTGCCCTCAAAGGTTATATTCGTGTATTTGTTTGTTCACTACACTTCTTTGCATACTCTCTATCTGTGAATAAGCTATTCAGAGTGTTTAACCGACACCCTCACAGAGAGGATGACCACAGTAACATTTTTCCAATCAGATAATGTCATGACCTAATTTACCTACACAAATATCTTCCATTTCACCTTTCCAGTTCTGGGCTTTGTCCTTTACATGGCCATATAGGGCTGGACACACAGCTATAGCTATCTGGAATAGTCAGCCTGACAAATGGTGGGAAATTTTGTCTGTTTGCTTTTGCTGTTTGTTTTATAGGGTTGTGGGGGTGTTGTGTTTTCGTTTGGTTTTTTTAGGGGTTTGGGCTTGGGTTTTTTAGGGGTTTCTTTTTTTTTTCTTTTTAAGCTCTTGCTCCAGTCACTTTCTGCAACACTGATGCACCAGAAGACAAGGAACTTCATGGTAGTATTTTAACAGATAAATCCTATGTTCTCCTTTTCCAAGATGGCTAGGACCCCACAGCTACCCTTAGCAATCATAATCAGTAAAAACAGGATTCAAGAATCATCATTTAATGTGTGAAGCACAGTACATTTCTTTGATCCTGTCACAGATTGATAACAGTACCCAGTTTCTTACCTCAGGTCTAAGAGAAGGAAGGATAACAATTTCTTGCAAAGCTTGTTTAGCCAGTTCTTGCCCTGCGATATCATCAAATTTGACAGCTGGCCCACTAACAAAGAAATGGAATACTAATTAGTCTAACAATGAGATACTCTTTTTCAGCTGCAGCTGACTAATTTAATGCATTTGACGACTTATACAGAACCCTTTTGAGGAAATTTAAAACTTATATTGTTAAGTATTTTAAAACATCCTTTTGCCAAAGTAACAATAAAAAAAACCCCATCCAAAAAATCCTCAAAAAATACCCACAACAAAATAGAAGTACTTATTTCATCCCAAGTGGACCAAGATTGTACTAAATGAAAAAATTATTTACTGGATTGAAAAGTCTACTTTTCTTCATACTTACCTATCAACAACTTCATTTAGGATAAGATTAGCAAGATTACTGTCCACATTTCTAAATATCTTTGTGTCTTTCTTTTTTCGAGGAGCAGTGGTAGGAGTAGAAGGCTTATTTGTTCTGCTATTTTTAGGAGCAGCCTGGAGAGGGGAGAAGGAAAAAAAAAAACAAAAACCCCAGATGAATACTTCAAAAATGTAGTGTTAAACAAAGTAAGATCTATATTTCATTTGCTCCAGTAAAACAGCCACAAGTGGAATATCTTAGGCTCCAGTGGTGAAAGGTCCTTGGTTTGGGGTTTTGTTTGGTAATTCATTTATTTAACTACAGTATTTTCCCCCAGCATACTCTGGAAATAAGCATCACAAACCATCTCAGGTTCTCAATACCTATGAGCAAGAATTCCTACTGCTATCATACTGTGTAACAGGCCACTTAAAAGTCTTCATGTTATAGCAGCAATAATGCTTTAACAGAACATTTATGTTCACTCCATTCTGCTCTTTATTCTACTTTACTGGGCAATAAGGATGGAAGGGAAAAAGATGGGTCAACAGAAATGCTGTATTTTTCTGTATTCTTACTATGGGACCTGCTTTTGTGTTTCAATCCCAGCCTAACCATAATCTGCTTTTCAATGTGGTTGCAAAACAACCTGTGCATGCATGCATGCTCTAGAAGAGAAGCACAAGTAGGGGGAAAAGTCTTGAAGTTCTGGAGTAAGAGGTTTTTTTCCCCTCCATCTTTTACATTCTAGAAATAACACTTATTTTTCATCTGGATAACTTTCACTCAGCTTCCCATGCATATTTAAAAACAAGTACTATTTATTACTGTGATTATACTTAAAATCAATTTGCCCATGCAAACGCCCTCCAATTTCTAAAATCCATTCTGCTGCATACCTCAAGAGGCCTGGCCAAAAATTTGGAGTTTCAATTATTTTGAAAAACTTTCTGCTGCTACAGTACTGCAATTAAGGCATTAAATCCAAAGCCTGTTCTGGAATTTACACTTGATTTTTCAAGTATCTACTTCCATATTTATCCTCACCGTACCTTGTGAGCTGCAGGTGTAGGATTAGGTGCTGGTCTAGACACAGATGATGATACCCCACTGTAGCTGGGCGTTCTGTGGTGACCTGAAAGGCCTGTGGATCCGGTTTTTGCAACAGTCTTTGAACGAGGAAGGGAATTACTCGTGTGTGTTAAGGGGTCCTTCTTTTTTGGAACTGCTCCACTTTCTATAAAGAAAATCAGTGTCGTAAGAACATTTGCAGCAGTCATACTTTTACCAGCAATTGCAACTAGAAGATAGAACTGTTGAAACACATAATACAGTATTATAGAAGAATAACACATACTTCTAAAGAGGTTTAGTGTTTTTAAGGGGATATTGACTGCTGCTTCACCTATAGTTTAAATTCTAATTTTAGGAGCTCTCAAAATCAACCCTAGTTAGCCATTTTAGAAATGCCAGAGCTAACTTAGTCCTGCTATCAAGGGAAGAACACCATCTATTTCTTATGACGCTAAGTCTTCTGGCTTGTGTTCTGCTGTCTTCTTTCCCAAGAACTCTTAAAAATAATCATTATAATAACCCCCAAATTGAAGCCTTTATATTTAGAGTATTCATTCTTTAAGTGATGTTAGCAGGCTAGTTAACTGGATGCTAGCTAACATTATCTAGCACCTTCCACACAGAAGCTTCACCAAGGCATTTTAACCTGGAAAAATTACAATAGTTATACCTGCAAGTGACTGTCAGGTGTTTTTTCTTTCACTTTAGGAATCTCAAGGGGTAAGTAAATTCTGAATGGACAGCTCTGAAGAAGCTTATTTTCCTACATTAAAAATTAAGTCTTAAAATATAATTAAACATCACCAGACATTTCATTCACACTACCTATTCACCACCACGATGAAGCAGGAAAGTCTTAGGTGACAGATAAACTTGAAATATTGGCCACAGGTCATCAAACTACAAATAGCCACTTTGGTCCAGAGTAAACAAAACATGACTTGATGTCTAGGTTCTCTGTATGGAATACATGATAAAATAAAGTTCCTTGGCACAGAAATGGCAAGTGTAAAACATCAAATCAGAGATTAAGAGGTAAGAAGGTGATACAGCAAGCAGGCAGGCTGGTCAGGCTGGTTAATGGTTAGAGCAGAGCTTTAGATCAGAGTATTTTTTGTGGTGGGAATACACTACTGGAAACCGTCTAGTACAGTACTGTTGTCTGCAATGGAAACTATAAATACTGGCTTATTTTATAATCTTTTAAAAGGATTAAGGAGACTTTTGATTATGTAAGAGAATAGGGCATCAGAGGTAAGGAAGCTCAAGACAGATTTCAGCTACAAGTGTCTTCACTAGGATTGTCTTGCAACTCAAGTCGACCTGCTAGTCTTAAGGGACAGGCCAAAGAACTCTGGTTTTTAAGGAAACTAGTGACTCTATGAAGAATTTTTAACTTACAAGATTGCAGTTCAATGAAAAATATTTTTAGTAAAAAGTCTCATAATTTTAAGTGTTGAGTTTAAAAAACTTGACTAATACTTCAGTCAAACAGGATCACAGAAGGATCAATTAATTGCTACTACATTTTCAGCCTCTTTAAACATATTACCAGGAGCAAATCTCCACACAGCCTGCAGGTATCCTTAACAACTCAGTGAAAAAGTTTCTAAAACATTTCTTCAGTCACAAATCTACCCCGTTTTAGAGTTACAGAAACTCTGCAAGGGTCAAAATAAACAATGCAGATGTATCAATATGCAAGAAACAAGGCAATTTGAAGAATGTAACTAATTACATTTACCTGTAATATGTTTCTTGTTAAAAACAAATGAACAAACAAAACAAGAAAAACTACCAAAACTGGCTACTGACTAAATCACACACAGTTCCAGAGCTGTATACATTTCCTTAGTCATTTCTGCACAGGAATTTCCAAGTCAAAAACTCTTTAAAATTAGGCATACTTAGTTACTTTCAAGTTCAAAAAGTAGTATATGAATCTATTAAGACATCTAGCCACTCAGCACTTTGACTGGTCCAACTTAATCAAAAGGTGGCACTCAGTTTGGATGGGGTTTTTTTTAGCCTGCCTCAACCTCATTTGCACAGCTGGCTTGAAGTCAACATGGGAAGGCTTCAAAAACCTGTATTAGTTTTTTTCCATGTCCTTCACCCTAACATGCTCAATTATCTCACTCTTCCAGAACTACCCCCACACACTGAGAACAACACATAGATATTTTAATTTTGAGGGTCATAAAATTGCACAGGTAAGGAGCATTTTAGAAAGCTGGAAACAGAAGGGAGGAAAGAAGGGAAAAGAGACAAGGTGTAATACAAATTATGGTTTACTCTAACTGGGTCTCCAGGACCCAAGACCAGTAAGTTTTCATATTTTATTGTCAGTCCTGATGGGTAGCACATAAAGAAGCACTGATGAACAGTTCCTGAACATAGTTGTTTGCTGAGTGTCAATTCCAGAGGGAAGCTTAATTTTATACACAAATTTTCACTGAAGTAACAAATAAAAATGTTATACAATAATTCAGAATAACAGTTTATCTAAAGTTTACCTACTTCTAAAGCATGAGGTGTTTAAGTGAACATCACATGTCAGACAGCTCCTACTGTTCCATTATGCAAGATACGTATTTTGCTGCAACAAATGCAAAATCCCAACATATTTCTTGCCCATTTTTATTTGTCATCTACTGAAAGACTGGAAATACACAGCAAGTGACCTTAAAACCTCCACAATATCTCCAGCAGACTTCTGTCAAATGTTTCACTGTTCTGTTTAAAATAATAAGGAAGTGCCTAAATTATGTTCCAATCACAAAAAGACACCACGGAATTTTTTCAAATGCATCTGAAACACTGAGCAGTTCAATTGTCTACTCCATATATACTTACTGGATAGTAATAGATGCTTAATCAGTTTGATTTTACTCTCTAATTCTGGACAAAATAATTTACTTTATAGCTCCAGGCTAACGCCACTGGATTACACAGACATAATAGCTGTCTGGTTCTGAAAGCATCCCCGCAATTTTAATCTGTCATCCAAATACACACACAACACAAATCACAAACAAGCAAGTAGCAAAATTTTGTCTGGGGTTTTCTACTGGTTACATTGTGATAAACTGCAGACACATGTGCCTGATTTCAGACTCCCTTAAAGAGAGAAATTATAAAAGTTACTAGATAATATATTTACTTACTATGTTAAGCTGGTTTTAAAGATAAAGTACAAATATGTTTGAACAAATCTAAGAGAAGTTTGATTATACTAAATACCTGGAAATGCAAAAAAATCTTAAAAATATGCAGCTGTAGCTCATTTATTTACTATAACAACATCCTTTATATTTCTGGAAAGCAAACCCATTATATTTTCTTTTCTGCATTTAAACCAGATTAAAGCACATGTTAATAAACAAGCTTCTACTAGTCTCTAACTTCTTAAGCATCCAAAAGAAACTTTAAATTCAAATTAACAGCACTGATTCCAGTATTGCAGAACAATTTCCAGCCTTTAGTTGTGACATGTTAAAAATCATCAGGGAATATTCCTCAGGAATTCCCTACATATGCCTATTGATAAATAATAAAAAAGGGAATACAACAAGTTATTGTATGTGGTCTGTGGACACCAAGCTGGAAAAAAAAAAATCCACCAGTCTACAATTATCTGTAACTTTATGTATGTAGTTTCATTTTTAAAAACCAAAAAACTTTAAATCGCTGCTTTAAACTTGCAGCAATTGCAAGACTGATCATTATTTAGGATCAGCACTGACAACAGCCCCCAAAATTGCAATTCTTCAAAAATTCAATTCAGATTTTTCAAACACGTAGGTGCAAGTAACAAAAGCTACTTAACAGAAAGCTCCAGCAACTAAGGACATGCTGCATGTTTTAAATGGTAGCACAGCTACACAGGCCAGCAATTCCAGCTGTTCTTTCTGAACTGACAGAGCCACATGAATCAAATATCTGCTTTTGACAAATTATGCTGTTAAAAACAATCTTATTGCTACTTGTTCTTCTACTGGGAGAACTCCTTTGAAAACTTCAGTATGAACAGTAGAACTTTTGCACCGTGACAAAAATTGCCAATATATGTCTCCTATTAAAGACAGGCCAGCAACTCCTTCCACATGAAAACTGAGATAAAATATTAATTAGCTGCATATGTGTTCATATTGAGGTAATTAAGAGAAATGTAATGCTTTCTCTGTCCATCCATCATGCTGAAATTTACACAAAAAATGGTATACATGGGAATTACTGTAGTACTCTAAGTATTATATGACTAGTAAACAAGTCCATAAAACTCAAACTCTACCTTTGGTAAGACTGACATAATCTCCTTCCCTAGCTTATTTAAAAAAAACCAAAAAACAATAATCCACAATGCAAAGGAAAACAAGCACCTTTGAGGGGAAAAATACAGCAAAATTGTTTTACATCTGCTTTAAGACTGCTATGAGAAGAAGAATGATAAATATTAAATTAATATTATTCCTAAATAAATGTTTGGGTCAAGGTTACTTGTTATTACTCTTTAGACAAGTTACTGCATAGCCCTCTGCAACTGAAGAGCAGGTGATGCTATCACAAGGTCTTGAAAAACTTCAGTATAAATCTGGAAGATAAAGTTACAAGAAAAATCTCTAGCTATTCATGTAAGTTTGGAAACCACAAATGCTGAAGACAGGGATAGGTAGTCATTTGTGTTAGAATCAAGTCAATTGGTCGGGAAGGCTGACACAGATAGTATCTTGAGAGAACTAAGAATCTCAAATCAGTAACACTTTGGAAATATAAAAAATGTGCAACATAGCTGTGACAATAGAATCTTACACAAAATTATGAAGCAAAAACATCTGTAAAGACTTTGTCCTTTAAAGGCAAGTAAAAGAAAGCAATGTGACTTCAGACCAAATGATGGGCAGAAAGACACTTTGTTCATGTTAAAACTAAGAATGACCATGTTTCATACTTCATAAAATCCGGAACTTTTAAAAAGCCCAACCTGATTAGGAACAGGGCAGGTAACACTTTCCACAGATAGAAAACTAAGCTTATGCCAGAGTCCTATGGTTCTATACATCTGAAGTACCTCCACCTTCTCAGTAAAACAGTCCTCTTATTGAAGAAGCCTGCAAACTGATTTCATAGTTTTCCTAAGAATTTTTGTCATCTGCTTTGTGTTTTTAAATTATTAGAGCTGTCCATAAGAAAATACTATTTTACATGTATAAAGGAAGAACAACAGCAAGATGATTAGCAGATTTTTACACTGCTTCTAAGAAAAAAAAGTGTATTACTACTATGTTCTTACAAGAAACACTGTCGCCCCACACCCCAAAGACAGAAAAAGCAAGCATAAGGAGCATAGGCATTAGCCATTTAAGGAATTCAGATGTTTGTTAATAGCCTGATTTTCATGGTACTGTATCAGAGATCCCACAGCTGCAAACACTCACTACTTTAGGTAATCCTCTGACTTGCACAAGTTATAAATCTCAAGTTTACCTTGGGTAGTTGCAAGTGCAAATAGAAATGGAACAAGCCTCTTGAAGTCTTGTTCAAAGTAATCAGTAGACACCTGGTACCTGATTTTTTTAGCAACATGCTCTTCTGTCCTTCTGTCTCTCCTCAGATTCCACTGAGTCTGGTAAATGAACATTGTCTGTTATCCCACACTCCTTTTCAGCAAGTGGAAACACTCTCAGAAAAATGCATTCCCAGAAGAGCACAGCCCTTTGCAGTTGTTTCCTCCACGGTTTGGTTGAAATGGATCATCTTCTCTAAATCACCTAAGTATGACTCCAAACAGGTAAATGGGCTAACACCACTTTACACCTCCTGCTACAAGAACTTCTGTGAATACAAACACCTGCCATAGAAATGGCAGAACATTTCTTCCTTTCCAGTAGATGCCAGTATTTCTGCGCTTTGTTAATAACAGATTTAAGTATATTAAAATTTTTAAGACTGAAAGTTCAGTCTAACCTTCTGCAGTATTCAGTTCTGGGATACACTGAGACAAAGGTACAAGCAAACATTAAGAGAAGAGTTTGAAGAAAAAGCTGTTCATACTAAATAGAATATGTTATAAACTTCTGTGTATATATGTATGTATTTGTTCACTGAGTGTCTAGCCAGCCTGATAAAAAAACAGGAGTTGTACCGGCTCATTTAAGACAGAGAGTTTAAGGTCAATCTACATAAATACACTTTGACAAACACAGTTAAACCAAAATACCGCTCATACAGTACTGCAAAGTCTAAAATGAAACAGCTCCACTAGTTCAACTTGCTATACTTTAGAAACAATAAAACCAAACCGTGAGATGACTTCAAAACTAGAAATGAATCTTAAAAAAACCCCAAAAACAAACAAAAGAAAAGCACTGTTTCAGTTTACTTGACATAAAAACTGAATAGTGTTCTTGACTCAGTAGACAAGCTTTATGAAATCCAGTGCTTGTCAGCTCTCTATTTTATTTAACTTCATTTTGGTCTACTGTACAAATTATCAGTTGAATTCACACTTGTGACAACAGCTTACTGCTGTCTTAAGACATTCCCCAAAAACAATCCACAAACCGTGCCATAACTTTGCACCTTGTGTATGGACAAAAAAAGTTTAGCTCTGCTATTTTAGTAAGCTTGATTCAGTCTTTAGGGCAAGGATTAAAACAACGTTCTTTGACAAAATGCAAGAGCTGCTGTCATTCCCTTCTCATTTCAATTGCATATCACTTTCTTGATGTAAAAACTCCTGAGATTTAAAGTTGCTTAATGCAAGTGCATATTCACAATATCATAAAGGAAGAGCTAATTAATGTAGGCACAACATATAACCTATATATCCTGACACTTTCTAAAACAGGTTTAATGTAATACCTTGAAGAATATAACATGAGAAATATTTTCTAGTATGTTGCCTTAGTAAATATATTTAAATTCTAGGACAGTCATTGTAAGAGAAAACTGAATACTCCAAAATAAAACAGCGTTGTCAAAGCCATGGAAAGCATGGAATGTACTTTATACGAAGCCTTTAAAAACAGAAATATAAATAATTTTATTTTAAAGCTCGTGGGGCCAGAATATAGCATTGCATTATTTTGCCTTGTAATACACCAGAAACGGAGAGACATCCCCTCAATAGGTGCTGGTAAAACCAAACCCACCTGACTGGAGATGTCCATTGCGGCATGCCAGGTTAGTACTGTCATTATAGACCTCCATTTGCGGCTTGGAAATTTGCAAAACTGCCTGCAGCTTCTCTACATAGTAGACAGAGGGGGAGGGAGGAAAAAGGACAAAATAAACAAACAAAAACCAAAAATGAACCAAGAAAATTTATGTATGTTGAACACAGAAATGTCAAGTTTGGCTTTGTTATAGTTAGAGATAAAAGGAATATTTCTATCTATTTTTCACATTCAGCAAATGTGTAAGAAAATTCTGTTAGAATGAGCATGACTAAAAACAGCTTTAAAACTCACCATTTATGGCTGAGTTAATTACATCAATCTTTCCAGTCTAGTTATTGCAGTTACTTCTCAAAAACAATGTTCAGGATTAACTCGATTTAATGTAATAAATATTTATTTTGATAATGTATTTCTGAAAGTCCTCCTCAAGGTGTTACTTTTGACCAACTGCACGGAGTCCTTACTTCTCTGCATATTAAATGTTTCACTTAAATAGTAAGAGCCAATTAACATTTTACAGAAACCTTCAAACTTCAAGCAGAATACCATATATACATTACAATGATGTCTTTTGAGATCTCTATTTAGATATAATTGCGTTTAAGTCAATAAAGTTGTCATCCAAATTGTGTTCTTCAGGAAGATTAATGATTAAGGAGAAAGGAATTAACTCTGAGAAATGAAAAACAGCCAAACCTTAAGTCAAAGAGGTGTAAGGCTGCAAACACAAAAAATAAGAGGAAGGACTACTTGTTCTCGGCAGCCCAGCTACCACTCCTGCTTTTCCCTCTGCAGTTAAAAACCTCTAGAACACACTTTTGGGGTCCTTTACTGCCTCTCCCACCTTGATTTCACACACATCCCTCTTGTTTTAAAAACAAACCACATCTGTGAGGATGCAATGCATACATTGTCAAGCTCTCTCATTCCCTCCTCCCCCTTTTTTTTCCCCTTCTGCTCTCCCCTGCAAGTACCAAGAAGCTTCAGGAAAAGAGATGCCAAGTAGAGAAGCAATGTTCTCTGGTAACATGAAAGCACATATTGCAAAAGCAGACAAATTCTACTGAAAATGTACACAGTTAAGATCATAAATACCCTGACTGGAGGAAGAAGTGCCATTCAGAGCCTGCAGATGGTACAACCAACAAGCATGAGCACTTCCTTCCTTAGGCTTCTTTACCTGTTACAGATCTTTCTCTACTCTTTCTGCTTTGTTCCTTTCTTCTTCTTCCTGCTCCTGATCACTCACTACTTTAGCTTTCCTGAATAGTATCTTTACACCTCATAGTTAAAGTGATGGCTTAACAACACTTAGGTTCAGCAAGATGTGGTTTACAATGAAAACTTGGTAGTCACAGGCAAATATGAAAAGCTGAAGTTCAAGATTAGTACCAGTATAAAAGGTTTACTTCATTTTAAATTGAAAGCTTTGAAGAGTCAAGTAGAGTAAAACAAAAAAATGCCAGTCACACAAGAACAGCCTAAGAACAACCACAAGTTCTGCAGCTTCCAGGAAGTTACCCTCATAAGCTTTCCTCTTCAGAAGAGTAAGGAAAGTCTTTTTAGTACAACTGACTGCAGGGACTGTACTACTTTAGTGGACACAGCACTACCAAAGCAGGTAGCAGAACGATCCACTCCCTGCCCAGTGCATGCAAGCCAAATGGAAAGAATATACAGAAGCTTAGGAAACAAACCACAATATTAATGGACTTTTAAGACATTAGAGAATCAGCTGAGTTTTGGAGAACATTTCTGAGCTTAACAAAAAAGACTTTCTAGTGAGTGACCATAATAACATCAATTGGTTTGCCCAGGAATTCAGGAAATGCTCTTTGCTTCAATGCTACAATTTGACACTGGGGTTCTACTACAATTACCAATGCCTAGCTAGTTCCACGTGTTCAGGAACTCCGGGACTCCAACCAAAGGAAAAAGAAAAAATGTAATCCAACTGTTCTTCAGTTTCAATTCAGAGTCCTCTCATCACATGACCTATTAACATGTCATTTTAGCATTGCACATAAAATTTCAAAAAGCAAACATATCACTTTTCTTTAGAGACAGTACAGCTGTAGGATCCTCTAGAATATCAAAAATAAATTGAGCTTTTAAATATTATTCCAGGGAGTTATAGGACACCATCATCTTCCAATTATGCTTTCTCCCTGTTTTTCCAGACACTGACAAAAAGTTCACAGATTCTCATTCATTATTGTACCTTGGTGATACAACTCTGACATAAACCCACCAAACAAACAGCATTGCAACCACTGTCTTATCTAGCGAACACTGGAGCTTGAGTTAAAGGGAACAGATTTCTACTAAAAAATGCTACCCTGTACATAAGCCTGAAGCAAAAGGCACCATCTCCTTCAAGGAAGTTAAATATTCCAAAAGGTGTCCATTGAAAACTGTATCCATACAGGCAGAATAGAGGAATAGTGATACACTCCAAAGAGGATACTGATGAAAGATATTAGACTTATTTGTCACATACACCTTTCAACCAAAACACTGAAGCTACACATAATACACCGGAAGGCACTTGTGACAGAAACCTGTCCCTCTACAGAAAGTCTCTCTGGAATGAGAGAACACACAGAGGTAAAACACAAACAGCATCAGAACTGAAGAGTGTTGCACTGGCCATTGCAGCCATCTATCTTTAGGAACAACAAGCTGCCAAGGTCTGTGTATTGACTGTAGAAAACAAATACCCTCCTGTCATTCTCAATACATCAAATTCAGTGACTCTAACATGGGTGGTCAGTCATCCACGAGAGACCAGGTCTGTGAAGACCATCTATCTAAACAAAAGTTTAACCATACAACTAACACACCCCAAACCATGTCAAAAAATGGGGGGCCGCCACCAAATCAAATGGAAGAACTTTCAAGTCCCCTGACAGCCAGTACAACCCAATATTGTCAATGGACTGCCAAAACAACCAAGTCCCCTTGAGGTGACCTGAAACACACCAGCAGTCACCTCAGCTTTCAGATTGTGTCACAAGAACAGCTTTAAACAGAGTAAGACACATGATTTAGACTCGGGATGAAAACAGGGCTCAAAACAGAAAACCCATCATCCAAGGTGGGTAGCTATATCCTCTTCCAACATTAAAAGGCATCAGTGGTGTGATGACACAGTGGTAACACGTGGGTGTGATCAGACATCACACTCTCATCAGTGGTGTTAACACCCCAATTAGGGGGGTCATGTAACAAACTTACACTGATGTACCAACACTTCAAAAAAGAAAAAGAAAACTAAACCAAACAAAAAAAAACCAACAACACTGAGCACTTTCAAGGGACAGTTATAATCAGCATGATTTAATTTTCACTTTCTATGTACTACCAATGTAACCTGCTTGACTGGATGGCATTTGAGGTAGGCAGTCTGCAATCACTTCTCTGTCTAGCAAGCAGGATGAAATATTTGGTACTACTGTCTAGTTGGTTTTATCCTTTCAGCTAATGCAATAAAGGACTTGCCTATTCTGATTTAAGAAATGGAGAAATTCCACAAAGCTAGTAGACAACACTCTTATGAGTTCAATTCATAGGAAAAATCACTTCATTAAACAGTAATAGTTTCAAGAGCCTAATGCTTAATTCAACTACAAAAGGATCTTTACACCACTCAAAAACTTCCAAATATCTGTTATAAGTAACAGGCTAAAAGTGTCTTTAGAATGGCTCATGGAATTCAACTCTAGATTACCTTAAATTTCTACAAAATCCATGTAAAATGTCAGACAAAAATAATAATAAAAAAAATGTAGTCAATACTTCGAAGTTGCTTAGATGGCATAAAAATATTACTCAAATAGAATCCTAAAGATCAAACTTGTAGGAATTTAAAGCCATTGAAGTATTTCTCCAAACCACATCTTTGCCTTCCTAATGGGCACATGACTTCACTTGCTCCTCTTCATCCAAATTTCACTTTTAGGTACATTGTATGAAGCACACCCTCAGTAAAAATTAACAAGAACCTAGGCAGAACAAAGTACTAAACCGATAATTTAAAAATAAAAATAAAGTATTATTTTACATCAACTTACATAATAAACACTATTCTATCTGTTTACCTTTCAATCTGTACTCTGAATGAAGCAAACAAATAGCACGTGATCACACATTCTGGTAGCAGAGATGACTACACTTCAGGGATTTTTGTGAATTTTACCCTTTGCTTCTTTTCCATCACATCATAACACCTAAGCAACTTATCAACTTATTGCAAGAGCTACTAAACTAATACAAGCAAGGATCAAGTATTACCCACAAAATACAAGCATTGTTACTTGAAGCTTTGAGGAACAGCAAATTTTTTCTAGAAAGAAATTCTAGTTACTCGCAATTAGGATGTCTGGAACAAGCCATACCTTATCCAAGACTGTTAGCATGTAATCATTTTCACTCTATTGCTCCCTAGTTGGTATTATCTCTAGAAGTCAGCCTTTAACCCTAGTGAGTGGAAAATATCTTTTCTTCCATATACTAAAGCTGTACCAAGAAACACCCAGATTAAAGCACAGAAGACAAATGCCTCTTTCACCTCCTGTCCCCTTCATTTTTTTTTTTCAAAAATACTACAGACATCAGAAACTCAAGGGAAACAAAAGGGGCTCACTTCCTTGGGGTAGTCACAACCTCCCTGTCAATCACCAGCTAGGACTACAGAACCACAACCAGTTAAGATGAGACAAGAGCCCAAGTTGTCCTGTCTGCTCTATATGCTCCTAGAAGGAGTTAGTAGAACTGCACACAAGAGAGGGTAAGATTAAAGCTGAGAAATGCAAGTTGAAATCAAGTACATTTGTCAGCGTACTCTTAAAGAGCAATTTAAAAAAATCTTTAATTTTACTGACTGAACTAAAAGCACTTCTGAAGTTTTAAATTTAGAGGATGCAGAGCCATGGGCCTATTGTTTGATGGAGGATCTTTACTCTGTTCAGAGTTTATATACAACACTTAATTTTAATAAGGCTAAAGCTATACAACACAATGCTTCTGAAAAAAAGTGACCTTATCTTCTAACTTTAAATTATAACATTAATAGAAAAAAAAAAATCAAGAAACTTAGAATTTCACAACATTATGGTCTATATGATGCTAAAGAATTATCATCATTATTATTAAATAAAAAAAGGAAAATTGTTAATGTGACAGCAAAATTAACAGAACATGAACTAGTTACACTTTAGAGGAAGCACACTTGACAAGCAATATATCATAAATTTCACTACAGTTCTAACAGAAAAATCCTGGACAAACTCCATCAGGAGTTAATCAAGACTTCCTCACTTCATCAGTCAAGTGTGCTATGAAATAAAAAGTCTCAGTTACTTTTACACCTGAAAGTGGGTCATGAAATTCCATTTTCGAAGTCCATCAACAGCACTTACTCTCTACAAATTAAACTAAAGAGACCCTACAAAAATGACTCCTTCACTTTAAAAATCAGTAATATTCCAGAAGAATGCATTAAATGAAGTCGTGCAAATAATTACAAACTTTCCAAAGTCATGAATTGTAACTGGTACCTAAAAGCTGCAACCGATCCTTGGCCATTGCCAAATTTGTCATCATTTTAGATTGGAGACGTCGAGCCCGGTCACACTGATCACCTTACAAAGAAAAATCCATGTTAAAACACAATCTGGTAAATTAACTTTAAGTGCTAAAATACTGATACCCAGCCTTCCCTCCTCTTCCTCCCACTCCTTATCTATCCTCTCCGCTATGAAACTTCATTACAAAACTAATGAAAAAGATTCTAAAGTTTCCTTTTTAATCAAGAATTTTAAATTAGTTGACACTATCTGCTTTACAATAGTGCTTATAGCGTGATGGGAAACCAAACACTGCTTTGCATGTTGTCTAACATTTCATGCAGACCTAATATGCCCCTAGTCTCTGCATTTCTCTGAACAGATGTCAAATAAAAAGAGATTTTCAAAAAATTTGAAAAGTGACTGAGAGGCAAGTACAATTTGAAAGAATTCATTTCGGCAAAATTAACAGATTTAAATTCAGTTGACTGTGTCCCTTTACATTCCAAAACACACAGAATTAGACATTAACACCACCACTTCCTAAGAAATATTGTCTGTTCAAGTCAAGCTTTTTTTTCAAGCTGTGCAATTTATACAGGTTCTATCAAATGCCACCAGTATTGCCCCTTAAATAAGATCAGCATATAATTCTAAACACAGCTGAAGAACAAAATGTGAGTCTGCAAAAGTACTTACAGGTTTAGGCTTGGGGCAGGTGATTTGGGTTGTTATTATTACAAGTATAATATTCTGAGGAGAGAAATTCTCAGCAAGTCCTTCACTACACCTGTATTTCTTCTACAGTACAGGTTAAAATGTTTCCACAAAGGGAGATTATAGCTTTCCTCCTTTGTTGGAAATGTTCAGTTATTTTGGCCTAAGTTATTCAGAAACACAATGTCAGGCCATTCCAAATTGGGGTGCTTCTTTTTAAGTTATACTGAAGGGAATATAAAATTCTGCGTAAGTGAGAACATGAACTGTCAACTTCAGCAAATCAAATCAAAACTCAGTATTTTGGCATTCCCATTATATAAGAAATCACGTGTTTTACTTAACAGTGTTCATGAACTCCTTATGATTTTGCAGAGTCTGAAAATATTTGGAGCAAGACTTCCATGTGATATAGACCAGAATTTTAAGGTGGAACAGAGAAATGGACCAGTGTGCACCTACAGCTAAAACAGGAATAAAAAAGACTATAATTCATAATTAAGAAATTAGAATGACCAAAATCCATAATTATGAATTAATTCATACCACAGACTGTTCCTAGCCCCTACCATACTTAGTAATATTGATTTCTCTCTTCAGAGAAGCCATAAACCAAAATCAGTTCCACGAAACTCAAAACTGGCTTACCTTGACCAATTACTAAGACAGCTATTCCTTTCTCCAGTTCTTCAATTCCCTTCTTATACCATTCAACAGCTTGTTCCTTTTGTCCTGCTTAAAAAGGAAGTGAGCCCATTATTTTCTTGAATGAATTAAAGCTCAGGAATGGTTCTATATAATGCTGCATAAAACAAGTAAGAGGGAGGAAGAGATATTTGAACAAAATCCTGTGATTTAAAGAAAGTCTTAAAGGGACACTGTCAACTTTATATCTATTTAAATATCAAATAAGTTTTTCTGTTAACAACACTCCACCAGCCTCAAATCACTTTTGCCGGTTTTAAAAATAATTCTTCATCTGCCTTAAAGAAATAAATCCCCCCACCCCTAAAAAAAAAAAAAAAGATAAAAAAAGATCACCTACACATATTCACTCACAACAGAAATGGTGAAATTAACTATGTTTAGTTCTGGAACATCAACTAGAGATGTGCCCCTTAATCTTCCAGTGATAGCCAATACCAAAATAACACCAGAAACACAGAAACTCAACAAGAAAAGCAGCAAATCTAAGACACTACAAAAGAGAGATGAGAGACACTTCTCTGGTTAACTTTCATACAGTGCAGCTCATTTGTCATGAGGGTATTTCTTTATTTATGCTGTTATGAAACTGCTGTATTATAGGTGTGTGTCAACTTCCACATGAAAGTAGAGGTGGAGCACACCTCTGTACCAATGACGTCCTGAAGGGATATTACAGCAAACACAGCCATGAACATGCCTGTGCCTGACCTAAGCTATGTGACACCATGACTGCAAGTAAACCACTGAAGATGTATTAATATCTACTTCATACTGCTCCCTTTCTATAAATACTCTGCATTAGGAATGTATTTATCTGCATATAGAAAAATACTTTTGCAACATAGTTGTATCACACTAAGCATGCATTTCCATAGAGGAATACAACAGATTAGGTATTAGAATTTAAAACCTGGTCAGCATTAACAAGCTGCTGGTGATAGAAAAAACTAAAAATACCTACAATGAAACTTCAGATATCATTACCCTAGTTTCAGGTGACAATGTTTCACAAAACTATTCCTAAGTGCCAGTTACCAGTGATTGTGTGCTTCTAAACTCCAGTCCCAAACCTATTTTCTAGCAAATTTCAGTGTCAGTAAAAATATTTCAGTACATTTCCAGAATTCTCTTCAGGGTTTTCTCTTGCTCCTCTTTAGATAAAACAAATCTCTTAATAATAATATTTGGCAAGTTCCCCTGTGCAGGTAATTTCATGCTTTGCTCTTCTTACCACCACAAACCACAGAGCACTTGCCTGTAGTCATGACCACCAAATGCCTTGGGAGTCATTTCATTACTGCCCTTTCTTCACCAGCCTCATATATTCTATGTGTTTAAGGCAAAGCAAGGTATTTTAAACCATCCAAGGTAAGTGACTTCAATCCTCTCTTTAGACTGTTTTTTTAAGCTTCTTCTCCCCACCACCCACAGAAACAGTTTCAACTGCAGGGTAAATCATAAATCTAATGCTGATTATAGCTAAGTAAAAATCTGGTTTGAGATGATTCCAGTCACCTCTGCTATTGCCTGAACTGCTTTGTTAATTCTTAGGGACAGCTGCAAACATGCCAAGGTCATCATTAAAATTTCACTTCCAGCTCTTAACTGGAGGAAGTTTTAAAAGCACGATACCACACCGGGCTGTTTGCAAAGGTTGTGCTCCAACTCCACACAGAATGGTTGACTAATTCTCAGTGATTATGACATTGAAAATACAATAAATGTCACATTCCTTAGAAGTTGCTGATTTGCTATATTGGCTCTGGGAGAATGGAGCTCATTTTCCTCCAACAGCCCTAAAGGCCTTGTGTTTTGGATTTGTGCCTAAACCAGTTGATAACACAGAAATGGTTTTGGTATTGCTGAATAGCACAACCTCAAGGTTTTCTTTTTCCCATCTAGATCCCCAGTGAGTAGGCTGAGGGTGCACAGGAAGTTGGGAGAGAACACTAGCAGGATGACTGACCCAAACTGGCCAACAGAATACACTACATGATACAATATAATGCTCGTAAATAAAAACCTGGGTAGATGAATAACTGGATGGGGGCTGTCTTCCAAGGCAATCATTGCTTGGAAAGATTTCTCACTTTTTTTTTTTCCTCACTTTTGCTCCTCCTATGCTCTCCCCTGTCCCACTGAAAGGAGTAAACAAGCAGCTGTGTGGAGGCTTGCAGGGGTCAACATACCACATGTGCCTTCTTAGTCCTAGGAAAAGATATTAAGCTTAATTGTGAAAATACCAAAACAAGAACAATTGCCCCAATAATTTTGAAGCATAAAAAATTACCACAAGTGCTACCAAAATTACTAAAGTGTGCACAGCTCCCACAACAGCAAAAATGCCACATAACTTACAGGCTATTAGACAAATCAGACATTCCAACCATTTCACACACTATGTCTGACATATGGTTTTCTCTTTGAAGCTATAAAAAGCTTGTTTACAGATCAAAAAATTTTCAAAGATAGATAAGCATTCTGGTAAAATCAGATAAGCAAATAACAAATCTATGTAATAAAAGAAAGAGTTATTTCTCAGTGGAGTGTATATTGCAGTTGCAGGGCTGTAACAGTTGTGCAACTGCTCATATTAGTAGCAAAGATCATCTTACTAATTGTTTGATCTGTGCAGGTAATTCATGTGTGATCACCCTAAAGGTATGTACAGAGCAAGTCCATTATAAAAATTGGTATTTAAGGGCTTACCCTCCAAACCACCAACAGTTAAAGGTCACAACAGTGGAACAGGTGCCTGATAAGGCAGGGCTTTGCTACTCCTCACAGAGCAATCATCAACTACACCGAAGCTTTCAGCTACCTCACCTTCTTTCATGCTTCGCTCCTGTGACCCTCAGTGCTCTCTCGCTGTATATCTGTGCTGAACTAACCTTGCTGCACATGGTGCAGGTTTTTTTTCTCTCCCAGAGCATGCCACTGCCACTCCCAAATTGTCAGGGCAAAGGAGGACACATCCCATGCTTTTATGGTGCTCTCAGCATGCAGCTATTGAAGGACTACTCCTATATTTTTAATCTCCTCTAGGATAGCAGTTTCATTAAAGCTCAACTGAAAGTTTAGAATAAAGCGTTCTGACTTTTCCAGAGAATTTTAAAAACCAGCACAGCACGCTCCCAAGGCCTACCTTTTGCATGCTGACAGAATCATACTGCTGCATTTAGAATAAATGATTAAATCAAATTCGGTATCAAGTGTTTTGGTTGGCTGGGGTTTTTTTTTTTAATGCTCTACAAAAAAATTTTAAAAATCCTCACTCCTGTTTTTTATTTAATTGAACCCTAAACATCCTCCTTAAAGTCTTCACACAGTGGCAGGTTTTTTAAGACTATGCATGTCAAACAGTTTAAGAAAAACGTTTTTTTAAGAAACTGCCAAAATACAAGAAAGTATTTCTTTCCTTAAAAGCCAGCCCACTCCAAATGGGCATTTCGAAGGCCAAGTAACCTGAAGCCTCGCTTCAACAGTCACATCATTTGTCAGGCAGTGCCTTAAAGGATGCACCCTTATTATTGTCCTTGGTGCTTTTGTTGTCCGGCTGGCTTGGTGAAGGCTAGCTACGGTCACACACCCGCCCGCAATTTTTAATCGCCTCACCCAGACCCCCGCAGCAAAAACCCTTAAGTTTTTGGGGAGAAATACAAGCACTTGTATTGCGTGGGGAACGAGCCCAAGCCGCAGCTTTGTGGTTGACCCGCACCTGCGGGCTGCGGCACGGCCGGACCCGGCCGGGGACCAAAGCACCGCCACCGCATGCGGGCACAGCCCGGCTCACCCCCGCACACACCCTCCGCAGCCCGCATTTCTATCACGAGCGGGTTTTGTTTGCTCTTAGCTAAAAGCGGTCCCACGGCACAGGGCGGGAAGGCCCTGCCCGCCCTCCCCCCGCACCCCGGGGCGGCCGCGGGCGCTCCCCCCTACCTGTCTCGTCCTCGTCGATGCGCAGCGCCATGGAGATGCACTCGAAGGCCCGCTTGTGGCACGCTCGCACCGTCTCGGGCGCCCCGCCGGGCTCGGGCGCGTCGCCGGCCCCGGCCCTGCTGCCCTTGGCGGCCATGAGGGCGCCGCGGGAGAGGCGCTCGCAGAGCCAGGCGAAGAGCAGCCCGAGCTGGAAGGCGACGAAGCGGAGCAGGGCGAAGGCGGCGAAGAGCGGGTACGAGAAGTAGTACAGGTTCCGCTTGTGCGGGGACGCCGCCGCCGCCGCCCCCGCCGGCGGCACGGGGGGCGCCGGCCCGGGCGGCGAGGAGGGAGAGGCGCCGGCGGTCGGAGGCGCGGAACTGGAGCCGGCTGAGCCCTTCTTCTTCCCTCGGCCGCCCGGAGAATTCATTCACCGCCGTCGCCATAACCCGCTGCCAGGGACTGACAACAACCGGCCATGGCGATGGCGGCGGCGGCGACGCCCCTTTCGGCCGGCCCAGAGGGAGGGACGGGGGGCGGGATGGGGGCGGCCCCGGCCGGAGGCGGGGAGAGCTGGCACCGCCCCGGCCACCATGGCAGGCGACGGTACGGAGGCTGCCCCGCCGCCACGGCCCGAGGGGCGGGCTCTCGGAGTCGCTCAGCACTGGGCCTGGAAAGCACAGAATGACGGAGTCAGTCAGGTTGGAAAGACCTCTGAGATCATCGAGTCGAGCCTTTAACCGATATAAAACTAGACCGTAGCACTAAATACCACGTCCGGACGGTGACTCTACCACCTCCTTGGCCAGTCCATTCCAATGTTACACAACCCTTTCTGTGAGGAAATTCCTCCTAGTGTCCAGCCGGGACCACCCCTGGCACAGCTTGAGGCAATTGTCCCCCTGTCCTTTCGCTAGTTGCTCGGGAGAAGAGGCCGCTTCCCACCTGGCTCCAGGCTCCTTTCGGGGAGCTTTGGAGAGCGCTCCTCGGCAGAGAAAGCACAAGCCCGCTGCAGCCCTGGCTGCGGCCGTCCAGGGTCGGCCCATGGGAACGCGGCGAGTGGACGGGCGATGAATAATTTAACAGGATTAGTTATTCTGACTGGGGTTGCGAGCCGCCCCGCAGGCACAATGCAGCGCAGGCTCCTGGCGCCGCTCCCGCCTGGAGTCATTGCTGGTGGCACACAGGAGAGCCCGGGGAATTCCCTGGCACGGAGAGGCGGACGGCAGCCAGTCACCGCCGTGCCCCTGCTCCTGCCGCCGCGGAGCTGTCCCCGGGAGAGTGTGCTCCGGTGCTTTGTCTGCTCCGCATCCCCGTAATGGGAGTGACAGCCTGGCTGCTCACATGCAAGCGGCTAATGGAATTCAGTATACATTATAGATACATTGCTCTGGAAAAAAAAAAAAATCTTAACTCTATTCCAGTCGCCTTACCAAAAATGAACACCAAGTCCAAGCCCTTGTCAATTATTTTACCAGCCATAATATTCATTTATTTGTGTCTCTACCACTGAGATAGATCCTCCAGCTCCCTACTCCTTTGGTTATTTCAGACCTTAAAAATGCTTTGGTACCTTTGGTCTAGCAACCTGGGGGAGGCATCCACACACCAGCTCTTCTGTGCCTACCACTCTGTTCCCCACTTTAGCAAACACCTCCCTCTGTGCTTCAGTCTTCCCTTCTTTGTGGTTGTGTTTTCTCTTGGCTGATCTTTCTCGCCATTGTTTTGCTTTGTCACACACTCTCTCACAAATAAAATATTGAGCTAGTGTTATTAGATTATGACAGATCATGTCCCTGCTGCACCCCTGAACTGCACACAGTAGCTGAGACGGTCCCAAAACTGTAGACAGATAATTCAGTGCACCAGCAAGTTTTCCCCTAGCTTATAGCAAGAAATGGCAATTGGTGGGGCATGTTAATTAAAAGGAGGTGCTAAACTAAAATCACTAGCGTCTGCAATCTTTTATTCATTTCTCCGAAATTACTATAAAACTACTGGGATTTTTTTTCTTATTTGTTTATGCCTCATATAGTTACTTCCAGTTGCCCCAGGTAATGTGTATTTTTTTTCTTAAATGACAGAGTGGAGTGGTTTTCTTTTAAAGACAGAAAAGTACACAATATAGAGTTTTCTTACTTTATAAAATACAGAATGTATCAACATATAAAATAACATACAAATATGTAACAACTATTCATGACCTAGACCATTATTAGGCAGAGACAGTGAACCTATCAGTGCTGAAAAAAATGCAGCAATGTACATCAAGGATTTTTCTTCTGTGTTTTGTAAGAAGGATTATGTACTTCTATTATGAAAATACTATCAATTATTTTCCAGCCTACTCATGAGTGAAGAAACCTTTTTTTAGTATATTTGACCGTCCTATAAAAAAATCTCTTCTTTACTGATATAAGGGTTTAGCAGATTTTGTAATACTAAAGAAATTCCAGAAGCTTCAAGCAGTGTTAACAATAAGGACCATTCAAAAACTTGAAATGAAATAAGCCCATAAAAACAGATTATTGATCTATTGTCTTTATTATCCCACTATTATCTAAAGTATCATCCCATTCCTGCGCAAAATAGAAAAGCCGGCAAAGGATTATGTTTATTAACAAGGACAGACTGAATGACAATAGAAGACAATGTACCTCAATCAATCCTGACTAGTCAATTTATTCAGTTATTTTTACTTTTTAAAAAATTTAGAATTACACCTTTGAAAATCATGTGACTGTATCATAACAATAAAAGAGTACACTTATTAGGGGAGTAACAACATGTTAAGCTAAAACACAGTTTCAAAAGCAGATATCAGTCAGAAATTGTGAGAAAATGTTAATGCTTTTAGTGAAAACCTACAGAACCAGCTCACTATTGTGGCTATTAAATATTTTAGTGCTCTGCAAGCTGAATTTCCCTACCCTCCTGTATTAAGATCACTCCAGCAGACACTGGACTTGTCAGTGAACTCTTCTGATTAACAATCTGGTAAAGATTAATGCTAGTTTGAAAAAAAAAAAAAAGCACAAACCCTTAAACCACATCAGAGCAGTGGGTGGCTTTCTGCTAGTTAGTGAGATATCCTGGCTCAGCAAAGGTTCTGATGAACAGCAGCAAGGGGTGGAAGAAGTGAAGTCTCCTTCTTTGGAGTGGGCAACTGTTGACTCTACTCTGATGATTGAAGACTTGTGAAATACAGGACGTACAACCTGGTGTCTCAGCAAAAGATTTGGTAATCTGAGCAGACCAGCATTACAGTCATAGGGATTAGAAAGGTGCAACTACCCTGACATCATGATTTACCATTGCACAAAAAGCTAAATTGGAAAACCTTTTTCATCCCCAACATGACCTCTAAATGTAATTCTCTAAAATGTCATTACTAGAACATGATGAAAAATTCAGAGAGAGGCTCAAAAAAGACTGAAGAGGTTCTACCTCTTCACATTAAGAATTTGTTTGTATTCCTGTTCAAAGTTTTAGTAAAGAAATCTCAGTGTTTTCACCTCACATCTTCAGCACCAGGTAAGTTTACCAGCACTAGTACTAAAATAGACAAAAAGACAGGACACAGTTCTGCTCTAATTCCAAGTCCTTCAGTTATGTATCAAATCTGTGACTGCAATAGTTTTTGAGCCTGCTTATCACACTGGTAACATTGTCAGTTCTGCAAACACTACTTCAAATTCTTTTATGTACATACACTTCATTATTATCACTACCAGGTGATTACATCAGACCAGAATCTATTGAAAACATGGCATTTTCTGTTATTTCTCCATTTCACTGGTCCTTTAGGAGCATGAACAAGATCATTCGTATGCATTGTCATCACTGCAGCAAGAAAACAGGAAAAGGAGTAGACATATTTTTGTAAAACAACAAAAGAAAGTTTATTTTCTAAAAAAAAAAAAGAAAATCAAACAAACAAGAAAAAAAATCCAAACAAATCAAAACAATCCAAACCCCCCCAAAAACCCAAACCTACAGAAATGAAACTACTTTGTCAATTCAAACCCAAAAATATTCTTAAGGCATTTTAATTTGCTAGCACAAACCACATTACCAGACAAAGAATTCACAGAATCATTAGGGTTGAAAGGGACCACTGGAGATCATCTAGTCCATCCCCTGGCCAAGTCAGGATTACCAAAATCAAGTGACAGAGGAATGCATCCAGGCAGGTTTTGAATGTCTCCAGAGAAGGAGACTTCATGAGCTCCCTGGGCAGCCTGTGTTCCAGTGCTCTGCCGCCTTCAGTGTCAAGTTCTTCCTCAAATTTAATTCCTAATGAAAAGAAAACAAAGCAATGGGGCACTGATGTTCCAACACAGGTACAGTTTACAGCAGCACAGCAGCAGCTACAGAAGCAGCAGATTCTTCCATTTCCTGACAGCTCCAGGTCAGCACAGGATCACTGAAGCTGATCCCTGGAGAGAGCTGAGCAGCTGCGATTTTGTTAACAGAGAGAAAATTACCGGCCAGCACTCACCCTTGAGCAAACCACACTCTACGCAGCTCTGGAAGGTTATTTCACTTACAAAACCCCACTTTCAGACCCAAATAACTTCAGCAATGTTATTTTTCATGAACACCACAGTGACCTCCTCAGACACCAAGACGCATTGATTCTGAGCACATTTCTGTACCCCCAAGCCCCCAAGCGCCAGGGTTTTTCAAAGGCTGGTTTGGAGGCGAGCACATCCCAACAGTTCCAGTCCCGCCAGGACACCCGCAGGCAAATCCCGCTCCCGTTCTGCCCGCGGCCGGGCCGGGGCTGGGCGGGCCCGCGCAGGCGCACTGCGCCGGGGGCGGCCGCGCCGCCGCTTCCCTGACGTCAAAACACTTCGCGACGGCGGCCGCGGTTGCTGCGGAGCGGCTCCCGGTGTCCCTGCTGTCCCGCTGTCCCGTCCGTCCCGGACCCACCCGCGGTGAGAGCCCTGCGCCGGGGCGGCCTCTCCCCCCGCGGGGCCCGGGCACGGCCGAGCCGGCGCCCGCACGTGGCCGCGGTGGCGGCGCGGCCCCAGCCCGGCCCTGCCCGCGGCGGCTCTCGGGGCGCTGTAGGGTGGGCTCGGGGGGGGCGGGCGGAGGGAGGGAAGGAAGGACGGAAAGGGATGTCCGCGGCTTCCCGGGGGGCTGAATGCTGTATTTTCTAATCCCGGTGCTGCTCTCTTCAGCGGGCGTAACGCGGAACTTAAAGGCACTTGTCGGTTCTGCGTGCGGGAGAAACCAGTTCAAGTTTGGCGCGGGGGGGAGCACGGATCAACTCCCCCTGCTTTCTAGTAATTGTGCCTTGGTAACCATTAGTAACCAAGTGATGCAATATCACTCAACTCTCGTGGGCTTCATCTCAGCCTGCTGACCAGCTTTTTTATTGCTTTCCAAGATCTTCCTGTACGTCCATCAAACTTCACTTTTCGAATCATGGAGGGAGAACAGATTATGGAGGGACAGCCACAGGTATTACAAGAAATGGTTTATGTGCATTACATTATATGTATAAAAGGAGCATTTTAGCTTTGCTAACCATGTGTTATTTTACAGGTTCCAGAAAATCCTCATTCCGAATACGGCCTCACTGAAAATGTAGAGGTAACAAAGATTTTGTTGCAGTGGAAGTAACATTTGTGATTAGGGGAAAAATTTGAATCCTAAGTCTAACTTCAGAAAATGTAATATTCTCAGTGGAGCTAAGCAATACCTGTCCCTTGCATAAATGGCTGTAAATATGTTTTCTGTTGTGTTACTTCTGTTGTACTAAACAGTACTGAAGTAAATAATGAGCCTTCTAATGAGTTGGGATTTTTTTGAAGAATCTTATGATTATTATCTGTTCTGTTGCTATGTATGAGAGATATAGATATATATTAGGGCACAAAAAAAGCCATTCACGTTAGTTTTAACCAGTGCTGAGTAGATTGGGACAATCACTTCTTAACTCTATGGCATTTATTTGCTCTTCCCTGTTAAAGAACAGCCTTCATTCTCCCTTTATTATAAGTTTCTATGCTGTGCTAAGCTTTTGCAGAAACTATTCCTAAACATCTTCGGAGACTCATCTCCCTGATAACTGCTTGTCTCTATGCCTCAGCTTCCATGATTCCTACAGAACCGTAACACTGGTCCCGTGTCAGTAGGTTCATATACATTGCATTGAATACATTAGGTTTACTGGCAGTGGGAGGGTATCACTTTTCAAACATAGTTTATGGTGTGTGATGATTCAGCACTTTCTGATCAAAAAGTACCTGGAAGCATTTTGCATATGTTTTCTTTAAAGTGTCCATCTATACTTGAGTAGAACACAGTCTCAAATACTTCACTTTAGCAGAGTCCCCTTTGTCAGGCTTCATCTGAATTCCTTGTGCTTTTAGCATTTTGTGTTAGAAGCACATATGCACAGGAACTATGTCACTGAGGTTCTCATTAGGAGTTATTCCCATCTTAGAGGTGTAGAGTTCAAATCATGCAAAAGCAAAAATAAAAACTACTGAGATTGGACGTCTTCTCTCATAGAAAACTTAAACTTTGAAACGTTGTTTCCCCAAAACATAAGAATTTAACAGAAGGTTCCTCTGGATTAGGTTTTTGTGCAAGGAAAAATACGCACTTAAATGTTCTTAAAAGACGTAAAGAAATTATTGCCCTTGAATTCAGAGGTGGGTACTTTGCACACACACTTCAAAGTAGATGTGACTGCTCTTACCAATGTTCATTCACTTTTTTTTTTACTTCAGAGGATAGTAGAAAATGAAAAACTAAATGCCGAGAAAGCATCAAAGCAGAAAGTGGATCTTCAGTCATTACCCACACGTGCCTACTTGGATCAGACAGTTGTACCTATCTTGCTACAGGGACTTGCTGTTCTTGCAAAAGAGAGGTAAGATGCTTCAGTGTTCCTTCTGTTCCTAGGAAAATGTAGGTCTCCAACTTGGGCAGTGCAGCACCTTTCAGGCCTCGCACACCACACATGGTTTTGCTCTGTGTAAGATCATCGTTACAACAGGTTTATGAACCTGTGAATTACTGTGACTGACCATGCAGGATGCATTCCTCACTTAGGTGTGTATGGCATGATAAGAGGTATTTATTGAATTCGTGATCTTCCAATGAGGTACACTACTGCAAAGGTTTTAGAGGGAAAAATGGGAGGGGTTTTGTTACTAATTTTATCACAAAATTCACCTTAGAGAAGCCAGGCAAGAGGATATTCTAGTTCTGAGGATTTTTGTAGTGTGGAATTTTAAAGAGTTCTGCTTGTCATTTAAAAGAAAGACAAATCAGGCATGACATGCATCTTTGTCAGAGATTAAAATACTTTCTAAAGGGTGAGGCTGAGCCTGCATTGTCAACACAGTAAGAAACAGATTGATGGTTTATCCTCTGAGTAAAGATTATGCTGTTGAGGTGCCTCAGCTCTCTTCACCAGTCAGTGTAAAAAGGTATCCTTCAATAACAGCAAACAGGTGTTCATCTTAACCAAACTCATTTCTAGCCTTCTGGTGTATCCTCACTTGTGGCAAATCGTACTGCATGTAATCATCTCTTAAATTGAAATACTACAATCAAAGGCTGGTATAGATGACCTTAATTGCATAATGGCACTTACAGTCAGAAAAACTATCAACAGTGTATGAGCTTCAAAAGGAGTTGGGAATTTAAACTGCAGTATACAAACAGCTAATGAGGCAAAATTAGGCACCTAGGAAGGTCCACCCCATGTGCACACCTGAGGGATGTGCACGTCTTCAGCTGACATCTGTGGGAGTTCTGCTGCAGACTCCATTTAAAACACAGCCCAAGGTTAATACCCCACTCTTACACTCTGGATACTTGTGTGACAGGCAAACTTTTTTTCCTCTTTCCCCTTTCCTGTCCTGTCCTTCTTTATGGGGACTCATCACAGGAGTGAAAATGGATTATTGATGGGAGGGATTGAGGAACATACAGGTAAAAATCTGAACAGTATGAACGTGCCAGGTCAAATTTTCTGTTCAGCTGAGCATAATAAACCCTCAGGAGTGAAAAAGCTGAACTATCAGCTCTGCTGTGTAATCTACTGCTTAAAATTGAACAGGAAAGTAACTAGTGGATGCTTAGTTCTTTTTCAAAGGAATATAGAAATGTTCAGGGAACAGTACATCTGATGATCATGCCTGGAATTCAGTAGAAAATACCATCCAGGACAGTGAGCATATGGATAAATGACATATTTGGGAGGAGGTCAACACAGTTTTTGTCAAGTCTTTAAAGTGTGTTAGAGTTTATTGAAGGGAGTCAGAATACATAAAGAGAAATGCAGATGATGCAGTCTGTCTGTTTAAATTTCCAAAAAGTTTTTCGCATAGTTATTCACTAACAGCTTTTAAAGAGAGTTAGTTGCTGTTGGGAATAAAGGAAAAGCCTTTATATGGATGAGGAACTGATGGGAAGACAGGAGATAGAGGGTAGAAGTATATGTTGAATTTTCATGGTGAAATGAGCTCAGCACCAGAATCATGGAAAAGATCACTTATAACAATTCAGAAGAAGTGGCTGACAAAAGTTGTTAATGAGACTGAGTTTTACAGAATAGATTAGGGAGTTTTGTGTTTCAGTTTCTGTTTGTTTTTTAAGTTGATCAGTCGTAAATAATTGCACAGGGACTTCATAAAACTGTGAAGACTGCCATGAAAAATTTGAACTGACAGAAAGTGACATTGAATCCAAATAAACATAAAATTGTGGACCTAGTGAAAACCACTAGTGACAAAACATTAGACTCTGAACTGAAAATTACCCTTGTGGAAAACTGTCTTTAAACTGTTACATGTATATGTCAATGCACTGCTTTAATCAAAAATAAATTCTGAATGGTAAGACTTACAAATTGAAGGGGTAAAACTAACTTGACATTAAAGGGGTAAAAACCAAGTGTAATGTCATTTAAATTTGTGATCTTCTTGTGTTCTTAATATTATGTGTAATGCCAATTCCCCTGTATTCTGGTAGAACGTGAAAAAGTGAGAGTGACAAGGTGGTCAGAAGTATGGAATGCTATCTGTATGCAGAGTGACTGGATAGACGGTATCTAGAAAAAAGGCTTCTGTGGAAGAATGTATTAGGAACCTGTTAAATCACAACAGCACAGAGAGGACGGATTGGGATGGACTGTTTCTTATCTCTTCTGATACAGTAATCAAATTAAGCGAAGCAGGTAGCAAATTTATAACAAACAAAAGGGGCTGATCCTTCACAGGTCACATAATTAAGCATATTTTTGCTTTCAGTTGAGGACATTAACATTTTATTTCTGCTCAAGAGGCCACTGGTCAAAGCTGTAGAGGAATCCACCCAGCACTATTAAGGGTGCTAGTTCAGAAATTGATACATGCTTGGAAGCCAAAAGGATGGTCCAGAGGAGTATCAGTGCATTTTTTTTTTTGTTTTATGCTTTTTATTGGCATATTTGCTCACTGCCAGATCGTTGGTTTGACCTAGTGTGGAATAAGTATGTCATTTATTCCATGGACAGAATCCAGATTAGCAGGATTCACGTGGTGTAGCTGGAGGTTTTTTTTAAAAACTACAGACTAAGGCCAGTGATCAAAAGTGTTTATTATTGACTACTGGCAAGTTGTAGCCCTTCTCAAACTTGAAGATTTGTTGTGTTCATTTCAGTTGCCAGAAACCATGAAAACAAGTCTTAATACACAAAGCTACACAAAAACCACTTGAAAAAAATGAAGCAAAAAAGCAGAAATATAGTTTTACTTTATATAGCATGAGTTGAAGAAATAGGCAAATGCATGTCATATCCAATGATGTATTTATGCTTACAGACTATGCCCTCCTTTTAGGTATGTAGCTGTTCTAGCAATTTAGTAACATTGAACCAACAGTGACTAAGACCCCTTTTTAAAAACTTTCTCATCAGACATAAACTGGAAACTTACACAGCCACTCTAGGTAGTTGGTCATCCCTAAATCAATGCTTAAAAGTGTTTGGGAGGAATTATGTTACTTTTAAGGGAAGGTGATTGGTTCTTCAGCGACCTGATTTCACATAACAAAAAATAATTGCTTTTGATTTACTTTTTTTCTTTGCAGACCACCAAATCCCATTGAATTTCTAGCAGCATATCTTTTAAAAAACAAGTCACAATTTGAGGACCGAAATTAACTCCATAAAAATGAGGACAGTTTGGCTGCTAGACTGAAATGCTCATTTGTCGCAATTTGTTTTCTGCTGTAAAAATCCTTTGGCCATGTTGTTGTCTTTCTTAACTGCACAGTTTGCTTTATCTTTTGAGTTTATTTAATAAAGAACACTTTACATTTAGTTGTTCTCTTGTTTTAAACTAGCTATTAAGAGACTTTCAAAATAAACTACTGAAACTGCACTACTGGATGAAAGTCTGAATAATTCAATGGGGCTGCATCTTCTGAATGCATGATATAAAGGGCAACAATTTATTATGGGAATCACATGGCTGATAATTTATATAATTTAATTCAGTTTTATATAGTACCCTCCAGTGCAACGTGCCTAAATAGAAAACAAACAAATGCAGAACAATGAGAATTTATTTATTGAGAGGAGAGAAATTGTTTCAGAACACCTGGAAATGGGTTAAAACAAACAATGAGATCCAGCAGCTGAACAGATCACCTACAGACAGTGTCCAGTGTTTCAGATGAGTACATTAATGAGGTGTGGTGTTCAGCATTTGTCATTGATTGCCTCCTATGACTGGTGTACTGGATTCAGCTGAAATACAGAATAAATTTGGAAGTGACTTACAAGGGTTCTGTAATTCGGTTCTCTGTACTGCTGCCCTTAGTTGGAGTGTTCTTTGTCAGAGATTGAATCACCAAATTGGAGTGGACTCATAAGGAGGATGATCAAGTCCAACTCCCTGCTTCTCACAGGACTACCTGAATCTAAGCCATATGACCAACAGCAGCATCCAAATGCTCCTTCCTGGAATTCTCACAGGCTTGGTACCATGACCACTTCCCTGGGAAGCCTTTTCAGTGACCAGCCACCCTTTCGGTGAAAAGTCTTTTTCTGGTGTCCAAGATAATCCTAATCTCCACAGTAAAATACCAAGTATTCAGATTCTTTTTCTCCCATAGGGTTTACTAGCATGTCTTTTGTTTTGTTTTTCCCACGCTTAACATCTTTTTTTGAACCCTTGTTTATTTCTCCTGTAATCTCAGTAGAGGTAAAGGCCACAAACCCAGGTACAATATAAGAAGTTGCAACAGAAGAGAGGAACAGAAGAAAAAGAATTAAAATAGAAAACATTGTGTTGTGACATGAGAGTGTAAAAGCTATTGGGGAGTCACTATGTATTGGCAGTGGGTGCAGAGACTAGACATAGCCCTCAAAATTCCCATTTTTGTTTTCTGATACTTACAACAAGGAGCATAATCAATGTTCACCTGATACTTGAATCCAGATTGTGCATGGTCCCATTTCTCATGGACTGGGAGAACAACCATAATTTGTGTGACAGTCATAGAAAAGGTAAACTTGGCCTCCAAGAGTTGCTAAATTAATAAAAATCCTAAATTCCTATTTAAAAAATTCCACTTTAACACTGCCATCTTACCATTTCCATCTCCATTCTGTGTTTCTTAGCTAATTGCTTTAGCATAGCAAGCAGTTAAAAGCTTTAAATTAAATTCTCTGCTGAAAGGATTGGGGTTTTTTCTGTGTGATATGAAAAGGCTGCATTTTTTTTGTAATTATGCATGAATTCACAAAGAGACTTGGATCTCTCATTTGACTTGTTCTTTAATAACTTAAAGATACACACTGTATTTGCTGTATATTAAATGTCCCACTGCACAAATAGTATTTTCCCTTAGCTTGCTGACATTTAGTTGACTTTCCTAGGGTAATCTGAAGATTTTTCTAACACAAATAGCTTAGATACATGGGTGTAAGAATGGTCAGAAGACAGATCCTTCAGAGGAGCAGAAAAACTACCTTTCCAGTTGTCTAGAAACTTGGAGGGACTGAGGTCTTGCTGTTACTCTTACTAGGAAGGTTCTCACTATTTTACATATGTCTTAGTATCTTAAAGCAGAAACACTGAATTAGTATAGTCTAAGAGCAGTAATAGTGGGGAACAAAAACTGAAAGAAGCCTGCAAACCCAAAATCAAGCCTAAAAGCTGTCTTTTGGAAAATGTGTCAAAATTTGGAAGGAGATTACTGATTCTGTTGCATTGTGGTGAGCACAGTCTCCATCAAACACTGACGCTAAAAAGATACTGAAAGGATTTTAACAACAATGTTTTGACTTTCTGGAATGAGTAATAACATATAAGTGAAGACAAGGAAACACCAAAAAGGCTCAGTACTGCTATTTTTATTACTAAAATAGCATTCCATCATTTCATAAGTAACAACTTTGCAAGACTCTAAGAACTGTTCAGTGCAAGGGGAATCTATGCTGCTCCCCAGCTTTTATGTTGAGAATTTGTGCAAGACCAAACATAAAGAAGCAGTTTCACTTTTAATCCTTCCCAGACAGAGCAATTTTCTTAGATTGTTGTACCTGAATTCAGAATACAATCAGATTTCTTACCTCACACTAACACCTGTCAAGCAGCTGCACAAAACTTGAAATCCTTTGTCTTTCTGCACAGCTCTTGCATCAACCTGGAATCTCAAAGCATCAGTCCCAGTGCTAAGGGGAGCTGTCCCTGCCAGCAGTGTGCCATCTACTCAGCTGCTGGTTCCACCAGTACATGGTGTCATCTGCTGTTATTTTCCCATCTAGGCTAGAGATTTAATTCAAGAGAATGAAAAAGCCATGTTCACTCAGTGATGCTGTTGGAAGATTTACTACAGCAGCTTTTCTGGGCAGCCTCTTCTGAGAAATAAATTGAAATATGACTAGCAGCAGTGAACTCACCAGCTCTAAGAATTAAATCTTAGTGATTCCTGCAAAGGTATGACAAGTCAACAAGGCAAGCATAACCATTTTCCTTTACTTTTTAAATTGGCTTCACCAATTGAGATCTTCTGCATAAAAGACACTCTGTAACAGGAATAAGAAGCAGGTTAATACCTCTATTATCTAGTTCTCAGTTACAAAAGTAATGATAAAAGTCTAAATTTTCAAATCATGTATTTGTTTTAAACTCTTTTCACTATAAAACAATGAAAATTCTGTGAAGCAACTTGACAGATGCTTGCTATGCCAATTTAATCTAGAAACAAAGTTGTACTGTTTTTCCACAGGAAATAATAGTTCTGAAAGCTTCAAGATAAATTTTATTTAATTTTTAAGTACACATACACTTAGAATAAAAACTTGAAGAAATACTTGAAAATGGCAGCTTTAGATGTATGACATGCCACTGCTAAGTAGCTGAAAGCCATTATCTCTTTTTTTTTTATAATTTTTTTAGTGTTCACTATCGCAGGTAACTGAGTCAGTATATGCTCCGAATGGCAGTAAAATTGAGTAGAAAATAAAATGGAATACCTAGTTTACTTGACAACATGCCTTTCAAGATGACTATTTTAGACCTCCAATATCCAGAAGTTACTGTTCAGTAACTGTGAAAGAATTATATATGAGTCATATGCAGTATTTTGAAGTGTGCTTTTTTAACTGCTTCCACTGAGAATATTAGCTTTTACCTGGAAGGAAGCAATGACAGAAGAAAGGATTTCCCACTAAAAGCAATTCTGATCAAAGGATTCTACATCCTTCTATTCTGAAGCCTGTTACCACCTAAAATTACAGTTTGACTTGCCAAATCCATTTTTTTTTGCTCCTCTGATTTATCAAGGACTTTCTCCAAGATCAGTACATGTCTTTGAGCAATTCATTTTATTTTCTGATGCGCTGTCACCATTGTAAAAGCAGTCTGATCAGAAGAACTTCTCTCCCCAACAGACTTCCTAGAAATAAAACAGCTGCTTTCAAACAAATGAAAAATCTGAAAAATTCTGAAAGATACAAGCAGTTGAAACACGTAGGTTGGAAAGGAAACATGAGAAGAATTCGTATGCCTACCACGCTTCATAGAGTGGGGGTTTTGATATATTCTTATAATTGTACTAATTACATAACAAATTATTCTTAGCCAAGCCTTAGCTTGTGTTCCCTATTCCATTTCATAGTCAGGATTCATTTTAAGAATGACTACATAGCCTAGATCACAGAAGTACAGAATGCCAGCTGTTACAGAAAGAGGCATTTTACCGTGATGAAAAGTCTATCAGCACAGTTTCTGCCGATGTTCCCATTCAAATACAATTTTAAGTAAGGACTTCAAATGTAAATATGCCATGAATAATTATAGGGCAGTTTACATCAGTGCTAGTGCTACACTGACTAGGAATGTGTCATATTCCTATTCCAAAAGAGAGCTTTTAGCTGTCTTCTCAAAGTTTGCTTTGCAATTGTGTGCAACAGACCTGTTTTCCAAGAGGAGCCTAAATTGATAAAAGACTGCTGTGTGGTTGAGAAGTATTTACAAGATGGATAATTACCCACTGATATTACCTCAGATGCTCTTATGTTACACAGGAACTGGAGATATTTCCCTTGTAAGGACTGTGAAGCTGGGGGTGAGGCGGGGGTGTCTGCTTTTAACAGTAGAAGGAAGGACTGGTAAGAACAGCAGGTTCCTCACATGCAGAACAAGTTTGTAAATAGAAAAACCTAAAGTAACAGTGAACAGCTTCCTGAGAAGGGAGGGAACAGGAAGCAGGCATTGTGAACACCACCATAGCAAAGAACCACATGCGAGAGGACAATGAGAGCAAAAACCAAGAAAGCAGCAGACCATGGAAGCTGGGCCAGCTGAAAATGTCCCATCCCAGCTCATCACAGGGTGATACTGAAGGAAAACCCCACGTGCTAAGGACACTTTTGCCATTGCCTTCATTTCTCCAGGTAAGGAACAAATTGCCAACAGACACCCACATGCAGCAGAGGTCTGTGCTTTAAGGGTAGGCAGACTTGGGGGACTGTCCATGCATTATGTCAGCTCTCTCCTGCATATCAGAGAAAAAGACTGGAATAACAGCTCGGAACCATTAAGTGCTCCTGTTACTGTTCTCCATACAAACAGTGCTTGGAAGAATTGTAGACGAAGCAGGAGCATCTCCCAGCCTAACCCATGCTTCACAGCATTCCACTGAAAGTTCAGCCTAGTTTCTCAGCTTGTTGCTGGAATATTTCCATACTCCATGTCCTGAGCACCGGGAAGCCCAGCACCACCATCAATGGGATCCCACCCTGTGGGAAGGGATCCACAAGGATCACCAAGTCCAACTCCTGGCCCTGCACAGGACACCCTAAGACTCACACCAAGTCCCTGAGAGCATTTTCCAAACACTTCTTGAAGAGCTGACTGCTTTTCTGTTTCTGCCTCTTCATTGACAAGTGGTACCGAGGGAGCACATCACCAGCCCTTACACAAACAGTTCATGGTCAGGAGAGGATAGTTAAAAGTTTAACAACAGGAACCCACAAATCACTAAACAGTGCTCAGCGGTGTTATGTCCACTTGTGATGGAGTACAAATTAAAATCCTACTGTAACCCTTAGCACTGGAAATGGCAGTAATTCCTTTTGTAGTTATAGCTGACAAGCTTTGCTAGGAGCAAGCAAAAACTGAGTGGGAATTTCTCCAGCTTCCATGGGCTCTGGGTTGACAGTGCTAATTGATAACAGAGAAGGGCAGAGATTCACCTGGCTGCCACAGTGTTTGTGGCACACACCACAATTTAAGGATTAGCAAAAAGAAAGCCTGTGCTTTCTGTGACCTGGGAACACTGAGCTGTAGTGTTCCTCTGCATCTACATGGATGTTCGTGTTACACCCAGTAAAAACTTCATCCTAATCTGCACCTAGCCTAGGAGAGAGAAATCTACATTCAAGGAAAGAAAGGTTAATGAGGAAAGCAAGGGAGAAGGAAGCTTAAAAAAGAAGCACAATGAGAAAATAAATACAGCCTGTGATATAGCAACAACAAGAACAAATATATTTAAGAAATTTTAAAAGGCAAGCTGGAAAAAAACACTACTAAAGAAAGGTAATACACCCAGAAGAAAATACTTAAAAAATGTTTTTACTTACTAAACCATCTGGATTACTACTCAGAAGTTCTTATATTTTAATTTAATTGAAAGGGAAATGCTTAGAGAAGATGAAAGCTGTTCCTCTAAATGATAGAAAATAATACCAGATAATTTAAAATTATTTTTATAATAAAATGTTCCTCCTACCAGCCTCCTCTAACTGTTGGTGATGGATTGGGTGACAATGGTGTATCAGTAACTTGCATTTACCCTGGTGTGACCCATTTTTGAAGTATATAATCACAACATTTCTTTTTCTCAATGCAGTGAAATTTATGCTCTGCTGCATTTAGTTAACTTCATTGAAGGATTAGTTTACTGAAGGATCACTTCAGGAACTGCTCTTACTACTGAAGTTTATGTACACGATTTGAGAGGTATAAATGGGTATCACAACTACCAATATAGTTTTATGTTCAAGCAGTCAGGTAGGGTAGTTCTTCCAGTCTAGGCAGCAGTTATAATTTACATTAACCTTTCTGAAGACACTGTAAAGTAACAATAGAACACTGTAAGAATATATAGAGCAGTGAAGGCTTCATAAAACATTAGACATTTGCTGGGATAATTTGGCCCCGTTTCCTCATGACCACTTATGAGAAACATTATAAATTCGAGACCCCAGTCCTTACTGCCCCTCAGCTGCACTGGCAGGCCAGTGTCATCACTGATAAAAAGAAGACCAGCCATGCCTGCAGCATGAGCCTTTCTGATCTCAAAGACATACTGCGAATAATGCCTTTGTCCCCGCACTTCCTTTGTTTTACTATAAAAAAATCAAACCCAAAGCCAAGCAAACAGACGCAAAGCAACCCCCCAAACCTCTGTATTTTGCAGGCATTTATAACTGCCTGGAGGACTTCTCGAAGAATTGGATGACAAAGGGAGAGGAGGAGAATGCGTTTCCTGACCTGGCCCACACGTGCTCCACCTCACAAAGCCCCAGTCTGCCTTTAAGGCCTTAATGGCTGCAGCCCCTCATCCCCCCCGTTGTGGTTTCCTCTCTGCCGGGTGCATCTCTCACGTCAGCGGCTGGAATTGCCTTTTCCCTTCCCCCTTTCGTACCGGCCATGCTCCCCTTTCCGGTTCTGCCTCGTTAGCTATTTTGAGCCACGCTTGATATCTCCATAGCAGCAGCCCATTCACCCAGATAATAAAAAAAAAATAAAAATAAAAGGGGGTGGGGAGGTATTAAAGTGAGAAGAATCGGAGACTTCCACACAGCTGTACTCCCACGGCCACGGTGCCGCGGGCGTCAGGGCACGGGCGGGGAGGCGTAGGGAAGGATCCTGGTTCGGAAACGCGGAGCCCCAGCGCAGCAAAATCCCTGCTCCCAGAGACGCCTTTGGGAAAAGGTGCTCCGTCCCTCGAGCCCTCAGCACCCCGGCCGTCCCCAGGGCCCGCGGCGGGCGGGGAGAGCGGCGGAGGCCACGGATACCGGGGCGCTCCCCGGGGGTGTCCGGGCCCCCCCGCGCCGCTCCCCTCGCCTGACCCGCGCCCGGAATCTGCCCCGCCACCACGGAGACACGGCCCGGCCAATCAGCGCGCACGGCACCCATCGCCACGGCAACGCGCCGGCCAATCCGCGCCGGGCTCTGCCGCCCGGCCCCGCCCCCTGCCCACTCCCCCGCGGGGCGGTGCCGCGCTTGTCAAAGAGATGGGCGGGGCCGAGGGAGGGCGAGCGGCCAATCACGGCGAGGCTTTTGCTTTGGTGCCCAATGGGGGCGCGGCGCCCGCGCGGCCCTTAGTCCACGGGAGCCGAGCGGGGCCAAACCCAGCTGCGGCCGCGGCCTCCTTCTCTCCGCGCCCCCCCACCCGCCGGCGCGGAGTTGGCGGCGGCGGCCTCGGGCTCTGTCCCCGCGTCCCCCCTCCGCGACCCCGCCCGGCCCCGCGCCCCCGGCCCGCGCCGCCCCGGCAGCGCCGCCTCCGCCCGCGGGGCCCGGGCCGTGCCGGGGGAGGAGGGGGAGCAGCGCCGCCGCCGCCGCCGCCGCGGGCGGACCCGTCCCCCAGCGCCCCCCCCGAACACCATAGGCGGCTCCGGCTCCAAGATGTCCAACCGGGTGCTCTGCCGGGAGGCCAGCCACGCCGGCAGCTGGTACACGGCCTCAGGTACCGCCGCCGGGAGCGGGGAGCGGGCGACGGGGCTGAATCAGCACTTTGGGGCCGCCGGGGCCGGTACCGGGTGCGGGGAGGGGCCGCCGGCTCCGCCCCCGCCGGCACATGGCGGGTGGGGGGGGCTGGGGATGCCGGGCCCGGCCGCCGGCGGGGAGCGGGCAGAGCCGGGCAGGGAGCGCCGCGGAATCCCCGAACGCACCTGCGGCCGCCGCTGTCCCTCTCCTCCGGCCCGGGTGCCTGCGGCGGGGCAGCGGCGCCTCTCGGCGGAAACTGGCGTTCGATCGTCGGCGGCGATGGATCGGGCCCCCGGCTGCGCCTCGTGTGCCTGCCCTGCTCGGCAGACGCGCCTCGCCGCAGCTCCGGGTGGCACGGCAGCGGGGCTGCAGCCAGCCCGGGGCTGTGCTTCGTACCGAGTGTGCCTCCCCCTCGGAGCACACGGACGGATTTCAGTGTTTTCAACTGCTCCTGGGGCATTTTTGTTTTGTTTTGTTAATTCCATGGGAAAATACCGCCTGTCTGGGATTAGAATGCAGGGGGAAAGGTGTGAAAATAGGGAGGTTTATTTTACTTCTCGTCGAGGTGTGAAAATAGGGAGACTTATTTCTCTTTTTGTAGTCCAAGAAAACCTTCTATTTTTCCTTCCCGAGCGCTTCCTTTAGTAGGAGTGAAAAGTTACTAAGCAATAGTGCAGAGCGGCTCTGTCCATTTAAACATGTGGTACTTGCAGAAGAAGAATAAAAGAAAAACGTGGTGCATTGGAGGGAGAGCTACCGCTCTCCTCGCCCACGCCAAAAAAAAGGGCAGGAACCTGTAATAGTGGCTTGATAGCACATATGTTTGGAGATAAGTTTTGTTCGATTTTGGGGCAGAACCGCTTTTGTGAAAAGGATGCACGTTTGTATTTTCAGAGCTGTTAATAAGATTTGTAAGGGATGTTCTTTTACTGGCCTCAGGAGTAAAGATGATTACAAAACTGCAGGTGAACGAGCTTAGATGAACAAGAGGCTGTCGTAATGAGCAGTTCAGAGGGATTGAGGGGTACAATTGAAAATAAACCAAACCAAACAATAAAGTGTTGCATTCAGGATCCTAAATTAACATCTAAGAAGAATTAGATGTGGAAAGTCATACACTTCTCTTGGCTACAATAGATGTAGTTTCCCCCTCCTCCATAAATTGATGAACGAGGTATGAGGCAAAAAATGAAAGGGAAGAAAAGAAATACAGGAAGAGGCGGAGTGTTTGATAAGTAGCTGGGCTTCAAATGGTGGGTAGGCAGTTTCCAGACAACAATAGAGGATGATTGTTTTGCTTCTGAGCTTAATATTCTAAACATAATTCTTGTGTCCGTTTCAAAACTGGCCTCAAATCTTCATCCAGCTTGCAATGACACTTATTTCCAATGATCTGGAAAGATAGGTAGTACTCAATTCACAGAAAATATGAGAAATCTTGTCAAAGGTGTAGATTTAAACATATGCAGACATCAAAACATCGTAGGTTTGTGGTAATCACCTTGGTCCTGCTATTTATGTTTTCATCTATGAATAAGGCAGAAAACTGATCTGCGTTATGGAGTGGCTACATGACCTTACAAATTTTGTAGTTTGTTTGGTATTGGACTTCATATCAAATTATTACTAGGTACTTGTAAATAAGAACCTTAATTTTTTAAAAATAATTTAAGAGGCATGGATACTGTGTTTGACTGTTTTCTTTTCTATAAAATTTCAGTGCATAATTTAGTTAGACTACACCCAGATAAGTGAGCGTGACTAGTTTGGCCAGTACTGGTTGTTTGTAGTAGGGCATCCAAAAGCTTGTTACTCCCGTTGCTTTTGGGCAGCCCTCTGGCAATTGCTTATTGAGGAGATGTAGGATGGTTTCCCAGACACAGTGTATGAAAAAAAAACCCGAACCCCAAACTGAATCATGTTGTAATAATGAATTATGACAGCTGTGCTTGTGACAAGTTAAATTGTTACAGTGTGTATGGTGGGGGTAAGTGGTTGATGTTGCATAAGCTGGGGATTTTGGAAATATGCTTTTCCTTAAATGAGTGAAGAGTATTATGTGTCTTGATATAGAACTCTATTCTACTGTTCACACTGCGTATGTGAGAGCAGGAGTTGTGCCTCTTCAGGAAGACAAGGACTACCTATTATTTGTTGCTTGAAAGTTAATTCTTGTGTGCCATTTAGGAACATCCATCAAAACTCGAGAGAAAACAAATGGGAACCAAGAAGCTATGTGTTCATCTAGATTTAACTGAAAATCTCCTGTATTTCAGGACAGACTCACATATCAGCTGATGCATCAGACTTGTAACATAGGTTCTTCAATTGTACTACTTGAAGAAAGTGGATTTTACCATGTGTTTTCAGCCTGCATAGCCTCAAGGCTGGAGCTGAGGCAGGGATTAGTTTGAATTGTGATAGTTCTTCAGTGAGTTCCCATGGTTCTCTGGGGATTCTTTTCAAGTCCTCCTACCTCCTCCATTCTTCTTGCTGCTGTCTCGACCCAGAAGCGATTTGCTGTGTTATATATATATAAGCGTTTCAGCTTCCCCTTTCCTCCAAAGTGCTCTCCTGCTACAGAGCTGAGGTTGAGTACACAGGGTGAGTGGACGCCCTGGCTACACTCCTCCTGCTCTGTAGTTAAGATGACCCATCTGAAAGGATAATGAGAAATGTGATTTTTGACAGATATGTTCAAAATCATTTCATCTGATAGCATTTTTAAAGGGGTTGAGTGAGGATAAGTTTAAGTGGCAGTTTCTCCTGAGGTGCCTGGTGCCTGAGGCTAAAACATCAACACCACATGCATGGCATCCTGGACTTGGGAAGTAGTTTACTGTAAAAGTGAAGCACCTATTGGTATTTTTTAGAAGAGTAAAGTCTCTAAAATCTGCCTGTAGATGTCAGTTCTGGGAAAGAAGGGCCAAAGACAGCTGAGGGGAAAGAAGACAAAGGGTGGATCCAGAGTGCAGTCCAGCTTTTGTGGTCAGAGGATATTCTTAAACTGGGTTAGCTGTCTCATCTGCACTCCAGGAGTGGAAGCAGTATCAGAGGTGAAGCCACAACCAAGAGCGAGCTACTACCTTTCATGGATGGTCAATGCAACATGTGTAAGAGGGTTTGGAAGAAATACTGCTTCATGTCTTTAGAGGCTGCTCACTTCCGTGGGACAGCAATTGCATCAGCTGAAAATAGACCATTGGTCCATGATTTTCTTCATCCATGGCATATGCACTGCTTAGGTTCTGCCTTGGAAAATATAAACACGCACTACATTCTAGTATGAATATGCCACCTACTTGTACGATGCTAATGAATGCTGTAGAGCAGGTGGGACTGGCTGTACAATTATGCACATCCAGGCATGTTCACATGTTAGAATGTTTCATCTAAGTAAACAGCTTTGTTGTAGAGGGAAAGCTTGGTCCCAGGGAGAAAGCTCACTGCTTCCTGCTCAGTAAAGCTATGAAGGGGGCAAGAAGTGGAAGATGAACTTCACCCTGATGTTAGCATTTAACTTCCTGTTGTGTACTGTTGTAACAGCAACAAAAAAAATCTAAATATTAAGTTCTTTAAGAAGTTTTGGCAGGTGAGTTTAGTATGAAAATTTTAACTGAAATAATTGTAATCTCTTTCCCCCTAGAATTCTTAGTGTGGGGAAGTTAATGTTCATTCCACATCAATTAATGCAGCATCTTAATGAACTTGAGATGTATACCTCTGGAGCATTTGGTTGGCAGCAAACAGAACAGTGAAGTCTGGTCAGTTGTTCCTCCTCCTACTTAGCAGCACCACCAAGTATGGGAAGCTTTCTAAACAACCTCATTCTTTTCTTGCAGATGTTGAGCTACAAGTCTGCTTTTAAAAAAGTTAGTGGTATATGACATACCATTGCTTTTGTGGACTGGCAGACTGGTGCATGCTTTAGATAAAAGCATACAACGTAAATAAAAATTTCATCCTGTTGCACTGCTGTCATGTAGATTGTTATAAAAAAAAATGAAAATATCACTGTTGTGTGGTGAAAAATAGTACAGTCACATTTCTTTTTGGAAGAAAGTCCCAGTCCTGCTGTGTTAATTCAACCACCTAGTATCCAAACCTCATGAGAAATTGATTTTTAACCAGCAGGAGGAAGAGGAAGATTAAGGACAACTTGAAACAAAAATGGCATAATTTTCAGTGTCTTTGAATGCAGGCAGACACATTCCTAGATACAAAAGGAGCAGATGAAATATAATGGAAATGACATGCCATCCTGAGCGTGGACTGTATGCAGGATAGGAGTGCTTATTCTTCGAATTGAGTAGATTCAGTAAGTGCTGGGCAGTTACTGCTGTGGGAAATCAATCTGTATGCTCCTGAAATGGAAGTAAACATTAGCTATGTGCATCTTTTTTTTCCTCTGTAGCATGCCGTGACAAGTGGGATGTCACACATTAGGGTGCTGAACATGGCTTATTGGCTGGCAGCTGGCCTCCCTCGTCTGGCCCCTGCAAGTGCTAACTGAATACTGTACCACTCCTTATTAAAGTGTGTGATAAGAGTTTCTCTTTCAGCTTTTCCCCAGTCAGTGGCATGGTGATACTGGTAAAACATGAAGGTTTTTAGTAGGCTCTTCCAGGTCACAGGAGTAAAATCAAATTGAGTGTGTGTGTGGAGAATAATAATGCTACCTGATGTGAAACTTGCCTTGCAAAACAAGTTTGTTGATGTATTAGTTAGGGCTTATTTCTCTGCTTTCCCTGACCAAGCCATAGTGGCCAGAGGTGTGCTGTTAGCCTGTGCCAACTTGCCTGAACTAGGAGAACCTTAATTTCCATAAGCTTATTAATGCAAATGTGAGTTGGCAGAGTAATTGCTGTGTCGACTTGAAACACCATTGCGCTTATTGTCCTCAAAGCTTTTTTTTATGATGATCCAAGTAAATGGCCAGTAAATATTTGAAGATACTTTAAACTGAATGGTGCACTTGTGTTTTCTGTTGTCCAAGCTTGTCAGCAGAAGAACCCCAAAGGAGGTAGGCACTGGCATCTTGTTGTTAGCATTTGTAAGGATTAAGCTTCTAACTTTTTTGTACAAGGAACGCAGAACTGTTGAATAAACTGGCTGCTGTACAGCCAGCGATGTTTCGACTTTGTCCTTTGGGTGGAAGTCTGCATGATGGTGTGTAGATCAGCTGGGAAGTATAATGCTTTGAAAAACTTCAGCAGATCAGAAAATAAATGAAGAGGCAATTGTGTGCCATGAATGATCAGTTTAGAAGTTGCATTTCCTTCAAAGTTGGCCACTATTTTGCACATTTGTAGCCTCTCCTATTCCTCTGTAATCCCCAGTAAGATTGGCATTAGTGCTTTTTTACTGCCTTCATACTAAGTACTGTTTTTTCTGATGTCCAAACCCACCAACTCTGTTAGTATCTCTGTGAGGTGGGCAGCTTCAAGGTGCAATAGCAGTGTGATTCTGAGATAGCGGAACTGTTCTCATTCTTCTGGGGCTTGGGGGCCCTGAAGAGTGATGTGAGCATGCCTGTTTGTTTTAACGAATGGTGCTGTAATCCCAGCATTTGTAGGCTTGTTGGCATGAGCTGGAACTTCTCATCAGCATTAGAGAAAGTGTGTACATCAGTTACAGCTGTTTCTGCTTTGCTGTGATGTTGCTGAATATGTGTAATCCATTCACCAGGCCTGCTGCCCACAGTTTCTGAGGGCAGATGCTCCTGCTGGGTTCACTGACCCTGAGGGGCTTTATCCCACCTTAACTTAGGGCAGGAACTCTTCTCTGTAGTGTGTTGGATATGGGTCTCTGTAGCAGCTGAAGTGGTCAGAAGGGAATCACGTGTGACTCTGTGTGTGGTTTAGGCTAGGAATGGAGAAGAGGGGTTGAGAAAGATGTTCTCTATGTCATAAAAGAGTCTATAAAAGTGGTTTACTGTGGTGTGCCAAGAACCCTGGCATACTCCCCAAAATTGGAATAATTCGTAGCAGCTCGTTCATAAATGTAATGTAAAAGTAATGAATCATCGTGTTGTTTGTAGATGGTCACAGACAAATGGATCCAGCCAGGAAAACATGGAAAAAGCACATGGGGGTCACTGAAATGAGATGTTTAGTGGTGGACTTGGCAGTGTTAGGCTTATGGTTGGACTCTATGATCTTAAAGATCTTTTCCAGCTTGAGTAATTCTATGATCTCTTGTAGTGAACAGAGCTTTCTGCAGCAGCAGGATAATTAATGTACCAATCATGAAATCTTAATGTTGTGACATTAGCTGAAGCATTACAAATACAGCTGTTAACTTAAGTTCTTACCTTGCAATCTGTGAACAACTAATCATAGTGTCTTATGAATTCATCAAGTATTTGCTTTGCAATGTTAAATACCAAATGTAATATCGCTCTCCCTTTGGTCGTTTATCTTTTTTTAGGCTTTTTATGGGGAAACTGGATGTGTCATTACTGACTCTTTTATGAATTAAACATGGAACACAGCATTAATATGCAGACTGTATTATTTAGCATTGTATACTGAAAAAGTGTACTGGAATAATTTGAAATACAATTTCTAGGCTATTATTTCTAGCTGAATCACTTAAATACAGTCAAAATCAACATACTTCAAGAAAAGAATGTAGATTCAACTTTCACTGTACAATTGTAATTGAAAAAAGTTTTATATTTTATGTAGTTCTGGTATCAGTAAAATAGGCCTGCAAGGATCACTTAATGAATACTTTCACAAATTTCATTTACATTTAGTTTGTATTAGAGCCAAAACCATTCTCAGAGGTATGGAACAAAACATCATTTGTTTGGATCTCTGAATGACCTGAGTACTAAGGTTTTTTTATGAAGCTAGGTAGGTACATGTTGGTTGATACTGTTAATGAGCGGTGTTACAGTTTGATTTTTTTTCTTTTTTTAATTCCTGCCAACTTTCAGTGAAGGAAAATCAAGAACTAGCAGAATACTGGAGAACTGGGGCATGCAAGTAAGAATTGCCACCAAAGCAGATTTTGATACCTGTTTTAATGTTTCTTTGTGGCTTCAGTTTTATTTTCCCCTATTCAAGCACTACTTGGAGTTTCAGTTCCATCTTACAATGTGTGTTAATAGGAATTTATGTGGCATTGGTGTAATCTTTATTTGTGTCTTAATTTTTCCCCGGTTCTTGTTTGCATAGATAAATTTGCATTCCTTCTAGTTTGATTTCCCCATTTTATCAGTATTGGAGGAGAATATATGCTAACAGTGAAGAATGTGCCCATTAACATGAGTTGTTGGAAATCATCTCCTATTCCTGACAAATCCTAGCCTTTGCATAGCTAAAACTTGTTCTTTTTTTCAAGGATTTGGCTTTTGTTGCATTGAGAAACAGGTTTGGTTTTTTTTTTTTTTTCAAGTATGATCTGTGTTTTTTGAAAAATCCTTACATTTTAGGCAATTTTAACTGTTAGTCCGCTGTCAGATTTCAGATTTGAGTTTACCTAAAAATTTGATTGTTTCAGATTCACCTTCAAAAATCGTGAAGGAGTTCCCTTAGTTCCAGCTGCTAAACTAATTGTATGCCAGCCCCCAGAGTTTCACTATTACTTTGATTTTTCTAGCATACTGCAAGAGTAAAGACTTACTCACTTCTTGCCACACATCTTGTTAATATTTATTAGAAGCATTTTTAAGGTGTAGACTTTTTCCATCAATGGGAAAAGGTAGTTAAAAGGAGGAAGACTCAAAGAAGGCTGGTGGCTCCTCTAGGTAGGAGACACGCTTGGACAAGTAAAAGCTGTGAAGGCTGGGCACTGCAGTGTCATTCTCATTGTGCTCCAGCATTACTAGCTTTGCTGCAGGTGTTATACAAGTGTAGCCAAGAGAGACTTGAGCAGTTTTCCCTGGTGCTGCTCTAAATTTTGGTTGAGGTTTATGCTATTCCAGTAAAAAAAGCTTTCACTGAGACTGAAGATTCAGAAAAAACATTGAGTCTTCCCCACCAATATAAAAAAGTGTGTTTTGTACGTTGAATGGTGGCTGCAGGAAAAGGAGCAAAATGCCATTACTTTGTGCTGAGACTTGGCACATAAGCACTTCAGCCTCACCAACAAGGTAAGGTTGGCTGTGGAAAGAATGTGCTGGTTTGGCTTAACCCATGAAGTCTAGACCATGACAGCTGTAAATCGGGGTGATGAACTTAGCTGAGTCACTACCGGATGTCATTGTGTTATTATTCCCTGGGTAACAATGGCATGCAAGTAACGTGGAAGGATTCTTTTTTTCTTACTCTAGAGCTTTGTGATGGGATAATGTTGATTGTTAAAATAAGTTACCCATTTAGGCAAGATAATTGAAAAAATACTGCCTGTAGTTGTATCCATAAATTTGCCTAGTTGTATCCATAAATTGTGCTTGCAATTATTTTAAACCTTGACATAACTTCTACCGGTTTTTCAAAGCAAAACAGGATGTGGAATATCCAGGGATAATGTCAGAAATCTTTAGTTACACGCCTATATTTATATTTGACTTCATAAGATCAAAATGCAGATCTTACTGTTTCGTACTTCGGTGAAGCTCATATTCTGCTGCTTAACCTTCTTTTGATCAATGAAAGGTTTGAGCTTACAGTATTAATGCTAAAGTATATTGATTGTTGCAGAAATTGCATCCATAAGGTTTTTTGCCATTATATTTGGGTTAGCCTTAAAAGCCCTGTTGCTCTCATCCTGCCAGCTTTCTCAAGATGAGCTTTCCACCTGAGGCTCAAGGAGCTGGGACCTATTTCATTTCCCACCACAACAGCAAGAGGATACATGGGTGGCTGTGCTATTCACTGTCCATCAGCTAAGGAGATGCATGTTTACTGGATTGTCTTGATGACTCTTTTTCCAGTTAAGCTTCATTTAAATATGAACAAAACTTACAGAGCACTTTACGAAGAAGTTACTCATCTACTGTAATACAATTCCATATGGCAGAGCATAGCTACTGTGATAGAGTGGGTTTGTTTATATTTTGTGTAACCAATTCAAATATTTTGACTTCAGCCTTAAGCATCCTCATGTTTGAGAAATTGGGAGAAAAACTTCTCTGAACATTTCAAGAAAAAGTTGGTGCTCATTTGGTAACAAGAAAATTATAGTTACGGAGTATCCCCCTTAAAGTATTTGTAACATAGAAAGCTGCAGGTTAGGCTATACTTCTGTCAATTCATGTGGGTGCTGTTTGTTTTTTTTTTTTTTTTTCTTTAGCTAAAAGGTCATGGATATGTTGTACTGTCCATTCTCTCTGTTAGTCCTCTGGAGTGAGAAACTTGATTGCATTTTTTTATTAAAATAGTGCAGATAAGTATAAGTTAAAATGAAAGTTTACATTAGGTCAAAATTAATTATTTAAGCAGTCACCTTGTACTTGGCATTAAAGGGGAAAAAAATCTGAAAGCAGATGTGTTACTTGGTCCTTAAGTAAACACTGAGAGAAGTTTCATCCCTTGGATCATACAGATCTATGATTTTACTGCCTCTAGGAAGAAAATGTTACTTTGTTAGAGTGTGTGTCTGTAATAGCAGACCAAGCAAACCTGGGCATCTTACTCTGCTACTACACTGTAGGATTGGAAGTTTTGGTCAGATTTGACCAATCAGGAAATTTTAGGATATTGCCAGATGTTCTGACCTTTGTCTTTAAACTGTTCAGCAGGTTACCTGATTTATCTCACCCAAGGACAAATCGCCTTAACCACCTCCTTAGTGAAAAATCCTTGCTAAAGAAGGGATGGAGGAGGGCTAAGCACAGGGCCTTGCTGGGGAAGAGTTCTCCTTTGCTTAATGAATTCTGTCACTTTTGCAGTTGTGCTACCTATGGAACCTCTTCTTTGAGGAGAAGGGGTCAGGTGGGACAAAGTAATGTTTAAGTCTGGGTAGTCAGTGTTGGGGAAAAAAAAAGTCCTCCTAAAGAGCTTCATTCAGAAGGAATTTTATCTTTCTACATATTTTGGGAGAATTAGGAAGTAAAAAAATTTCTTAGGTGATTTGTTTCTTCACTCAAGCATATAACAAATAAAAGTGGTAATACCGTAAAAGAGTACTGTTTTTGTTAGTTTCCTATCAGCTTAGAAGGAGGATGGAAATAGAGACCTATTTATTTTTACTTAGCTTCCCCAACAGCCTCCATTTTCTAAGACATCGTTGTCCTTATCTCTGTTGCATATCGGCTGCTTGTTATTTCCCCAAGCAACAGAAGCAGCAAAACAAAATGGGTATATGGTGGAATTTTTGTAACAATTCCATCATTTCTCAAAGTCACTGCATTACATGAGTGGCAGCAGCTAATCTGTGTCACTCTTTCACTGTGTTAGAGTTGTAGATAGTAACTAAGGCTTTCAAGGTGTAATTGAAGGCTTCACTTTCTTCATGTTAGAAGGTAGGGCTCTTCACAACTACAGAAGTTGTCCTTTTTCAAGAAACACATGGATTTAAGTTTTGTATAAAAACTGGTGGTTTCAACACCTCTGCCCTTCACACCTGCTTTTTCTAGGGCAAGCTTTTTGACTATCCCTGGTCAGGGATTGATTGGATTCTGCAAATGTTGACATCTCTTCTCTCGTTCTCTGTGGTTCTTGTCAGCCCATTGGAGAGCTGTCAGCCCTCGTCTGTTGGGCTGTTGGGAATGTACCTATGAAATGGCTTCAAATACTTAACTTGGTTTTGACTTATACTGGCAGTTGGTAGTTCAACACCTGCCTGGGGAAGATACAAAGATCTACAACGTGCATGGAAGAATAGCAGCTTGCTGCACCATATTTTACAGATAAGCTCTGCTGGCATGGAGTTCTGGCAAAAACATAGTGTCAGCTGAAAAAAGTGAATCAAGTTTCTTTGTTAATGGTATATTACTTGTAACAATAGCAGCTGAATGGGTTTTACTTGAAAGTTTGTTCAGCGTTCTTTAATAAGAGAATGTTGTACAGTATTTGCCAGACTTGCTTGCTGAAGGATAGCTTAACATCAGAAAGTTTTCTTGTGATGGGAAATAATCAAAATGTAGTTTGTTTTTGGTTTTTTAATGTTGTATTTCTAAAAGGCTTTTTTATCATCTGTCAGGTGACTGATTTAAGAGTATTTGCTACTTGTTGAGGTACAGAACTTAGTTTAAAAAAATTAAATTCTGGATTGGCCGGTTATCAAAGTTAATGTTGACAAAGTGTTCATATACTTGTAGTATATGTTGATAGATCAGAAGTTGTTAAGGTGTTAGGATAAGCATAATGTCTATCACTTTTAGCTTTTTCCTGTGCATTTACAGATTTTCCAGGTTACAATGTATTTTGTGTTATGCTTTTGTACTTACTTAATAAAAGATTTATTACCACAGTCATTGCCTAGCATGCAAAAGACTTTTTGTATTATGCCTTCTTCTCCTGTTGGGCTCTCTTGATAAAGATTATAACTTTTTACTTCTGAAGTCTGTAAATATGTTTATGAGACAAAACAATAATCTGTTAGCGATTCTTTTGAAATCAGCAGCCATTATTTAAAAGGGTCAAGTGGTGTGTTCATTAGTAAGTATGTGTTTGGATGTACAGTAAATGAACTTCCCAGACCAGGAGGTTGAAACTTTCCTACTGTGACCTTCAACATTATTGGGTTGGGGTTTCTTTTTGTTGCATTGGGTATTTTGGGGGGGATGCTTTTTTCTGTTGGTTTATTTTTAGATTTAAACCCAACCTTTAATGTTTAAGATGACTTTTAAATCTGCTGGACTTCAAACATAAATTTGTGAGATATATTAAGTTCTTTTATGGCTTCAGTATTTCCATGTCTCTTCATAGGACCCCAACTGAATGCACAGCTAGAAGGTTGGCTTTCTCAAGTACAGTCCACAAAAAGACCTGCAAGAGCCATTATTGCACCGTAAGTCTGAAATAGAAGTTCAGTATATCTAATACTTGATTGGGTAAATGCTTTTCTTTTTTTTTTCTTTTTTTTTCTTTTTTTTTTTTTTTTTTTTAGTGCTTTTGAAAACTGGTAAAAGCTAGTGCTTAGCTGAAAGAAGCGTTGTGTGGTTTCTAAATAAGTATTTTGGATATAGCATAGAATGGCAGAAATCTGTGCACATTTGGGTGTTTGATTGCTTTTGCAGATGGAGTGCACACATAATATTTGTGATCCAGTAAGATGATAAGAGTTATATTAATGAGAAAACCAACAAAACCCCCCCAATAACAGAAAAAAAAAACCCCAAAACAAAATAAGCAAAACTCCTGCATCCCTCACATGCCCTAAAGTTTACCAAGGCTTAAAAGCAAAAAGTAATTAAAACTATTCAACTATCCAAAATGGTTTACTTATGTTATTGTAGTTTGATTTTGTTTGAGCTGTTTGTCCACAGCTGAAATAGGGATCATCTGAACTATTTAGGGTTCAATTTCCTGAAGATAGCTGAGACATGTAATGACTGAAGTATGTTGGTCATTGCAAGCAATTATGAGTTGGAAGGAAACACTAGAAAAAGAGCCTTAAATATGATGTTTTTCCTGTGCTAACTTAGCATTATCATAATGTTTGAAGTATTGCATAATAGTATTGAGTGTGCAGAAGTTGGTCCCACATCTGCCTTAGTCTTTCTTTCAGGAATGTCAGGAAACAGACCTTTCAGCTGCAGAATATGTAGTCTGGTTCTTTTTCCAGAATTGCTGGAGGTCTTCCTGTGATCTTACCACATTTTTTTTGTTAATTGTGCCCTTTTTTTGTCACCTTTTTTTGTGAAGTGGGATGTGTCTAAATATTTTTGTGGAAGATGGAAGAAGCCTGTAGCAGGGGGAACATTTCAGCAGGCTCTTTTGACATTGTCTAATAACATACCTTGCCCATTTGTGAGGTCTTGGTCTCCTATTTCTCCCCTTACCATGTATGTTAGTATTTTTCTGAGCTCTTCAGAATGAGTGGGTAAGTGATGTAGAAGTAAAATCCCAGAGTCATTTTGAATGTACCTTGCTCCAGGTATCAGTCTGTGAATGAATATAGATGTATGTGAGCATACTTACATATAAATGTGTATAAAATCCTCCAGTGCTATCAATGGGAACTTGTATCTTCAAACATCCTGTGTATCTCAGGGCTTCCAGCATGCATCATTCTCAGTGTCATTGAGGAAAGCTGTGGTGTGGGCATAATGCTGAGTGACCAAGAGCCATTTTCTACCACTTGACCTGGGACTCTGGGAACAAATGTTCTCCGAAATGAATGGTTTCAGCAGTGTAGAGTGAATTTTCACTTGTTATAATGGTCTTGAAGAAAATGGTTCTTCAGATTTGAAGGCAGTATTTGAAACAACTAATCAAAATTATAAATTGTTCTGGAGCACACACAGGAACAGGTTGAGAAAGGACCAGGCCAGAGAGTGATGGGAAATGGTGAAGCATGGAGCTCATTCTCTGCAGTAGAAGCCAGCATGCTGCCTTCTGCTCCTTTCCATGTGCACATTCATTCTGTCACTAAGTTATTCTTCAGTGACAGAGCATTTTATTCTCTATCTGCTGTTATGTTTAGTTCTCTCTTTGCCAAGACTCCTCTACTGTCATTATATTCAGTTACTGGAGTGTGGTTAGAAGAGCTTTTTCTGGTAGTTTGCCGCTCCCTTGTTCCCTGGCTGCACTGTAAGCATTATCATGAGCTTCTCATAACATGCAGTTGTGCAGTCTGCACATGTCTTGTACAGATAAGGGAAGGTCCTTTGATCTGGGGGTTTCTTGACTGTCCTGTGGTCACTGATAGTTTAACTGGCTAGTAAATGGTCACTACCAGTTCTTCACAAGTTTGGTCTTGTGTGATCAATACTGCAGCAGTGCTTTCCTGCTCTTTCAGGGGTTTTGAATCACTCTTACGATTTTCAGCTCACTGGGGACAAAACATAAATCCTGAGAGATTAACATTGAATATCAGCATATTTAAGATGTTAAGCAGTATTTAGCATCTTAATGTTTTGTACACTTTGGTTTGCAGCCATGCAGGATATACCTATTGTGGATCGTGTGCAGCCCATGCTTACAAACAAGTGGATCCCAATATCACGTGAGTGTTACAGCTTTCCTTACAAAGCCTAAGACCCTGAAGTTGCAATTCGCTGATAAGTGAAATGTTCTTGTTACATTCTTACACCTTGAAGTACTCAAACTTTATTTTGTGTTCTTTTAGCCTTCTGTGTGTGGCTTCTGTTTTAACATCATAAATGTTCAAATTGGATGTTAAAAAAGGGGAAAAAAAGGAGTATTGTTAAAATAATTGGTAACTTATTTTTTACAAGGGAGGGATTAAGGATGTTCTTTTTGCAGTTTATTACTGATGTTCCACTGCTTTTATAAGAGCCCAAGCTGATTTTGTAGAGGGGTTTTTGTATTTTGTTTTGGGTTTTTTGTTATTGTTGGGAGGTTTTGTTTGGTTTATTAAGTCTTTTAAAATACTTCACCATGATTCTGCATTGGTTTTTTAGTGCAGGATTATGGGCTGAATACTGCCAGGATTCTCTTCTGCTGTGGAGAAAGTGACCAGTGTGTTTATATAATATGTGAAGTCAGTGCAAGTTAATTGTTCCAATAATTTTAAATAGACTTTTGATTCTATCAAGTTTAAAAAAAAGAAAAGTTAAAAAAACCCCAACATGCTGTTGTAGTCTGTGCCTACCTCTGAAAATACTAATCCAGTTATTTTTTGGTAAAGGAATATAGTTCTTGTTATGTTCTGCTGACTGCAACAATTTTTTTTAAATGACAAAAACTCAAAACATCTCCAGTATTTACTCAAAGTATGTATTTTGCAATGCTAAATAAGAACTGGCTAGGTGTTATCAGTTGTTCATAAGATAACACACTGTAATACTCTTCAAAGACAATGGTTTTAGTTCTTTCTAAACTATTGCAAGTGATGTGAAAATAGCTCATGGTATGACAGATACCTAGTTTCTCTAGAACTTCCAGAACAAACTGCATTCCCTAGGTTCCCTGATACAGAGTTGGTTGAACTTGCTGGATCATTTGCTATTTTACTGCACGGGATGTTTAGAATTCATCTTTGAGCTAAACTATTGCATGCTTGGATATTTGTTTTTATTAGCTTTGCAGGAAGTTTGTGTTTAAGTGTACCTTATTATAGCACTCTCTGTGTAAGGGATTAAAAAAAAAAAACCCTCAGAACTTTACATGTCTCCCACCCCTTTAAGTCAGTGCCAGAAACAATATGATCCTGAATCTGAAAAGCTGAATTGCCTATATTTTTTTTCTTTTTTTCTTGTAAGTCCTGTGGCAGGCGACCCTTAACATCTAATCAAGAGCCAGGAACTGAGGACTTGATGAAATAACATCATGATGACGTGTAACAGGTTGCAGTATCAGCTAAAGCTATGAATGTGCAGGTCCAAGTCCCTGTTGTTGATGCAACAGCAAAAAAATAATAACATTTAACAACATAAGCCCAGCATTTGAGAAGGACTTAAATTTAATTTAGTGAAACCTAAGTAAGGCTAATCAAGTAAATAAATGAAAAACTCTGAATAGATGATAAATCCATAATTGTTACTTGATTCTGTATTTATTGTAGGTGGTGAGTAGCTGAAGGTTGTGTTGATTCAAGGAAAGAATTCAAAAAACTTTCAAAAAACTGTTCTAAGCAGCTGTAACACATCATTCAGCCTTCAAATGAGTGCAGTCAGACAAATTTGTAGCTGATGAGTGCCCTCTGATATGTAACCTGCTTAAGAGATTTAAGGCTAGAGCATTATTGAACTGATCTCATGATAATTTCTGAGATACCAAGCGAGACTGGGCCATGGATTGACCTGGGGTCTTACTGGCAGCAGAGTAGAACTATTGTAGCCATGAGAAAGTCTCACTTTGTACATTTTTATTAAACTTTTTACTCTAAGCCGATTTGCTGTACAATTACAGTTGTCTAAATTGTGGCCTTGTGTGTTAATTGTTGTAGCCGAAAAATTTTCATTCTTGGGCCTTCCCATCACGTGCCCCTCTCCCGATGTGCACTTTCAAGTGTGGACATTTACAGAACACCTCTGTATGATCTTCGAATTGACCAAAAGAGTAAGTGCATGACAAAGCTTGGCCTTCATTGAGGCTTGAGTATTGACTGTGGTGCTACAGTCCTGAGGGCTTTCTTCTTTTTGGGCACTTCCTTGCTCTAAGTGGTGTACAAGTGCAAATCTGGTTTTAGTGCAACAAAAACTAACTTCTGAAAGATCCTGGTTGTTTCAGACATGGTCACATTATAACCACAGTGTCTCTCTTGCTTCTGGCAAGTAAAGAATTCTAAATTTTTGCTTATCTTTCTAATTTTGAGTGTGTGCTTCAGGGTTTTAAAATTTAAATAGTGTTGCATCAAATAATAACTCATTAGACATCTCCATTTTCCTGTGAAGTGTTCTGGCTGGAAAGAAAGGTTCTTTAGTTGATTTGAGTTTGATTTCTGACAGAGGAATAACAGAAACAAAAAATTGCTTTTATTTGGATGCATTATTGCATGTGACTTTAACTTGCAAACTTAAAAACTGTTAGTCTGTGAAATACCAGTCTTTTGAACTAAGTGCTATGAAGATAAATTTGATATTTTGACTTGTATGTATTTTGAAGTATACACAAGTGATACAGGATCTTTTTCAGAAGGGCTAATTAGCACAGATGTGTTGTTTCACTGTAACTGTGATTAAGCAAGCTAACTCAGGCTTTCTACATTATGTCTGCAGAAATTTCCTTGGGTAGGAAATGTTTTGCTTTCTGTAGAACTCCTTTATGGAGTCAAGAAGGAGGCACAGCCCTAGATGAAATTCTACATTTGGTGGAGAAATTTCAGAATGTAGAGATGACTCTGCATACTCCCAAGTACACTTGAGAGTAGAAAAGATAACTTAAAAATGTGGATTACTTAATCAGTTGTGGCTGTCTCTAGATTTCATGATTTAGTCAATAATAAATTTGATTAAATAGTAACAAATTGACCAATAGCTCATCTGGTGTATTTTTATTTTTTAAAGCATATAATGGGCAGTTTATGAAAAAAAAATTCATTGACTGGGCAAATGCATGTATATTTTCAAGTGTGTTTTATTTGTGTAATTAAATTTTGTATCACAACCAAAAATCTTTTTCTATATACTGATAAGGTCACTGATTTAACACATTCTGTAAACTGAATCAATTGTGTTTATATTTTAATGACTTGAACATAATTTTAATGCTGAATTTATTGATAAACAAGGGTTTATGATGATAGCCCTTGAAGGCAAGTAATTTTTTATAGTGGGTATGTTCTGATAAAGGTACACTGTAGCTTGTTTTTTGCACTTGAAGTAGTCTTAAAAATCAGGTTTTACTATGGTTTTTTTGCTTATCTTTGAATTCATTTCAGTTTATGGAGAATTGTGGAAGACTGGAATGTTTGAGCGGATGTCCCTACAGACAGACGAAGATGAACACAGCATTGAAATGCATTTGCCTTATACTGCTAAAGCCATGGAAAGGTACTGGGGCTAATTACTTCTACAAGAATGAACATGATGTGCATTGGCTGTTTGAGCTGCTGTGAAGTGCAGTACGAAATAATAATACATTTTATGAAACGGAAGACTTTATGGTGTATATAATGCTCATACTCCCCCTTCCCCCAATAAAAATTTTGGTAAGGAGAGGGTCAGAGACTAGGATAAGTTGCTCTTATAAACAGGTTGACTTAATACATACTTTCATGAACTTTTTGCAATAGCTGTTTTTTTTTCCCCCGACTTTTCAATGCATATCTGAAAGAAATTCAAATAGTTTTCTGTGGGATTTTAGGTTCATTTTGAGCCTTAATACTAATTTTGAAATCAGGGGGGTGGTTATAGCTGCTGTTTCTGATGTTTACTTTACATAAAAATTGTCAATCTGTGTTAGGGTTTCTTCCCTAACATGTACCCTGTCCTTTTTTTTATTTTATTTTTATTTTTTTAACTTCCATTGTGTTTTGAATTTTCCCTAGAGTATCAGTATATATCTGAGTACTGTGTTGAGCATTTTCATATACATCTCATATACTTTGGAGAATTCACCAGCATGCAGCATCCATACAGGGAGAATTTAATTCTTAGTTAATTGCTGATTTCACTGTGTTATCATTTCTTTTTGTTTGCCTGGTATTTTCACTTTGCAGCAGAGAGAAATACTGGTTTTGGGGGTATGTGTTTTCTGAAGTTGAAGTACTTTGAAGTTCTAAAACAGCATCCTAGTATGACCTTACCAAATGACTATCCTCAAACCAATAGCAACCTTTTATAAACCATTCTGCAGTTTCAGTTAGCAAGCCCTGAAAAATCTTCAGATGTTACTTGAATTACAACCTTTTTTCTTTTGCTTATAAGCCATAAGGATGAGTTTACTATTATTCCTGTGTTGGTCGGAGCACTGAGTGAGTCAAAAGAGCAGGAATTTGGAAAACTCTTCAGTAAATACCTAGCTGATCCTAGTAACCTCTTTGTGGTTTCTTCTGACTTTTGCCATTGGGGTAAGTTTCATATCTCATTATAAGAGTATATTGAATATCTTGTAGCTATTTCCATATAATGTATTTTATTAAACACTGAACATTTTAACTTCTGGTAAATGTATTTTTGCAACTTAAATGCCTTCATAAAGTTTAAAAAGCCTTTAAAATCTAGAATAATAGGTAAAAATATTAATGTGGTAATGTGTTTTAAGAGTAGTGGAGGAAATAAATGGCGAAGGTGTGTGGGTTTGTGTACATCTCTTTACTGTTGCAATGAAATTATTGTCTGAAGTTGCTTGCTGTTTTTCCTCTTCTTTTAAGCACCTCAAAACAACTTTCAAAAAGAATTAGCTAAAAATTTGCTGGGCATGGCCACATTCCCTGACAGAAATCAGTTTTCTATGTTTTACTGCTGCGTAAGATAGCAGATGGATAATTTATGCCAATTCACCAGTGCTACCCCAGGTCATCTTGGTGGCAGAGCTATAAAGACTTCAGAAGCCTTGACTTCTGTCCTGTTTTATCGTTTTATTTTTGTTTTAAGTGCCATGGTAGCTGGAAAAGGGACTGCTTCAGAAAGATATGTTATACAACAGACCTTCTTCCTTTTTTTCCGTTGTTGTCTTTGGTCACCTTAATTAAGTGCATGTTTTCCTTGTCTTTGAATTGTGGATTAGGTGGAAGTATGTATCAGAATGACCTGGTCCTGTTGTGGCTAATGACCCATCTAGAACTGCTCACTGAATTATCATGGATTTTTTCTTTTACTCTTCATTTACTGTGGGTATTGTTGTGCAAGCAGAAGTAGCCTGACCCTGTGGCTGACTTTATCAAGTTGGATAGCAAAATGAAATGTTGCTTTACTTCTTAATTTACAGAATTAGATTCTAAGGCAATAGCAGGCAATTAGTGAGTGATACTTCAGTGTCACTTCTATGTAGTAGATTTCTCTTTAGGAACGTAGCCACCCATTGTGTACTTTTTTATTCTACTTCTGGGCTGCTACTTCATGATTGCCCTAGAATTTCCTCAAGGAGCTAAAAAGTATAAAATAAATGAAGATTGCTTACAAGTATTATACTTTCAAATATTTAGTAAGTATTAGGGAGTGTTTTAGCTACAATTTTTCCCTTTTTTATTTTATACATGATTTTTGTTTCAAGGTCAGAGGTTCCGTTACAGTTACTATGATGAATCCCAAGGAGAAATTTATAGATCCATTGAGCACCTAGATAAAATGGTAAGTTTTCAGATTTGGTGGAACTAACTAACAAATTTCTCCTGTACATTCCATTTCTTTGAACACTTGAGAAATCTCTCTAACAAGCTATCATAGATCAGCTATTTTATTGAATGTCTAATTTTCCTTTGTTTACCACAGTAAGAATTTAGCTGTTGGTTTTAGCTAGTATCCTCCCTCTTACTGATTGCAGACAATTATATTGCGGGTATAAATTAGTGAGCATAATTAATGAGAATAAATGCATGTTCACCTACCTAAAATGCCTTAATGTAACATAATTTCTGTCCACATACCCTCTTGTGTTTTTAAAAAGCAATAAAAATGATACATGGAGAATTGTGGTAGTTCCAGCTTGCTAGCTGGGATACCTGCATATAGAAACAGCGTTGTGAGTGTGCAAAGGGTTTCAGCAACGGACACTTGGAGAAGGAAAGGCTGTAGGGCATTGCACTGGTCAGGAAAATGAAAGCCACCATTTTCTTGGGGATAGCCTTCCCCCTGCCCCTAACTCTGTAGTAGGTGGTGGGGAAAAAGCAGTAGACCATACTTCATTTTGGCTTTGGCCAAAGGTTGAAAGGAATGTGAGATGGTCGAATGCCAATTATGTTGCTTTTTCTTTGCAGTCATGTGAGCCAAGGATTTCTTTTTAAATTAAAAAAAAACTTACAACTTAATGTTCAAGAGTATGCTTAAGGCACAGAATAGAATCAATTCTGGAAATATGTAACCTTAACTTGTTTTACAACTGTTTGCATCATTTATGTAACTGCTGTAGAATCTGTTAGAAGAGAGAACTGTTCTTATTGATGACATGTTAATTTTTTCCCTTTTCTTGAAGGAATAAATCCTATCTGCTGGAGAGATCTCTAGACTTTTTTGCTTTGTGTATCCATATTAACTTCTTTGTTTTTCTACTATTAATCACTGGAATAGGAATAATAACAGTAAATATTTTGCCTTCATTCTGTTTATCCCATTTTTAATAATTCTTGTCATCAGTTGAGAGGCTTCTCTATCAAGAAAAGTGTTTTTCTATAGAATCCCAGAATCAGCAGCTTTGAGTGTTCTTGCAGGAGGGCAGATTATGGTGCATTAGCAAACATTAGTTTCCCCTTGTTAATTTCTGTGGTGAAAGCCTGAAGAAAGACTGGACTTTGGCATTTAATTACTTTTAGGGAATACATTGCTGCACCAACTCTTCCTTTTGGTAGTTATCCAGCAAAATGGTAGTGATGTTTTTAGTAACATGAAAAATCATATCTGTTGTCTAATAACTACGAAAATACTTTTTCAGTCTTAAGTTTAACTGGAAAACTAAACATGCTGTATAGCAGTATACTGTGGTTATTTTTTGCTTGCTTATATCATGCCATATCTGAACACTACTCCATATTCAGATGCTGTATGGAGGAGGTTTTGCTTGGGTAATTTTCAGAGATGTCTTGTTAGCAATATCACAAAGATCTCCCTGTCACATTTTTCTAGTTTTTGGACATTTGTTCAATTTTATGTGCCACTTGGCTACTTCGTGTCTCCTTAGATAAGTACTGGATTTATTCATGTGATTTGATGTGCTAAACAAACTTGTACTGTTGTAACCAGTAGACTTGTCTCAAAATAGCATTGAGACAAAACTGTACTAAAATTGGCTTAATTTTATTGGCCCTAACTAAGAAAGCAGTCAGCTGAGCATATTGTAAGCAAGAAGGTGTTCTGGGGTAAGATCAAATCAATTTTCCTTAGAAATGCCTTTGTGGGGGGATGATGGCCTCTTCTTTAATTGGACTGGACCTTATGTATAGATGCATGATGATTTTCTCACCTAGTGAGTAAAATCTGCTGAACATTTTGGGCGTTGAAGGTTTACTTGCTGTGATTCTAAGTTAGAGCCATTAGACTCCAGCATAAAACAATTACAGAGTAGTAAATATTGCTGGGCAGATGTCAGTTTCTCCATGGTAATTGTTGCTCTGACCACTGTCACCACAGCACACTTCGTGATGTCATGGCAAAAGGAGGGAATAGCCTCATTAGAAGGGGTACCTCAGGGGAGAATCCTCAAATGAAGGGTTATAATTGAGCAGCTGTTGTGCAATAGTTTGTGTATCTTAACGTGAAACACATGATCTCTTAACATGTAAGTGGGGGAAGTATTTTGTAGGACATTATTGAAGAGTAATTATTTTTGATTGACTAGCCAGAAAATGCAGACTGCTCACTTCAGTCTTCACTGCCACATTGCTCATTTTCTATGAGCATGTATTTGGTATGGGATACTTTACACCTCACTTGAGTCAATGGGAGGATTGTGTTACCCTGAATGCTGATGGGGGAAAATGCAGCCATTGAGAAGTGCTGTGCAGGAATAGCCAGTACTTGTTGTTCAGGAGCCATGCTCAGCACCCATAGGTTCTCAGGTACCTCTAAAGGCCTGCTGAATTCTAGTGGCTTTTGCAGTGCTGCTGCAGTGTGCCAGGACCTTCCACAGTGCTTCAGCCTGGGAAGGCTTCTTAGGCTGGGCATAAGTAAGATTATGACTCTCTCTCTGCCTGGGTGCCCAGGTCCCCGTTCTCTTCTCTGTGCCCAGACAGTAGTTTTCCTGGTTATTTGTCATCTAGTCTGAGTGACTCAAACATGCAAAGATAGTTGGGCTGGATAGTACTAAGACCAAGTTTGTTTCCACTTCCATTAGAGTGCTATTAGTTTACATCTTTAAGTGTGAAGAAACAGCTGAAATAACTGATAACGAACTTTAACATGATCAGCCAAAGCATTATTGGCATATAGTATAAAATGAGCCTATAGATTGTTGGAGGGGGTTTTTGTTTGTTTGTTTGTTTAGGGGTATGTTTGTGTGATTTTTATTGTTTTTTCAAGTTTTTTTGTAGGCTGTAGACACTTGATCCTATTAAGGGATGATAATTAAAAATGTGTCATATTTAAGTCATATTAAGTGCACTGTGCTAGGATGTTGTAGATGCCATTAGCAGTATCCGGGTAACTGAGGTATGCAATTTCTATGCAATGCCATCATAACCATATGATAAACTGTGGAACTGTGCTTACACTTTTATCATGTGGGTTTTGTTATGTGTTTTAACTCTATTCTAAGCCATGCCTGGCTGAGTTGTTTCAAATACTGAGAACTATTATCCTCATAATTCTGCTTTTTATAAAACACAACCTGGCAAAAATGTTTCCTTTGTTCCTCAACACCATTTTAGACTGAGAAACAAGCTTGGTAGTCTTTGCTCCTCTGCCTCAATGGTTTTTAAATCCAAAAGATTGAAATATTCAGTGCCACCTACTGCTTACAGGATATCTGTTCATACCAATTCCCTATGGATTTTCTTCAGTCTGTGATGTATGGAACTCTGTTAGCATTTTCTGGGATGAACTACATAGCTGTAAATGTTTTGCAGTGCTGAACTGTGCACTGAAATAAGCTTAGTAGGCATTCTCATAAATCCATGTCCATTCATTTGAGACAAATGCTCAAATGCCTCTGCCCAGTATGTTCCAGTTACAACTGTAAAACAAGTCTCTCAATTGACCAGCCATTTTCATTTTTTTTAAAAGGTCATGAGAGGGTTTTGCAAACAGATAAAATATATTCTCGTGAACAGTTCAGTGTCTGAGTAAGTGCCTCATGCATCTTTAGTTTCACTTAAGTACGTAGACAAGTTTAGTTCTGCTTTCTTCAGCTGTGTATTGACGTGTACAATCTACAAGTAAATGGATGGTTCAAAAGATATGATTTGGAAACTTTCAAAATGCAATGGTATCTATGTAATCACTGCTAGTTAGAGATTAACTGCCATTATTTTTTTTGGCACTCATTTAGACTCTGTAGATGTGGAGTGATTAACAGCTCCAATTACTGGCCAAGGGTCCACACACCCCCTCCATAACTCCAGAAGAACTCAGCTCTTACCACCAATTGGCCAGCTTAGCTTGGTTTTGTTTTTCCATAAAATGTATTTATGAATTCATCTTATGTCTGTTTCTATTTGAAAGGGTAGTGGTTATTGTTGCTGTTTTATAATTCTCCCAGCTCTCCTGGGAATCTTCTACTCCTCCATTGTAAACTGTGATCCAGCCTGAATAATTAGCTGATATCTGCCAGATCGGCCAACGCCCTTGCAGAGTGTTCTGGAGATTTCATTCTTGAGGTGGAGACTTCAGACTGACTGCGTCGTGCATTGTGGCTTCTCTGTTTATCACCCAAAAGTAGGGGAAAGAGCTGGGACAAATGCAGAAATCTTAGAAGAAATTATCTTCTTTTCTGGTATCGACCTCCAGTTATTCCCATGCAAAGTGTATATTTTTTTCTGGTCTCTAAGGAAGAACTTACATAGTTATGCTGCTTCTGTTGGTGAAACAGTATTTTATTGAGTTAGTGAGTGTCTGGAGCTCATTTCCCTGGTGGAGGGAATGAATGATTTTCAGAGGAAGGAAAGAAAGAAGAGGATGAAGTTTAATACAGGCAAAAGAGCAAACTCATGATAAAACTGAGACAATAATTGATTTAGATTTGTTTTTAAACTACTTTTATGGTGTTTGATCTGCTCTGTGGGATGGGGTCAGAGTAGGCTGTATCTGGAGTTGTAGGATTCTTTTTGCTTTTAAGAATGCAAATGTTTGTATATGTGGAAGGTTTTTGTTTTCCACACATGTGCTGGTATTCTTGGCATGCTTCCATGGGATCATGGGTCTTGCTCTAGATGGAGGAAAGGATGTATACCTGCGACTGTCTCATGTATAGTGGAAGCACCATCTCCTGGTTCTTACGTTTTCGTTGTGCACCAACTTGGTAGTGCTTTAGATATTTTCTGGGTCTGCTTTTTTTGCTCTGAGCAGATGGCTAGGCTATGCCCAGATCAACTGCCTTGCATGCCTGATGTGTCCAGGATATATTGCGCTTGTTATGCGCGTCAATTGCATGTGTATAGTGTTGGTTTTATCTAGGGTTTTTGGACATCCAGAAGTCCCAGACAAGTGCTTGGGCCTGAACTTTATTACCAGGGAGAGCAGATGGAGGCACAACTTCTTCCTGCTTTGCCCTTTTAGTGAATTTGTCTGGTTATACTTGTACCAAATCTTATGGAAGTAGGGCAGTCTTGGATGGTGGGGATCAATTAGTCTGCAGGAGGAGCTTTTTTAACATGAGCTTCACTGGTATTTGCAAAGACAGCTTCACAGATCTGTGGATTATTGACAGCTTTGGAAGAGCTTCTGCACTTTTAGTTTGGCAAGGAATGGAAACAAGATGACTGCAAGCTAGAGCTCACATGCTGAGATTCCCTTGATATCCTTGGTACAAAGTAGAGGGTTTTTCCTCCTGCTCTGTTGTAACAAGTAGAGGATATATAAACACCTGCTTGTGAATGTATAATGTAATTATTGCTATTGATTCTTTTTCAGGGTATGAGCATTATAGAGCAGCTAGATCCTGTATCTTTTAGCAATTACTTGAAGAAATACCATAATACAATATGTGGAAGACATCCTATTGGAGTGCTATTAAATGTAAGTAACTTTTGATTTATTGAAGAATGTATCTTTTAGAAAAATGCTTGCATTTGTTAAAACACAATATTGCTGCAGTATTCCTTAGTTCTAAAATGTCAAGCCTTGAATTAATTTATTTTTTTAAGTGTTCTCAATTTGGTCTCTCATTTTCCTGTCTTGCATGTAGACAAATGTAAGCTCTTAAAAGGGCTGAGGGTTTTCAGTTCCCTAAGGGAGATGAGATACCACATTCCTTTTGAATTTCAATGAAACGCAATCACTCTCTTTCTCTTGGCCCTAAATAAGTGAACAAATAAATCCATCTCCCTGAAGAAGTATGTACTTACTCTTTTGAATCAGTACTTATGAATGTGTATATGTTTTCTCTATATTGCTATTAGCTAGCTATTGTGAGTGCCTGGTTGATGTCTGGCAGTGTTTTTGAGTTTTGCAAATACAGTGAGATTGCCTCTGTAAGTATTAGTGCAGTGCACCATTAACTCATAAATTAACAGCAGTTAGAATTCAGATTACTTTCTGGTTACTGTATTCTGCTTTGGTGATGAAGTGCAGACATAAACCTGGCTGAATTTAGCTGTCTAAATTTGGTCACAGCTGCTTTACAGCACTGGTGGAATGCTGCAGATTTGTCATATTGCTTAAGTGAATCTCGCTGTGTTTTTACTGTAACTCAAATCTGAAACAGGAAGCATATTAACTTTTTAAAAAGGAAAACTTAATTCACTGGGAATGTAGTCTGAATGGAGAACATATAGAGGAACCTTTCAAAGTGGAGTCTGTACAACTTTGTATAAGCAATATCAATATTGGGGAGCCATGTAGTGAAGTTCAATACTATGACAACTCTGCAAATATACCCAACTGTTACCCTCAGATAATTATTAGTTTTGCAGTGAATCACAGCTAAATTCTGTTCATTCACTTTTGCTAATTGTCACACTTCAGTAAATTATCCTTGTACCTTCTTTTTCCTTAATGGAAGAAATAGAATCTGAGTAGTGTTCGTAGTGTTGGCTTTTTTCCTATTGCATCTGTTTCTTTATATATTCCCCATGGAACTGAAAGCACTGTTGCTAAAGGAGGTATCATGAAAGGTTTCGTGTGGCTTTAGAGAGCTGCATAGATGTGCACAGTGCAGTGGGGGAAGTGTCAGTGAATGAAACGGCACAGAAATGAGCTAGGTCCAGTAGTTACTGGGAGATGCTTATATAATGAGCTTATGAGAGATGGTGCAAGGACATTTGAGAAATAGGAAATGTAATTTCACTGGTACCTTTTTTTAAACAGCTCTTTTTCTCTCTTCAGGCTATCAACGAGCTCCAGAAGAATGGAATGAATATGAGCTTTTCATTTTTGAATTACGCTCAGTCCAGCCAGTGTCGAAACTGGCAAGACAGCTCAGTGAGTTATGCAGCTGGAGCACTGATGGTCCACTGAACTGCTGAATGCTCAGGGATGGCACCTGCACACACTCTGTATACGGGGTCCCAGCCTAGCCCTTACAAAGATACAGTCCCTGGTCTTTGGGTATACTGAAACCTCAAACTAATAGAACTCTGTTCTTTTCTAGTAGGTGTAGTCCTTCCTTAGTTTCAACTCATTTAAAAATGCTTTCTTGTTTAGGACAAAGGAAGGAAGGCTCGTATCAGAACTTTTTGTGAGATTTTTTTTTTCTTTGGAAAAGATAATGGCTGTGAAGGCATGGTGGTAGACTGTCCTTAAAAATACAACATGTAAAGCATTTACCATATCCTAAATTTGCACTCTTTGCAGACCTGTGCACATATACTCAGCTTTCAGAATAGTTTTGCAAGTTGTAAACGGAAAAAGGGGGGAAAAAGGGGGTGGAAGCTTTTTAATAAAAGAAAAAAAAGGAAAACAACGCATTTATAAATGATTCTGTATTAGAATATAATAAAACTCCAGTATAGTCAGTTACTACCCGTGATGTACAACAGATATCTTCTATTTTAGTTGCTAATAAAGGGCTACACAAACCAAAATAGTCTGATTTAAACTTATTGCTTTGTGTTCTGTATGTGGCTGCTTGTCATTAGCATTCTTTATCCTCAGTTCTATGCTTGATAATTCAACCATTCTGTAAAATACTTCAGAATGTATTTTGTATTCAACATTTGTTGACTACTTCATTCACAGATTTTTTTATCTTAAACCTGCACTATGAGTTCAGCTGTGCAAAAGAATTTGGAAAACTTTTTGTATAGTCTAATCTTTTTCATTTCACAATTAATCTATGAAGTAGTATCTTTTAGTATGTGATACAAATTTGTATCAGCAATACACTTTTAATGGTTTTTATGCTCAGTTTGATTATTCAAGTGAAATAGATGAAGTATTTTTGTTTGAAATTACTAAAAATTGAAAACAAGCAGTAGCTTGAAACTGATAATTCTTAGAGTATCTACCTGGCATTCATAGGCCACAGAAGCCATACAGTGCTAATCTCAAGCAATTATTCCTCAAAGATTATTTGGAAGGGAACAGTAAGGCTTTTTTTTTTTCATTTTTATTTTTCATTGTTTGACTATGGGTAGAATTATTTCATGTTTTTTAAACATCCCATGTTAAGAGTTCTTGAACTTTCTTCCAGCCAAAATAATGATGTCATTATTTTAGTTGTCATTCCCAAAGACCTCCTTTTGTTCTAATAAGAAATGCAAAGTAGGATGCAGTATTGGCTCATTATCTAAATGGAGATTTCATTCCTTGATATTTCACCTGCTATCAAGAAACCTCCTGGTACATTCAGCTTTTCTAAGTGGCAGAGGGGAAATTTTGGAATTCAATTTAGATTATCTCTGAAAGTTGTGGGAATTGCTGCATACAAAGTCTTAGGTGAAAGCATGCCAGACATCTTGTTTATTCCTATTAAAATACCCTCTGCTTGCATCACTTCTATTTTCCCTATCACCCTTGGTCACCATTTTAATAATAGCAGGTGAATGCTCCATTTATAAAATGAACTGCTTTGCAGATGTTCAGATTCCATCTGAAATACCAAACTCCTGTGCATGCCTATTCTTTTAGTTGCCTTACTGCTCTGCCTTTTTCTTGTAATGTCTCAGCAGCAGACAGGGAAAACAACTTTCAGATTACTGTTGACAGACCAGCAAGAAGGCTGTGCAGGTAAAATTGAATTGGTAGCCAGTCTTTGTAAATACTTGTCTGACTGTGCCTTATTAACAAACTAGTTTGATCATGAAGGTTTTTTTTAAATCTTTGGTGAATACAGGTTTAATTAGGGTTTGGGTTTCTTTCAGTCTTATACCAATGCCTAACATCATTATTGAAACATACAGTTAATTGGAACAGTTAAGTATATACTTTCTCCCTAAGGTAAACATAGTAATTAGTTTCTGAATAGAAATGCCTCAGTTGCATCTTAGTTCTGTAAGATAGTTTTAATGAGAAAAACCCATAACTGGAAGAACTTTGAGGAAATTGGTCAGCCATTTTGCTAGCATAATGTTATTAAATATCTTACATTGAAAGCACTTCACATGTAAACTGTATAATGTATTTCAAAATAAAGTTTCTAATTAAAATGGGAATTTCTGTGCCTACTAGTAATAACCAGCAATGACAGTTCAGAAACCCACTCAGAGAGAAATTTAAAGCTTTGGGAAACCTGTTGTAACTTTAAAAACCCTTGTAAAACCCTTTTTTTTTTTTTTTTTGTTTAGCAGAAAATACCGGATTTCAAAGAACGTTTTTTTTTGGTTTTTTTTTTTTTTTCTCTTTTGGTGGGCTTGGAAGGAGTTGACTTCAGTGCTCTGTTTCCTGAGGTGTTTGTTTAAGACATGTCAGAAGGAAAAGCAGAATCTCCTGGAAAATCTTCACTCAAGGCTATTAATTCATTATTTTAGCTTTACCACACATTTTATTCTCATTTGAATATACATTTGAATACAGCATGTTGGGACACAGAGTGTCTGGTTTAGACAAGACTAAATATTAAATCCTGCTCACTTTTCTGGAGGTTTCTTCTATGCATAAAATGACCAAGCTTTGACTGCTCTTCTGGTGCAGGAAATCCAGCCAAGGACATGATTCCCAGTTTAAAATTTTGTCATTTTAGAGACATGTTCACTGTGTGAAAATGTTGATTAAAATACTCGTGTTTTTGTGTTCTCATGTTGTTCACAAAGAAGCTTTATGTATTTTGTTTCCTTTAAATGCTGCCTAAAAAGTTCTTTTCAGGTACTATCTACTGAGTTCTTCAGGTCAATGTCTTTGACACTGAAGTAGTACAGTAAGTCTTCCAGTGCTTTGTGTTTAGATCAACTAAAGTAGGAGGAAGTAGAGGCAGAAGCAGCATTGCTCTGCGAGGCAGTGAATGGCTCTGTGGACATTGGGAACCACCTCCTGCTTTGAAACCCTCGCGGCATGGAGTGACTTGGGTGTAGCTGCTCCAACTCTCAGCCTTTGTCAAGTTATAATGGCAGTTTTGCTGTATTTGTTTATTTAGAAGATCACTAGAGTGGCTTTGATCCAGTGTTCTTATTTAAGCTGGACTTCTGTGCAGTTCTCCTTTCTCAGTGCCTTCAGAAGTGTTCAGTTTGCCCTTGTGTTTTTAGACAGCTCTTGCTATCACCAGTTCCCAGTCAGGGGCTCATTGCTGTGTCTGAGGGGTCTTGCACATTGCTTTAGGCTTTACTTCGGAATTTTGGATTGACATGTCAAGTAGTGAAATGGGGAGAGGGGGGATGTCTGTTTGACACCTGCACACAGTCTCACAGTACTTCAGCATGTTGTTTCTGTAGTTGTAGGGTTTTTCCATTTCCTGTTTGTCATTTTCCCTTTATTCCCTCAGGAAAAAAAATGCTCTTTTCTGCATCAAAGGAAACTTGGCTCTGAAATGGCATCAGTCACCATGATTTGCAGTTGCTATTTTCTCAGGCTGAATTGTGCTAACATCTGATCCACTCTCAAAAACTTGCCAGAACTATTGTTTCTGGAGAAATGTTTAAAATCCCTTTGCCTTCCTACATCAGTGGCAAAACCTCCTGAAAGTTAGCCTTGAAAAGATGGGGGTCCAGTGTAGTGCACATCAAAGCTGTGAGATGTTTTGGGTTGGGACCCACAGTGTAGCCAGATGGCCTTTTCAATAGATGGTTGCAAAACATGACTTGGAATTAGTCTGTAGGGGTGAAATTACTTTATTCTCTCTCTAATGCACAATCTATTGTCTCTAAAGCTTTATTTTATTTTATTTTTTTCTTATTTGATTTTTGCCTAATTCTGAAAACAGTTTGTCTCTACAGACAACTTCCAGATACCTGATGTCATTTGGGGGTTATCTTATGCCAGGATTAGCAGAAAACTCCATGTTTGTTTCTTCATGTTTTTTCTGATGCCTATTTAATCTGTGCATGCCCTACTCCTGGAGTCTGAGTCATCTCTCCTGTTGCTTATGCCCCAGGAATGAAAATGGGGTGGTACTGATATCCAAATCAAGAAAGCAATTATGTCTTCTTCGTTTGTTTTCTTGCAGGTTGCAGGGAGGGTGTGTTCGTAGAGACTTGGATCTTTTTGGAAAGGGCAGAGGAATGAGGAGAAGGATCATAGATAAGGAAGAAAATGGTTGCTTTTCAAGTTTGATGTCAGCAAGTGTTCTGCTGTCCTGTTTGGGAGCTGACATGCTGCCAAGCACTGCCCAGTGCAACTGTCAGCCAGGTGCAGTGCTGGGCAGCCTGTTACTGCTACTTCAGAGAGGAGAGATGCTGGAGGTATCTGGTCAAGTGGAGCTCATTTTGTTGAAATTCAGGAGTGAGAATCCTATGCTGAAATCTCTAGGTTATAAAGGTAAAGAGAGGTATCTCAGCCTTTTTGCAGAGGTGACAGATGGACCCCCATATCCCCCAGGTTTCTTAGGTGATGTGTTCGGTTCTTGGTGGATTTAAGAGAAGATAATTTAGATCATTTTCTCAACCCTGTCATCTCGATTGGTATAAAATTGTATTCTCTATAAACACTTCTAGATACCTTTTTCAAAGCTTGTGGAGCTCAAGTTACTTTATTATTAATTTCAAACAAAAATATATTCTAATTCTAGTGGTGGTGTTTAAATCTCATAAAAAGAATTAGCCAGGGCCTCAAATTCTGCAGTGAGTGAAGCCAGTAATTAGACTTTAGTGATCTAATACCTGTTTTGTATATGACAAAAACGTAAATGACAGAAGGAATGAAACATCAAACAAGGAACTCGACGAACCTAAACTTCTCACATTTCTTTTTTTCTCGAATGAGTTTTTAAAAAGTGAGAAACTACTTTCCTGAGCCTGTGACTGTAACTTCACAAGACTGAAAATTGCAGTGCTCTTGGATGAAGTCCCTTTTTTGGTATAAGGTGTTTATTTTTCTGCTGAACTTTTGTGGCAGGAAGTGGAGTGTTGACATCTTAGTGCCTGGGCTATGGAGGCTTGCCTGAGCTGCTGTTCTCTGCGGGCAGGTAGGGAAAATCATCCCCTGGGATTTGTTAGCTGAGACTTAAACGACTTTTCCTTTGTCTCCAGAATTATTACAAAGATTTTGAAGAGGGAGCCTTTAAGCTCAGCTGTGATTAATAAGTGTTGAACTCATGTATTTTTTACTGGTAAAATTTATTTTTCTTTATGATCACAGTCCAAAGAGCTGGTGTAACAAATAATCTGTCAGTAAGATATCTGCTGTAAATGGGTGGTCTGGAAATGCAGACTGGCCTCACAACTGCTTTCAGGGAGAAAGCACATTTCTGCATTGCAAGGAATGGTTTTGTGTTCGCAGAGCTGGAATGTAACCAAATGCTGCTTTCAGGCTGTTCTGAAATAAACTGACTTGGTTGTTGTATGTAAGCACGTAGCTCTGGTATGGGCTCAGCGTTGCATCCATCAGATGGGCAGCAGGGCAACGGGGAATGCCTTACTGGCAAATGCCCCACGTATTTCCAAGCAAGATTCAAAGCCCTGGGCTGATGGGGGAAAATAATTCCAGTTAAGTGGAAAACAGGTATGTTGTGGCAGGTGTAAATCTCTACTTTATGGAGGCTATGCGAGTAGTCTCATGTTCATTTAAAGAAAAAAATCAATCCATACCCCAGGAGGCCAAACAACTTTCCAAGACTTACAAAAAGAAAAAGCCAAAAGCCAAGAGTATGTGTGTGTGTGAGTGCGAGGAGCCGGGCAGGGCTGGCCGGCGCTAGGTGTCAGTGTGGGAGCGCTGCTCCCTTGGCTTCGAGCAGGAGCGGCTGCTGCGGTGTGAAAGTATCGGATACAGCCTTGCCTTTCCTAGTGCGTCCTGAGCTTCCTGGCCGTATCCAAAAGCCCATTTTCCAACAGCCTCTGTGTTTTGAATGCAAATCCTTGTTTCTAAGTTAGTTTGGAAATCGTCACCTGCTGAGTTACCTCTGTCACAAACTACAGGAAAAATGGTAGCAGCATCTGTTAAGTACAAATGTTTCAGTGACAGAGCTCATAACCAAACCCTCAAGAGAAGCAATGGCACAGCTCCCACTGTGCCTCTGGGCCCAGGCCTTCCTGCTCTGCTGGAACCAGTCTGTGTTTTGTGAGTCCTGCACAAATTACTGCACTTGGTCTGTGTGGTGTTTCAGGATGAGTGTTCAGTTGAGGACAAGGTGGCAGCCTGGGTTCTGAGCTGTGTGAGGGAAGGGTTTCTCCCAAGCTCTGCTGCAAGTGGCTCTGCAGTTGGGAAGTGTTCAACACGTGCTCCTGCCGCTGTAAACGGTGGTGGTGAATGCTGATGGGTTTCAGCAGCCTGGGCTCACAGGGGCAGCTGGAGCTGTTGCCGTGCCCGAGCTGAGGGCAGCAGGAGGGATGTGAGGATCCTCTGTGGCATCTCCCACCCTTGCACCCCAAAACCTTGGTCCGTGTGTTTGGTGTAGCCTGGCAAGTGGAGGATGTTTCCCCCATGGAAATGGGGTGGGGCACCCATTGAGCTGTGTATCTCTGAGCATCCTTGTCTCTGCACAGCGGTTTATTTTTTCAAAGCTTGCAAAAATACCTCTGTGTCTGACCAAGCTCTCACTGAAGTCAATGGGAGACATCAAACTTCACATTCTTAAGGAGTTTTGGAACTGCTCAAGAAAGTGGTGAGGGAGCCAGGTCTCAGCCATTGTAACCTGGGGAGAGGCTGTGGGAGGAGGGTGCTGGCAGCTCATGCAGTGGAAAAACAGCAGAGATAAGAAGATGCACCCAAATTGTATCTGGAGATAAATGTCCATGCTGTCTAGCCCTAAGCAGAAGTTTTGTTTATCTGATCTTCAGTTAATTTTACGAGATAATTCTGTTCATTAAAAAAGGATAGGAGTCAAACTCCTGGGGCTTTTTAATTTTTTTAAAAAAACTTCTAGCTTTTCTTGACATATGAGCTTTTCCATTACTAGAGTTTCTTTTAACTAACCTCATCTTTATCTGAGAGAGAAATCTTAGGCCAAATCCAGCTTAATTTATACTTAAGTGGCATTCCAGAGTCAAGTCAGAAGGTGAGGGTCTAAAAAGTCATGCTGGAAAAGACAAAAATAGAAATGAAAAAAGAGAACATCTCCTTCTTTCTACCCCCCACCGTCTCTAGCTGGAAAAGAGTTGGGCCAATGAAGAAATTTTGGAATTCCTATTTTTCCCTTTCAATACTGTGTTGCTTTTATCACTGGAGAGCATCTGGGCCCTGGCAGCTCCTTACATGCTGGAGTGTGCCATCACTAGTCCTTACCAAGGAATGCCAGTGCAGGCCTGGCACTGGTGTTGCTCCCTGTCCAGGAGCAGGAAGGTGTGTGCTGAAATGGGCAGGGTAGCTGCTGTGCCTGTGTTTATATTTTTTTTGTACGGGTGTAGCTGTCAGGATGCTAAAGACACCCTTTTGCTGCTGGCTGGTGTCAGTGCAGAGCTGAACCCTCATAGGAGAGGTAAAACAGAGGTAAGAGACAGTGTCTTTTGGATTTTCCAGCTTCTTGCTGTACTAAGAGAAACAGAGACTGAGGGGGAAAGCCCAGGTTGAGCAGGGCCAGAAAGCACAGTTGGACCAGTGTGTGTTGGAAGCAGGCCTTAGGTGATCTAGGGCATTGCCAAACAAAGCCCTGCATGTTCCTTCTAGGGAAGTTTCACCACACCTCCAGGCAGCCTGTCCCAGCCTTTAGCTGGTCTCAGGGGAGAAGTTTTTTTTTGTGTCTGGAGACAAAATTTGCTCTGAAATGACTTAACTGTCCATTACAGTGAATCTTTGTGAAGAGAGTGCCTTCATCATCCCTCAATATCTGACACTGGAAGGCAGGAATGGAATCCCCCTGAGCCCTCACTTCACTAGGCTGAATGAACCCAACCCCTTCAGCCTTTGTTCATGTGCCAGGATCTCCAATCCTATAACCATCGTGGGGCACTTAACCCCTCTCCCCACCCCTAAACCTGCTAGGCTGCCCCTGGTTTTTTAATGTCCTTCTTGACAGTGGAGGCAATACTGGGCACAGTGCCCAGATATGATGTGGGGTAGTTGTAACCCTTGACATGCTGGGTACAGTCTCACTGATACAGCACAGTTAGGGACTGGTACAGTCACTGCCATGGGGTATTTTTCATGACAAGATTTCAAAATGCTTTGTAAGGATTTTTGAGGAGTAGCTCTCAGTTTTGACCCTCCTGAGGTCTTTCAGAGTACGTCAAAGCTTCTTTAGGCCTTCCATCTACAGATCAGAAGAATTAAGTCTTATTTTAGCTGCCCTCTTCCTTTTGGCATGGCAGACAAACATCTCACCTTCTGCAATGTGTAGCTCTAGGATGAAATTTACTGGGGGAAAAAGACCCTCTTAAAGAATAAGAGGGGTACGTTCAATTTTACACATACATGAAAGGTGATGAAATCTTCCAAGTTTCTCTTATGTATACACCTCATGAAAGGGATAAAACCTTTTCTAAACTGTTCTATAAATGAAACACCGTATTTTTCTTAAATATTTCCATGAGTACCATAATACTGACACAAAACTAAGCCCTGATTCTAATACTGATAATTTTATCCAGGTCTATTCCACCTGGGCACTTGCTCCACCAGATCCCTGATGATGGGGTTGCATGTTCTGGATGAGAGTGCACTGTCCTTCTTGCCCAGCTCTGACCAAATGTTGAATTTTGATCCAAGCAAGGATCTATGCCTGATATTCCTCATCTTTAGAGCAGAAACCATAGTACTTGACTTCCTTTTGATAGCAGGAAGACATCAGTTACCTCCACTCTGTCTGTCTGGGTCTTTACACAGAATCACAGAATTAACCAGGTTGGAAAAGACCTTTGAGATCATCAAGTCCAACCTATGACCTAACACCACCTTGTCAACTAAGCCATGGCACTGAGTGCCACATCCAGGCTTTTTTTAAACAGCTACAGGAACGGGGATTCCACCACCTCCCTGGGCAGCCCATTCCACTGCCCAATCACTCTTTCAGTGAAGGATTTTTTCCTAATGTCCATCCTGAACTTCCCCTGTTGTAGCTGAAGGCTGTGTCCTCTCATTCTGTCGCTGGTTGCCTGGGAGGACAGACCAACCCCCACCTGGCTACAACCTCTTGTCAGGCAGTTGTAGAATGATCAAGTCCCCCCTGAGCCTCCTTTTTTCCACGCTAAACAATCCCATCTCCCTTAGCTGTTCTTCACAGGGCTTGTGTTCCAGGCTCTTCACCAGCCTTGTTGTCCTTGCAGGCATTTGGAGAGATAGCAGTGTTTCATCATGTAAGATTTGGGAGGTCCACCACCCATGTCTTATTCAGGATGCCCAAGTTTCAATTGCCTGTGGCAGATGTTTCTCCGCTGTGTTTGTGGAAAACCTTTGGTGTGGTGATCCCCAGCCCCCCAGCGTGGTCCTGCCAGGGCTTTGCTGCCATTCCTGGGAGGCATTTGGGGTGAGCTCTCTTCTCTGCAATTTAGTCCCATTTGCTTTCCTATCCCAGCAGACTTGTTAAAATCTTCCACCTCCTTCGCAGCTGCTGGTTTTGATTGTGAAAACCTCATTGTATCTCTTGTCATTTTTCTCTTCTCTGTCAGAAACAGCCCCGATTCTTTCTACCCATTTCTACACCGTGACTAGTTGCTCTTGCTGCTTTCCTCCAGGCTGCTGGTCAACACTTCCTCAAACTGGAGCATCCAAAATGAGTCATTTATGCTGAGACCAGCCTGGTGCCAAGTGTGGGGGAGTATAACTTCATGTTTTCACATATGTCACCACTGCACAGTGTGACCCAGGATGATGCTCCCTTCCTTAGCAACAAGTTGCTGTGACACGCACTGACACCTAAATTCAGCAGAACAACTCTATAGCCAAGAGTTGCCTTGTTAAATGTCTGCTCTTCTGGAAAGCCATGTCAGGTTTGCACTTTTTCTTGTCCTTATCAAACTGCCTTTTGTTTTTCAGATGCTTTCTCCGCTTTGGCTCCATTTTGAATTCCTAGGCTGTCTCCTGTGTATTGGAAGTCCTTCTACCCTAGCCATCATCTTCAAATTTATCAATAGTATTTCAGGAGCTCAGTATCCATTAATGAAGATAGAGTGTAATACCATGGACTGGCTTCAGTGAAATCCATGCTTAATGCACCCTTCTAGTTTGACAAGAAATTTACTGACAGACTCTTAGAAGCCAGTTTTCTAACCACCTCTGAACTGTCCTTATAATGGTGTCACATTGACTCAAGTCACCTCCCCCTATAACACCCCACATAAGAAAATGCTAAAGCTTTACTGTAGTCAAAACGCATCTGTTGCTTGTGTAGAATGACAGTTTCCATTTTTATCCTCTCACAGAAGGAACCTAAAAAGGTTTGAAATGTTAGTTCCTCATTAATCTGTATTTGCCATCACTCATCTGCTTGGCACCTTTCACGTATTTGTGAGTAGCCTGGTTTGTTCTTACAGTGGGTGCTAAAGTTCAGCCAACTGGTCTGCAGTTGTCTTGCTCCTCTGTCCCTCCTTTATTAAACTCGTCACTCCATTTGCCCTTGATCAGTTTTGTGGGACCTTGGTCACCCACCCCAAATTCTCAGGTAACCCCAGCCAGCTCTCAGATTGTTTCTGCCTGTGGTGGAAATATCTATGGGGAATTTCATTAGATGCAAACAGTTTGAAAATGTTTAGTTTATCAAAATGGTCTTTTAAAATAAGTTTAGATAGCTTTCTCTTTAGTACTGACATCTCAGTCTTTTGATGTTCAATCACAGCTTGACCCTTCCAGAAGAAACAGAAAAAGAAAATTAGACAAAATTGACATTGCTGGATTTAAGTGATAGAAATGTGGGAAGGAAAGGACAACCTGGTTCAGTAAGTCCCATCTCCAGTGCCCAAAAAGTGTAACAGCATGCAGAAACTACACAAACACTTGTGATCCCTTAGTGCAAAGCTTTGGCTGGTGGTGGAACAGCGAGGAGAAAAAATACAAGCAAGAACTCCCAGTGGGAGTAACGGCAATGCTCATCATTTAAACAATGTTTTTGCTAACTTTTATACAGGTTCTTCTCAATTCAAAGGGAAAGACACTTTATTCAGGGCTTCACTCTTTCCTGTAGCAATCCATGACTTGCTGATGACTTGCCTAAAGCTTTATGATGGTTGTACGGTTTCTAGTTCTTCAAATTTTTATGCAGCATCATCCCAGATCAGGCACCCTCAGAAATGTCCCTAAGACCTAAAAATTGGTTAATCATCCAAAAACTCTTGTTTAAAACTCAGTAAAGTATTATGCAAGCATTCATAAATGATGATCTTTGAAAATAAGAGCAGCTTTACATGCAATTGTTTGTTCAACCAATGTAAAAAGCAAAAATTTTTTGGAATGTTGCATTGTTGTTATTTTTTTTTTTAATGCTAGTGGTCCTTTAGTGAGTGTTAATATCTGACAGATGGCTCTGTCCATCTGGCTCTACAGAAGAGCGTAGAAATCTAATTCATGTGGAAAATTTATTTAAAATTGTGTATTAATTAGAAACAACTAAAGCAACTGATCTTTTCATCCTGGGAGAGCATGATGGTGCCAAAGTACCACTAATAAATTCCACTGCCAAGAAGTGGGAGAGGGTTTGCAGACAGAACTCATGACAAGAATCCTTCTTCTCCTTTCTCAGTTGTGAAATGTTTCTAAGGTCAAAAAATCCTGTGAACAAAGCACAGTGTCCCTTACAGAGAAATTCACACAGGCTCTGGCTGTGCTGAAGAAAGGTGTGATATCAGCCTGTTCCTTATTGTCTGGTACAAGGGAGGGCATCCCTAGTGCAAAGGCAGACTTGGAGATTCTGGATCCAAGTACAACACCTGAAGGGATGTGGATGCACAACATTTCTGCTTCTCCCACCAGACCAGAAACTTTATCCTCACCCTGCTTGCTGAAAAGCCTGCAGCTCTTGTTGGCTGCCCCAGGGGTTTGGGGTGCTGAGGGCACTGCCAGGAGAAGGCACTGGGGGAAAGCTGAGCACAATGTCGGCAGCATGGGAGAAGAGGAAGGAGGAGAAGGAGATGGGAGCCCTCTAGAAAGTCTGCAGCCTGGCTCAGGTAGGGAGGTGGATCCACATGAAACCAGGCTTTATCAGTCCAGTTGATCATGGAGCAGTGTTACCTGGGCAGACATCAGCTTCAGGAAAGTTAAGAAGGCAGGAGAGGCCCTGTAACTCACAGTTGCACAGAAATTTATAATCAAATACAGATTTTACCATCTTCACAGCATGATCCCACTCCCATGGTGACCTGTTTGGTGAATACACTTGAATTTTTTGAGACGCTGACTGGCTTGCTGCATTGCTCAGGGAATCTGAAAAGTTATTTGGATGTGATGTCATAGTCAGAGAATAAAGCCCACTTTGACTATGACAAGATAAACATTTATCTGTAATATTTTCATATTTTATCATCAAATACTCAATTTGAAGAGAAACACTGTTCTTAAATTTGTCCTGAAATAAAAAAAAATCTTCTAATGTTGGTTCAGAAAAGTCTTTTCTGTCTGCAGTGGGCAAGATGATTGTCTTACCTTGGACCATGAAAGGGTTGAGTAGTTTTTTGTGCTGAAGTAAAAGCAATTTCGTCCTGAAGATTGGAACAGATTACTCAGTATTCCTCCAGAAAGCAGATTTATATTTAGAATGACAATACATAAGGTTTTCTTAGCAATGGTAACTTTTTCCCTACAAAAACAGTGTTTTGAAAGTAAATCCTTAGACAAGACTGCTTTGTATTAAAAACATGCTTTCTCTTTCATGACTGCCAGGTCAAGTTAGCCTCTTCAATCTGTGTGGAAAATTCTTAGGTGATTTATTACAAAGGAAACTAATCTGAATTGTGCTATGAAATAGCATTCTATCAAAATGCATAAATTCAGTAAACATGCATTTTTCTGGTGGTGTTATAATCATGAAGTGTCTGACACCAGAAGCATCATTTCTATTAAATTTCAATTGCATAATTTTGAAGGCTGTAAACCACACTTTATTTCCTTTTAAATGCTCTGTTATTATTCCCTACCAGCAAGGGGTAGTATCTCCAAAGTTCAAAGCCAAGATTTAGTATACATTGGGGGAAAGCCATCGGGGTGCTGGTGTGTGAACCTGAGCAGCTGAAACTTTGCCTGCACAGCTGCCTCTAAACCGAGTGTGTTATGGGGCTGCCAGGCTGCAGCAGTCTGTCAGGGCTACTGACATGGAAACCAGAACCTGGAGCTCATGCTTTTCATGCAGGAGATAGATGAGATTTGGCACCCTTTAAAAAGGGTTGGAAACCAGGATGCCTCCACACTTTGCCTTCAAGAGACATTTTGAGAAAAGTCAAGACCTAATCCCTTCCTCCAGACTGTGGTCACCCAAACCTGGGTCCTCTTTTGAGGGTTAGTGCTAACGTGTTGCCTTTCAGAAACAAATGAGTTCTTCACAACCTTCAAAAGCAGAAAAAAAAAAAAAAAGGTCATTAATGGTAATGCTTAAATTTTATGTTAGTGGTTGAACACGTGCTTGGGAAATGTGACACATGCCTTTTAAGCTTTTCTCAGCTGGAGGATGTTCAAACCCACATCAGAGAAAGTCAGCAAGAAAGAGCCTGTAGCTGAGGGATGAGAGTGCTTTTGGGGCAGAGGGCAGGTCTGCTTACACATTGCACTCTAGGCTTTGGACGAAAAACAAGAATAATTCTGGGAACACAGACTGGAGCTTTGTTGGCTTTCTGAGTTATACTTCCTCTATCCTGGTCTCTTTTTCTGTGCTTTGGAGAGCTGCATTTGCACTGATCCTGCCCAAGGGTCCTGGCCATGTGACAGATATTAAAATTGTTACCTTGGAATAAACCTGCCCTGATAGAAACCTCACAGAGCCAGGGCACAGGTGCTTTGTAATTGAGTGCTGGTTTTTGAGGTTGGCCATGTGCTCACAGCCCACATCTTACCTTTATCAGCTTTATGATAAAAATTACCAGCACTTCACCTCCACTGGAACCAATGTCCTGAGCTCAGTGTCTCGATGCAGAAACACACATGGTCACAGCATTGGCAGGCTTTCATCCCCCACACACTGAAGTAAAACCTGACTCGCAGTTGTCCCTAGAAATACCAGCTCAAAAGGGTTCCAAAGCACCCAGATGCTTTAAAAGAGAGTGGTCCCATTGGAAAAGGTCCCATGTGAAAACTGCCCTTTCAGCTTTTTGCACCTTCCCAAGTGCAGAGACAACAGAAATCTTGTGTGGCAATGGGGCCAAACCCCTCTCAGGGTTTCCCATGGCCCTTGCTGGTCAGACTGAAAACCAGACTATCTGTGCTGGTGGGAGAGCCCATCCCTGGAGAGGCACACATTGCCTGAATGTAAATAACTGAAGCAGAAGATAATTAAATCCAACAGCTATTTAGAATGAAACTCACAAACAGATCTGCCCTTCCACTGCCAAGGGTGTGCTCTGTGGATCCAAGGCATTTTATTGTAATTATCATGCTACCAGAGGGTCTCTCAGAGCCCTGACTCCCACAGCCCAGGGAGCACAGGACAATCCCAGAATTGATTAAAAGTAGTAATTCAGATTCTAGCTGTCATGAGCTAGAGAGAATCTTGAAATTGTTACTTGTTTTTTTATTAACAGGTTCAAGCAAGCAAAAAGTCATGGGTATTTTTTTAAAAAATGTAATTATTTTAAAACTAATGCCTTTATATAAAGAGCCTGATGTGTGAATTTTGTACAGTGCAGTTGGCAATTCTATGAATAGGACTACCCTGCATTTGCTAGGTCGCTCTGCATATGCTCCACCATATACAGAGATTAGAAATTAGGACCCTGATGTCCATTTGCCAGCTAAACCTCTGTTTGGATCTGTTCTGGAGATGCTGCCCAACATCAGCTGGTATTTGCATTGCAGCATCTGGTGCTGTCTGTGGTGTCCCTGTAGAAAGAAACACCTTTCCAGAGGTAGTGTTCACAGTCGGGCTTGTCACCAGGGGCGTGGCATCTGCAGCACCATAGGGCAGTTTTAAGCTCAGTTCTTCCCTGTAGTTGAAGCTTTTTGTGGAAAAACTGCCCAGAATAAAGCACAGGTAAAGAAGGGCTGCCCAAGAAACTGCTGAACTTCTGCTTTAGTTGTTCTGCTGAGACAGGAGCTGTTTCAGATAGACTAAGGTATGCAGCAGATAAGTAGCACCACATGGAAATAATGCTTCTCCCATGAGAGTGGGATTTTTGTGCTACCATTCAGCTTTGGAGGACTTGACATACAGACATGGGAAAGCAGCAGGAAAGTCACAGAGCAACCAGAGCCCTCCATATATAACATGCTCATCCCTCTTAATCCTAATCATAAAAGGAGTAGGCAAGACTTGTTTTCTCCTTCCTCCCCATTTCTTCCTTTTTGCAGAGAAAGCAAGTTAATAGAGCCAGTCTGATCAGGGGGCAGTTGAAAAAAGAAAAAAAAGAAAACAAAAATTGGGAAAGTTTACAAAAACTGAATGCATGCTTCTTTCCTGGAAGAAAAGAAATGGATTTTGAGAAGATAACCAATTCTTGACATGGGAAGCTCATTCTCCAAAGCCAATACTCAAGCCAAGGGGTCAGGTCTTGTACCTTGCTGTTTGCTATTATGTTTGCATGTTACTAGGCTGGAAGGTTTGTGGTTTATGCCGTGACTATGAGGGAGTGCAAGCTTTCAGCCGCACAAACAAATCCCAGGGCTTTAACACAAGCTCAGCTTGTCAGTACAAAGTAACATTTAATTAACCTAGAAACTGTTACCCAGGAGTTTTTCTGAGCAACAAATGATCAAAGAAGATGTCTCTCCCCCATTTCATTGGTCTGGTTTGACTCCTTACAAAGGGATGTTTTGCACTCTGAGCGTGGAGGGGGGATGTTCTTCTTTGAAGTTGTTTTCAAGTGCTTTTGGCAAAGGTGGTAAGAAGAGTGATGTTTTTAATCTCTTTTCTCTTTGCAAAAAAATTACCAGCTGCAGAGGCCAAAATCTTCCCCCTGAAACTGCAGAAGAGTGCAAAAGGCTTCTCCTCCAACAGGTGGTGAACTTCTTCCTGATAAACCTCCTCTGCTTTTATACTGGCTTTTTCAGAAGCCAAGTAAAGGCCTTCTTGCTTAAGCTTGGCATTGATGGATCAAAGGACATGTTGCCCAATGGGTCTGCACTAAGCTGGGACTAGAAACAGGATGAGAGAGCTGAGCCTAAGACAAATTGTTGAAGTTTTGCTCTTGGCAACACTTTCAGCCCCAGCCAAACCTGAAAGGAAGCTGAGCTGGAGCTTTATGCGGCTCAACTCCCTGCTCAGCACACTGTTCCCAAAGTGAAAGGCAGCAGGCTGCAAATGGAACTTCTAAGTGTCACATAGTTTCATTGAATTCTGTTTCCTGATCCAGAGGGGAAGGAGCAGCAGCAGGGAGAAAAGGGGAGACCATCCTCTCCAGTAGTGTGACAAACTAATTGAAGTGATTAAAGCCATGCTGTACCCATGACCTTAGAGGACCTGCAGCAAAGACACAGCAGGGCATGTGGCTCAGTGGGTAACTATTTACATAGAACCCCACACAAGGGCTCACAATGTATTAAATCCAGCCTTCTGGCAGGAACAAAAAAGACACACACACACACACAAACCCCACAAAATTGACTTATTTCGTATTTTTAGAAGAGATTTATGAAATAAATGAAGATGCTCTTTGATAAGGAATTAAAAAGAAACTGAGGATTATATGCTCATTGGAATCCAAGAGGTTCTTTAAGGACACAGTTTTAGAAATTGAGAGTAAATGCATCTCTCAAATGAATAAAAACTCTGAAAGACCCCTAATAAGGCAAAGAAGTCAGTGGGGTTAACCAGCAGAGGCTAACAAGAAGTTTGCAAGAAAAAAAAAGAAAAAGGTTGTTTCAAGCAAGGGATAAAGATGATGTGTGTCAAGTTAAATGTGAAAACATAAAAATGTTGGGGCAGATGAAGGATTTTCAAGAGCAAGTCACCTGAGGCAAAAGCTAATATTAAATGGTTTTATACACAACAGAGGCAGGATGTGTTTGTAAAAACATCAGAAGCAGGAAATGGTTAGGTTATGTAATAAGAGCTCATCTGCACACCCAGAGAGCAGCACAGAGGGTGGGGGGCATGTAACATCCTGCCTGTGCCCTGTCAGGACCATCACAGGGACCACCAGACCACCAAAGGTGCATCTCTGGAAGCCAGAGGAGCACAGAGACCCAAGGGCAACTGGGAATCCAAATCAAGGATCCCCAAGGGATGAGGGAGGAACTTCTCCAGGCTCCTCCCAGGGCTGTTCCCAGAGGACTTCAGCCCCAGTGTCCAGACTTGAAACTCATCACAAAGTGTCATTGGGAGCAGCTCTCCAGATCCCTTTTGACCTGTGGGAGTGACTGTCTTGAGCTGTAGGACACATCATGGGAAAAGCAGTTTGGAATTATTCACGCCTTATGATAAGAAGTTTAGAGGAGGAACCAAAGGAGGGAAAAGGCTGGGATTTCAGTGACTTGGAGTGCTTTGTGTGCCGGTACCTACTGGGAATGCATTTCCAGTCTCACTACTGGCTTCACCTGGGGTATGGAGCTGTGGCAGACTCACCTCTCTTGAGCTGTCAGACCCAGCATGATGTATTTTACCTGAAGAGAAACCAGCCATAAGTGGGAGTAACATGGTATTGAGGTGTAAAATGAGCAAGCGAGACAGTTAATAAGTTTAGCAGGAAAGTATTGGTGTTCACTTTAGCCTTCCTTTATGGCAAAAAAACTTCCTAAAACTAAAGAATGAGTAGATGAGACTTCAGAGGTGCTGATATGAATAATGTCTGATTAGCAGGACCAGAAGCTGTTCAGACCAAGTTTCTGAATATAAGTGTAACTCAGATATTGAGTGATGAAGCTACTGCTTGGATATATAATCCATCTAGGCATAATACCTCAGCTGTGGTGCCACAGGAATGGAAGATGATAGACGGGACACTAATTTTTAATTCAGGAAACAGATCAGCAATCCTGACTTCCATTCAGGGTCATGGCACAGACTAAGACTGGTACTCACAGAGATAAATGTGGTATGTTGGGAAAGGTCTCATACTGTGTAGAGAAAAGTCACAATGTGTGTTGGCTTCCTTTGAAGCTTTTCAAAAAGAATTAAATTGCCAGGGGCTTAGAAGGAAGATAATTTGTGTATCAACAACTCGTTGAATAATAGAAAACAAAGTTTTCTCAATGGGCAAAGTATTTCAGTGGAACCCCTAAGGAATCAGTGGTGGAGTCTGTGCTCTTCAGCATGTACATAAATAATCAGATGTGTGTGAACAGTAAGGCAACAAAGTTTGTTGACTAAAAAATCCACTCAGATGTACTATGCCTACTTGAGTTCGGTCAAGGTTTTCAAGTCATGTAATGATTTACAAGCAGATCTGTAATGGTAATAAATGCACAAAGTTACAAAAACGCATAACTGAAATTTAACCCAGGTGCAAACGTAATAGCAACTACAATCTGGGCTGATAAATAGTCTAACCTATGTAACTTTCAAGTGAAATAGTACTGCAGATCAGTATTATAAAAATCTGCTTATTGTAAATTATCCTGTCTCTTTAACTGGAGCTACCTGGCTACGAGGGCTGGCTGAAATCTGCTACCAGATATTATCTTGGCTTAAACTGAACAGCTTTACAGGCTCCTAGAAATAAAGACTGTAAGAGACTTCTGAGACCAGTCAATCCGTTGGCCTAAACCTGAATGATGTGTACCTGCTCCTTTCCTGACAGACTCATGTTTCAAAAACCTGCAGCCTTAGGGAAACCAAAGGCTGCAACCTTTATTGCAACCCTTAATGATGTAATGTTTGCCTTAATGTTTATGTTCAGTGTCCTTTGTAGTAACTTAAGCCTACTATTTTCCATTGTGTATATGGGAAATAGTTTATTAATTTCCTTTGTAAAATAACATTATACATATTAAGGACATAAAAAAAATCCCTGACTTTTTAAATCTTCTATTCCTTCAGTCTGAGAATGCAGTTCCTTCAATCTTCCTTCACAAGTCATATTTTCTAGATCACTAGACATTTGTGGTGCTTTTTCCATGACTTTCTCCATCTACAGCGATGAAAGCCAGACCACCACAAGGAGTATTCCAGATGAGCTGTTACCAAGCACTGAGTAGAGCAGAATGGTCATTTTTTATGTCTTGCAGTCTGTAGTCTTGCTTTTATAAAAATGGTATTTACTTTATTGTCACCAGACAAACACCATTGATGTGAGTTCCACTTCTTCAGTCAGCTTATTGATTCCCCTTGGGCCATTCCCAGCTATGATTTATGACTCCAGGGGCCCATGTGCTTTTGGCTCATAACCTAGAGACAGAGCAAACCCAGATGAGATTCTACAGGAACCACCTCTATATGTTTTACATTTTGTAGTGGACCACCAGGGGCTACTCTGTAGTCGTTTGTGCAACCAGTTTTGTCCTAGGCCTGTGGTAGTTTTGTGTAAACCAGTGTCTGGGCAAGCATTGTCTTTAGGCTTTGTGATGTGCTGCCTTTAAGGGGTTTCTGAAATGCAGCAAAGAGAAGCAGGCATATTGTCAGTAATCAGAATTTACTGTGGGGCACTGTGAGCTTCCTCATGGTTCTCCATTAGAAAAGACAGGGAACCAACCATCCAAACTGCTTCCCTAAATTGTAGTATCAAATGAAATAGTGCTAGGGAAGGCCTAGCTAGGATCATGGGATGTGGAAACTCTTGGTTTTGCCCTTTCCACAAGACGTGTTATCCCTGTTGCAGAAGGAAAGCAAACCAGTTTAACATTATTTATACTTGACAAACATGTCTTAGCTAATTCTCATCTTCTTTGTCTTCCATATATAGTTTGTTCATTTTTTCCCCACCAATATATTTTCCTTTCATCAATTGATAATTTCCCATCTCCATTCCATACCTTTTAAAATTATCCCCTGTGATTTTGATTTTGTCATCTTCAGGCCACGTTGTTTGCCCTTTGTGGCTTTGCCAAGGTTGTATCATTCTGAGGTTGCTTCCACCCAGCCTTCAGGATGTCAGGCTGAAATTTACTTGTTCTAGTCCCCTTGAAAACTTCTAAATTATCTGGATAATTTCTATGCCAGGCTTTGCATATTTTCAGGAGAAAACTTCCATTTACATCTGATTCCAATTTTTTCAGATACCTGCTTCAAATACTTTTGCTCACTCAGATGCAGCCAAGAGCAAGCAAAATGGAAAGGCCACAAAGGCAATTTCACAATATTCTTTACTAAGCCTCGGTTACAAAGAGACTCAGGGAGGGCCAAGCCCTGTCTCATTTTCTAAGCATTTTATAATTGTTGAACACAGGAGATAAATGCAGATGTTACTCCAAAAGCACCTGGAATACAGACCGAGAACCCTTAATGCTCATAATCAAAAGACATCCACCATCAACAGAAATCAAGCTGGTGGAAGAACCTCATGTATTTTAGGCAAAATTTGAATGCTCCAGAGACAAAACCCTACTGAGAACAAAGGAGGAATGATGAGGGTTCACAGCCAAACCACACAGTTTGCAGTCTATTTTTCAGACTCTTGGCCTAAAGATGACAGCCAAAGAAGAGGCAAAACTCTGCACTGCCTCATTCCCTAGAGGTTTGTCCATCTCTCCTCAAGCCTCAGGGTAAAGGCCTGGTGATAACTAAGTGGCAAAACTTTTCCCCAAGTGTCTCTCATGTGGCCTGAAAAAAGACATTAACAAACAGAGCTTGTGAATCCCAAGTGGCAAACCATTAGTGCTGGGTGCCACCCCAGGAGCACAGCTGCTTGAGTCAAGGGTCAGTGTGGAGACAATCAGCTCCAGCCCAACCCATCCAGGTCCAAATCTGTGATACCATCAGGATCTTGATGAGTCACCACTGGACACATGTTCTGCAAAATGTAGGTGTTGGGAGGATTGGGTTAAAACCAGAAGATTTGGTGAGGATAGAATAGTTTTCACTTGAAGTGACCTTGCAGCTGGGAATGCTAAGGACGTCGGTGTGGGAAAACTCCATTTATTATGCCTTGTGTTGTTCATCCTCTGCCTGCTTTGAGAAGCAGAATTCCTGTGTACAGATAACACTCTAACAGACATGCTTCAGCCTCATTCTGGGAGAGAGAGAGAGAGAGAGATCATAAAACACAGCCTTGTGATAAACTGCGTGTGCATGAAGCCTTCTAGGATGAACTAAGCCTAACAGAGCCTGTGTTCCTGTGTGCCTCTGGTCTCTAGGATGAACTGAGCCTAACAGAGCCTGTGTTCCTGTGTGCCTCTGGTGTCTAGGATGAACTGAGCCTAACAGAGCCTGTGTTCCTGTGTGCCTCTGGTCTCTAGGATGAACTGAGCCTAACAGAGCCTGTATCCCTGAGTGTCTCAGCTGCCCAGTGTTGTTAGTGGGGTAATGCAATAAACCCACTCTTTGCACTTCAGCTGTGTTCCGGTGGTTGCCCAGGCTTGCTGTGTGTCCATTCACATGGTAGGTCGAAGAAGAGGTGATCCTCCCAGATTCTAGACACTGCCACTTGCCTTCTGTGTCCCACACTTTAGCCCAGGGCAAAGTAGAAGGGAGCTGGTGCAAAAATTTGGGAGCTCAGGAGCCATGCCCAGACCACTTACCCCAAACTTGGTCATACCACACCTCCCATAAGACTGATTTTGATGTTTTTTGCTCTTGGTAGTGTCTAAGGCTCATCAAAAGACTGATTTTGTTAGTTCTATGGATCCCAGAACTTCCATGTGCTGCTAACAGAAAATTATTGTTCACTTTCCTACTTCCCAGTACTACCCAAGTGGAGAAGAAGCCACCCCTCAGAAGAAATCCACCTCTTTAGGAGGAATTCTAACAGTACCACAATTACATGTTTTATATAGGGTGAGTCACAGAAAGTCATGGGAGGAAAATGTTTGAAATAAAACATGAGCTATGAAACATCAGTTCAAATTCTTATCTACAGCTTTGTTAGAGACAATAATGACAGAAAATAAATTATCTACCCTTGTAATAAAACCTGTCAAATGGGCCACAAAGAGCATGGCACTGAAACACCGTGAGTTATACTATCTTTTCTTGGAATGGAAATGTTACCAAACCTCAGCCAAGGTGAAATTAGTGATCAGAGAGGATGCAGCTCCAAATGTTTTCCATGTAGCATCTAGTTAAGAGTGTTTCAAATTACTCCCCCAGAGTAAAAGGTCAGGCATTAAAAATTTGCCAAAAGAACAGATAATGTCTAAGGAAGAAACATAAACTTTAATTAAAGAAGAGATTACATTGATCAAAAGAGGCCCTCAAAACACCAATAAACAACCTGGAATAACTTCCTGAACAGAAATAAAATTAAGACAGAGCTGCAAGATCTACAACACGACTCGGGAAAACTTCCCTTCCCTACTTAGTAAAACAGTCAGTGTAGCTGTGTCTACCCAAGTGCACCTCTGGCACAAAACATAAATCTGCCAGCTCTTGGAACATGTGCTATATAAAGGAGAGACCACACTTTGAATAGTTCACAAAACACTTTTAACAAAAACTGAAAAGAAGCCAATTGCTGAGCCTCAGACAAACAACTGAAACTAAAATAGTTGATAGTCACCGATCCCCAGCACCATCACTGGTCCAACATGCACAGCAGTTTTCATTCTTTAACCTGTATCATTTCCAGGGGCCAGGTTTTAGGTATAGAGACGTGCACCTCAATACATTGATTAGGCATGCCAAACAAGGCAAAATCCAGAAAAAAGATCACCCCTATCCCATCTTCAGATCCATCCATAAAGTCAACTGAGCATATCCTTCTCAGGGCGTGGTGAGAGCAAAAACATCCCCGATACCCTGCTCCCAAGCTCAGAACTGTAACCCTGTGCCAAGACTGTTGTCACTCAGACCAAAAACTCACAACTCCTACACAAAGTAGACACTGAGGGGACACATTTGAAGAACACTTCATTAACATTAATCACAAGAGAAGTCAAAGCAGCATCCTTAGGCCTTGCCATTAAAATCAGACTTCTCACAACTCCTGTCAAGAGAAGCCCTATGTAGCTGTCAAGAGTGCCAGTTGCAGGTTTCTCTGATGCACCCAGAACCAGATGCTGTTGAGGGACTCCAGACATCCTTTTATCTAGCCATTCCTTCACTCCTAAATAACGTGCTGGAAATTTATCTTGAACATCAAGGTAAGACATGGCACCAACTTTTGGCTAAAATATAATGCTGTCGTGTTGGTACAAGAATCTGCTTGAGCAAATTAATTTTAAACCTTATCATTTCAGCATCAAGTAAATTTATAGCTCTTAAACCCACATTTAATGCAATTGTTTGTCTGAAATAGGCTTGAGAAAAACCACATACATTGAGGTAGGCACTCAGAAACACTGGGGTGAGTTGGAAAGAGAGAAATGCATGGTGTGTCACCAGATACCATGCTTTGTTCCAGCCATGACCTCTGTTTGTCATGTGGATGATGACCCTCGGCAGACAAGCCATGAAGTGGAAAGTTTTGACCACGCACAGGCAAGGAGAATATTGATGAGCACCTGGTGCACGAGGAGGCCATTGTCACTGGTGCTGTGAAAGTGTGACAGATGGCATGTGGCTGGAGTTTGGTGCAGATGGATTAAAGCCAAGTGGGATAGAAAGGCACACTAGAGGGGGAGAGACAAAAAATCCAGCGTGTGTAAAATGGCAGTGGGCACCTATGTTTAGGGACCTGCCTCCTGCCCTTCCTGTATTTCCTGCAATGGTATCCTGACTTGAAGAGAAGGCAAAGGGTTATGAAATATTGGCACTTGTGTTACTCCACCTCAGGGCATGGCTGGCCCTCCCAGCAACCCAGTGTCACTCTGGCTGCACACTTTGGCAGCCCCTGCTGCATTTTCATTAGTATTTATGGCAGCTGCTGTATTTAAGGCTGCAGCTGCCAGGACAGCTAACAAGGTGCATCCCACAGTACTGCTTTCATGAGACTTTACGAGGTGTTGTTAAGACTTGTTTGCTCTCATGAAGCACAGCGTTTGAACAAGATGTAAACTCCTCTGTGGAAACGCAGCACAAGGTGCTGAGACATTGAGATGGCAGTGGAAGAAGATTTGCAGGGCATGATCAGACCCTGAGGGTGTCAGTGGGCACTGCTTACTTTCCAGGGAGCTTGTGAGTATCCACAGGACTCATCAGTGGGGATTAGAGTGCAGCAAGGGCTCCATCACAGCTCTTGCTGTGTCTGCTGTCTCAGGCTCACAGACAGGGATGAGACTGGCTGTGTGCACGTCACAGCTCAGGATACTTCTGTGTATAATTTCCTAGGAAATTAAAGTGGCCGTGCATTCTTCTTTACTCTTTCATCCTGGAGGAAACAAGCGATGAGATGAGAGCTCCCAAGCATACATGGAGCTCCAAGAAGTGAGAATAGCCAAGAAGGGCACTGAGTGACCTGTGCCACTGCTTTCAGTACCTGGAAGAGTTTGAATATGGGGTTTTTTATCCTAAGGAAAGGCTGGCAAAAGGCACCCGAAAGCTGAAATCAGTGATGAGCTATTACTGCACTTCATCTGCCTAGAGGCAAGTGAGCCCCCAGTAAAATTCCTCAGTATGGAGCAGACGGGTGCTTATCCAGGTTCAGACAGCCTGGGATGGAGATAGTGCATCTGTCTGCAGATGGAGATAAACTGTAGTCAGTTTTTGGAACCTGATGTGAGATACAAGACCTGTTACTGAGATGATTCAGCTGTGATCAAATTCTGAGCTGGTGAAAGAAATAAATTAAATCCCAAGGCAAATTCTTACATTTTGAATCTTGTAGACATAGAAACTGCAACACAGACACAGACAGGCATAGACAGCAACATTTCTGACATTAAAAACTTGCAATGTAACAGTGAAAGGGAAATGGGAAACCTGAAAATAAACTGAAGGAGTTGGACTGTAATCTTCCATTTTCATTTTAAGTCATTCAAATATTATTATTATTAAATTTTGTTTTAGGATTGATACAAATGAATGGAATTTCAGGGACATTGATTTTCCATCTGTTTTTTAAATAGTGGAGGAAATCAACCTTTAGTTGGTAATAAGTGATAGCACAGAGTTCTTACTAATCTCCAAACTTGCACTTAAAAATATTGCATGGATGAAACAAACTCTTTGGAAGGAACTGATTTTCATTGGGTAAATTCCTGTTCGTGCCAGCTGAAGCCATAATTTGGGTCAGATGTCTCAGCAATTCACAGCTTGTAATAGATGAAGAATTGTTGTGATTTGCTTTGAAACACACGATGGGGTGAATTTCAATTGTCAAAATTCTTGTAAAATTGAAGCAGGGTAGGTTCCTGCTGACCAGAGATATTAATGAAAAATAGCTAGCAGCAAAAGAATGGAAAAAATGAGTGGCAAAATGCAAAGCCGGGAAAATAGCAAAGGCTTGAACAGGAAGCCCAGTCCTTGGGAAACATTTTGACAGCCAGAGTAGGAACCTATCTTCAGTGGGATCTGCTGTCCCCATAGCTCAGGCCACGGGTGCTTTCAGAGCAGCAAGGGTTTTACATTGTGATGCACCAGGAATGCATTGTCACTCCTTGAAGCAGCACTGTTCCCATGCTGGAAAGAGAGACAGTCTGGAGCCTGCAAATGAGAGACATACAGCCTCTGCTGGAGCGTGCAGTGACAGCTGAGAGCTGCTTGATTTCATAAGTCTGGGATTTTCCAAGGCACCTCGGGTGCTTAGGTACCACTTCTCACTGGCATCCATTGGAGCTATGGCTTCCCTGCATTCCTTACAACATCTTTAATAGTGATGACTGGAAAGAGACCATTTATTTCTGGGCATTACCTGTTTGCTTCTGACATGGAAAGGAATAACAATTATAAATGTTCTCATCAAAGGAGGACAAAGCTACACGGGCCTAGGAGCGCTCGGCTGCCAGGGAGCCCCAGATCCATGAGTACCCAGTGTCCATTGGTTAGTGTGGGTGGCTGTGGCATTATCCCACATCTGTCCCTGCACCTCAGGTCTGAGCAGCACCTTGGCAAGGCCATGCACTGAGATGCTCACAGGAAGGGAGTTGGCAGGGATTCCACGGGAGCCAGGATGTTGAAGGTGCATGAACTTCATGAGTCACTGCTCCAGGCAAGGGAACACAAAGCTGGAGTGCACCAAGGCCTCCTCCCACACCGGTATCCCTGCTGGACACAGGTCAGGCTTTCTTTGACTTCCCTAAGAATCCAAAAGAAAATGCTTTTAAAAGCCGTGTAATTTCAGCAACAAACTGGAGCTGCAAAGTCATCCCGTGTTTAGTATCTGCTAGAAATGGGAAATCCCCTCCAGCCTTACCTCAGCATCCTACCATGCACACCAATTAGAAAGATTAAACTTCTCTGTGGCAGCAAAGTCTGCTTAACATTTGACTTGTAACAATGACTGATGGATGCCAGTTTCTCAACAAATGACAATTTCTGTGATGCTTTTCAACTGAGCAAAGAGCATGGAAAAATACAAAAGGAAGGCCTGTTCAGTCCAAACTGACAGTGCTACAGTAAGGAAAAAGCCTTTATAAACCCAAAGAAAACTCAAGTTGATGTCCCCAAAGTAAATCTCACTACTACTAGCCACTGTTGCATAAAGCAAAGAAATGCTGCCCTGAAATTGCAGTTAAATTTAAAACACATTTTAAATTTAAAATGAAACCAAGTTAGATTACTTTTTTTGGTACAATTATAATCTTGGTTTTCATCCAGCACTTATCTTGTGAGCCTTTCTGCTGCAACATTCCTTCACTGCCAAATCTGTTTTACTTTCTTCCACAAAGAAAAATGCAGGAAAGTGGTGATGTTTCAATCGATTGTACAACAGACAGAAGTGGAAATTCAGTGACACTGTGGCTGAACCTATGCATAACTTGGCCTTTAGGAAATGAAGACAAGTCTTTGAATGCAATTGTGCTAACAAACAAATGTTAAGCAAGTACTTAGGTCTAATGCAATTTGTTCTAAGTTTTGCATAGAGAAAGATGAAAAGGTGATTGGCCGACTGATCCACATTTCTGAATTAATAGATCAGTGGTAACACATTTGTCTCCAATATGTGCAGTGTACCTTTGTCACCTTCTAAAGCTTGCAACATAAAATCAAAAGCCCATACTGGCTGAAGTTATTCACTATGATAACTTATTATTGAATAGGCTGCTGTGCTTTTAAAACTTAGTTTTGGTAATGTAGAATTAATTTTCAATACCTTCTTCTATGCTGCTTTTTTAGCCCAATTCTTGGTTGGGAGCTGTTGCTAAAGAACATAACTGAGAATATTATCTCTGCTGTCCAAGCAAACGAACAAGCACATTTATATAAAATATCTTCTTCTTATCATCTTTCACTGCTAGGTTCAGAGTAACTAAAAAAAATGTGTTCTTTTAATCTAAAAGGAAAGGTGCAGAATGAGATAGAGATAGTCAGATGGAGTGTAAGTACAAAAAAGGAATTTAAACTGAAAGAGAAGAAGAAATTCCATACAGCAGCCAGCCTCAGGTAGAGATAAACAAATAAACGATTAGTGGCTTTTCTTTTTTAACATATAAAAAACTACGTAAAATAGGATATTTTTAAAATCTTGAATCACGTATTAACTTATGCTATACAGATTTAAGCCACTTCAGCATTTTTTTCACATTTTAAACTGAAGCATACTTTTGAAATGCATGATTGTCTTATACTGCCTAACTTTTTCTCTTTATTTGCTTCTCTTCTGTTGAAGTATTGAACTGAACCTGAAAACACGTTTCCATATTTTTGTCCCTGAATTTCTTTAAGCTACAAAGTACTGGAGTAGCTTCTCATGCCAAGATGTTTAAAAACTTATTTGGTTGCATATATATTGCATCTCCCCCACTTTCCACAGCCTCACATTCCAGACATTAAATGCTCTGTAAGTACTAGTGTTATTTTGATTTTATCTGCTCTCAGAGTGATAGGCTTCTCAGTAAGTGGAAATCTGAGAAAGACATCTTCTGAGCTACAGACCAATTTTTGAATAATAAGCATGAATTCTGGACAAGGGAAAGACAAATGGAAACATGTCAGGACATGGTTTGCAGCATTTGAGAAATTTCTGCCTTGTGTTACCAATGCATATTGTGTTTTAGAATTTTCTGAAGGCAAATGCCTACTCAGTGGGTGGTGGGGTAGCAGAAAGCTCCTCTTAGCAGAGCACAGAAGAAGAGAGGTGACTGCTCAGTCCTTTCATCAGCTGGACAAGTGTTTGGAGGCACCTCTGTCTTCAAAAGCAGGGTGCAGAGGCAACAGGTGTGACACAGTACTTCTTCATGCACCGGTTCACAAAGAGCCCCCAACCCTTTTAATGAGCTTTAATAGCTCCTTATGGCACATTATCAATGTTGAAGCTGCGGTACATGTGTTGTTAATATGCTATGGTATTTGTAATTGAATGTGACCTTTTGTGACACTGAAAATTTGCCTGTCCATCCCAAAAGACATCCACATGTTTTAGGAAGGACAAGTGTGCTTCAATAAACCTTTTAATCAGGAACACATGCTCAATAAACAAAAAAGCTTTTATTGATTTCACAAATAGCAAGACAATGTCAACCCTGTGCCAAGCAAACCATAGCACAGCTTACTGAAGTCTGTGGTACGTGTGTAATGGAGAATGGGAGTTGTATGCCAGAGGGACCATTAGTGGTCTCCTTGTCCTGGGGTTGGGACCAGTGAGACAGCTGCCTCTTCCTCAGCTCTCTGTGGGGCTGCCATGGACTCCCTGCACTCCAGCAGCAGCTTTGGAGGACAACAGGAGCAAAGGGTTCTGTGATCATGTTCCTTCATGCCCACTTCCTTCCAGTCTCTCTGCAGTTAATCTCTTGACCGCCTTTCAAACACCCTCCAGTTCTTTTGGTTCTCATCCTGTAACATGTGTCTTGTATTCCAGTCCTTTAGTCATGTTTGCCATCTCCTGGGAATGACTCATGAGATCAACACAGATTTCTCTGCAGGCCATGCTCAGGCAGGGGTTACCAGAACAGAGAAACCACACAGCTACATGGCATAAAAATGTTAGCCAATTGCCAGCAGAACTGCCAGATAAAATGGGTTTTTTCCCACCATTTCTTTCTCAGTTTTTGAATTTAATTTCTTTTTGCTCTTGCCATTGTGGGGAGTGCCTGAAAATGGAAAGGCATTTTTCCAGTTAAATCTCCTGGCAAATTTCTGGTACCATTGTTATGTGTCCTAATGTAACACTCCTTTGTCAGATGAGTTCTACTGGAGATGTTTTGATGATTATGAATAGATGATATTATCCTTACTTATTTTTGCAGAGTCCTAATGCAGTTCACTGTTTTTGTCACAATACTGGGTGTGTTTCAGGAGTGGCTGTTTTCCCACCACTCTTGATATATTTTAGCATTCTGTGATTGCTGGGAAGAAGCCAGTGGGGAGGCATGTCTCCATGGGAAGACCCTCAAGGTTGTTAGGATAGAGTTTGATCCTCCATAAAGCTTCCATGAGCTCTTTGGCATATGTTAATAACTTTCAGAGAAAAGTGGGACATTCAGCCCAGTCTGTGACAGAACAATGTATGTATATCAGCAGGACATTTCTGCATATTTTACTTTCAACTCCTAACAAAACAGCAAAATTCTTTCCAACTATTTTGAGAGGGAAAAAAGTGTTAAATTGGGGAAAAAATACAATATCAGTATAAGTCTTTTTTTCCCCCATTTAAAAAAATCCCTCAGTTACTACTGTGTTCTTTTGTAGTTGCCCCTAACATTTCAGCAGCATAAATTTTTCTGTTCAAATGATCATATTATAACATAGCTGAAAAAATTAAATTGCCTAAGTAAAATTAAAAAAGGATAACAAAAAAGGGCATAAATAAATTCAGCTTGTTTTTATTATTCCAGAAGATATGACAAGCACTGACAATAATCTTGCCTCTGTTTAATATTAGTGGCACATGCCTTTTTTCTTTCTTGCTGTATTTTCCTGCTTGGTATCTTCCTAAGTCGTAATAAAAAAATAGATGAAATGTTCAGCACTTTTGGGGACATCAATTATTTGGGAAAAATCATACATTTCCCTCCAATTTTAAGAAAATCAAAATATTTTAGTTGAAATATGACAATTTAAAGTAAAATCATACAAAGTTTCAGTCTGAGAAAGATACCAGCCTTTCTGAGGATGAGGCAAAAGGAAAATTAATGTCTTTTCCCTCATAAAAAATGTCTTAAATATTGTTTGTAAATTAGAAGAAAACCCTCCATGCTTTAGAGCTGGCCATTTTCCCTTGGCTGTGATTTATCCTGGTGCCAGTCTCCATCGAAATATAGTGAAATGTGTCCCAGTTTCACACTTTAAATTACTTGTATGCTCTTCAGAAACTTTTAACTCTCCAAACACTTATCTTTAGCACTGCTGAGTCCCTCTCAGCAGGTTGAGGACACCTGATCTCCACCAAACGGAGCAGCCTCCATCCCACGCCTGAAAATTAATTAGGATTATCCTCACCTTCCTTATGGAGCTCCTCCAGCCCCTGTGGTGTGACAGCAGTGTGGGTGCCTCCATCCCTCCTCAGCAGGCAGCAGGGCAACACCCAGGGCAACCTGCTTCTTGTAAAACTGCTTCCACCAACTCAGCTCTCAAAGGCACCTCCAGTTACTGAGGCACTGACGGTGCCCACGGCCTTTGAGGCAGCTCAGTTGGTTTCAGAGGAAATAATTTGTCTTTTTCAGTGCTTGGGTTAGAGTGTCATGGTTAAATCAGACTTTTTTTCCCCCATAGGTTTCCAACCATTGTCTTTTCATTCCAAGGAAAGTAAATGTTTCTGTCTGCAGGTCTGTCTTGCAGCAAGGAAAAGGCATGGCTTCCTACTGAATCAATGCAGCAGCCACTCACTTGAGAACAGTAAACAATTAGATAAAATCAATTGGATTGGTGGAATTTATATTTAAAGCATCATGCAGAAACACATATTTGCAATTTCATCTATGTTGAATTGCCTAAATATTTGTAAAAATACATGCAACTTTGACATACAATACACAAACTCAGAATGTTTCCCTAAGGGCCCCCAAATTTATTTTGAGTTGTTCCTAGGTATGCACTAATTTAAAGGCTCATTCTAGTTTTAGAAATTTAATTTAAGCTCATTAGAATTCATACTCCACTTGTTATCACAATTAGACATTTTTAGAAATTCTATAAAGTTGAAAGTAGACATTTGATAAGTTTTTAAAGTGTATAAGTTCTGTATGTTTGCCAATATGTAGAACTTCTTAAGTTATGGGACTTGGCATATGGTTTAATGCAGGCAGAGTTGTTTCCTGCTGTCATTGATGCCAAGTCAAAATGTTCTCAGTTTGTTCTTTTTCTTTATGTAGGTCAGCACTTAGCTAGAGTTGTCCTCTAATTCTGCCAAAATCATGTTGATCTTACTCTAATTCTCTTAATAAAAGCCATAAATTTTAATTTTAGCTCTGGATAATGGTTACAATACTTATAACTTGAACAAATGTACGTGGGTCTTCAAGAGACTGGCAAATGCCACATTTCTGAAACAGAGCCTAGATTCCAGTACTCCCAAACTCCAAATCCCTGTCTCCAACCACAGAGGAGGCAAAACTTGGACAAAATGTCAGAATATCCCCACGAAGAGGTTATTCCTCTACTCTTCCCCCAGCCCATGCCAAGTCTCAGTGTGCTGTTGAGCTGTGTTGGCTTCAGGCCAGGCCTGCAAGCTCCGTGTGAGAGGAGAGTGCAGCTGATAGTGAGATGATCGAGGAAAGCCACAGATTCTGCCACTGTGACCCAAGAGGAGACTTGGCAGGAAGGGCCTCTCTGCTCTACTCAAGCGTTCAGGCTGAGCCAAGCCTCTGGAGAGGGCTGTTGGCAGCCCTGCCTTGCATGGGAGGACATCTGCTTCCAGGGGACAATGTCACTTTGGAACTACCACTCCAGAGATGCAGTGTTTGTTTCACATGTTTATCTCCTCCTATTCCTTTCCACTCACTCCACCTTTGCTCCAGCTCCTCAGATGCTCCCAAAGGGACGGCAGGATGGATGGTGTCACTGGGCACCCTTGTGAGACACGAAAGGAGCACAATAAACAAAATAGCAATCTAAAACAGTCAGTGTAAGCTTGATACATCTCTCAGTACACCAATCCTTTAGGAAGGCACGCTCAGCAGCTCCAGAAAGGAAGCAATCAAAAGCCTGAAGTACTGAACATGGAGATTTTGAGTTCCTGTACAATGGTCAGAGCAGCCTGGCAAAACAGCAATAAAGGGTATTATGGCCTTTCCCTTATCACTAGTGGAATACCAGGTTTGCAAGTACACAAAAAGGAAACAGAAGAACAATCAAAGACACTTGTAACTTATGCAAGAAGAACAACAAACTATTCCTAAAATCCTGCCATGAGTAAAATAAAAGAACTACGTTCCAACAGCAGAGCCATAAAGCCAGTGTGTCCCATGCTGTTTAAGGTCACGCCAGGAATGTGTCAGTCCCACAAGCAGTGAATTCAGCAGTGCCCCACCGCAGGTACAGCTCGGTTTGTGCTCCGAGCACACGCGGGCTCTGCGCGGAGCGCTGCTGCCAGCGGCCGGGTCTGGCAGGGCTGGGGATGCACTCGGGGCTGGGGATCCACACGGGGCTGGGGATGCACTCGGGGCTGGGGATGCACACAGGGCACACGGGGCTGGGGATGCACTCGGGGCTGGGGATGCACACGGGGCTGGGGATGCGCTCGGGGCTGGGGATGCACACGGGGCACACGGGGCTGGGGATGCACACGGGGCTGCTGATGCACACTCCCCTCACCCCGGCTCCCTGCCGGCTATTTTAAGCAAGCCGCTCGCAGTACTGGAGTGTCGAAGGAAGTGATAGTCCCGAACACGTTAGCCTTCTCACCAGCCAGGAAATCGTGACTTAACGGAGTGCTAAAATTGCCGTTTCACTTAACAGGCACAGAGGGAAAAGCTGACTGAATAGCTTGCTCAAAACTACCTGGGGAGGTTCTGGCAGACCTGAGGAGTGAACATAGATCTCCTGGATGCTGGGTAAAATACTGAAACACTCTTTCTCTTGCTAAACTTCCGTTCTCTCCTCAGGCATATACTTTAGAGCAGCAAAGTCTGAAGAAACAATATGAGAAAATACACATCCCCAAGATCTCCTCTCACATGGCACTGATGAAATCTTACACAAAATGGTAGCCAATTATTAGTAAAATATTCCCTTGACATCTAAGAAAAGGTTGCATTCAACCCTTGTGAAGTCAAGAGGAGTCTTGTCAAGTAATCTCAATGCATTCATGATGAATTTAGGGGGGTGGGGAGGAGGCATGTAGCAAATAGGAAAAAAGTGCATGCTAATCAGATGTTGTGCTGGTTAAACTATGAAAACCACGGATGTATACATAAAGAAACCAACAAGCCATAGCATTTGTTGTTAGCTTACAGTTCAGAGAACAGTCCTTTTTACCACACCTTGTCATCTGATAACTCTGCACTGAGCACTTCATACTTGAGGTACTTCAAACATTCTGCTCGAATCCACGAACATATTTAATCCTATGTTCAGTTCTCATGCTGTACCCCATTTCACACACCTGTCCTTCCTCACATTTGCCCCCTGCAGATTTAGCAACCACCACTCTCTTCTCAGTCCATGACCAACCCTCCTTGTGTCTCCCCTCCAGTTCCTGCTGGCACTTTTGGCGCTGGACTTCAGATCTTTAGCTCTAATGACAAACATAAATGCTGTGCGCCTTTCATTATCCAGATGGTGTTACCCTGATTCTTACTGTAACTGCCAGACACAACTGATTCTCATTCTGCACAATACTTTCATAAGGGTCTATCCACTGCTTATTATATTGTTAGAAGTGGAAGTTTGTAGACATTGGCAAATAGTGATTCTGCAGCCGGGCTTTCTGCAGTTACAGCACAGCAACATGTGGTGCCCTGTTACTAGATCAGTGCCAAAGAATAGCTGAGCCAAAAATTAAAGCAAACTGTGAAGATAAAAAATTACACTAAGAAACAATTGGAGATATAATCAAGAATGTGAACTTCTAGCAGACCAAATCTAAGGAGATTGGTTTTCCAACTTCTATATCGCTCAATCTTCATTGTCACCACTTCCCTATTTAAGCTAAACACATTGAATTATTTACAAGAAGGTACATAAATATAAGCAACATATGCAACAATCCACCTCACTACCTGATCATGTAAAATCTCTTCATGAATCCAATATCACATTAGTTTTATTGTTGCTGCAAAGCTAATTGAACCATTCAATGAAAAGCTGAACTCCAAAGGCTGGGCTGGTAAGTCTGTGTGTTGGTGGCTTTGTACTTCTATTTATTTTCTCTGGCTTCTGTTGGAGAAACTCACCCATGCTCCTTATGACAGGTGGAAGTGGCTGGGTTACTGTGTCACACTGTTCTGGAGAGCTCTGTATTTCTAGGCTCTTTGCTGACTTCCTGAATGGTCAAAGAAGTGAAGAGTATTTCTGGTACAAGTACCACTGCTTCATAATCTCATCCTTATAATCTGAACAGAAGTGGGTTTAATAAATCCACTAATGTTTTCTTCTTACTTCTCATAGACTTGCACATTTCAGGGCCAGAAAGAACCTGATTCATCTTCTCTAAGTACCTAACAGATGCCACTTCATTTTGTCCAGCTGCTCATGTATTGCATTCAGTGATTATACTCACCTGAAGTACACTCCCTGCAAATGCAGCCAGTCTTACTTGGAAATCACATTAAGCAATAGAGAATCAACTACTTCTCTTTGAAAGTTTATTTTATGATAATCATCTCCAGCTTTATAAATCCTGATTTTTTTTTTTTTGATTGGCGTTGTCTGGTTTTTAATTCCAGATATTGGTTTTTGCTACACATTTTTCTGATAAGCTAGAAAGTCAGCATCAAGTATTTTGCCTCTAGGAAGGCACTTTCACATGTATAAAGTCACCTCTCCATTTTTATAAGCAAGTAATCTTAAAATATGGATTAATTGGTTGTTTTTTCCAGTTCTGGAGTATTTTATAGCTCATTTCAGAACTTTTGGAGACATTCTTTATAATAATATCAATGGTAAATTTGGAAACAGAATTCCTCTGTAACTGACACTGTAACTTGTAAATACCATATGGATATAAAAGAACCTGAAGTAGCAGGGGGAAAGTTGAGAAGGTGAAAACACAACTCTGCCCTGTTTCATGTGAGGTCAGGAAATGAAGGTCCTCATCTTACAAGGCATCCCACCTAAGTATGTTTATTTGAGACAGTTGTTGATATTTGCTTTAGAGACATAAATGAAGTGCTGATCTCTTCTAGTTGGTGAAGACCAAACTTGCACAAGATAGTAAGCAAAAAATCAGCAAGGAGCTGTCCTGTCAGATAGGAGGGAGGATATCCAAGTTCCAGGAGTCAATTCAACAGAAGGCACCTCAGTGGCTCTGCAGATACTCAGACTGGAATGACACACACTCGTAATTACTCTTCTTGCTCAGATGTATGGTTCAAGGAAAAACTTCTCTTTCACTATTTTCACTCTGCTGATTGGCTTACAAAATTGCCATTTGTCCCACCACTTTAAAAACATAACAAGAAAAAGCGTTAATTTGTGATTATGAAATTTATTTTAGAAGCTGCTAGTGGCTTCAGACAGATGTAGAGGAATCTAGTCTTCCATTAAAAATAAATACCTTCTGACAAACTTTGGCTGCATCTACTCTGCTGCCTTGGATGATGGCATGAATGGCATTAGAGGGCAACGGTTGAATTGTTAGAATGATCCTTGACACAGTTTTGGCCTAAACCAAATAACCCTCTGTTGGGATTATAATGCATGCTTTGGCAGTTTCTGTTGGCAAGGGGCTGCTCCCTGTAAACAGCTTACATGCCAAATGTGTCCATGGTCTACGGACTGCCTGGAGTATCCTCACTGAGAATACAACCTGTTCTGTTCCTCTCCCTGGGACGGCTCACAGTCCAAGATACACTTGCAATTCACATGCCAGTTATCCTCAGCTGTGTGCTTGTTCCAGTCTTGGCTTGGATGAGGCTTATGCACTTGCCCAAACTAAAGTTATATCCATGATACAGCATCATAATTTTAATGTTACTGCTACTTTTAGGTCTATTGGGTTTTGTCATAAAGCCCTAAATATGAGTACCAAGGGATTACATGAAGATATTAGATCCATTCAGTTCTTGTAATTCTGGCAGAGTAAACAACTGGAAATCAAAATACCACAAAGGACTAGCAATATTAAATGTGATTATATATGTGTGATAAAAAGAAAATGCACTAAAAGCACAAACAAATACATCCAGTTACTGAAAGAAGTGTGTTATTAGCATTCAAATGGCTCACTTGGTAACTTCCCTACCTCAAATCAAAAGAAGCTGCCACAGGATTTAACAGAATCACAGAGCAGCTGAGGTTGGAAGGAACCCATGGAGTTGAACACACATGTTCAAGCAGGGTTACTTAGAGCAGGCTGCCCAGGATCATGTCCAGACAGCTTTCAGATATCTATCTTCAAGGACAGATATCTCCACAGCCTTTCTGGACAGCCTGTGCCAGTGCTCAGTCACCTTAACAGTGAACAAGTGTCTATTGACATTCAGAGGGAGCCTCCTGTTTCAGTGTGTGCCCATTGCCCGTGTTCCTGTCACTGGGCACCACTGGAATGTTCCTGGCTCCATTTTCTTTCTTCAGGTATTTATTGATGAGATCTGCCCTAAGCCTTCTCTTCTCGGGGCTGAGCAGTACCAGCCCTCTTGACCTTTGCTGACGCAGGGCAGGTGCTCCAGGCTCTCAGTCATCAGAGTGGCCTTTTGTTGCTGGTCTCCCTCCAGGAGCGCCATCTCCCTGTGACAGCTGGAGGGCACAGCCTGAGCTCCAGCTGTGGCCTCACCACTGCCCGAGCAGCGGGGCAGGATCACCTCCCTCTTCCTGCTGGCAGTGTCACCGTTCTGACCGTTCAAGGTACTGTGTAACACAAACAGATGATCATACAGAAATATTCATGACCATGGATCGCACTGAATTATCCCTAACGTCCCACTCTGTCTTTTTTTAATAAGGTCTTGGGCTACCCTGGTTCGTTGCAGGATACCTAGAGTTTTCTAGCATCTGGGGATTGCTGCAGGTCAGACTCCCCCTGTGGAGTTTTCCCCCAGGAGATAATTTGGGTACTGGAGTGCTCAGAGGAGCCCAAGTGGGACTGGTGCCTCAGGGCAGAGCAAACAGGCAGAACAAAGCAGCACAGCCAGCCAGGAAGGGGCATGCTTGTCGTTGAGAAACCTTTCCACACCTCCCCATTACAGAAAACTATTGCTAGAAGTTTAGCAAACCACAGACATAAAGTATTCATCAAATTTCCTGTTTCTGAACTTGCTAACCCCCACAAGAGCTCAGAACCAATAGGCTCTGTAATTTACATGGTTGGAAACAGATCCTACACGGGCAAATGAGGTATAAAAATGTGTCTGCAGAGCCTGGACACTCAGATGTTACTATCCATCAACTCTATAGAAGGACACCACACCAAATCTGTCCATGTCCTGCCCCCTTCCTGGACTCTCCATTTCCATGGAGGAGAAATCCAGTACCATCAGTTGTGGCACAGCTCCAGGCAGGTCCCTGATTTTAACAGGAAAGAGCTGAGGTTCTCCAGGGAAGGCACCTGGCCTGCAATCCAGCATCCCAGAGCTTCCACTGGGTGCATGCAGTGCTGGCTCAGACCACCTGTGCCACCAGTCACAGGCTGGACAGGGGCAAGCCCTGCTGCTGAGGTTCAGGCAGGGAAATGTGGCAGCACAGGGGCTGCTCTGCCTCATTTGTTACTTCCATACATGGCAGGTGAGGGGAGAAATACCAGAAGTCATTAAGGATGCCTGGCATTTCCTATAGTTAGGCTCCGTCTTATGTTGTTTATAAGTTTTCCAGCTCTAACCACACAGTCTGCCATTTCCCAAGCTTGGTGCCTGCTCAAAGCTTTGGAAAAGGTCAGCCAACAATTCAACTGTTTTTGAAAATAAAATAACTAACTGAGCTAAAAAAAATTAGTGGCATTTTCTTTGAGCTGCTCTAGCACCCCCAAGCTTTGGAGCATTCACATGAAATCTGTCAGGAGGTGGTCTCCCCATCTGGGACATGCCAAGAGAGAAGTCTTTGAAAATATGTGGTTTACAATGATCAGGAGAAACATATTGCAGTCTATAACTAATTTCCCCAGAGAAACTGTCTGCAACGACAATGTCCCAGCTTCTGGTGAGCACAGAAACTGCAGCTCTGTGCTGTGTGGGCTCAGTGCTTTACACCACACACCAGATGAGGAAGATTCTCTTGTGCTCCTCAAGCTCCCCCTGCTTTTCATTCTGTGCTTCTCTGGCTCAGATTCGGTGAGCTCAGACAGTTAATACGAGTGTGTTTCCTCATCTTCTTGTAATATTGAGTGGGTAGGATGTTTTAGTGCTAATAAACTGGGATGGGTGGGGCAGCGTGGGTGTAAAGGTACTGTCCTCTGCTGAAAGAGCTGTGCAGAGATCAGAATGTGAAAGCCTTAAAGCACAGCAAGAGTGTCACCAGATAAAAGAAGATTAATTAAAGTAGAAAACTGCGTTTCAGATTCTGATCTCATGGCTTTCTATATAAAAGAAAATCTGAAGTAAAAGGAAAACCTTTAAAAGCTTTAAAATATTAAGCCTCCACCTATAATTTGTGGGTTTTGTTTGTCATTGGTTTTATATTCTTATATTCATTTCAGTAATGAGGTGAACACACTATTAAAAATAACTTGCTGCAAAATTCTGTGTGCACTAGGTTAATTCTGTAAATAATTTATTCCTCTTTCTTCACACACTGAACTAATCTTCCCTGTCTTCCTCAAAACCTATTCTCACACTTTTGTCAGTGTTAGGAGTACAAGTAACAGTTGCTTATTAAACTTCACAAAGTTAATGCCCTCTTCCCCTGTTTTAATTGCTTCTCTGCAGTTGCTTGCACAACTCAAAGGAGAGATCTTTACAAAGAGAGTTTTACTAACCATATGTAGTTCCCGCTCTTCCTATGCACGAATGTCTTTGACAGAAGGAAAATGAAAATGGTTTTCTCTTTTTAAAAAATTTAAATAATTTTCTCTTTTCACCTGCTGGATCTAACATGCAATGCAAAGTGACAGACATGCAGCTTCTAATGTCAGCAGATGAAAATTCCTGCTACATAATAAAAGGCTACTTGTGACTGAGAGGGAAATGTCTATATTGGGTTATTAACTCTGTGTTCTTGTGGAATTAAAAATTTTATGAGAAGAGCACAACAGCAAATGAACCAAGAGGAAACGGAGAATTCCTTATTCAGCACAGGATATTAATGATGCAAACCAAACAGCAAATGGCAGTTGATGGTTCCCAGTGTTTCCTAACTTCGGTATAGTTACATTCATGTCAGCACTGGAAAGGGATTTGTCACAATTGCACCAGTGCTCAGGGAGATCTGAGGAACTACCTTATGCAACTGTTCACCTCATTGAGGGCTCTCATGCAAAACTTAATCCTGAGCCCTTCCTAAAGATTGTACCTGTGCCACTGTGCTGTGGTGTAACCCCAGCCAGCAACTCCACACCGTGCAGCCGCTCCCTCCTGGAGCGACACCCCTGCTGGTGCTCCCTGCACTCAAACTCCAGGTCCTCTTGGGAAAAGGGACAGACCACTGCTCACTCCACTGTGCTCTGATCCGCCTTTACAGGAGCCCTCCCAGGATCTCTGAGCTGCAGGAAGGCTCTCAAGCAGAACCATCCTGTTCTCACCCAGAGCTGCCAGAGTGCAGACTCACACCATGGGGTCCAAAGAGGCACAGGTGTGAGGCAGAAGGTGACAGGCTGAGCTTGGGGAATGCTACACCCCAGCCATTCTGGGATTCTACAGTGGGCCACAAGGATTCTTGGCTACCTCCTGAACTTTTCTCCAGATGACCCCTATGTATAAATATATACCTATGACATACGTAATTTTGTATCTCCCATACATTTTGTACCATTCAATTCTTCAGAAGGGTTCTTCAGAACTGGATTTTTCTTTTTAAAGATAAAATAAGCCAAGAGTTCTGAAGTCCTATCAGATATGCAAACAGGGCTTAGCCTGTACATTTTCTCCCTCTCAAATTCAGCAGGCCTGCAAGCACTTTATTGTTGAAGTACTTTTTTCAACAAATACTCCCACTGAATTATTCACTGACATAAAAAGCATTCAGAATACCTTTAATTTACTGGAGGGGAAAAAGTCTGAATTAAATGGTCTGTGTTTTGTAGCTTGATCATGCTGACTTAAGATAATTTCAGGGCAGGATTTATTACTACCTGGTGCTCCTTTGGGTTAGTGAAACAAATTTCCAGATATGCTTCCATGGAAAAAAAGAAACTTTGTTTAAAAGGAAGATTTTTGGTGATCCTATACAAACCACTTTCTTTCAACATTGGACCTTGCCATCTCCTCAAAACCCCTGAAGAATACAAATAATGCTTTTGCAGCACTGCTTTCACCTTTCTCATCACAATCCCTCATGTGGTACTTAGGCAAGAAGAAGGAATTCTCAGCAGAAGATTTGTGCAGCAGCTGAATATGATGAATAATCATACAGTGTTTCCAACAATGAACATAAATTCCATGGTCCTTAACTTAGAGGAGTGTTTGTCCATAGAAATTTCTTCTGAACTTTAATTTACAGAGCAAGAGTGGGATTCAGTTCCCCTGACACATTTATCTAGATCTCTTTTAGAGCCAGTGAAGAGAAACAAGCTTTTCTACGTCATGATTCATTGGTCTGTTTCATTACCTCTTTGGATGAGATGAATCTCACCTAAAAAGTGCCTCCTTCTCTCCATGGAGTGGAAGTGGTTTCTATGTGAGTAGCTCACTGCTTCACCACTAGAAGCATTTCTATTCATTAGCTTTCCCCTATAAGCAAGTACAACTAGACCCCTTCAGCTTGAACCCACCCAACCAGGATGATGAACGGGGGACTGCCTGAAGTGCTGTTTGGGATCACACTCCTCTCTAGTTTGTAGCTGTGCCCGATTTAGGTTTTACTTTGAATACAAAGCATTCTTTTGAAGTCATCCCGCAGTCATCCCCAACTAACTACTGAGCTTTGATATGCTGTGTGAAAGTCTGAGTCCGTCACTGGCTCTCCTTCAGAAGGCACTATGGCAGAAGATGCACTCCATAAATGCCCCTAATGTGCTTCCATTGTTAATGTGTCTTCACTTCACAGGATCAAGCTAGAGGCAATTTGAAGTAATTCCCCACGAAACTTGCATATTATGGTTGACAAATTCTCATACTCATATTCAAATTCTCATATTTGCCACACAACCATTTGTTTTGGATTCCACTTCTTCGTAATTAAGATACAGATGCAAATTTCTAAAATCCATCCTACAGGCACCTTCCTCCGCTGATGGTTCACAGCCAGGAGCTGTTGCTTGGACACAGGTACCACTGCTGCTAGTCTGTGATCATCTACATTGCTTTATGGCTGGCATAGCTGGCACAGTTCTGGTCCTGCCCTCTTTCCTACACAGCTGGGAGACAGCATGTACCAGAGACTGTGAGCAGCAGGCAGCTTGCAAGCAGACAGGCATCTTCTGCGGGGGAAGAGTGCCCTGGCATGTGGCTGAAAGCCACAATGTGTCACACACATTGGAGGCCAAAATAACCTTGACCTGTTTTACTCACTGCAACAAACATGACCTTAGCAACTATAGCACTCAGCAAGGATAAGGGAGAAATTGTCCATGACTGAAAGAGTTCTGCTGCCCTAAGTAGCTGCCCCAAAGAATAGGTAGCATAACAGAACAAGTGCCTCCCCTGAACTACAGGATAGACTACAGATGATGGTTTGGTCTCCCTCTGCAAAAACGGAATCCCCTTACGCACAAGACACAATTGAACCCAAGTCTTCCACATCCTAAATCGGTGCATTCACCACTCAGACCTTGAATAAAAATCAATTACCACCTCTGCTCTAGAAGAGTAGTTTTGTGTGGCATCCAATCCTTTGCAGAGTTGCATTCGACTGCTTTCTCAGTGAAGCTGCAAAATGACATAGATGACACAGTGATTTATGGCCTTGAGGTGATATGCTGTAATGGCCAGAAAAAATACAGTCTAATATTCTGCTAACCCTCCTGCTGTAATTCAGCATCCTGTTAATCCCTACCAAATGAAGATCCTTGAGGAAACAGGCAAAGAAAAGGACTGTAATTTTTAGGCAAACTGTTGTCTAAACCACTTCATGTGGTTCAGACCAAAGGGTTTCTGAGCGCTGCCCAAATCTAGCACTTACATTAGGACCACCTGCATTAAAACTTGGGGCTCTTAAAAAGTTTCAGCATGCTCTGGTTATGCCAAACATGACTTGGACTTGACAGACTCGTAGGTCTTGGACTGTGTTTTTCTAGTCCTACCACGAGCATCTACATTCGTTCATTTTCGTCCGACCTTTGGCATCTCTCTCCTTTACTCTCCACCTGCCCGTAGCGCAGGAGCGGCGCTGCCTGGCACCAGGCGGCCGCTCAGCCCCGCAGCACAGATGGCCGGGATGCCGCGGGGCACGGTGACACACCGGGGCAGCGGAAGGGAACTCCGCCGCTCGCTCCAGCTCGCCGGCAGCGATCGCCTCCTGCGGGAGTCACCCCCGCTCACCTCCGGGCCGCTCCCCCGCCTCCCCCCGCTTGGTGCCGACCGTGCCGCCTCGCCACCCCCGGCTCTCCCTTCGCCCGCTGCCCTCAGCCCCGGGAAGGACCGCAGCAGCCGCGGGAGGGGCCGGCTCGGACCCCGACAGTGCGGGGGACTGGAGGGAGGGGGGTGACAAAGTGGGCGAGAGAGAGAGAGAGGGATGGGAAGGGGACTGCTACCCTCCGGGCGGGACGGACGGCGGAGATGAAAGGCGACAGCTGCCCTCCGGGCAGGGCCGGAGAGAGGGATGGAGGGAGACAGCTCCGCTCTAGATGGGACAGGAGGGAGGGATGGAGGGGGACAGCTCCCCTCTGGACGGGACGAGAGGGAGGGATGGAGGGGGACAGGTCTCATCTAGATGGGACAGGGGGAGGGATGGAGGGGGACAGCTCCGCTCTGGACGGGATGGGAAGGAGGGATGGAGGGGGACAGCTCCGCTCTGGACGGGCTGGGAAGGAGGGATGGAGGGGGACAGCTCCGCTCTGGACGGGACGGGACGGGCCGGGCCGGGCCGGGCAGTGAGGGAGGGAGGGAGGGATGGATGGAGGGGCACAGCTCCCCTCCGGGCGGGTCGGGACGCCTCGCCCGCTCCAGCACGAGGGGCTGCGCCCTGTGACGAGCCCGGGCGCTGGGAGGCAGCGCGGCGGGGCGGGGTGACGGCCGCGGCTCTAATAAGGCAGGGGCTGGCGCTGGCCGAGGGCTGTTTGCCCCCGCCCGCCCCCGAGCATGCAGTGCTTCCCCGGGCTGGTGCTGGCGCTGAGCTCGCTGCTGGGCGCCCTGGCGCTGCTGCAGCTCTCGCTGTACCTGCGGGTGCCGTCCCGCTACGGGAAGCACGAGGAGCGGCTGTGCCGGCCGCGGGGCCGGCTGCCGGCGCGCTGCGCCTGGTTCCTGCAGGAGCTGCCCTCCTTCCTGGTGCCCGCGCTGCTGCTGGCGCTGCGCAGCCCGCCCCGCCTCGAGCCGCTCGGCTGCCGCCTCCTCTGCTGCCTCTTCTGCTGGCACTACTTCTACAGGGACCGCCGCCGGGCGCGGCTCCCCGCCGCCTCGCCTCGGGGAACCAAACCACGGGGAGCTGCGGAGCCGGGCGGGCGGAGGGGCCGGGGCAGGTCCGGGCTGCAGCATCGCTCCCTCCCGGGTCCGGCTGGCCATCAGCGCCCCTGGACTCCGCCCGAAGCGGAGGGACCGGCCCGGTGCGCGTCTCTGCCCCGGGACAGAGCAGGTGGTCCTCGGGTGCTTGAAACAGGGGAGAGGATGGATGCTTTAAATTATTCTCTTAGGGGGAAATTAAAAAAAAAAAAAAAAAAAAAAAAGGTTTCCCTAAGCGGGAGCAAAGGTTTGGATGAAACTCATCCAAATATTATGTAAAGGTACATAGGAAGAGCCTGTTGTGCGCAGGAGAAGTGCCGCATGTGCAGCGGCGGCCGCCGGACGCAGCCGCGGAATCTGCGCGGGGATGGCCGAGAGCAGAGCCTGGAGCGCCGGGAGCGCACGGCTCTGCCCCAGCCTGGGGCGAACACGGGCGATGCGGGCGTGCTGTGCCACCGCACCAAAGTTAGCTCTTTGTGTTCAATTCGTCATTCTCGCTCCACTACCGAAGTACCAATTCATGTTGGGTTTTTTTCCCTTTTAATACCTTTTCTTTTCAGAAACATGGTGTTGTCAGAGTCAACGAATGCTGTAACTCTAATTAATTCTGTATTTACTTATGAGGAGGTCAAAGAAATAGTAGAGTTTTGATTCAGTGGTGGTAACTTTGAAGAGACATAGCTCTACAATTGTCATCCAGTTCTGCAGTGGGCCTCGGTTCTGGAGAATATCACCAGAATCCATCTTCTGCTCCACTTCCATTTTCTGTGGAGTTCTTTAATGAGAAATTTGAATTTTGGTTACCTGCTACGGGAAAAAAAAAAGGCTTTTATTCACAAGTGGCAAGTGCATGTGGAAATGTTATGTCATTATGTAGTAAAGAGCAATGTAACTTCTGAGGCAAACCCTTGACTTGATTTGCCATTTTTCACCACAACTCTTTATGTCTGTTTTTTAGTTTGCTTCATAGAAATAGAGAACATTCTTGTAATATTTGATCAGAAATGATTATTTGCTACTCAACCAAAATCAATACATTGAAAATCCAGTTGCAGTATCTCTACAGATAGTTTAGGGATAGAAACTCAAGGCTGTTGTTGAGAAATTTAAAACAGAGAATGGTTTACAGTGCTAAAGCACTATTTTAGACATGTATTTGTTATCACTACCGTTGTCTTTGCTGGAGGAGTCAGCTGGAGAACACACCCATAACATATTTGGCTTCCAGAAAGCTAGATGTATTGATTAGACGTAGTTATACAAAATTTAGTTTAATACATTCTGTTATTATCAAGAATCTCTGATTGTTCGAGAAACACAACTACCAATGAACACCACTAGACACCTGAAAGAAATGTTACTCTACCAATATGCACACATTTATTGATTCTGTGGTTTCTTTTCTAAATTTACTGCTGGGCTTAGGCAAAAGCACTGTATTTTCATACATTTTCTTTCCCAGACATCTTCTCATCTGTTGCTGGAGTATACTTGTTCTCTTGTAAAAGTCCTCACTTCAACCAAGTCTGCATAAAACTTTTCTTACTAATACAGCATGTTACTCCAATATTATTCTCACAGGCTGCAGTCCCTTCTCACACAAACCATTCTGACATTCTACTGAATCAATTAACATTTGAAATGTATTAAATATTGCTACTCTACTGTTATGTAAAAGAGCAGAAAAATCACAAAATAGAAGTTTTTCTGGGTTTCACCTGACAATACTATGGGACAGGCAGGTTCTTTGAGGGATCCTTAGTAGAATGACCTATGGCCACATGGTTGTGGTTATGATTAGAGCTTTATTGATAACCTTAAAGTCTTAACAATCAGGACAACTAATTGTTATCTACAGTTTCTAGCAGGTAGGATAATTTATTGTTACAGAGAACTTTTTTAGCCATTAGCATATCTTACAGTTAAACAGAATTTCTGCAGCTTTCCTCTTTTCCAGACTTTTTAGCCACCTAGACTTTTTAATTACTTGCACGCTCTGAAGGTTGAGTCAAATTCTTAGCAATCAGTAAGTGACACAATAACTGTAATCTGGATTAAGCCTTTAACTAAAAGAATGGGACTTAGTTCTTGGAGGAAGAAGACAACAATGAAGGAGACAACCCTGACCACTGGGGATTTACAGGTTTTGCCATTCAGCATCAGTTCCAGTCTAAGCCCACTTGCAGCTCCTGGATTTTCTAGGGAGTATCTCATGGGATATTAGACTTCCCTGTTCCATGCTGAGTGCCACCACATCCTGGTGACAATGCTGGTGGGCAAGCTGTCTTATTGCAGAGCTGAAAAAGGGGTAGAAAGAAGTGCACTTACATATTATGTGCACTTGCATATTATGTCTATTTGCCTATAAAATGATGTTGGATAAATCATATTATCAAGGGGTTATCAACTCGATTAGAATGTTCCATTGCCATACAGTGTTTGAGAAGGGGTTCAGTAGTTTGACATAACAGTCTGGATCTAGCTTGATTTGTTCCTTTTGTTTAGGTTTGGGTTTTGTTTTTTTTTTTTCATTTTATTATCTTTACTTGGAATAATCTATCAACAGTTTTAAATACTTTTGTGACTCAACTTGACTGCAAGGATGATGAGTAAAGCATTAAATCGATCAATAATAAAATTGCATTTACCTAATGGGTGTATCCTACTGCATCTTCTGACTTAAAAATTTGAAATTAATAAAAGTGTAACACTCTTAATTATAAATGTATTTTGTTAATTCACTCCTACTTTTACTACTGATGATGTGATATCTGTACTTAAACATTTCTCGGTGCTTGTATATTGTTGCATAATTTAGTGACTTCTTTCCACAGGGAAGCTTTTATAATTCCTAATTTTGTCTCATCTACTGTAGCAAACATACATGAGGAAGGGAAGTTTTCATTAGAGGTATGCTCAGAAGGACATTATAGTCCATATTGAAGAAACATAGATTTTCAAAAAACTATTGTGCTTACCTATTCTACCTTCCTTTGTGTTCTAGCCAACTGTGTTGCTCCACTAGCTTCTTTTAGACTGAAGCATGTATTTCAGAGTAACTTCAAGTCTTGACCTGAAGACCCCAGAAATTGAAAAATTCATCTTTTTTTTTTTTTTTTAAACGGAGAAATGCAGTGTTTTCTTTGGTAGTGTTATCTTCTGAATCTTTTAGCCTTACTTAAACACATTTAAATTGTCTTGCTTAAATTTGACTGGTCTTGATTTTCTCCCAGTGAGCCTTGCTCCTTCTATCCACCCTGTGCTAATTTAAAGCACTCCGCAGTGTCCTTCAGTATTTTCTTACCACGGTATCACTTACACGGTACTGGATCATGTTTTAATTTGCTTGTTACAGAGCTGTCAGGTCCTCTGTCAGCATTAGTTTGATCCAGATAATGTAGGAGCACATGACTGTATTTCCAGTGCATTAATTACTGCACATGATGTGGTATTTATGGTGAATTTATGGCTTTGTGGTGGATTTATGCCAGATATAGGAGAACAGACATTACCTGACCTGACACAGAGTTAGAGTAGTGCAGACACACGATACTTCATCCAACATGAACTTGGTCAGGATAAGATTACCTTTTCATAAATTTAGGAACAGGTTTAAGCCAGCATAATTAACTTGTCCTGCTTTTGGACACGGTGTCAAATAGCTACAACATTTTTTTTTTAACTGAGTTGTCCTAAACAAAAGATTTATAGTATCACTGAACAACAGCAGATGGCCTTCAATGAGACTTTTCCCCCCTCTCAGTCCCAGATAATTTCTGTGGCTTTTTCCCCCTCTCTTCTTTTTCTACATCCATTTTAAAAGTAAGACATCAGTGTGTGATGTATAATACGGTACCAGAGTTGTAGCAGCATGTCTGGAGAGAACTTTACTTTCCTGCTCCCCCATCCTACTCCGATGTTTACAGATTGGGAGAGCGCTTTTCTGTTTGGAGTCATAGAGGGACATCATGTGTTTCCAGGCTACTTCGAACACTCCGGAGCTGCTGTAACCCGGATTGTAACCAAGGTTACAATCTATCGCTCCTTAGGAGTGGTTTTCCTTTATATCACTGTATTTCTTTCATTTTAAAGTAACTTTTTTATGTGGGCACACTGCTCAGAAATGCTGTCCTGCCCACATCAATATTCACCGGTTGTCTAGGATTTGTGCCATGAGCCAGCTTAATCAGTGGCAATTTTGTATTTTTTGTTGGGTTCTTGAGGAATATACTGGAGTGTTGAAAGGACCACCCTGATCCTGGTCTGGAAACTGGGTTGATGCTGATGGTTCCTCATTGACAAGGACTTTAGAGGACCTCTCTGCTTGCCTGCAGGAGCCCTGTGAGCCAGGTCTGGCAGGTGCCGTGCCCCATCCAGCCCAGTGCTGACAGGGAAAAGACATGGTCACCCGGGTCCTGACTGCTGGCCAAGGAGCCAGCCCTCCCCTAGGGCTGCCCAGAATAGAGGCTTTCTGTCCCAGGGGATTCAGGAGGGAGGTGGATGGAGCCAGGAGACCTCCCTTCCATCCTGCCTTGCCCAGCGGCCCGTGGTGAACCGTGACGGCAGCACGCTCTCTGTGTTTCTCTGCCGCCGCTAGGCAGCAGCCTCTGTCTTTGTGGCTTTGTGGAAGGGCTGAAGGCAAGCTGCTGCTGCTGCTGCTGCTGAGGGGAGGAGAAGGAAGGGAGGAATCCCACCCCTGGCATGTTTGGCTGCTCTTCTTAGTTAGCCAGCTCTTCGTGTCTCAGCGTGTGCCTCATTAGCACAGCATGGAGTGAGTTTCATCAAATTCAAATGCTCTCTGGTGCTAAAGATAACGTTCTTAAAATCTGAATTATTTGGAGTCTGAAAAAAATCTAAATCTGAGTTTTCACGTCTGTTTTAAGTAAGCTCATAGATTCTTCACTTTCACAAGGTAGGTCCTATGATGGTAGGGGCCTCCAAAAGTGATGGGGTGGGAAGGCAGAGAAAAGGAGGAAGAAAGTGAGAAGAGAAATGACTGCCAAGTCTGCCATCTGTATATGCAATCTCTGTGGAAAGCTGGTCATGAGCTGAAAATGATGAGTGGTGTAAGATGTACCTACAGGAACACTTCTTGTGATAAATGACTTGCAAAGGATTTTGCTTTGAAATGTGGTTGGTAATACAGCCTTTCCTGCTAGAGGGGCTGTGCTGGGAATGCCAGCAGAAGCCCTCAGGTGGCAGGGAGAAACCCATTTGCTGCCTTTCCATTTTGCAGTCCAGCTTCAAAAACCAAAGGTAGGAAACATAACATGAGGCAATGAGAGGAAGCCTTTGCAATCCAATTCCACATAAATCTTAATGATGCATTTCTCCAGCCTGTGAGGAAGACAGAGAGGTGAGGGAGCAGAGGAGATGCCACCATGTGCAATGGCAGCAGGGAAGGCCTTGACCCACTCACTTACAAAGATTATCCTGAAGATAGAGGTGTAAAAGACTGGGTGCTGCATTTGCCCCTTCTGTGCTGCCCTTAATAGCTGGGGCACAAGCAATTTAAAAAAGGCATATCAGTTTCAAAGACCACCTAGAATTACATTTACCTATTTATTATCTTCTCTTGCAACTTCATTTTCAATCAAATAAAATCTTGGTTTTCTATTTTACTGTGTTTATATATTAACAAACCAAACAGCTGTTTTAATTTCTGAAGTGCACTGAGGTGAATCTGAAAGACATTAAGTAGGGCTGCTCTTTCAGATGCAGCTGGATCCCCAGACTCCTCTGATTGGAGGTGACCCATTTGGTGCGCCTGTACTTAGTTTTCTACATATTGACATTTTTCTAAAAAGATCAGGGAACACAGAGTTTTGTGGCAAGAGAATGAGAAATGAGGAGCATTTGAAAACTGCATCCTCACATGAGTTTTTAACACTCTCTCTGCAACTAAGCTGGGGGAAGAAAGAAAAAGGCTCTCGCTCTCCCCTGGCTCTGCAGAATGCAGTGCCTGTCTGTACTGCCTGGTTGGTCAGGCAGGTGCAGGGTTTAGCTGGACATACCTAGACTGGCCCTTTTTTCAAGTAGGAGTATCTACTTGTGATCAGTAAGAAAAGCAGCTCAAAACTCCAGAGAAATGCAGAAGGATGCAGGCTCCAAACGACTAAGTCATTTATAAATTAATTTGCTCATAATTTTTAGAGTCGTCCTGTATTAGTTCATTCGGAGTTTTAGCTATGTTTTTTGAAACATGAAGTGGATAAACAGAAGTTAGATTAAGTTTGAAGGATATTTATATATTTAAGTGGTACTGTCCTTGCTAGTTATGAATATAACCAAACCAGATAATAACCACCAGGTCTGATAGATCCAACCCAGAGATTATTTTTCCCCCCATAGAAATAGTTATTTTATCCTTTGGTCTTACAAAGTCACCATTATTAGGTATCAATAACTAAAGACATTTTTTATTGTTAGTCTCTTGAAACCTCTATCATTAATCTCCCAATACAAAATCTGCAGGTATTTTACAAGTTACAAATCCTGTTTTCTTTTCCTTCACCTTAGGGATTTGGAATAGACCCTGATCAGATTCCTTTTGGCCTTCACCAGTAGCACATTTGCATCCTCTCTCCTGCTGTTTGGCCTTGGCAGTAATTCTAGATCTGTCAGTGATATCCCTGACAGAGGCTGGCCATTAGCTCTGCCTCTTCTCTGTATTTCTTGCTCCCCAGTCATCCCCGTGCATTTCAGTAATGCTAATATATAATTTCTTCTCTTCTGTGAAAATACTAGATTCATTGCTATTTTTATCCAGGTTCCTCAAATTAATGTATTAATAGCCAAAGAAAGTGTGTCTTTATACGCTTTGCCTCAGAATTGTAAAATGCTCATGTACCCAGTGCTGGTGTGGAGTTTGCTTCCTTGCAGTCTTCTCTAGCATTATGAAATACCTTCCTAATTCTGCTCTCAAAATAGAATACTATCTGATCACCTTCCTAACAATTAGCACAAATAATCCTATCTGTACACTCCTTTCCAATTGGAAACTACAATTGTAGAAAACTATAATTTTCTTTCCAATTGTAGAAAACTACAGTTTTTGCCCAGCCCAAATTGTACCCAAGTGATTTTTCCTTTTGTCTCTTGGTCTGGAAGATTTTCTGCAGAGATAACTTAAGGCTTTTGTCTTTCTTCACTTCTTTTTAAGACAACATGCCTCTTAGGAGGCATATTTTTGTATCTGATGCTAATTCATTTGTGCTGTTTTGTTATTACCAGGCACCTTTAAATGCACTAAAGGAGTGTTCATGCCTGCTCTGAGACTTCACTGTCACTGTTAAGTACAAAATGACTTGGTGTGCGTCAGTCCAGTCTCTCTCTGCAGAGAGCTGTCCAACCTGCAGTCCCAGGGCAGAGACCTGAGTCCCAGACACCAGGACATCACCAAAGAGGGTTCCTCTGATCTCATCTGTGTGAGGTTTGAGCCCACTGAGGAAGTTAAAGCACTTGGTATCCTGTGAGCTTAAATCCTTATAGGACGATAACATTCTGAGCTCCAAACTCCACTGGGCTTTGGTAATGCTGGTGAGGATGTAAAGATCTGGATTTGCATTACCACGTTCCTGCTGTTGATATCAGAAAAGCAGAGTAATAAAGGGTTATTCTAAGACAGAGACAGAAAAAAAATTAAATTATATACACAGTTTCAATAATTTTTTTTACTTGAAAGTAGTAATGCTTTTACCAAACAAGAAAATTACTTGTTTTAATCATGAGGTGTCTGTAGTATTACCTTATTGGGGCTACTCTTTTAAGTAAGAAATAAAAAACAAGAGAAAAGTGTTAAGGCTCATTCTACATGCCCAGTGGGAAATTTGTGATGGATCTTGCACCTTCAAGATCCAAAAATCTGTTTTATTTTATTTCTTATCATAACGGTGGCAGCCATTATGGGGGAGGTTGGACTTTTTTACTAAACTGATAAATATTGTTTGACAAAAGGACACACATTAATATGCCCCTTCGAGTACTCAAAAGCTTGTATAATTAGATAATTTGCCAGTTTTATGGAGCTTCATTAAGAAAAATAAAGTTGTGAAATAACCTCCTAGTAGTAGGATTATAAATCAGTGTCCAGACATTGCATATTTCCCTTAGTGTAAGTTACATTCTTAGTATCTCCTTCAAAATTAATTTTGATCAAGGATGGTTATGATAAAAAAATATTTTCAAACTTAAATCAAGAGACAATTCTTAAGTTATATCCCTCAAAGTGTCCTTCTCTGTCCAGAAATTTATTTAAATGTGGCAGGTGAATTGATCAGTAGGGTGATCCTTACTGAATTTGGTGAAATAATTGAATTCATGTAGATCTACACCTACTTACGTGTAAAAGCTGCATTACTCTTTGCTGACCACTCAGCTGACATTCTAATTATTTTTGCAACATCTCATTACAACAATAACAATGAGATTATTTTGTTATAAAACCCAACTAAACAAAGCCAATTAAAACGGAGTTAAAATATTCCATGCCAGGAAATGGGAAAAGTCAACTCATTAGAAGAAAAAACAGTATATTTTTCTACAAGCCCAAATTTATTCTAAGAACCAGCTACATTCTACCTAGCTGTGAACTTTTGAAGCTCCAGTTGCTACCATATGAATACCGAAGGACGGGCAGAAAGTTTCAGCATTCCTAGAAAGGTGTATCCAAATGTGACCTTCAACAACAATTAAAAATGGTCCTTTTTGAAGGAAGCTGGGTTTGACCTCCTCCTTCCTAACTTTATAAACATGTAATAGAGCAGCAACACCCAGAGTCAGCTGTAGCCAGGTATAAGACACCATTTTGCTTACAGCAGTGCTAGAGTTCACCAACTTCATCCAACCCCTGCCATGCTGGGAGACTGCCTCCCAGAAAGGGCTCTGGGAAAATGTCACCTTATCAAGGCTGTCTTCAAAGAGATGTGCTGTCTGCTAGAGAAAGAGGGTTTGCCTAGGGGAGATGCTGAGGAGCAGATCATTTCCCAGGCAGGACTTTGCTGAAGCAGATCCTGAGGCAGAGTGATGGCCTGCAGCTCTTTGATGTGCTGGTAAAGGTGGACAGGAGGGCTGCAGAGAGCTCTGGATAAGTTAGCTGGGCTACCCAAAGAAGTACAATCACATCAGCATGGTCTCCTGTTAGAGATGCACATGAAAATACCTCCAGACAGTCTGGTCCTAAGCAAACCTTCCAGTGACTCCTGTCACACATCTGGGTTAGGGCAGTGCATGGACTTCCATTAAACCTCTGCTGCTCCTGAGAACAGAAGAGGAAGAAATGTTGAGAAATGATGGAGAGGAAGAAAAGTACTTACATTACACTACTGAGTGTTTTTTTGCCTGTTTGCTTCTCTTTAGAACTTAAAAAAAACCCCAAAAAACTAATAAAGCATTCACATTTTAAAACTTGGCCCAGATGAAGGTTACTAAAGTGAGACACATCTCTGGCTCTTACTAGGGAAAGCAATTTAAACTTGGCGGAGTTGTCTGAGAAATGCATTTGTATCTGTTCAAACATGAAGGTCGTCAGCTAACGTTTTGAGAGTCTGTCCCTCTGGTTCATCTGAGGCCATAAGCAGGACCACAGCGTTGAGCTGCAATCCAGCCAAGTATGCTGTAGGCTGGCACTGCAGGGACAGGGCAAGGCTTTTCTGGCTGCTAGGATAATCAACAGGGAAGAAGTGGTCTCCTAGCTGGAGTTCTGGCAATGTGGATTAGGAAAAATACAACCTGTCTTGTATGCAGAGAAATAAAAACCACTGTGAGGTGCACAGTCAGGGCCACAAGGTGGGAAGAGACAGGAAGGTCAGGTGAAAGAGCACAGGGAAGGACAAGTTGAGTTGTTAAAAACAGCTAGGGCAGTAGTGGGGCAGGAGTGAGAAGAAATGGGAAGGAAAAGGTCACAATGTGAGAGGGTAGTGTCCAGGTATCAAGAGACGATACTGACACCATGCCAAGTGATTCACTCAGCAGCTTCCCGTGTTAGGGAACCTTTTGACATATTTTGCAAGGAAACAGAGATGGCTGTGACTCAGAATCAGCCCATGGCACTTTTTCCTTAGGAATAAAAAAGGCTTCTAAGTTCTCTGCTTATTTTAATGTAAGCACAAACTCAGGACCTGATCTGGTCACTTCAAATTTTGCTCTTCTCTATGTGTATGTACTGCCATGAGTACCATGAGATCATAGACGCTCAGTATGTTGGCTGGATCCAATCTGACCAAGATTTAATGTTGAATAAGGATAGATTACCAATTATCTTCCTTCCTTTGGTCATTTCTCAGGCCCACATGGACAATTTATGCAAAATAATGACACTTTATCTGGTAGGTTGTAAGAGCACAGATCCATGCATCCTTGGATTTTGTGCCAGTTTTCATGTAAATGCATCTTTCTGTTCCGCTCACCATCTCGACCTCTGTGAACTCTTAGAACTCTCTGCTCCAGTAGAGTGGGGAACTTTTTGAAGTGCACATCACAGTGTCTGATTAAGTTACTTTGGCATGTATTTCACACTTTTGGCAGACTCCCACAGTTTAGCAACAGGAACAAAGTGATCTGTTTTCATAAATATCAAGTGATTATTTCTGAAGAAGAAAAGAGGGAGATACCTTTGGCCGGCTAAGGCTTTGACACACTATTGCTTAGATAAAACAACAAATATTCTCATAACCCCTAAGTACTGTTGCCCTTTAGATACTATCAAGTAGTAGAGGTAATCATGAAGCACTGAGTGATCTGCACATTTGTCATCACCACAATCCATCTAGTCAAGTTGAACTTTAATCCCCACGCAAGTACTCCTGTCCTCTAATCCCCATGAAAGTACAAATCTGGACCAAGTTTAATCAAGGTTTCAACTGTGATAGTTGGCCTGGTGCTGAGTCCATCAGAGCCTGTCTCTGACCAAAATAGCATTATGTTCCCATTCCCAGGGAGTTCTTGGCCACACACAGTCCTTAAATTTTCTTCTCATTCCTGATGGTCATTTGTCTGGTCTGTCCTTAACAATTGCTGCTTATTGAGATTCCCAGTATGTTCTAATGCTTCACTGTCTGTCTGTCTAAGCTGCACTTTCTATACACCTGTTGCTTCTCATTGTGTTCCCAGAAGACAAGGAGAATGCTTGACTCCTTCTTTGCAGGAGCTTTTTATACAGTTGTGGATTGTTATGATGTCTTCCACTGGTTTTCTCTTAGTTATCTTAGAAAGTCCTTCAGTCTTTCTTCATGTCACACTTCCTAGACCACAGTTGTTTTTCTTTGGGCTGCTTCCACTTTGTCTTTTATAGAGTGCTGAATTCAGCTGGACAGAACATAATTTAAGTTCCTACTAATGCCATGCAAAGGGGAAAGATTACCTCAGGTGTCTCCAACAACACATTTTAACATTTGCTATTTTCACAATGGCCTGACATCATTGGCTCATGCTCAATTTGACACCTACCAGCACGCCCTCTCCTATCCAGCCCATTTTTCAGCTTGCCTTTCACATTTGGTCTTAGTTAAGTGCAGTATTTTGCCATTGTCTTTGTTGAATTAAATCAACTGTTTTAAAACTATCGAACAAGTATTTCAAGACTATTCTAAACTCTGGCCTTCATTCTTGGTGTGCTCAGCATCTCTCAAAGCTGTGTCAGCCACAAACATTGCGAATATTTTTACCCCCAGAGGCATATTACTAATGAAAAAACTCCTGAGTAGTACCAGAAAAGTATTTTGCAGAACCTCCCTCAAAAGATCTTTCTAGTTTGATAGTCAACAATTGCTAAATATTCCTTGATATGATTTTTCAATAGTTTTGCAGCCACTTAACATCCTCTAAACCAGGAAAACCCAAGTTAGTTATAAGGTTGACAGGTGTAAAAAATATAAGGTCAAGACACAGGACATTGTCTGCCCCTACCATCCCTCTCCTGTAATATATCCAATTGATGTCAATTCCTTCACTCAACAAACCTATTCCATGAAAATAGTGTTACCTTAGTTACACATAGAAATGAGCCCTGTCTCCTGCTGTTACAGACATCCAGGACTCTGACCCAAAGAGGCTGTTATAAGTATTACTGTTTAGACAAGAAGTCCATCAGGATCCACATTCTGCACTCCACTAACTTGGCTGTGTACTGTCTGAGGACAAGCTGTGAGTTTTAGGGGATGGTACTGATTTCAGCAGGGAACTCTACAGGGGACATATTTCCTTTGCTCTCTTAGCTCCACTTTACCTTCTTTGGCTATGAAAGAGAAAAGTACTTAGAAAAAAAAATCCCCATCTTTCCCATGAATATGCCCAGTTTGACAAGGGATGGTGAGAAAGATATTAATATCTGGTTCATCTGGCTCTTGTTTCAGTTGCCTTTGTTTAAGGGCAGTCAATCAACTCTTCCCTTTGTTTAGTTCAGCTCTCATTCTGATCTTCTTTCCACAATACAAACAAAAATTAAAAAAAAAAAAAAAAGTGGTAGGGTAATAGCAAATGAAAATAAAATAATATTTTTAATTAAGAATATTTCAAACCTATTTTGTGTTCATACCAAAAAGAAACATTTAAGAAACAAATATGCTTCTATAAATGTATATTGAGTGTAATTTGCTGATGGATTGTGACTTGCTGATGCAGCCTGATAGAGCACCAAACCCAACAATTCTGTTGTTGGTGTTCCTTTAGAAAATGCATAATAATTGAAGTACTGTGTTTTGGACCTGTATCTGCAAAATCAGTAGAATACATCGATGTTTTCCATGATTCAATGCCTTTTTACTAGAAGAATTCTCCCTTTGTTGGTTCTGTCTGGATGCTGGTAGTCGCTGGGAGATACCAGATTTTCTAGTGACATTTTCAGAAATAATGGAAGAAAAGCAAGATGAGTAATGAAGTAATTTATATACAAAATTGCAAAACACTTTTGAAACCTGGCCACTGTTGCAGTGAATTTAGAAGAGCAAAAATTTTTGCCTTGGAGTCAAGCCTACACAATTCTTTTCTACTAATCAAAACCAAATACCAGTTTTAAAGTCTTATTCCTTTCCTTTTTCCTAATTTGTTTTCCAAGCACTTATATTTTATTAAATATAGCACATCCAATGGTACCTGTATGCAATGTGAAGCGGACTAAGATTTATCCATAAACTGTATTTATCCTTTTCACTTTGCTAACTGCACAGCATGCTTAAAATATATATCAGTCAATGAGGCATTACTGACTAGTTCTAGATGGTCAGAATGACCAGTTCAGGTGTTTATAGCATTGGAACTGAGTGTAACGTAGCTCAGATTCCTTAAATTTATCCAAGGTTAAATGCATCATGGTTTTTTTTTCAGCAATGACTGACAGTGATAGAGAAGCACCATTTTTAGCCCTTCCCATCAGATACATACGCTTTTGAAAATATTTTTCCTATAACCCTGCTTTATCCAAATGCAGTTGTGAGCAACTGAGCTTTTCTGACCCGTCGCCAAGGTTTCAACCTGAAGTCTGTATTTAGCTCTGTGGCCACAAGTCAAGTGCAGTTGCTGATTCCTCTGACTGCTCTGCAAGTGCTGTCATCCATGGTGTCAGCCACCCTGGCACAGCCAGTACCACTCTGGAGCTTTACTCATAAATGCTGGTATTAAGCAACTGCTCATCTGTTCTAGGGAGTTTATCATCTTTGAGATGCTCAGTTTGTATAAAATGTCAGATGAGTCATGAGAAATTATGAAACCCTGAAGTTATCATGCTGGATTAGAGCAGAGGTCCTTCACAGTCAGCACCCTGTCTTGGCAGAACCCAGTGCCAGATCATCAAACAAAATGCAGTAAATGGTGGTCAGTTGTCCTCAGCAGCTGCTACCTTCTGCCTCTCTTCAATAGAATATAATTTATCCCCCAAAATATAAAAATTAATATTAATTCCAAATCTTTGTCTTCTCTTTATTAAAGCACCTGCCTTTGTTTGTAATTTCTGATTATCCACCTTCCCTCAGTCCTACCTAGCTCTTTACTTCAGTGCTTTTTTCTATATTACATTTAACAGAAATTTCATTGCATTCAAACTAACTTCCTATCATGACAACTGTTGGTCACAGCTATTCAGCTCTCCCAAATAAATTACTTTCTAGTATTGTGTGTTATTTTTTATCTCAAATAAGTTTATTCTTTTTAGCCTTCAGTACAAGTTCAGTAGCCCTCATGGCTCAGTATGGCAGTCTCTTACAAGTCACTTCTCATTTTGCCACTGAATCCTACTGCAGTTTTAATATCTCTTTGCATTAAATCAGTGCTGCCCAGACTTTCTCTTTCCCATTGTCTTTCTTCTCAAGAACTCCTTGAAACCCATTTATGGTGTTACCTGTCTCTAGGTTTCCTCAGCCCTTTTCCCATCCCTTGATCAGATGTGTGCCTCTGTCTCTTGCCCAAGAAATATGAATCTGCTTCTACCAGAAGTCTTTATCCAGCCCGGGACCTGACACTAAGAGACCACAAAGAAAGACTGCCCTACAAACAGGATTCAGGTTGGATGTGGAAGTGGACCACAAACATCCCGAGGATGGTAGATTGAGCCTTTTTTTTAGATAGAATCCTCATAAATGAACCTGACATGGCAGGTTTAGTATCATTTTATACAGCAGAATCATAAGATTTTCAATCATATATCAATCTTTCTAATTCCTTAAATTATAGCCATCAGAAGTTTGTCCAAAGATCTTTGGAGGAACATGGAAGGAGGGTGTTTTGCATGTGGAAAAGTATTGCTGTCTTGGAAAGAAGAGCTCATTCCAACTTTGTTTTTGCCATCACTAGATAAATAAATCTGCATGATAAAAATAGAAAGGTAGTTCTCTTGCTCCCCTCAGTGACTCTGTTCAATGATTTAAGATGAGCTTACAGTCTGGGCCACAGTCCAGGAAGTGATTACAGTTATCTGATGGTTTCACATTGTCCCAGTGCTGCAGGAATGAGCCACGAAGATGTGCCCTGCAGCTGGGATCACCCAGTGGCACACACAGCCACTGCACACCCCTTGCACTGGCAGGCAGCTCTGGCTGGACATCAGCTCCAGAAAAAGAGCTCAGCTCCTGAACATCTCTGAATGACAAGCTGTTGGAGGAAACCTACTCTTAGTGGGTTATGGCAACATTTGCGAAAAGATTTCCACCCTCTGTGGAAAGAAGAGCAAACCTAAACTTTCCCTTGGCTGAGGTGAGAGACTCCAGAGTTTTCAAGTAGCCGGACTAATACTTTTAAGATGAAATTTGGTGCAATGTCAAATGATTTTCTCTTCAAAACCTGTTCTTTTGGAAAATAAATGATGGGGAAGAAAATGAATAATTCATTATTCATTCATTTAAAAAGAAGCTGTTGGCAATGGTTTAGTCAGATGCAGTGCCTTCGGCTGGTAAAGATAATGAAGGAGTAATGAATTAGTCATCAATACTGCACCGAAAGTAAAAGGTCAAATTTGTCATTGGACTGAAACCAAAGGGCCAGGTTTGTTCTGTTATTCTAAAATGGTGGTCTTCAGGCCCCCTTTGATTTTCTCACTGCAAAATAGTTTCAGCAGAGCTGTAGACTCTTCCAAGGGATATTTAAACCTATTAAATGCCCTTGCTTTATCTCTGCTGCTTTTTCAAATCTCATCAGGAATAGTTTGTGCACCCTAGACATGCAATACAGAGAATCTGATACAGAGAATTGAATCTGGCCTCTGCTTTTACAGACCCACAGAGATTACCTCGGGGAATTTGTTCCACAACAAAGATTCTTGGATGAAATCCTGATTTGGATTGCCCAAACTGCTATGAGGCAGGATTACGGTGATGCCAGGATTTTACTATCTCAACAACTAAACAAAGCTGGTGCCTCTTGGCTCCCCTGCCATTGTACTTTCACTTTGCATGCAGATTCTTTCTGTCCTGTGTCCACTCCATGGTAGAGAGGCCTGTGGCCTCCTGTTACTGCAGGAGAAGTCACCTTTCAAGGGCCTATAACCTCTATTCTGCAACAGCAGCACCAGGAAGCAGCATGGAAACAACTGGCTTTTCTGGGATCTGAGAAACTTCTGTTTGCATCAGTTGTAAAAACTCAGAGTCTCTTAAACCTGACTGGTTTTGACAAAGGATAAAGCAGTGCCAGTCCTACTTGAATCTGCTCTATAAATTCACCTCCTAAACTCACATTGTGAGGTCTGCATCATTCCCTCTTCTATACAATTTGCTGTCTCCAAGCCTCCATTTGCAAGTTTCACACTTTTCCTCCTAACTGTTCAGGTCCAATTTGTCAATGTGACTTCAACAGCAGATCAGAATGCTAAAGCTGGCCTTGCCTACTCATACCTCCAGCATCACATTCCCAAAGGGCAAACCCAGTGATTATTGGTAACGTTACTCCAAAGAGTGTTCCTTTCCATTCTGTAATAAATATGACAAATGTGATACTACTATCTGAAGAATATTTTCCATATCTCTTACGTTTCTTATATTTAAAAATACTTAGCACTTCTGCATCATAGCTGCCTTAATTGCTGGAAATCTGTCTCACCTTGCTTTGGAAAGCAGTGAATACATTAACATGTTGCTGCTTGTACTCTGCTTACTCACTTCCAGACACAGTATGACTTAATCTAGATTTATAATATTATGACATTTTATGCCTCAGCTTGCTTAAGTTGACACTGGCAACACGAGATGTGAATTACTTATCAGCAATGCTCATATACTGGTATGAGCACCATCCAAAGCCCAAGAGGGCAAAAAAATGAAATTAAGAGTGTAGGTTTTACCGCTTGCAGAACTTAATTGGCCAGGTAAGACAATACCTACTAAATACGAATATAACTTCTTTGTTTCACTCTCCCAGGGATGATATGGATTGTCCAAAGTGTCAAGGGGGATGCTCCTACCTGAAGCAAACGTATATATAAATTAAAACTATACAAGCACCAATTATTTGTTCACATGGATGTTTATGCTACTGTTGGCACAGCTGTTGTCTAAGTGCTGTAGCTGCATGGAAATCTTGGTGTTTAATATATTAAACCTAGGGCTTTAGCTCTTCTTATTTCAAAGAAAAGTTTGAAAGCATGGAGGGGAGGCAGGGACTGGAGGCAAAGCAGCTCCCCAAGCAGGCAAAAACATTGCTCTGCCTGTACATGAAGTGTCTGAGCAGAGCAGGACAGAGCTGCTTGCTGTGTGTTAGAGATGCATGGGGGTCTCTTCCTGAGTGAAGTGGGAGAGGCTGGCAAAGGAGATCACATCTTAGGTAGTACACTGCAGGGGTGAGAGAGCCAGAGGGGTCTCAGCACTGCCTTCAACTCCATCTGCCACCATGGGTTAAAGCTGCCAGGGATGGGTCTTGTAGTGGGATCAGGAATGTCTTCTCCATAACTAAACTCCTCTACTACAGCTTACTCCTGGCATAGTAGTGCTCCTTTGGAGAATCAGTATTGCAATGGATACTGTCCCTCGCAAACAGCAGTGATGTCTGAACATCATTGTCCCCATGTCCCCCCACAGCAACCAATCTTCACTTGGCCCACTGGGGCATTAAATCAAGTCTTAAAATGAAAATGCTGTTTGTGGGCATGAATTCCTCATTTTCACCAACAAGCATAGAGAAAGGTACAGAGACATTCTCAAAGCATCAGTGAATCTGGATGAGCTTGCTAACTTCCCACCTTTTACGCAGTCCTGAAGGACCGGAAAAAGACACGTATCTCTAGAATTTCATGTTCCCATTAACTGCTGATCTTATATTGTTGCAGTTCTTTTCAATTTTTTGTTTTTATTGACCTATTTGCTACTTAGTGCTTTGTTCAAGTTTTTTTCCATACAGCAGAGAAATTGCAAATACGATGTTATCATGAGCAATGTGCTGACTTTTTTTTCTTATCTACCTTAGGACGTTTATTTACCCTTTCTTCACTAGAGGCAGACCTTTCCCACTGCAATTGCTTTTCTTTGGCATGTTATTCTGTATCTATAATGGCTTCCTCCAGGGGTACTACCTGATTTACTGCGCTGAATATCCAAACGATTGGTGCACCGACATCAGATTTACATCAGGTAATTACAGCTGCAGGATTCCCAAGATCTAATCTCCAAGCAATTTGTAAGCATTTTGAATTATGTCCTAATCTTCAGTGAACATGTGAGTCAAATCTGTTGTGATGGAAATCAGTGTAAGACTTGCCTGCTGGCCCAGATGAAACAAGTAAATGTGCAGCAGCTTTTTTTTTTCCTGCCAGGCAGCCACCTTTGAAGGTATATGATGTTATGGGTTAGTCCCAAATCAGGAGCCTCATTTTCTTGACACCACTCCAGAGCCTCCTGCTGCTATGGACCACAGAGATGCAATCTCAGACCCCAGCTGCACGGGGGTGTGCCCTTGCTCAGGCAGAAGTGTGCACCCAGCAGTGGCTGTGCGCGAGCACAAGCTGTGGCTTTCTCCTCCCTGTCAGGGAGCTTTGCACTTGAGGCAGCTATTCTGAATGAGAGAGAAAAGGAGGGCAAAACCCCAGCATGAACGAGGCTTTAGGGACAAAGAGCTCTTTTTTCTCATGTAAGGCACAGGGGAAGATTAGAGAGCACGCACAGTCTGGTTGTATGTTAATGCGATTCCTTTATATTCCGTAACTTAATAGCCTGGCTGAATTTCACCCTGTAAAATCCCTCAGAGAATAACTGAACAAGAGCAGTTAGATGGCATTACAGATTTGGTACTGTACAGAAAGTGTTTAAATGTATGTTTAAATGTAAACATAGAAATGAGGATTAACGTGGAGGTCTGAGGAAATGTTTTGGATACGATAAGTACAAACAAACCAGGGTACTCTCTGTACCCTGTTTCAGACCATGGATGCAGGTCCAGTCTTTTCAGACAGCATCACAAATCAAAAATTCTGGACATTGTTTAGTAAGACCTCCCGTACCCAACAAAGAACACACCATGTCACTTAATTTGCATAGTAAATAAAAAATATATTTAATGTTGGAAAAAAAAAGAAAAAAGAAAATTAGCATTAGTGGTGCTTGAAATATTAAAGCAAAAACAAACAGTACATTCTTCCTCTACAGACCCTTACCAACTTTCTGTTGCTACTGGAAGTGTTGAGGTTTTATTAGCATTTAGTCTTTTATCTATACATTGTAGTACACACACTATTTCTTTTTCTTGCTCTCCAGTCACTGTCAGAGGTGGTTTTCCCAGTGTCCAACGTGGCATGAAATGTAGGGCATGTCACCTGCAGAGTTTCTCAACCAAATGCCTCTGGTTTTTCAGTTAAATGAAATCTGGTCAATGGATGACTCTGGCCAGATCATGTCAGCATTTTTCAGAGAGTACCTGCTTTCCATCCATGCCCACAACTCTGTCCAGGCAGTCTTACTTGCAGTGACACTCAGAGAGGTGCTGAGATGCAGGTTCCTTCCCCGGCTCCAGTGATGTGCTGGATAAGTTTGTGTCTCTGTGCTCCTCTTTCCCAGCAGTAAAATGAGAGTATTGCCTACAGCTCAGTGCTTACTCTGCAGTAGCATCCACAGCTGTGACTGGCTGTCACCAGACAGTGGTGTCCATGGGGCACTTTGTGTCTCCCCTGGAGTATTCAATGAATGGTGACTATGACCACCTGGGAAGTTCAGATGTAAGTGCTCTGGTGTCAGCAGTCACCCATGCTTCTCCTGCTCAGTAGCCTTCTTGGTACCAATGCAGCTTTTGACTTGAAAAAGAATCCATCCACCTCACATTATGACCCCAATCTGCCTGCTGCAAAGACAAACTACACACATGAGCTCGAGTAGGGATATCTAGACAGAGCTGTCTTTCTAATCCATTTCTTGTTGGTTTCTTAGGCCTCCTCTTATTTCTGCTGGGAATGGGAATCAACATTCACAGTGATCTCCTGCTGCGCCAGCTGAGGAAACCCGGGGAAGTCACTTACAAGATTCCTCAAGGTATATTCTTATCCCCCACTTCCTTGAAGAAAGTAGGGCAGCAGAATAGATAATGTTTTCTGACTGGATTCACAGGGAAGTGACAAAAATGGCAGAGAAGTTGGTCTTGCACAGGTACTTGGTGCAGGTGCCTGAAATGTTTCATGTTGTGAAAAACTGAGATCCAGATTTTGCATTCCCCAAAGGCAGTAAAGTTGAAAAATATTTTTAGGGCACAAAAAGAATTGACTAATGTTAATTATTATAATTTAAATCTAATAATGGTATTTCTTAAGTTATTTTCCAAACAAAAATAAATGACTGTGAAAGTGTTGGAAACATCTGAGTCAGAATCAACCTTGATTCTTGTATTAATACAAGAATTTTGAGCAAGATCCCGCTTTGGCATGGCTGCACTTCAGGGAAGTGCATTTAGGTTGCTGCTACGGGCTCTGAATAAGAAAGCATATTCTGCTGCTGGCCTCAGAAAGAACCTTCCATGTGCAGGAGATGACTATAAAAATTAAATATTTTGTCCATTGCTGCAGGGGGACTGTTCACCTACGTTTCTGGAGCCAACTACTTTGGAGAAATCGTGGAATGGTTTGGTTTTGCCATTGCAACATGGTCCCTACCAGCCTTCGCCTTTGCCTTTTTCACTCTTTGCTGCATTGGTCCACGTGCTTATCACCATCACAGGTATCAAACTGCTCCTTGCCATATGCTGCTACTTCCTCTTGGAATGCAGTTCGCAAAATACCAGGGAGGCCCAGGGCCAGGATTTGGGATAAAACTGAAATTCAATACCATGTGCAGGAGGTTATTGGCTTGTTTGTGTAAGGCAGGCAGTCAGCTGGAGCCCCTGTCAAGAGGGCCTGGCCTGACAGTCATTGAATCCGACATGAGCTGCATCACTGCTTCTGCCGTGCCAAAGCCTCTTTTTACTGAGCCTCACAAATGTGAGCCTTTCCTAAGGTTTCCCTCGAAAACTCTGCAGCCCTTTGGGGTAGATATGCTCTGAACTCCTAACATTTCTACTTTAGGCCTGTTAGAACCATAACAGTATCACCAGTTAATTAAATAAGCAGGTATAGTTTCCGAGCTGCTCTTTTGCAGAGTAACACACCGAGATAACAAAGAAAGGCAGTTTGGAGCAGTTTTAAGGTTTCCCAGCTGAACTGTATTGAAACTGTGCAGTTTCCCTCTATGAATGCAGGTTCACTGTCTCGCTTATTTTCTTTCAGGTACTATCTCAAGACATTTACGGACTATCCAAAATCAAGGAAAGCCTTGATTCCTTTTGTTTTTTAATGATTGGAATATGGACTCTTTGTTTTGTTTTTATAGGAATTTTTTTTTCAATGCCGAGTTTTAATGCTAGGTCTGACTATAATTAATTGTATAGATGATAACCCGGGATTGTGACAGACAAGAAGGTAATTTGGGATGGAAGATCTTTTTTTTTAACTAGAGGGGAAATTGCAGATAGCTGTGGGCAAAAGGACTCCCCAAAAAACATATTTGCTTTTCAGTGCAGGTCTATCTATGGAAAATACATATGTAATTGCATTGACATCAGAGAAAAAACATTGGCTAAATATTCTTGCAGAAAAGTGGAAAGTAAGCCCATTACTTTGCAGAAAGTCTTCATCAGCCACTCCAATTTATAGCACTTCTGCAGCTGGTTCTTACAGCAGCCCCCATGCTGTAGCACATGTGCCCTCGCTCTGCTGGCAGTGCCCCAAGTGTTGCCACACTTTGAACCAGAGAGGAGGTCTCATTTGCCCCCAAAAATTACCCAGCCCATTATTTTTCATCTAAAAGGCATCTTAACTCCCAGAAACACAATGTAACAAGAGGGAACTTGTGCTGGCACAAGGCTGGGAGCAGTGTGCCATGGTACAGAGGTGAGGTGAGGTACACAGAGATGGAAGCTGGCGCTCACAAGCACAATGTCTGTGTTCCTTCCTTAAGCATTACTTTCCTCACTGTCAGATGATTAATCTTCAGCCACCAGGGTTTGTTTTTAAAATGTACTTTGTTATAGCAATTGCAGCTCCATTAGCATTTCTTTTCTCTTGCAAATCCAGATCTTTTTTTCAGAATAAAAATTTTTCCGCTCAAAATCACCCAGTTGTTGTTCATAAAAAGATTTGAAACAGTGATGTATGACAAAAATTACAATAAATAGAAAGCTCTGTGTTGAAGAAAATGTTCTCTGACACTGGCAGTACATTTTGTCTATGGAGAATATTTTCAGATACTCTTATTAGGAAATAGTGCAAAAATATTACTGAATTTTTACAAAAAGGCAGAATGCCTCTTCCTAATTTCAGGGCAGTTAGGAATTTTCAAAAAAATCTAATTAACTCCAGTAGGAAGAGATGTCCCTTTGGATGCTGATAGTTTTAGTTACCCTTCAGAGCATAAAATCCTGCTAAGAATTATGCTGAGTAGCTGAAAAGAAAAAGGCCAGACTGCACAAGTGAAATATACTGCCTGCTGTTGGAGTAACCTGATGGATTGTATGCAATTTCCTCCAAAACACAATAAAATTTATGTGAAACACAGAGCTGTGTTAGCCTGTAATTTACTGTTTGCAGAAACAAGTCTCTGTGACATTGCTTCCCAAGTTCTGCTCACACTGGCTTCCTCCTTCTGGAGAAACCCTCTCTTCTTATCTCATAATATAAATCATCTTCATTACCACAGAGCAGAGCAGCCAGCTGAGGCTGGGTCCCACTGTACACTCCCTCTACAGCCCACAGGAGAGCCAGACCTTTGCCACGTGTAGGCAAAGGTAAGGGAGGGAGAAAATAAGATACAAGCAGAATTGTTGTTGCATGGGATGAGAGTTTCTACCTTAGCACCACAAACATGTTTTCCTTTGGTTACCTTATTTAAAGCAAGGCTGGAGGCAATGAGGATACCAAATTGGAGGATATGACCCCTTCCCCAGGGAGTGGATGCTGAGTGTGAGTGCAGCAGCCATGCCCCCCAGAGCTCCTTCCCTCAGCATATTCTCCTTAATGATTCCTCCTTGTCATTTTTCCCTCCAAAGCCGCACAAGTGATGAGAAAGCAAATAGCCCACGAACGCCATTGTTCCTAGCTGCTCTCTTCTCCATCTATTTCTGAGCTGGGGAGAGCAGGGATCAATCTCTGCCTCACCCTTTTGACCAGAACAGGACTTGTGCAGACTTCTCTGTCCTCTGCATCTACCCCTCACATCAGAACAGGACTATCTCCTGCATTTATTTTGTCTTGCTTAATATGTGCACCAGATAGACTGCTGTTGCCACTGTCAGTCCCAGATACCAGTGCGTGGAGCTGGGGATCAGAGTGGGAGAACTGGTGCTGGTCCAAGGTAGGAGATCCCTGCCTGCAGGCTGGAGGGTCCCACAGCCTGGCACCCCTGCACTCGCTGAGCACAGAGTATCCTCAAGTGCTGGATGCCTTGCAGGAGTAACTCCATCCTCTCTGTCATGGACCTTGGACATGCTGCATGGAAAAAGGCTGGTTGCAGGCAGGAAAGGAGCACAATTTCCTTCTGCCCAGTATCCAGTCCTGTGGCATTTTTGGACAGCAGGAGTGAGACACATATGCTTTAAACCCCCTACAAGCAATGACTGCAGTTAATTGTCATGGAGAGGAGAAACAGGCTCTCCCCATGTGGAGGTCCTCTGTGGGAGTGCATCAGGGCAGTATACCTCCTGAGAAACTTCTTTCATCATCCCTTTCTTTTACAAGGAAAAATATATTCCCCTTGTCTGTGGGAGAAAAAAATGCAGCAGACATTTTCATATCCTTCTGCTCAAGCCTCTGGAAGTTATGTACACATACGATTTCAAAGCTGGCTGTAGAATATTTTGCAAAGCAGCACTTCTCTGACTTTCCTTGCAATGTCCTTTTGTTCTGCCAAAACCCAACAGATGTGTCCTCTGCTGGTAAGCATTTTAAATAATAGATCATTCCTTTTCTCCTCCTTTTGCAATACTGTTTTTTCATTTGGTTTCCTTCCATCATTCACATCATAGTCTGTAGCCTGGAGAGAGCCTCCCTCAGCACGGCTCTTAGTGCTGCTGCTCTGACAGAAAACCTCTCTTACACAGAGCTGATAACCCAGCCTTCATCCCTGCTGGCAGTCTGCTGGGAAAATGAACCCTTTATTCCCAGGACTCTTGTTAATTCGATTATTTTTGTACCGTTCGAGTGTTTTTTTCAAAAGCTGACTTCCTGCAAACATGCACTATACTGCTGTGGTAATACACAAATGGTTTAATCATGCATCTGGCAGTTTCTGCTGCAGAACGTGTTTTCTGCACCTAGGAGATCAGACAGACCACTTATGGACTCCAGAATTTAGATATCTAATCTTTTCTGACAACCAAACCCAGAATTAAATGCTGTTCACTGGGAGGCAAAGTGGAGAACAATGGCACTTGCCAGCCCTCATTCCCATCTCAGTGTGCCACACACACTTCAGCCTTTGCCTGGCTTTAGTCCATGCTTCAGATAAGAGGTCACTCAAGACAGTAGAAACCAGTTCCAGGCAATGTAGGGCATTGGTAGATGTTGTTTTAAAGGACATATTTAGGTAATATATTTACACAAAAGGCACCCCCCGCAACTTTGGCCCTTGAGTGACTGTCTTTTGGACAAGCACTCATCTGAGAGCTGCACTCCTGCTCCCATTATTCTCCTGGAACAGAGCCTTTTGTGCTTGGACAGAAGCTCTGAATATGCCTGCAGAAATATCAAACCATGGCGTATCCTGATATCACAGCTACTGAGGAACTCTCCCTAGGTAGTCAGAGCACTCTAATGACTGAGGCTCAAAAATATCAGTTTTGTACTGTTGACTGTGTCACTGATTGACTGACGAATTCCACCCAGTGTCTCACCATTCTGGGGTCTTTCCCTTTCCCCTTCCCTTTCCCTTTCCCTTTCCCTTTCCCTTTCCCTTTCCCTTTCCCTTTATGAACCCATTGAACTTTATTCTCATCTGCTGACAGGAGAGGGTTTATCTGCTTCTATTTGATTTGCTTGTCCAATTAACAAAATCCATTTAAATGCAAATCATCACAGGGTCTCATTTAAATCCAAGCATAGTTCTGGAAGTCTCATATCCTCTTTTCTGACACCTCTGGGCCCTCCTGAACTGGTCTAATTTCTCAGAGCAGGCATTACTAGAGATGTCTCCTGTCACATGCAAACACCGCTGTCCCTATGTGAGAAATGTGATCTAGGAAACACAAATGTCTGATCCCAATCCAGAGCCAGGGCCTGCCAGCTCCTCATGAGTAGTACCATGCCCTGTGAGTAAAGCCACTGACAGCCACTGAGCTGCTCAGGAATATGCCATTATTCACCTCCAAAAGAGGTGGCAAGTTTGATCTCTGCAGGAGCAAAGTTGATGGGCAGACATCAAGAAGTGCCTAATAGCAACACTTGGAAATATAAAGGAAGATACTTGGATCTGGCTCTGGTCTATGTTATCACAAGTTACAGCTGTCTTTCCAACAAACCTACCTTTAGTGTTTTAAGTCTAAGAGGTAGAAGTGTCATTCCCAGAATCTGAGTTACTCTATTTGAACACTTCATACCAGCTCCAGCATCACAGGCTTGCTTTCCAGTTTACTAGCCTACTTTCCCCAAGTTTGCTATATAAGATTACACATAATATTGTCCCGGCCACACTTCTCTACTATACCAAATACACCATGTCTGTTTAGGCTGAATACCCCCCTGCCCCACAGTGTTGCTGCCACTGTATGTGGATACGTTGCATTTTTATGCTATGTGGTAAAAAAGGAGGCACCTGCTTGAGGGGCTCATTTCAATGAGTTCACAGCAGTGTTGCCTGGGCCTGAACTGAAATCTGTGTGGGGTGAGTTTGTCCTGCCTGGGTGGTGAGAGGGGAAACAGCTCCATGAGCCCCCTGTGCCCCCATTCTGTGCCCACCAGACCTTGGGAGCTGTCCATGGACTCCGTGTGCCCACAGGGCACTGGGTATCACACCTGTGAAGGGGAACTCAGCTTTCTGGCAACCTTGGGAGAGTCCTCTTCTGCATCCCCATCTTCATCTTTCTCATCTTCAATCCTCCCTAACAGGGGGCTGCCACACCTGTGGATGTTACACCAGAGCAAAGCCTCCTCACCCAGCACAGTCAGGTCCATATGTGCAGCCCTGGGTGAATCTGTTTTCTGTCACGGAAACTCCTCAACCGACTCCCACCTCCCCAGCAAGAGAGCAGCTCACAGATGATTTGGAAATCACTCTCTGCCAAAATAGAATCTCTGCCATTTGACCAGAAAATCTGTGTTTCAGATCTCTGCAGGAACAGAAACTCTGTCCTTTCACCAATTAGAAACTTGGAAGGCATTCAAGTAGAGGAAACCAAGAAAATTATGTTAACGGTAGATGTTCTAGAGATGGGGGAAGCTGGCTCTGGCAGGCCTACAGGCAATTTTAAAATACCAGCAAATATCACTCTTGGGATAAAAAGCTGGAATTAAAGTACATTTGCATCAATGGAGTCCCCTGATCTAAATCCTCTCTTCCCTCTGCTGGTAATTTATAACTGGTAGTAAATAGGAAAACGTGTATTTCAGCACTGAATGTATTAATCCAGCCTTCTCCACAGTGGGGTGAAACTTTACCCTTGCATGTCCTGGCAGGCTGGTACACTGAGAAATATTTCCGGGGATGGTAACTGAGCTATGCCAGGCAGTCCTCTTACAACTTTGGCTTCAGAGCCTGAGCCCAAAGGGTTACAAGCATATCTGCAGATAAAGCCATAAACAGAAAAACGGGGACTCACCAAACTGAGCTGGACACCCTAGAGCTGTGCTGATAACACTGGGCTCAACTTGAGCTTGGCAACTGGCACTTTGCAGCACGTTGAACAGTGAAAATCTCCCCGACTTCAGCAAGGATCTGGTTTCACATGTGTTTTCTCTGTTCAGATGTACTAATGGCTTGTAGCCAGTGATTTTCAGCTCTGTTTCTACCAGCATGTGTTAACCCTGGCAACTCAAGCAAGCTTTTTTTCATAAAACAATATTGCAGTTTCCCTTCATCTCTGCCAAGATGCTTTTTCACAGGCATTTCAGAATTTTTTCTCTCCCTAGGTCTTGGGCTCTTGAACATTTCCTACAAGGAGTAGGATAGACTGAGTTCGTACACCCGTGCCTTCCCCTTTTCCAGTCTGGTTTAGCCACCAGATCAAGCAGAGACTGCCACTCCTGCAGCCCAGCTGAGAGCATCTGCCCTCCTGGCAGGATAGAGACCAACCCAAACAGCTCTCCCTCAGTGTCCCACGATGGCAAAACCTTGCACCAGTTGATTAACTTATGCTTTGCTTTGGGTTTTTGGTTCTTTTTGTTCATGTGCCAAGAAGAACCTCCTTGAAGAGTTTCCTCTCCTTCAGTCCCCTCCAAGGTTTCTGAAGTCTTCTGAATTGTGCTGCATGCTGTTTGGGTCTGTGTCAGCAAGTTCAGTGCCACCCTTCAGACTCCACCTGAACTGGCAGTCCCCAAGCCATGTTTCAGCTCTGTGGGGTTGATGCCCTTCTATCTCTTACTTTTCCTCTTGTCCATCTCCTAGACTTTTCCTCTGGTCTTTTTAAGATGGATCTGAGCATTTGAGGCTCTAGGCTCTATGTGATGCTGCGGTTGGGATTTTGCCACCCTGGGAGATGCAAGCCTGTACCCTGCGTACTTTCACTGTGCACGTACCCAGCATGAAGCCTAAACTCTCAGGTGGCAAAGAGAAGCCAGTAGAGGAAACACAATGGAGTTTCCTGCCCCAAAAGCAAAGAAGTTGGAAGAGACCAGAAGACTGCTGAATTTCCACCCTTCAGCAGGTCATGGAGGAGGTGAACACAGGGGCAATTCTTTGTACTCCCTGGGAGGGACAAAAGGGTCAGGTCCGGGACTAGGGCAGGGAGTCCATGGCAGGACTGGCTTGCTTAGGAGGTCAGCCCAGGTCAGATGAGGAGCTCTATAAAAAGTTCAGTGACAGTAAGAAATGGGAAAGCTGTTGGCTGGGAACTTTGGGGATGAAGTTCAGGACAGCATGAAGGCAGCAGCGAGGCCAATGCTCTGCCCAGACTAGTCATTCCCAGTCTTAGCACTTCAGGCTAAGGACGAAGGAGCATTTCTAACATCAGCTGTGATGAGTACCAGTGCAGAGGCCTGCATGTTCAGAGTGCCATCCTTGCTCTGACCATGGTGTTACATTCTCTGAAATGGGGTCATGCTAGCGGTTGATGCTGGGCTGTGAGTCCTCTGAGATTCTCTGTTGACCAGGAATCTGTTTAGACCCAGCCTATTTCTGACTTATCCCAGACTAGATGAATGGGTCCTGGCTAGAAAGGCTACTAATAAGTTTACTGATTGGGCTTCCTTTATTAGAAAGGTGGATCTCAAAGCTGCCTCAAATGTACCCATTTGTGCAATGTTGTCTGGATGATGTCTAGATGTTCTGGTAATTCAGACATCATCTAATTATACCCAAATAATTGTTACCATTAATTTGAAACCAATATTCAGTAAAACTGACCCACAAATGTCCTAGCACCATCTCCTCAGTTTTTCTTGCTGTGAGCACATCTCATTTGAGGTCTACTGGCACTGTGCTGCTTTTGCTGCTCAGAGGACATGATGAGCTCTTGCCAGCCTCAGCCATCCCTGCTCCCCTTGTTGAAGCAGTGACTGGGAACTGAGTGAACTGGAATTTGAGTAAATCAAAGGAATGGGCTTGAATATGCCAGATGTCCTGGGCAATTAGAGTGCTACAGAGAGGAAAACATCTTAACCACAGCAGTGGGTCTGCCTGGGCATCCCCCAGGACGTCAGGGAGTGCGTGATGGTTTCTGACAAGAACACCGTGCTTCCTTCACCCAACACGATTTTGTTTGGGGTTTTCTATTGTGCTTTAACTGTGAGAGGGGAAACAGCCAAGGAGGGATGACTCACAGCCATGCTGGAGGCAAGGCAATGACTCAGAGGTGGAGCTGGCTTGCAGTCCAGCTGCAGCCTTACATCACAGGGCAGTGGTGGGGCTGGAGAAGCTCCCAGCATGCTCTCCTTCCTAGCAACCCTGACAAAAGATGCAGTGACTTCTTCTTGGCATCTTTTAGCACATTCTCTGCCAAAAATTGCCCCATGTGTTCACCTGCTTCCATCTGACTTAATCTGCTCTGAACATAAGTGACCAGGCTTAGTCCCAGGATTGCAGGCGAGGCCTCAACCTCTGCCTTTACGTGATAGCAATAAAGCCTACTGCAAATGCCTGGCCTGACACATCTGACAACTGTATTTACCTTGGTCTACATCTATATCACATGGGGGACTCATCATTGTCCTGGGGTTGATTAATGCACCACAGTCCTTCAGTATGAAAACATATTGCCCAGTTGCTATTGTGGGAAAGAGCAGAAAGGGCTAAGAAAAGCATGTAAAAGAGCTCAAAGAGTAAAGCAGACTCCTTCCCCAGAAAAAAAAGTACGTACCCAAGACACGACACGGATTTGTTCCCCCAATTCCTTGAGCTGACAAAGGTAGCAGAAGCAGTGATACCTCACCTCATGTGGAAATGGTGAAAACAAAGGTATTTGGGGCCTGCTTGTCTTCAAGGAGCAAGGAGTGAAGAAGGCAGGTGGCTGGAGGAGCAGCTCATCCATAGCACTGCCTGAGCTGGGCTGAGCACTGCACATCACCTGCTCCTGATGACAGGATCAAACCCCTTCGGTTTATTGTCCTTTATTTCTCTTCGCTGGAAGGACTTGTCAATCACAGCAAAGTGTGTGGCAGTGATGTTTTTGTCCCTTGGTCTGAGGACATATTGACAATCTGACTTCCTACCAACTGCAACACTGCAATTGCTTAATGCAGAATGTTGTCACATTACTAGCTTCTCAGACAGAGCATTTCAAATTTTTAACCTCTTATTCAAATGATTTGATGAAAATGCCATGGTAATTTTATTGCTATAGCCATAAACATCAGATGCTGTGCAAGTTTCAGTCCAAACAGCCTAAAACTCCATTTATTTCAATAAAATTATCATCAGTAATTTGTATCTTTTCATTTAAGAATGTGTTCACACATGAAAGAAATTAACTATTTTCAGATAAAATAACTTATTGCCAGCAAATGACTATCATTTTTGACTTGCACTAACAGTTGTTAATAATGCAAGATGGGGAGGGAGAGGAACATGTGTCTGTACCAGCTGCTGTTCATTCTTATCCAAAAAGCACGAAGAAGTTGCTGGCAGTAATCACAAAAAGATTTTCTTTCTTCCTCTGCAAGCACAAGTATAGCAGCTGTTGCCTCCAGCAAGTGTAATGTTTGCCCTATTGATGCTCATCCCATACAGAGTTTTGTAACAGGCCAAAGAAAAATAACTCCCAAAAGGGTAACAGTTGTGCAATGAATCAAACTTGTTTCCTGTGGTTGGCACTCAAAGAAGAACAAAACAAAACATACGAACTGGCCACATGAAGATGTAATGAGCCTAAACCCAAACCTGTCCTGTATGAAGAAGGGCAGTAGCAGCAGCAATTATCCCCCTAGGCTCCTTCCTGGTGGGGCACTGCCTCAGATTTTCCCACAAGCACTTTTCTATTGCTATATCAACAACTGCACTCCTTCACCCTCTTTCTTGTTAGAGACTTTGTTTTCTTGTTCCACATTGGGCCACGAGAAAGTGCCGGCCTTGTGACAATTGAGCGGCAGGGCCGGGCTCCCCTGGGCGAGGCTGCTCCCCCTCTGCTCTCTGCTGTCCGTGGACACTGCAAGCTGTGTCTGCTCCAGCAGCACGGCGTCTCCTGGCCTGAGCCCATGGAGTAGATGGAAACACATCATTTTGGGGCTGTACACCGCTTTTTCTTATAATGGTGCAGTGTCATGGCCACCAGAACAGTTTTCCCAGGGGAATCTCTGTCAAGGCAGCCTGGGTACTGCAACAACCAGCAATCCATATAGTGCTAGCTCTGCAGGGCAGCCAAACCTTTGCTGGGCAAACCCAACCCTATTAATATGTATCACAGAAAGAAAAAAATCACCTTCTCATGACAGGCAATGAATTTTCTTTCTTTTTTTTTTTTTTTTTTGACAGCCAAGCCACTCACTGTCATCAGCATTTCCCTTCATTGGCTGTGAGGTTTTAACACTGTACATAGCCTGCACAGTTCCTTGTTTCTCTCATTTCCATTCTGAGACCTCTGTCCCTCTGTCTGTCTCACCAGTACATTGCATTGTATTCTGCTACTGTCCCAAAAAGTTTCAGGCTGAGGGGAAATAACTTGGGTCCACTCACTGCAAAATAGTCTTAAAAGAGATGGACTAGTATTGAGAACTTTGAAGCCCTTCTTAAAATCCAGCAGGTTAACCACAAGAGAACTTACATAACTCTAAGTGCATGCTCAGGGACCCAGTGTATCAATCTTCAGGGTAATGCTTTTTCAGTTACAGCAGTACTTTTTTTTTTTGGCAGACCTCATGAGTAACATGGTCAAAAGCAAATTCTAGATCTAATACTCCTTCACAGGCAGATGCTTTTGATTAATAAATCAAAAGGTGAAGAGCAGCTAAAATCTATAACATATGCAAGGAGCTAAAACAATCTGTGATACTTTGGGACAAACGTCATTCATTCAGAAGGGCAGTGGGCTGGAGAGGATGACACTCACTCCCACGATTTAATTTCAGCTGAAGTGAGAGGCGCTCAGCTAGCATGCAAACTGTAGCAGCATAATTTGTTATTTGACCAGAAGTCATGTTTTGGATGTGGCAATGACTTGGTAAAATCCAGTGATTTGTTCTTATGCAGAAAGAGATTAGAATACTGAATCTGCTTCTGCAAGCTTGAAAAATCTGTGCATTTTTATTCTCCAAAACCAGGGCCAAGTCACAGCAAATATTTTTGGGTAAAATGGTCTGATGTGATCAAGGGCATATGTAGACTAGAGGTCAATGGTGCCATTTGGCCCTTCAGTGGGTCCTTGTCTGCTGTTAGCTTTACAAAATTCAGGGAAGGTGATGTTCGTCATCCAGCACAAGCAGCTGCTGCTGGAGCTGTTCCTTGGCTGAAGTGCTGGTCAGCCAGGGGCCAGCAATTCCTCCAAAGTTTATTTAATTTTGCAGTGTAAGTTTTTGAGCACATTTCCTCAGAGGTGGCTGCCACTGGTATGAATAAACACACAGGTCCACCTGCTAGCCAGTTTGAAGCAGGTCTACTCAGATGCCAGGAACTGGGATAGCTGGTCAACATTTCTGACTCAATTTTTGAACTGTTGCATGAGTTTTGGCAAGGTATTTCTCTCTGCAGCTGCTTCCCTTCCAGTCTGTCAGGGTGCAAGCCCTTTGTGTGACAGGATAAATGTAGTCTTGGCTTTATATGAAGCCTAATGAGATGGGACTCTGACCTCAACAACCAGTGCCCCTAGACCAAAGTTGTTGAATTTAGATTTTTTTAGTTAGGTACAGCTGAAAAAAACCCCCCCAAAAAAACCCAAAACAACAACAACAACAACAACAAAAAAAAAACAAACCAAAAAAACCAACCCAATAAAAACTCAGGAGCCTGTTTGCCAGCAGCAGCAGATCCAGGGGCCACAGCGAGCCTGCAAGGAAATCTGAACTCTCCTCTTACTGGACAAGTCACAGAGCAAAACCAGGAAAAAGTTGCTCTCAGTAAGACCCCCAACCATAGTCCTGTCACTGACTGATGTTTTAGTATCAACAATATTAAGTGAATTCAGGCACCAGCGGCAGGGAGGAGGCAACTTGCTCCATGTCCTTATTCAGCTATTGAAATCATTCCTACATTCATCCACTGTTTGAGGCTCAGCATCATGAAAATGTATTGCTTCTTTGTCAGCATTTTTTCAGGGAACTCCATGTTTTTCCCACAAGCTGATGTTGGAAGTCATACAACCTGCAGCAGAAATGTTTGCTAGCAGAAGGGAGAAAATAGTAACTATACCTCCCTCATTAAAAGGAAATATTTTCCTACAATCATCAAACAACACAAGTTGGCAAACATACTCATCTTAAATGCTCGTTGTAGGGCATCACCATCCATTTACTTCCTGAAAGCTGCACTGTCTTGTGTAATTAACATGGTACAAGCTGCTGGTGTAGTTTCTTGCCTAGGGTGATGTGTTTCAGCAGAGTTGGTGCTACACAGAAGCTGGGTCTCTCTGGCAGGAAAAAGAAAGCCCCAGAAAGCCCCTTGGAGCCCCAAGCAAAGAAGCAAAGTCTCATACAGGTCCAATTCTGGGAGCTGTCCCAGCTGTGCCAGGGACATGAGCCCAACACAAACAACACAGATCAATCCAGGCATTGCAGGCAGGGACTGTTAGGTAGGAGGGAAAACCATGGGGACTACCGTCCACAGGCTCCCTTGAAGCCTGGCTGGGCATTGCCCCATGCCTGAGGCTGCCAGGGAGAACCTCAAGCTGCTGCCACTCAGTTAATTTCCATTATGCCTCTTTCAGAAAGATATGTTTTAGCTTTCAAGTGGTGGAGCAGGGGAAGCTAAAAGGACTATTTATTCACAGTAATTCTTTGTTCCAGCAGTTAATGAGCAGATTCAGCAGACTGAGTGATGTCTCCTCTAAATTGCTCAAACCAGAGGTCACAGTGGCTCTTTCAAGGGCACTGGCTTTATGTTAGCTGTCTCTGTTTGCAGAGGATGGGTCACCTTAATTTTTCAGTACTGGTGGGTCACAAACCCAACAAGGCTCTGATCACTTTCTGCAAGACACCAAGCACGCACTGACAAATGGCTTCTCAGGAGGTGATCAGCATCTGGCAAAACAAAAGGCTGTGGGGCTGAGCTATCCAGACAGCCTACACAACAATAAATTACACATTGAAGTTGCTGCACTGGCAAATGTATTAGTCACCCACACTCAGCAGTGCTTCTTGCACAGCTGGGCACATTGACATTAAACCTTACCTGCACTGGGAAATGACTCTTTCTCTCAAGTATTTTTAAGAGCCAGTCTATTGCATGTGGTTTGAGGAAATACAGATATCCTGAGCTCTCCTGCACAAGGCCATGAGCAATTTCTATAATTTGTTTTCTCTGCTTATAAAGGAACTGCTAGGTACTGTGTGCTTTGCAAAAATCTGTCCTTGACGGTCATTTCAACATATACCACCACATTCCTTATGAAAAGAAGCCAGTCTGATTTTTTTACCAGGTTGCATTTTCCAGCATTTGGGATTTTGCTACATAAGTATGGATTTGATTGCCTCCAAGTTTTCTAGGTAACTGGATTTGATTGCTCCAAGTTTTCTAGTTAACACCTATTGGTACTTTGCCCTGAGGTCACACACATAGAGGCTAATCATCAAAGAAAATGTCCAATACCAATAATGTCGTAGTGATCCCCAGCTCAGCTTGTGTTGAATTAGAGCATTCCAAATTTGAACATGATATAAACCACCTTACACATGCAGTATTTGCACAGTGATAATGAACTGTAGTCAGCAGAGTGGTTTTTGGTGCAAGTGGAACTGGAGTGTTTTTATTTTAGACCTCAGAAAGTGTCTGCAGGCTAGTTTGCAGCACCTTAGCATAGCAACCCACTTCTTCAGTTCACTGCACTGTTGCTATTGCACTGCATCAACTGAGTTCAAAATCCTCCTGCACGAGAAATCTCAGGGAAACTGTATTTCCAAGTTAGATTTTAAGACCTTATTCTTCAGGATTTATTTGTTACTTTCCAAATGTGCACGCTCATTATTCCTTTATTTCAGTATGAAGGGTAATGGGGATTTATCAGAGCTGGAAAAGAGGCCAGAAAAGCTACCTCAGGTCTGAATAAATTATCTTACTTATTTTGTGGGAAAAGCTTGATTTTGGATTACTGATCATTGGGATTTATCAACAAAACCATAGGCATAAAAACCATTGTGCTCAAATAGCACAATTCATTTAGCCAGACTGCACATGTGCTACGCAGGAAATTCTATTCCTTACCTGTGTAAAGGACTGTTGCTTGTTTATGCCATTGAGCATAAATTTCATGTTTCTTAAGATGTGCAATGCAGCCCAGGTGCTCCAGAACATGAAGGTCCTTCTCTGTTGGCTAGTGGGGACTCTCATTGTGTGACCTCCACGCTGCACAAGGAGGAATATCAGTTATCAAAAAGGCTGGGTAAGTGAAACACTGCTGGTGAGCTTGGGAATTTCTTGTGTGGTCAGCTAACAAAACGACTGAGAAGAAGGAAACTTCCTGCTCTGAATTGACTGGTGTAAGGCATGTCCACATCAGCTCTGCTTACCCTTGGTTTGCTTTGATATGTTGGTTATTTTAGATACACTGAAGCAACCATCTACCTTTACCTGCACAAACCTAAAAATAAACATAAAAGGAGGGACAGGCAAATGCAAGCCATGGACTTCCCTATAAAGAACAGTGGTATAGAGACTCCTGTGTCCGGGGAGTTATTTTGCCTTTCATTTCATAATCAGTATGGATAATTGGAAGGCTTTGGAGCAGTCTAATGAGCACAACACATGGCAGAAGCTCGCTTTACAGGGATTTAATCGGCTGAGCACTAAACAAGGTGTAACCACAGCTTCTTCCCCACTCTTGGTGAACAGAGTGATTCCTGCCAGCCATAGGTAGCTATCTAAAAGTGAAGCAACCTTTCCTTGCCACTTGTCTAGGCTTCCCCTAATGTTAGAGGGAGAGCCAGGCACCCCAGAGGGTCTGACCTATCCAGATGTCTCTCCTACAAAGGGACAAACAAGATCTGCTGAAGTATGCTGTCTTCCCTCCAGTTGAAAAGGGAGCCAAGGTGGCTTCTTTAATTGATCAGCAGTGGTGCTGTAGGTGGCACAGGATAAGGCACAGGGCACTGCAGGGCTGCAAGCAAGGGAAATCTGACTTAGGGATCAGCAGAGTTGAACAAAAACAGTCTATGGGCACACTTAATGTAGAGCCTCGTCTTTCACACAGCTGCAGTCAGATGAGATAAATCCCATCATAATGACCACTTTGTTTCTAGAAGAAATCATCTCCCTTGAAGATACATCTGCATTCCTTCTCCAGCCTTGCTATTGACACAACCATATTAATTTTGGGTAAACATGAAGGTTATTGCATTGTGAAGAAATGCATTTACTTTGGGGGGAAAAAAAGGCTTATGTGGGCAACGTAAAATATTTGAAATCCCTCATTTCCTCACTTTTGACTGCTTTGTGCAGATTTTAATAAACGTGATGTCTATAAATTATGAAATTAAAAGCCTGAATGGCATCAGTCAAGGTACTAATATTACTCAGAGGTTCCCACCTGCCTGAAACCAGACCTTGCAGTGTTTGTCTTCTCTCTGCTGCTCTTTTAGGAACACATGTACACAAAGCGAGTGCTCGAGCAAGGACAGATCTTCCTGGTGTCACAGCTCACACCAAACCCACTGGCCACAGTACTTCCCCCATTGTTACACACAGCGGAAGGGTGACAGAGGACCAGACCAAGAAAACTCTTTCCTGTCCCAATCTGATCTGAGGGAAGAAAAGCCATGTTTTCAGTCTGCAAGAGGAAGGTATCTAGACTTCAGACTACCACAATGGAAAGAAACCCAACAACAACAATAAAACAAGAAAAAACAATTCCAAAATTTTGTAATACATAATGATGTAATGCATAAAATGCAGCTGGGAGTAGCTCTGACAATCAAGCTGTAACATTTTCTACAGGAGAAACAGAGATGTGATAACACTCAGTATGCTGCTCAAGAATGCAGTTTTCAAGGTCTCCTGAGGTCCCTCTTTTTTTGTTTAAAATGAAATGTAGACACTTCTCTTCCTCCTTTTTTTTTGTGACTGCATGACTCTTCAGCAACTGCAGTTTCAACCCAACCACCACCTAATTTTCTCTTTCTCTGGGAAATTCTGGAGTGCCTCTCTTCATATTAAATTATTTCTGCTCTAGTGGAGAATAGAAGAGATCCCGTTATATTATGTTCGGTTCATTAAGTTTCTAATTACTTTGATTTTGATATTGAAAAGCTCTAATTAATTCTTTTAATGTGTAATATTATTAAAGCCCTACAATTGATTTAATACTATTTTAAAGGGAAAAATAGTAAATATTTATTCCCAATGAAATATATAGTAGAATTGAAGGCTGAGAATACTTTAAAATTACTTAAGAATAAAAAATGTATAGAACTAATTGCCAGTATCTCATAACCAGGCATTCTGAGTCCAGAAAATTAAATTAGGATGAGCCTTTTAAACCTTACAAAAATTTCAGCCAAAACAATTCCATCAGCTGAAACACTTCACAGTGAAACCTCTCAAAAAGCCCAAACACCTGTCTTCTGTGTCTGAGTCTTTCTAATATTTGGCTTTAAAGACACCACATACATTTTCAAAATAGATTCCTTCTATGTAATTACTGAGAGGCAGTATTTAATCCTTGTTTTTAAACTTGTACCCTTGTAATTTGGATAAGTATAACCACATTGCTGAGCATCCTGTCTCAACAAACAATCCTGTGCTTGAAAATAATCATTTCCCTGCTGCAGCATCTTCTTCTTTGTTTCACCTTTACAACCCTGATACATGCTGAACTCCATTTTAGCACAGGGCTTTCTTCACCTGAGGATTTGCTTACTTTTGGTACAGCTTAGTGAAAACGCCAGATCACGTGGACCAAGAAGTGCTTACTTGTTTGTAGAGGATGCTACTGTATGCTCTTCACAATAATCCAAAAAAAAAAAAAAAATCAAGCATGCAGCACCTTCCATTTTAACTTTCTGAGGAAGAATCACAGATACTCAAATGAAACACAAAGGTAAAAGTGGATGCCAATGGGATACACCAAAGCAACAGCCACACCACAGTGCTGGGGCAGCACAAAGCAGCAGAGTGCTCGTGAGTCTCACCCGTAATTAGATATTGACTTATCGACCTGGAAGAAAGGTTGTGCTGCTCAGGATGCCACTGGGGAGTCTGAACCCCACCTCCAGCTCCCTGTAATTCAAAAACTGCTTTTGTGTTCTTCTCCCAGCTTTCCCAGAGCAGAGGGTCTGACTCAGTGGGGAAGGCAGCGGTGCTGGAGCCCTTCCCTGCCCGCAGTGCTGTGTTCCAGCCTTCCCAATCCCCTGGGGAGGGGTACTGCCAGGGCCAGGTACCCCCATGGCTGCATCAGGACCCAGTGTCCAGGCACCTACAGTCATACAGCAGCTGAGTTGGAGCCCGAGTCTGGGGAGCTCCATTTCAGAGCTGCTGTGCTGCTGCAGCTGTGACTCCACTGGTTCTCTACCGAGCCTTAACAATTAGATTTGGCAATCATTAACTTAGCTGAGTAAGAACATTAGCTTTCTAATACAGCTTGTCCATCAGGTTTTCAACAATCTCAACTGCGTGAAACCTGACGACATCTGGTACACCAAGCAGCCTAATTTTTCCCAGCCCAGCTCAACATTTTTCATTTGCATACACTTTGCATACAATTTCAGCTGCAGCATCTTCCTTCCTGCTTCCTTCTCTATTTGCACAAGATCTCACTGCTTTCTTCCTGTGTTTTGACTTTGTAATCCCCTTATCTCAAACCCACTTCCACTTATCTCTCTCCCAGTCTTTGCAAGTGCCACAGGCACAGAACTCTCTCCCTTGGCTTTGTCATCCTGCTCCTTTTCTTGCTGTTGGTTCCACTTTCTCTCATCTCCTTAATTGCCTCACACTCATTTTACCTCCTTAATTGCTCACTCTTCTCTGGCTCTTTATCATTTCAATAAACGCATTTATTAATATTCTTATTGTTTACACATACCACCATTCACTCCACCATTCCCCTCCTCAGCTGGACAGGGGAGACAAATGAAAGCTCATGGGTCAGGATAAGGACAGGGGGAGATCATTCACCAGTCACTGTCATGGGCAAAACAGACTCGACCCAGGGAAGAGGAATTTAATTTCTTAAAAATTATATTAGAGTGAGACAATGAGAAATAAAAGTTAAATTTTAAAGCACCTTGCCCCTACCCCTCCCATGTTCCTGGATTCCAGTTCACTTCCTGATTTGCTGTACCTTCTCCCCTTCCTGCAGCACAGAGGGCTGGGAAATGGGGGTTGCAGCCAGTTAATCACACACGGTCTCTGCTGCTCCTTCCTCCTCAAGGGAAGGACACTTCACTGTTCCCCTGCTCCAGGGTGGATTCCCTCCCACAGGAGACAGTCCTCCACAAGCTTCTCCAATGGATCCTTCCCATGGGCTGCAGCGCTTCATGAACAGCTCCAGTGTGGGTCCCTTTCCAAGGGGTGCAGTCCTTCAGGAACAGGCTGCTCCAGCATGGGTTCCCTGCAGGCTCACAAGTCCTGCCAGCAAACCTGCTCCAGCATGGGCTCTTCTCTCCATGGGGTCCTGCCAGGAGCCTGCTCCACCACAGGGTCACAGCCTGCTTTGGGCATCCACCTGCTCTGGCATGGACCTCAGGGGACCGCAGGGGGACAGCTTCTTCATCATGGTCTTCACCATGGGCTGCAGGGGAATCTCTGCTCCCGTGACAGAAACATTTCCTCCTCCTCCTTCTGCCCTGCCCTTGGTGTCTGCAGAGCAGTTCCTCTCACATATTCTCACTCCTCTCTCTGACTAGAACTGCACCTTTTTTTTTCCTTTTGAATATGTTATCCCATAGGAGCTCCCACCATTGCTATGAACCTGGCCTTAGCAGGCAGCAGGTTTGTCTTGGAGCTTCCAGGTATTCGCTCTGCCAGACACAGGGGAAGCTTCTGGCAGCTTCTCACAGAAGCCACCCTTGAGGCTCCTCCACTACCAAAACCTGGCCACACATACTCAGTACAAACATGCTCCTCAACTCTCTTTCCTTTGTAAGCTCAGCGGAAGACCGGACTCCTCCTCATGAAACTCCTCCTCCCTAATCTGGCCTCTGTCCCCACATTCAGTCAGCACTGGTTTTGTGAAAGCCTCAAATGACCTCCTCTTAGGCAGCTCCAGCTCTCCCCTACATATCCCATCACCTGTCAGGCACTTGCTACAAGTCAGCTTGCACTTCTCTCCCTGAGAGGTTATTCTCTCTGTCTTTTGAAGCTGTACCCTCCCCTTTCCCTTCCCTCGCTCAACCACCGTATCTTTTGGAGGCTTCTCTTTGTCTCGTTCTCCAGACTCCAGAGTAGGTGGTATAAAATTCTGTTCCAGTCCTCTTCCTCTTCTATGCCTTATCTCCACGTAATCCCTACCACAAACTTAAATTCACCTGCTGAGCAATTTCAAAGTCCAGTGCTCTATTCAGATGAATCTCTAAGAGATCAACCTAACCAAAAGTAAAAGGGTACAGCACAGATGTCTCTACCTACAATGCCATCTAGGCTCCCATTACAGCTACAGGAGGTATCTAAAGCCAGCCAGATGAGTGGCACTCAGGAAAAAGCTGTTTCCTTTCCCCACCTAAAAAGGGAGTCCAGCTGAATGGACTGATGACTGCACCGTAGACACTTACAACTGGGCAAGATGAGTCATAGACCTCCATGTGTAGAGCTAAGGCTCTCATCCACGCTGAATTGCCACTTTGAATTGCCCTTACTGCCAAGGAACTTGTCCTTCTCTTAATAAATGCAGCCCTGTCCTGCACATAACCACTCCAAAGGAGTGCAAAGGATATGGGTCTAGCTGGTCCTCTGGTGCTGCTGCCATGCCTATCTTTGCATTTCTCCCTTAGCTCCCTACTCTCTGTCACATCAGATGAGAGCTGCTTGTCCTCGCTTTCTAGTCCTTCTGTGGTCCAGCCCAAATCTGTCTGCCTCACACATGTAACAGAGCCAGCCGTGCCATCATCCATCAGCTGGTGACCAGGGCCAGGCTTCCTCCTTTGCAGGCAAATACTGTCTCACTGACACCCTGTGACCTGTGCTCTTGTATGATACAAATTAATAGACCTAAAATGGCAAGAGCAGCCACCAAGTCACAGAAAAAGATTTGCATAATAATATGAAGAGTGGCAGACTCAGCATTAAGAAGCATAGCTGTAATTTAGAGATAATGTATGCTGGGAGAAATTAAATGTCTTTGTCATCCCTTTTGATGTTGCTACCACTTCTTAGAAGCATTGCAAATTTCACAGAATCATAGAATGGCTTGGCTTGGAAGGGACTTTAAAGATCATCTAGTTCCAACCCCCCTGCCATAGGATGTCTTGCACTCGACTATTTGTTTATTAATACCTGAAAATGTTTTTTTAAAGTCAAAGAATGTTTTGACCACATTATAATATGTACACTGAAAGGAGTAGCATTAGACTTGTGCTTTTGACTTAATACTTACTTTTTATTCTTTCAGTGACTAACAGTGTAACATAAATTTTATATTAATTTTTTTGGTTTCTACATGTACTTTCTCATTAAAAATAAGATGAAAACCGCAGCTAAATAGCCTACCCTTTTAAAATCCTTTTAAATGGGTGACCTAATGACTGGCCTTCCAGTACCTGAAGGGAGCCTACAAGATGGACAGGGACTTTTTACAAGAGCACGTAGTGACAGAAGAAGGGGAAATGGATTCAAACTAAAAGAGTGTAGGTTTAGATTAGATACTAGGAGGAACTCCTTTACTGATGAGGCCCTGGAGCAGGTTTTCCAGAGAAGCTGTGGATGCTCCTTTCCTGGAAGAGTTCACGGCCAGACTGAAAGGGGCTCCGAGCAGCCTGGTCCAGTGGAAGCTGTCCCTGCCCGTGGCAGGGGGGTTGGAAATGGATGATTTTTAGGGTGCCTTCCAACCCCAACCATCCTGTGATTCAACGAAACCCAGACAGACTGGGGGAAAGGGGGAGAAGGGGGCGAGCGGCTCCTGGGATGAAATGGACACAGGCGGACAGGGCCAGCTTTCTCCCTGCCGGGGGTTCCCTTGGCGGGGCAGGGCAGCAGAGCTGTCCCCACGATGTGCGGGAGGGGCGCCACGAACGGGCTCTGCAGGGCGCCGGTTCTTCCGGCCCAGGAACTACAGCTCCCGGCGTGCCCCGCGACAGACAGCGGCCGCCGGGGCTGGGGCGGAAGCGGCTGGCGCGCGGCACGCCGGGATCCGTAGTCCGTAGGCGGCCGTCGCCAGAGCCCGGGGCCGTGTCCCGCGCATTTGAAAATTCCCGCGGAGGCTCGCTGCAGATCTCGCGAGAACTCCGCCGCCCCCCACCCCGTCCCGCCCCCCGCGCGGCGGGTGAGCGAGCGAGGTGGGTGCGCGGGCGCGGGGCCGGGCCGGGCCGGGCCGGGCCGTTGTCGCCGCTGCGGGAGGGAGATGCCGCCGGCACCGGCAGCGGCACCGGCACGTACCGGGAGCGCGGGCTTGGCTGGGATGGGCTGGGGGCAGCGGCGCGGACAGGAGGAGGCGGCGGCGGAGGTGGAGGTGGAGGTGGAGGCGACGGCGACCCCCGCCCGCGCGTCTGCCTTCGTTCCTCCCTTTCTTCCTTCCCCCCGCACCAGCGGGTACCGGGCGCTCCCGAGCCGCATAGGCCGGCACCGCCGCTGGCGCAGCGCGGGCCCGCGGGGGCCTCGGGCGGGCCCGGCCGCCCGTCCCTTATGTAAGTGACCCCCGGGCTGCGGCGCCGTGTCCGCCACACGTGCCCCGGCCCCCGGCGGCGGGGGAGGCCCGGGCGGCGCGGCCTGGGCAGCGCACATGGGAGGCTCCGCAGCCGGGAGGCTCCGGCAGCCTGGGGGGCGTGGGAGATGCGGCGGCCGCTGCCTGCAGCTTTCCCTCCTGCCCGGCCACCCGCGCACGCCCTCTGTTCTCGTCCCTTCGGTCGTGTTTTTGGAGTGTTTTTCTTCACTTTTTTTTCTGATTCCGCCTCCCCCTCCCCCGCCGGGCTTCGGGGTTGTATTCCATGAGGAGGCGGGAAATGCGCTCTGTGCGTAGAGCGGCGATTGCGGGACGAGGGATGGGTGCAGTGGGGAGGCCACAGCTTTGGAGGAATCCAGTGCGATTTGTGAGGATCTCTGAGTCTTTGCATAAAGCGAAACGTCGCGAAGCAAAGTTGCTGCTGGCTTAAACGAAAGTGCTCGGTGTTTTCCTTAAATAAACTATGAGTCCAGGTGTTGAGCTTCTGCCAGTGGAATGCTTGGTGTCAGTCTTTCAGGTCTAATGATTGCTTCCTGATTGTGTCTGGGGAAGTTGGAGGAAACTGAAGGACTTGCTTGTGTCGGGATGGCTGCAGCCCGTTTGGGGTGTAGGGCTGAGCGTGGCCGTGCAGGTGCCTTTCAGGGCCCGTCGGTCTCGCTGGTTGTGTCAGCCTTGGCTGGCAGCTGTCCCGTGGGTTTGGGCACACAGCGCTGTGTCCTGGGGAGGACAGCTCCTCATTCACGTGCTGCCTCAGCTCTCCTTCCTGTATGCATTTGTTTGGGGTTGCTTTTTCAAGCGTGATCAAGCTTCTATTAATTTTGTGTCTTCTGCCTAGTAGGGTGTTGGATATAGTTTTGGTGAAACAGTGGTGACAGGCCTTTCTTGGTGTGATGCTGTTTACTGGTGTGATGGAGAGAATAGAATCCTTACACTGACAAGAGAGAGTGATCCTGTTGCATGGTTGCAGGTGTTTCTGCAGTTGATCTTGTCAGGTTGCTGGTTGTAGAAGCCTGTTGGAGAATTAAATATTCCAAGTCCATCTGGCTACAGCCTTGGACAGCCTGCTCTAGGTGATGGCTTGAGCAGGGGGTTTGGAAGAGGTGACTGCTCATGATTCTGGCAGGTCTTCGATGTGATTCTGGACTTTGTGCTGGGAGGGGCCAGCGGTGGGATGGCAGATCAGTGTGGTATGCTGGAAATCCAAAATGAAGTAGTAGAACAAAGGAGCAAATACAGAGATGAGAGATGGCAGCAAGGTCTCTCTTTTGATGTCAGTGACGTCAACATGTCCTGTGAAATCTTGTCTTCAGCTACAACTGACCATATTTTTAGCTTTTTCTTCCTTGAGCACATAACATTGTTGGCCTTTTAAACTTATTTTTATGTAATATCATCAGTCAAAACTGACATCTCAGAACTTTGGCTTGGCTGTACGTAATTCTGCTTGAACATGCAATTCCTCTCTCTTTCTTTTGCCTCTTCCCTCCTCCCAAGCTTTATAATCTAAAAATTTATGACATTTCTGTCTTTGGAAATAGTTCATTGTGTTTGGAAGTTATAAGTACCTAGGGTGAAGAAGAATGGTCATTTTGGCAACTTGCACACAGACTGCATTGCTACGGGATACAGCTGGGAGGTTGAATTCTGGTTTATTCCTGAAAATGGAGTAAGCATGTGACATTTTACCCTAATCTGATTTCTAACAGGCAGAAATAGGAATGTGATTGTAGTTATTGTTCCAAAGAGAGCAGAAATGCAGTTGTTCTAGGATATAGCTCTTAAATGAGAGGCTTCATGCCTTTAATCTAGATCTGTCTAAGTATTTTCCTGTCTTGGCTTCCTAATAATTCTTGGTTTAACTTAGCAAAATGATGCAAGGAAAACATCCTGATAGACTGGTCACTATACATTGTTCATAATTTGTTATAAAGTTTATCAACCTTCTTCCATGCTCGATTTCTAAAAAAAAGAAAAAGGTGTTTAAAATTATCATTGCCTTACTGGAGGAAACCTGAGCATACTTGATGCTCTAGTATTTTCATTTTCTACAAAAATGGTTCAGATCTTGGAGTTATACTTATTTGATGGTTCTAACTGGTGTTTGAGGACTGATAAGCACGTTTTTTTTAATATTGTGGGCAGAAGTACACTGTGTTAACATATGAGCTTTCCATCAGGGAAGAATTCTTTTTGAGATGGTGGGAAGTTTGGGAGGGTGAACAGTTTGTTTTTTAAGCCCAAATCTCCCCAGTAGAGGATGTTTAAATTTGATTTCCAGTTTGGCCTCACAAGGTTCTGTGCTCTTGGCAGGTAGGCAGTGACCCAGGTGGGGTCACTCAGGGTGACTCATGGAGAGCATGCAGCTGAGAAGTTTCCTTGCATGCTCTTACCTGCCCTAGTGGGAGATATTTGTTCAGTCCTTTCTTAAAACTACCTTGCTGTTATTGTGGTGTGTTTTATTAATAATCGTATACTTACCACACAGAGATCCCCGTGCCTGTTTACAAAAAGATTTTTTTTTTTTATTCACTACAATAATTGTGGAATTTTGTGCTCTTTTCTAAAATTTCTTAATATATGTTGTCAGAGTCATTGCTTTGTCAGGCTGGAGAAACGGGCTAACAGGGACCTTCTATAGTTCGACAAGGGGAAATGCCAGGTCCTGCACTGGGGAGGAATGACCCCAGGCACCAGTGAGTGCAGGGCCCACCCAGCTGGAAGCAGCTTGACAAAAAAGGCCCTGGGAATCCTGGTGGACACCCAGTTGTCCGTGAGCCAGCACTGTGCCTGGGCAGCAAAGAAGGCTGATGGTATCCTGCCTGGGCTGCATGAGGAGGAATCTTTGCCAGCAGGTGAAGGGAGGTACAGCAATGGTGAGGCACAGCTGGAATGCTGTGCCCAGGTCCAGGCTCAACAGACTGTCAGGAGAGGTGAAGGTACGGGAGAGAGTGCAGCGAAGGACCACAGATGGTTAGAGGAGATTGGAGCAGCTCTTCTCTGAGGAAAGGCTGGGAGACTGGGACTGCTGAGCCTGGAGAAGAGAAGGCTCATCAGAGGTTCTCATCAATGCACATAAATACCTCAAGGGAGGGTATAAAGCAGATGGAGCCAGGAACATTCCAGTGGTGCCCAGTGACAGGAACACAAGCACACGCACTGAAACATTTCTAAGATGCTATTGACCAACCAGATGTGTCTGAATTAGTATTTGATGTTATGGGTTACTCCTAAAATATATCCACTAAATTGCAATTAAACTAAGCAAGAATGCTGATCAAATTGTGGGGCCTTTTACTCTCCCTGGCTACAGTGCAGAAGTTGTCACTTGAAACTGATGGCAAGTACCAAAAAAGAAACTCAGCAAAACTACTGCAAATAAGTTGTCCCAGTTGGAACCTGATCTGTGCTAGTAGTGAATGCTGGCAGAGTGGTCAGGCTGGCTGGCTGCAGCAGCGTCCTGCAGTACTGGCTTTGCCATCAGCAAGGTTTTAGTCAGAATGTTCACTTGTGCTTAGTGCAGGACCCTGATTACCTTCCTGTGCTTCACACACTCCTTGTTGTCCTGCTGACAGCAGATACAGGAACACACCCCAGCACTAACGACCTGTGTATAATATCTTGAGATGTCATGAAGAAAACAGTACTGTTTGAAGAAGACAGCTGAATTTTTCTTGTCTTTCAGAGGCCTTCTCTATAAGCCAGACAACTTTCAAAACATAGATACTTGAAATAATTTGTATTTCCATGCATATGGGTTATCTCATATTTAGCCACCTATTTAATCCTGTAAATCAGTTCAGCTGTTCAGTTTTTTCACATAAAAGGAATGTCTTGACATACTGAAATGTGAACTCTTGTGGAGCACCTGTATGGGTGTGTCACTGAGAGGCCAAGAAATTTTTTCTCTAATACTGCAGAGATATGATAAAGAAAGGCAATAGGAAGGAAGAGACTGGAATAAGGAATATGAGGATTTCAGTAGAAAAAAAAACCAGTATTTTGAAGTGCTGTTCTACATTTACCTCTTAAGTGTATGGAAAAATACTTCTAATTGATGAGCTATCAAAGTCAGTATTGCTTGAAAGTATCAGCAATGTGTTTTGTGGAAGGATTTGAGGATGGATTTAGTCAAGAGCTTTGTATTCTTGAATGTCAAAAATAAGCATACAAAAAGTAAATTGAGACACTGCTGATCTGTGACATCTACTAGAAGACAATTGACAACAAATAATATAGTATTAAATCGAGGGAAAGGGCAGAGAGTTACACCTCTTACTGAGAAGCTTTTTAAAATATGAATTTTCTGAGATCACATCTTGCTAACCTGTATGAGTAGACTTGAACTCGGTGTGTTGTTCTCTTCCCTGTTAGTTATCTTGTCCGTCCCTCTTTTTTTTGTTGATCTTGTAGGCATCAGAAAAGCACAAGATTCTTCTTCTGCTCTGCTGTGAGATGAAAAACTGTCCCAAGTGCCATTTCTTTTAAGTAAAAAAGAGCTACAAATGATGAACAGGAGATTTGTCACTGCATACTGATGAAGCTTGGGTCAGTCTCAAAGATATTTATGACTGACATGAGTCTTTCTTTTTGCCTTTTTTCTTTATTTACAGTGAAGAATGCGAGACCTAACGGCTCAGGTAACAAGCAGTCTGCTGCAGTTTCCAGAGGTGACTGTTGAGGCACTTGGGGAAGATGAGATCACCCTAGACTCTGTGCTGTGTGGGAAGTTTTCTGGAGGTGAGCATTTTCCTTTAAATTTGGATTTGGTATAAAGTTGTTACTGCCTGAAGCAAAGGATCATAGCATCAGGTTGGTTCTGTTAAATAAAATGCATCAGGTTCTGATAGCACTAACAGGATATTTTAACAATTAGAAATGCTAAGCATTGCAAGTGCAACAGCCTGCTCCATTCCTGTACTATTTAAATAATACAGCTGACGATGACCTCCTCAGTTTTGAATTAAATAGAAGGCAGTTTTCAAAGAAGAAATAGTGTTGTTTTGGGACGAATTTCTTTTTACCAGCGCAAGCTCTATGTCCCTCATAACATCCCATGCTGAAATAGTTACAGAGACACAATATGCTCCTTTTTCTTCTCTAGTCTAAATAAAAAATGGGAAGAGGACACTGTTAAGTGCTGCCCACATGTTTCCAAGGTATTTAATAGGATGCAGATGAGGACCCAGTAAGAGTTGCTGACAGGAGCTAAGCAGAATAGGCAGTTGACTTTCTAGATGATATGAAGGTAGAGCTGCATGCCTGTCTGGATGTCTGGGCTTCTGTTAGGACCAGGTATAATATTTTCTACCTGACTGTAAGTGCAGTAATGGAGCTGATCCCTCCTCTGAGCTTGAAGCTCCTCAGAGAAGGAGCAAGTGTTAAATTGTTCAGTGAAACAGCACTTGTTAAATTCTTTCTGGGATCAGCACATGTAAAAGTTGGAATTTATGGATGCAGTGCCCATTTGAAGATAATTTCCTGTTCAAATCCCTGCCCAGGGTAGTCATGTGTCAAGCAAAATTCTTGAAGTGGAAATGAATTGGTTTAGATGGGCTGTATTTGAAGTATGCTTTGAGACTTGTATTCCTGTACATATTTAGGTGTTTCCTAGCAAAAGCAAGCCAAGTATGGTGTACAGACTAGAGCTCGGTCTATTGTAATCTTTATCCCAAAGAGTCAACGTTCTTGAGTGCAGGAATGACAAGTACAAATGCAAAAGAATGGGGTGAATTATTTTAGGATGTACTGGTTGAGGATTGCAATGGGTGATTTAAAATAATTGTCCAGATGTGGGTAGGTTGGCCTTGCTCCCTTTGATGCGTTTGAGGGAAAGGCCCAGTGGCAGTGCCGTTGCTGCTGTTTCAGTTCTTGTGCTGAGTGGTGTTGCTTGTCCCTTGCAGGCAGGAGTGGCCTGGCGTGGCTGGCGTGTGGCCCCCAGCTGGAGGTGGTGAACTCAGTGACAGGGGAGCGGCTCTCCGCGTATCGCTTCAGCGGCGTCAGCGAGCAGCCTCCCGCCGTTCGTGTGGTGAAGGAATTCTCCTGGCAGAAGAGGACTGGGCTCCTGGTTGGGTTGGAGGAAGCAGAGGGAAGTGTTCTCTGTCTGTACGACCTTGGGATCTCAAGAGTGGTTAAAGCAGTTGTTCTTCCAGGAAGGGTATGTATCTTTTTGGGGGAATGAAGATTTTGTGTTGGTGCTCCATATTCATGTTTCAAGAAAAGCTCTTGTACATCTCTTTGTACGACTTATCCTTTTGATATTGCATTAACATATTGTCACTTCCGAGTATCCAGTTAAGGAAGCCTTGATGTAAAATCTGGGACTTAACAGTAGCATTATGTTTTGAGTTTACTGATAGTAAAAAAAATTTTGTAGAGCACATAGTGACTTAATTCTCCAATGCCATTTTTACAAAAAAAGGCACTGAAAACTTTTTTCTTTTTTCAGAGCTATAAAGAAAACCCCACTTAAAGCATCTATTATATACCTTTTCTAAATGGCTAATTTCTGTCAGAAGTACTGTCCTTAACATATCTCAGACTCCCATCTTTGTGCTGTTAATGACTTTGACATGTTCCCATCAATCTCAGACTAGGAAGCGGGTGACTTGAGGAGAGAACAGATTTTTCTGTTAACTTAGGATTGGAAAAAAGATTTTAGTGAGTTATCTGTCAGATTGTTGGCAGATTTACTTTCAGTCTGCAGTCCTTGAATCTGCTCATTGAATACAGTGTTTGTGTAGATGGGATATAGTGGTGTAATGTCAATAATTTTTCTGCCTTCTTTAACCTTTGAACTCAAATGAGGTAGTATCTCATTAATGTAATGGAAAAAAGTATCAGATGAAGTTATCAGAACATCCAAGATTCACTGTGTTTTTATCATCTTAGAATCTGCAACAAATAAACACTTATTTACTACTCAGCTTTCTGTAACATTATTTGGTTTGACTTACTAGACTACAGGTGGAAGTGGGGTTACCTGCAGTAAGCATTTGGGTTGTGATAAGTTCTAAAGATAGGAATCAAATCAGTGTTCCAGGGTGTTGTTTTGCTATCTGCTCGAGTTCTAGATGGAAAGACAGGCTGCGTGCTAGCTTAAACACATAATCAATAAGTAAATTTTGCTTTGGTAAATGATGTTGATGTGTTAGGTTTTATTTCTTCTTTCTAAGTAAGCTAGGAAAAGGAAAGGTGAAGAAGTAAGGATTATGTCACATGTCAAATCCGTGTCTGTGGAAGTGTTTTAAAATAGAAGCTAGTTCCAACAATCAGTTGTATTAGAGAGCTGTTCTGTACCACAAAAACTAGTTCAGGAGCAAAGATGATGAAGCCCTACAGGAAAGAGTTGGCTGTTGTGTGATGAAGGGTAGGAATTTTGAAATAAAGCCAAAGCTGCTCTGAAAGTTTTGCTCTTGTGCCCTGAAAGGTCTTGGTTACAAGTATGTTTGGTCTGTTGCTTTTGTTTTACTTCCTATGTCTTTTATACTGCATTCTTTAAGTCAGCGTAGTCAGGACACAGGTATTGCTAATTGGACTGTTAATTTCCAGGCTGTGAGTGGGAGAAAGGGTAAGCAAAAACAGGTACATAAAACTTGCACTTGGCTGCTGTCCATGTTTTGAATTCTTTCAGAAACTCATATTTGCATATTATGTAATATATAATTTGGAGGGGGGGGTTTGATCTGGCTAAATGTTTCTCTGATCTTCAGATTGATTATTTTTAAAGGCAAAATGTGGATCTTTTCTTAACACCACTTTCTGCAGTTTTGTTGTTACTCTTTTAAACTTTTAATGAGCACTATGTTTTTGGGACTTTTCTCAACGTCTGTAACTTCTGTGGACAGCTAATTGTACACTTTAGCACTAACTTAGAGCAACTCTGCTCCAGGGTGTCAAGTTGTTAGTGTATTAATACAGGGTGTTATTGTGACTGTGTGACTGCCTCTTAGTGTAACAGTGGATGTTGAGTCATTCAGAGAATAAAGAAGTGAGTTAAAAAACCCCAAACTCAGGAGCTTAGGAAGAATTTTGGCATAGTATCTTTGCACATGTCTGTGTCTCTCAATGCCCTTTGAATGTATATATGAAATGCACCAGAAAACTGAAAATGTTGATGAATATGATTTGAATTGGATTCTGAAGTAAAAAATTCAATGAATTACATTGGTTTATAACAGTTGCATGTTTCAGAACTGTCTCATGGTATTTTCCCAAATTTTCCTGGTCTGTATGAGGCAGAAGGACAGCATTCAGATTCAGTGAGCTGAGAAAAGTTTTCTTTGTTCTTCCCCAGAATGAGTTGGCAGTACACTAGGAGAATAGGAAAAAGCAGTGCATAGCATAGTGGAAAAATATGTCATTACAGGAGCTTCTACATAGAAAATCCAAGTAACCAGGGAACATTTTTGGAAAACTCTATGCAAAACTAGTAAAGATTCATTTGGAGCCAGTAAAAAAATTATCTTGAAAGGAAAAAGTTAGAAGCAACAACAATTGAACCTCGGCTAATTGCGTAGCAAGATGTGTTCCGTATTTCCTCGTCACAGTCACTAGGAGTTGAAGCCCAAGAATTTGAATAATCAAAATACTTTTGTTAGTGCTCTGAGCAGCAGAGAAGATTGAAATTTATTTTGAATCCTAGGAATTGTGAAAGAAAATAAAGTTGCCAGAATTTACTAGAGCTACTGTAATGTTGGAGTAGTTGTGTCTGAGGTAAAAGGTGAGTTGTGTAGCAGGTGTCCAGGCAGTTCAGTCATAAGCAAGTGCTTGATATGGGAGAGGAGAAAACTTCAGGGGGCTTAAGGGTTTGGATATTTTCCCCCCACTTCTGGGGGTAAATAACCTACCTAAAAAGATGGACTGCCTTGTGACAGTCAGTTCTTTGCTTTGTTTTCAGACAAAGCTTTGTTGTTGATGTAAAGCTGTTTTCATGGTGCTGCATTTGTAAAAGGCCGAGAGATAGCCCCTGTTCTTCTGTTGTCCAGCTTTAGTGCAGGAGCCTTGGTGTGCTTGTGTCTGCTAGAGCAGTCAGTGTTGTCCTGGGTGTGCTGTGGGTGCTGAAGGGTCTGTCTTCAGCTTGTGCCAAGGTGGTGGGGACTGCTTGGCATGTCAGGGATCAGAGAGAGCTCCTGCCTCTGGCTGAGCAAGCTCTCCTTTGGTCTGTTGCTGTTGATTTAGGCTGCATTTTACAGTTTTCCTTACCATCTGTGACAGAGCTGGTGTGCATTTAAAATTTTTGTTGGATATTGTCAAAGCGAGGACCAGCGTAGATTTTACTAAGCCAGCATCACCCTCCAACCCTTTCTAGCAATGTTCCATTCCAATGGAAATGGTATCTGCTGTGGCCCATGGCCACTGCCTTGTTTGCCTTGCAGCTCTGATTTATCCTACAAAGTGCTTGTTGAAGAAGGCCTGGACTGTATCACACTGCTGATCGGCTGTGAGCAGTGGGAGAACTGGATCTAGCTTTGTCTTTCTTATTTAAATCCTTTACACATGGTAAAGCTTCTCGTATGTAATTATTTCTAAGTAGGAAATGGAAACTGATAAGCTGTCGAAATAGAATGAGCCATTTAAGCGGAGAGAGCTTTCTTTGTGTTGATTTCCTTTTTGCTTGATATAATAGGGAAAAATGCTTTGTTTTTAAGTCTTACGAACCTGTATTTCCTTTCTTGTTTCTGATGTGCTAATGCTGGCTGCCCTTTGAGGGGTTACTCCTGAGCCTGTCACAGAGCTCTGATATTAACCCGCAGTTCCCTGCAGGTGACTGCCATCGAGCCCATCAGCAACGACGGCGGCGCCAGCGTGAGCACCCGGCACCTGCACCAGAGCCTGCGATGGCTCTTTGGGGTGGCAGCAGTGGCCACAGATGTTGGCCATGTCCTCCTGGTTGACCTTTGTTTGGATGATTTATCTTGCAGTCAGAATGAAGTAGAGGCATCGGGTAAGCTGCAGTTTTTAAACTTGAATTTAGAAGTAAGAAATGTGTTTCTTTTCAAAACCCAGCTTGTATCGCAGTGAAGATCCCGGCGTGCTGATGGACTGCTGACGTTCCTGACATTGCTGACTGCTGATTGCAGGTGGCAGTTTGACACTGTATGGTCCTGAACTGATGAAAAAATGGGAGCGGCCTAATACTGCTCCTGATGTGGAGAAGGCCTCTTGCTGCCCACATCCCTTTGTCCCTGTGATTCTTGCCAGCCAGGATGTAGGAATTTTTCCATCTGAGTCAGTGCAGCTACATGACAGGAAGTTGTGTCAGGGGTACCTAATTCTTGGGAGTGTTCTCCTGTTTCCATTAATGACCTGAAGCAAGCTTTAAGGCTTGTGTTTTAAAATAAATCTGGCTTATCAAAAAATCCTGTATTTGGGTAAATGAATACAGCAGTTTGTGTTTTCAGATTGCCTACACTGTTTTGGGTGTTGTAAGAGTTCAGAAGTTCATGTTCCTTCAAGTAGCTTCATCATGAGACCCAAAGAAAGAATTTGTCTAGAAAGGTTACAGTTGTACCCAGTTTTGAAATAGGAGTGACAATACCTGTCTCATCAGGGAAGCCTTCTGTTCTCTGAATAGATGTGGAAACAGAAATAGCATACAAGGTGTTGCAGAAACAAGTGTTTTGCCTGGCACAGTAGAATTAGATTGTATGGGTTTTATAACCACATCAATTTAAAATGCAGCTGAAGTGGTGTAATACGTTCATTTCTTGTCTGTTTTTATGTGTGTAGATCTAGAAGTTGTCACTAGAATTCCTGCTGAGGTTCCACAAAGAAGAGAAGCTGTGACCAGAGAAGGGAGGCATCTCTGTTTTCAGTTGCGAAGTCCTTCAGGAACAGCAGTATCAACCCTGTGCTACATAAGCAGAAGCAACCAGCTCGTTGTGGGTTTTTCTGATGGCTATTTGTCACTATGGAATATGAAAGCTTTGAAGAGGGAGTAAGTAGTAATTTCTTTCCACTTGGCCATGCTTGGAGGTGCAGTGGTCTCAATTTTTCTCCTTCAGGAGGTCATGAAGTAGGGATGTGATTGATTTTTATGTCAAGTTGTTCTGTCCAGTAATATTTTGTGAACCCATGCAATGTGAGTTTCTGTGAAAGATTTTGGAAAGGTTCAGAACCACTTACTGCAATTAGGGCTTGCACTGTGAAAGGCTTCAGTGTGTGAATAATGTGATTTTGGTGATTATATTTTTTAAAGTGTCCACAATGAATCTAGTGAGATGTGATAATTCAGTAGCTAATCTGTGCCTGAAAACATATTCTTTCCTACATTTCAGCCTTGATGGAAATTGGTGGTTGACTTATTCTAAGACAAGGATGCATGTGATAGAAAATTTGTTTGGAAGACTTTGAGAGCAGAATAAGGGATACATAAATTCATATGCAAAAGTAAAATTCAGAGGTGATTTGGAATCTGCCACTTGCAATATCTGACCACCTTCAGATATGGGTTTACTTAAGGAAATCTACAGTGCCTCACCAGAAACTACGTATGTGTTGTGGATGCATTATGGATGCGTAAAGAGACAGCGGACGCATAATTAGATGCCAAAAGATTGTGAAGGTGCAACTGAAGTTCAGAACTTGGGAAGACAAATACTTAAGAAGTAGTGGCTTGTCAGTCATCAGTTGTTTAAGATTTAAGTATGACCTTCTGTACTTTGAGGATAAACATACAAGCTGCTTTTTTCCCTGAAGATGCTTCTACCCTTCTACAAACAGCCAGAGCCAGCAGGCTCTCCTTTTTTCTATATTATTTTTTTCTTTTAAACCTGTAGGCACCACTCCCAGCTTGAAGGAGGAAGGATTCCTGTCTATGCAGTTACTTTTCAAGAGCCTGAAAATGATCCCCGCAATTGTTGCTACTTGTGGGCTGTTCAGTCTACACAGCAAAGGTGAGTAAAATCTTGCCACAAGTCACTGATCTTTTTTTTTTTTTTTAATATTTGTTCACATTTAGTTGATACCTGGGTATTAATTTTGTTTAATTAATGCTACAGGAGATGAAAAGAGTTAAGCTTACGTTGCAGTTTTTTCAGGATTTTACATTTGTAAAGAGGGGTCAGCTCATTCCTACCTTATGAAAGAAGGCAAAAGAACAGTGGCTATATTTTTGTGCTTGCAGTCTCAAATGGTTTCTGTTGTTTCTTGATGACAGCTTCAAGACTTGTTTAGTATTCCCACCATGCTGTTCAATACCATTTAAAGTGATTTAGGCTGCAGATGCAGAACAGTAAACATCATCAGCAAGCTACTTAATCAGCTCAGCTGTTCATAGAGTGGCAGTCTTAAGTTTGACTTTAAAGCAGTTTTCATGGAGAATACTTTACTCTTGTGAGCTATTCCCAGCAATTCAGCAATTTTTTTCTCCGTACTGCATATTAAAGCGTTGTAATGGTATAGTTAGCATTTGCCCTTAAACTGTTTGTGTCAAAATTTCCTCCTTTAGTGGCTAAATGTGACCAATTATCATGTTTTGGGAAGCAGTGTTTTTCTTTTCAGCAAGAGCATGCTCTTAAGTGAGTTTCAGCCTAGATCTAATAAAATTATAATGAGGATTATAAAACAGCTTTGTAATCAAATCTTCTCATTTATACCTTTTTCAGTGAAGGTGATGTTGTGAGTTTACATCTGTTGCAGTTAGCATTTGGTGACAGAAAACGCCTGGCATCAGGACAAGTCATGTACGAGGTAAGACAGGCCTGTATGTGAGAGATGAAAATAGTAATTTTGTCTAAGTTAAGTTGTATCAGTTAAGTTGACCAGATTTATATTTTCCATGAAAGATCAGTGAGATGAAAGGAAAAATGAAGAAGGCTCTTAATGAGCCTTCTTAGGCATTCTTTTGTCCATGCTTTTCAAAATAAGTTATAGAAACATAGAATGATTTTGGTTGGAAAACTGTAAATAACTAATTCCAATCCCTCACCATGGGTATGGGTGCCACCCACTAGATCAGCTCGCTCAGGGCCCCATCCACCCTGGCCTTGAACACTTCCAGGGATGGGACATCTATAGCATCTCTGGACAGCCAGACCTCCAGATCCTCACCACTCTCACAGTAAAAAAAAAAATTCTAACATCTAACCTACATCTCCCCTATTTTAGTTGAAAATCCCTTCTCCTTTGTCCTATCATTATATGCACTTGTAAAATGTCAGTCTCCCTCTTATGTACTGAAAGGCTGCACTGAGGTCTCCCAGGGTGAGGTTGGACTTCTGGGCTGTAAGTGCATATTGCTTCTTGTCCACCAGAACCTCCACGTCCTTCTTGGCAGGGCTACTCTCGGTCACTTCTCCCAATCTGTAGTCATGTCTGGGATTGGCCTGTTCCAGGTGCAGCACTTTGCACTTGGACTTGCTGACCTTCATGCCATGAGATTCCCATTGGCCCACCTCTGAGGCTTCTCCAGGTCCCTCTGGATGACATCCCAGCTTTCTGTTTTGTCAGCTGCGCCTTTTAGCCGTGTGTCATCTGCAAATATGCTTTAGGTGCATTTGATCTCACTGTTTGTGTCATTTATGAGGATATTGAAGAGCAGTGGTCCCCACACAGTTTTCTCAGGGACACCACTCAATGTCTGCCTATGCCTGGAGATAGAGCTGTTTCCCACAACTCTCTGGCTTGGTCCTTCCGACCAATTACTCATCCAGTGAATAGTCCACCCTTCAAATCTCTTTGTCTTCAATTTAGAGACGGTGATGTCATGAGGGATTGTGTCAAATACCTTGTAGAAGTCTAAGTAGATGTCATTGGTCAGTCTTCCCTTGTCAAGTGTTTCAGTCACTCCATCACAGAAGATGACCAGATTGGTCATACACAATCTGTCCTTACTGAAGCCACACAATTTTATACTTCAGTGTCATGTGTTCCAACTAGATTAATCTGCAATATGCATGTTATGTTAGATATATACATTCTTTCTTAGTAGATCTAATGAAAATTACCTTATTTTTAAATTTTTTTCCCACCCAGGGTTTGGAATACTGTGATGAAAGGTACAGTTTAGACCTCACTGGTGGAATCTTTCCCTTGAGAGGGCAGACCAGCAATACTAAATTACTCAGCTGTCAGACCATAGAAAAATTTCGCAACCACGCTGACAGAGAGGACAGCGTTAATGAAGGTTTGTTCTGATGTCCCTGCTTGGTTATTCTAAACTACATGCTTTGGGAATCTAAGCAGTGAATGCTGTTCTGTACGTAAGTCTTAAATATTCATCTAGCAGACCTTGTTGGGCTTATTTAAAAAGAAAAATTGTTTGCTGAAGTTACGTGGGACTTTTTTATCCCTCTGAACATCATTCTTTAAGGGAAAAAGTACATTTTATTTTCTGTTTGCTGGGATGCTAGAACAGTGTATGGGGTCATCTGTATAATGCTGGTCAGTCAGTTTGTTCTGCCAGTTGTCTGCATTGAGCTGTAAGACCATTCTGTCTATTGCTTAGGAATGTTACCTGAATTTTTTTTTCTTAGTCAAATATATGGCTGCATCCATTTAGCACCTGGTCACTAGTGGTGTTCCCCAGGGCTCAGTATTGGAGCCAGTTCTATTTGATATCTTTTTGATGATGTGAATGAGCAACTTGATTAGCTAATAATTGTGTATTTGGTTTGGTTTAGAATGGATACAATTTGAACAAGAGAAGGAGGCAGTATGACTGAAACCTTTTACATGGTTTTTTGCTATTCTGTATATTGTTTTTATCATTCTTAATAAAGTGTTGTGTTTCATGAGTGAAATAATAGAATTAAGCCAAAATAGAAAGTGATGTTTTAAAAACAGCAGATATCTCATATTTTCTGTAACAAGAAACCATGTCTTGTCTTTGGCAGTAATCTCTCCTGACACCAGCGTGTCGATCTTCAGTTGGCAAGTGAATACCTATGGTCAGGGAAAACCATCTACTTATTTGGGTGTGTTTGACATCAATCGCTGGTATCATGCCCAAATGCCAGACTCACTGAGGTAGGTTTTAATTAAGTTGTTTCAAATTAACCCTTTGTAGGGATACTGAAAAGTCACTGTTGAGCTTATGCACTTGTTTTCTTTAAGGCCAGAAGAATTCCTTCATGATTGCCCCTATTTTGCACTGTGGTCACTGGATCCTGTAATAAGCATGACTTCTCCAAACCTCATTTTGGATATTCTGGTACATGAGCGTAGTCTGAGTCGGGGGGTTCCTCCTTCTTATCCACCACCTGAACAGTTTTTTAATCCAAGCACCTATAATTTTGGTAGGTATTTCACTGCTTTTCATTTGAATAGTGACAAGCTTCAGTTGAGGTCAAATGCCACTTAGTGGTTCTCTTTCTTGATCATGGTTTGTCACACAAAAACCAAAACCAAAAAAGGCCCACAAACCGCCTCAAACCTGGATACCTTGTCGTGACTAGGTACTTACTCTTGTGAAAGATACCTGACAGGCTGCTGAGTGTTGGGTTTTGGGGCTCCTGTAACATAGCCTGGGAAGGGGTGATGGTCGTAAAATGCAGTCTTTGAGCTGAGGCCCAAAGCACAGCACTTGGGAAGCACTTGAGGTTAAGTTTCTACGGACAGACAGTAACTACTTTTTAAGGAACATTTGTAAGCGATGTGATGAAGGGAAGTTGTGTTTGAGGTTTGTTTTTCCAGATGGCAGTATTTGAAAAGCTTGAACTGGTGCAAAGGTAACGATGTCTGTCCAACGTTCCTTGTTTCTGCAGATGTGACATGCTTGCTCAACTCGGGAGTTGTTCACATGACTTGCACCGGCTTCCAGAAGGAGGTGACTTTTTTTACTGTATCTCTGTTGAGACTGTCAAGAGATGAACCTTTTCTAACTTTCCTCTTGCACTGCTTTGAGTGTGAGAGATCACTTTATGCTCCCATTGCCCATCCCCACACAGAACTGCAGTCGTATTCTGCCAGTTTCATGCAAATGGCACTGTTTCAGAGAGGCATGAGCAGGGATTGAGTGGCTAGACAGGAATGCAGCATTGCTGTAGTAGGAAGAAAAAGAGTGTGGTGGAAGTTGGGGAAAGCATTTACTTTGTACTATCTGCATAGTGTAGAGTTAGGGTTTTGACCCCTGATGAATTTGAGAAAGGAGGACAGCGTGGAGAAAAGGAGATGTTATTTAACTGTTTAAGAGGAAATGCATATTTTTTCTTTAGAGCTTGGCTAAATTATAACTTCTGAACCACTGCGCAGTTTGTGACAAATCCTTTCAAATAAAATTCCTGCTCACTAAATACACCCATGTAAATAATCTTCTGAACAAACAAGCACAGGGTCTTTCAAAGAGGGATTTGTAATTGTGTTAGTTTTAACTTCTATAGGATGTAATTTGTGTCAATGTTCAGGGAAAGCAAGGCCTGTGTATTGATAGGGAAGCTGAAAAATACTTTCTTTCCTTCAGCATTGCAAGGGTTTTTTTCATCTCAAGGATGTTTTTTTATAAGCTGGAACTGTTAGTGTGCTGCTATCTTTAAAACTCTACATAGTAATGCTTACCAAAATTGCTAACCTAAAGCTTGCTGCTACTAATGCAACCTTCTGACAGTCTAAGTGATGCAGACCCTTAGTGATTGAATGCTGTTTTAAGTCTGCATGTTTTGATTGATGTTTCAGACCCTGAAGTTTTTGAAGAAATCTGGTCCTTTAATAAGTGAAGCCATTCATGACAGCTACACTCGGTGTCTTGTAGCTGGCTTGCTGTCTCCAAGGCTGGTTGATGTCCAGCCATCCAGTCTGAGTCAGGTGAGTGTGCATTGGGCAATCCAGGGGGAAATATATCCGTCTTGTCTAGAGGCTGTAGAGGCTATAAGACCATGATTTTTGATTGCAAGCTGCTTTGAGAGGCCGGTGGTGACATTAGTTAGCAGAAGTAGTAGTATTCTTCGATCCAGCCTTCTGACTGGGAGCATCCCTATGACATCTGTCTTTAGTGACCTGTCTGTAAATTCTGTGCCCCAGGTCCGCATGCGGAGCCTGCAGTCAGTGCTGGGCATGTGCATCAGAAAGCAGCTTTCCCTGGGAACAGCCTTCATCCTCTCCATGTCCTCAGAGTGTCTCAGAGCCTTGGGTGCACTGCAGTAGGTGGCTGTGGAGGTGCCTCCCTCAGATGTGCACTATTGCAAACACCAGCTTGCTACACTAGACATTATTTGCTTCAAGGAAGTGCTAACCAAATACAATTGTCAGCTCTACGTGACAATTTCATTGCCACTTCCACTCATTTTCCCTTCATCAGTAGGTTTTTCTGCACCCTCTCAAAAGTGATCTTTACCTTTGTAGCCTTTGCCTTGAGCTGTGATAGCTCTGTTTCTTCCTCTTAGACTGCCCTCTTGCTGCAACACCTCTTTCTCTCAACACTGCTACATTCTGTCTGTCACCACAGTGGCTTCACTCCCCTCTCTCAGGGATTTCCATTTGTGGTGCAACTAACTTTGTCTCTTCATCTGAAGAGTTTCATGAAAGAAGGAGCCTTTGTGATGAGCAGCCCGTCTCTCTCCAGGCTGGGTCAAAATAAAAAGTTGGATGGTCATCATGGAGTGGAGCAGTAAGCACTAGGAAGGGGAGAGCAGTCTTCCCCCTGCCTTCATCTTCCTGTCTGTGGGATTCTTCACCAGACTGTGGAAATGTGTCAGGGAATGTAACACTTCTGCATAGTATGGTAGCTAAAACAAATTTGGCAAGCTGACCCAGCCCATAGACTGATGTAGGCTTACATTCTGATTTGATGTTCTGATGTCAGCTTTGGTGTGAAATTACTTGGGAAAGCAAGACAATGATGACTTTTGCTGAAGTGTGACTATGTTGTTCAGAGACTACATTGAGCAGGGATTGCTTTTGAATACTAGAAAGCAAAATTTCAGAATTAGGGTCAGAAAGCTTGGAATTTTGCTTGGGACCCTAAGTAGTATTTGGCATGTTTCCTTGTCTGAAGCACATTTTCAGAAAATGATGGAAATACCCAATGTATTTTCTAATATGTAGAAATTGCTCTTAAATGTAATGATTTTACCTAGCACACAAACTCTTAAAATTTGTATCAAAAAATAAAGGGAAGAAGAAAAGAAAAATAGTATGCAGAATCATTTCATCTGAAAGAAAGAAATGTCTGAACACCAGCTGGAATAAGCCGCTACATTATTTCCCATGTGGGTGCACACCTGTGCATTCTCCTTCTCAAGGATGGCATTAGAATACAGTATTTGAGCAACTTGAAATTTCAGCATATGAGAAGTGAAATGTTTCACCTCTTTATGGTACCTTAACAAATTGTAACTCAATGTTTTGGCTCTCAAAGCTGCTTCATGTCTTGCTGGTCTCAGGGTTTGCTTTGCCTCAGCTTCACTGTTTCCATGCAAGCACAGTCGTGTTTGCTCTGTCCCCTTCACATGTTCCTGCTGGGTGAGGGGTGTGCACAAAGTGCATAATGGGTGTTAGCAGAGGATGTTACTGAAAATAGTTAATTGGGACTCAGTAAAGGAAGACTTAAACCCCAAGGCACAGAAATAGAGATTAGAGGTAGCTTGTGTGAAGTTGAAATGTGAGAGGAAAACTTTTCTGTGTTCCTCAAACCAGCAATCATTCCAGCCTGTGGCTAGAATTAAGAAAGGATCAAGAATACAGAATTAGTTGTGTTTGCACCAGTGGACTTTGTGATGCCTGAAGGAGTATCCAGTTAGAAACAAACACTTCTGTCGAGGCCCAGGTATGAAAAGTGGGTGAGGTTGTGATTTGCTTTTGTCTGTCCTGTTCAGGAGGAGCAGTTGGAAGCGGTGTTGTCAGCTGCTGTGCAGACAGGTTCTTTAGAGCTTCTGACAGGATGCATTAAACGCTGGACTTCTGAAGGTAATGCTGCTTGCATTGTTTTTCTCTTCTGTCTATTTTGGTTAGAAGCTGTGGCCTCAGGTCTTTTTTGTTTTCTCTGTTTAAAGAGCAGCCAAGTTCTGCAGTAAATTTACGGTTTGTTCTGGAGTGGACGTGGAACAAAGTGATCTGTACAAAAGATGAACTGGACCAAATATGTGAGTACTGGTGTAGTCCTTTTTGCAACCTCCAGTCGTTCTTTGTAAAGGATCTTCTTCAGTAATCTGCCAGTGTATGCTACTGGTTCTTTAAGTGTCCTGTGGTTGTTGAAGTGTCATTTGGAAGTCTGCAGTTGCTCTGCTGACTGATGATTTAATATTCATCCTTGCCAAGGTGTTCCGCTGTTTGACGGCTCCTGCAATTTCATTGACCCGCAGACGTTACAGTCCCTTCAGCACTGCCAGCTGCTTCTGAGCAACCTCAGCACAGTCCTGAACTGTTTTCTAGCAGAAGCCCGAGAGCTGACTGAGAGAGGTTGGTGAAAGCACTGCGGGGCCTGTGTTCTGTTTGTTAAGATTTGGAAGGATGCTTGGGTTGTAACTGTGGAATCAGGAGCTGTTTAGGATGGTTGGGAGGGAGTCAGATTGGGCAGGAAGGAGAAGTTTAAATCGGAGCAGTTGGGACTTTGATTTGAGATGCTTTGAGTTCAGGGGAGCAGCTTGTTGTGGAGTTCATGAGGCTGGGTAGTGGAGGCTACAGATGTGTGTGACTCAGCACAGAGCTGAGTAAGCAGCTGGGTGGCAATTCCAGCAACTGAGTGTGGTAATGCTGAGAAGTGTTGCTAATTCTTAGCTAGCAATGGATAGTTGTGTGCAAATTGCTGTAAAAGATAAAGGAAGCTGGAATGTGTAATGTGTAAAGCAAGATCCCTGAGTTTTTTTGACTTCTGATTTTATAAATTGTTGTTATTGGCATATTGAAGCCGGAAGAGAACTATAATCCCTTTTGCTGATGTAAAAATCACTGCTAGATGGAAAACAAATGTCTTCTTCCCAAGTAAATCTAATAGACAAGGCTTTATTTTTTCATGTTAATCTTAACTGATTCTCTTTCTTTGTAGTGATTGGTTTTTGTTTTGAGAGGTGTTGTAGTTTTTTTTCTTCGAATTCAGGAGTTATCCTGAGGGACAACTACAAATAAAAAGAGTTCCACCATGGTTTTTTATACTTTCTGTTTGTTTTGCTGAACGGAGTTTTGTAAAAAGAAGAGGAGCTCAAGTATCCAAGTCATCTTTTGCCTTTCTTTCAGGTTTTACAGACTTGACAAATAAGCAAGTGGTAACCAGCCTCATTTCTTTGTATGCACAAGTGGTGATCTGGTTCTGTCGATCCAGTCTCCTTCCTGAGGGTTTAGGTAAGAAGAACCTGTAGTACCAGAACACTTAAGGTTGTGTGATTTCTGTCTGTTTTAAGTCCAAAGCTGTAGTTGAAAAACATGGTCTTACTTCTTTAACTTGCTTTTGCTTTCTCACCTGTAGATGATCACATGCATTTGTCCAGACCTTTCTACAATTACCCTCTGATTCAGAGCTACTACACGGGTCACCGAGAGAAACTTGAGCGTTTATCAAGGTAGGACTTGCAGGAAATCTCTAGAAATCCTCCACTGTTAGACTGTGTGAGAGTGGTTATTTTTGCAGTTAAAACCCTTTGTCTGCACCTCCTTGGCATTACACGTGACAGAGCAAAAAAGCGAACCTGGAATCCCAAAGGTCATTGCAACTCTTCTCTTGGATTTCCACTTTGGACTCCTTCATTAATTCATTGTGTCCTACGGGCCATCTTTCCTCTGACTCAGAAATCTGTGACACTGAGAGGCTGGAATGAGTATTTTACTCCATCCAAATCATTGCTCTCTTTTGTTGCAGAGGAAAATGGGATTCTGACTGCTTGATGATTGATGGAATGGTTTCCCAGTTGGGAGAGCAAGTGGAGAAGTTGTGGCGGAGAGATGAAGGTGGCACTGGGAAATACCCACCTGTCAGTTTACATGTGAGTGTTGTGTTCACTGAAAACCCCAGCAGCAGCAGCAGCAGCAGTCCCCTAAAGCCAATGGTTCTGAAAGACAGGAGCATTAGAAAACCTTTGCATCTTTCCTTTCAGGCACTGCTGGATCTGTATTTGCTAGAAAGCATTGAAGAAAGTGACAAACATGCAATTGTATCCTTTCCAGATTTTGTTATTATCCCTTTGGTGTGTGCACGTAAATGTTCTTACATACTTGTCACCTAGATGTTTTTTGCAAAGTCTTTCCTGATACAAGAAAACAGATTCTCTAAAATATTCAAGATAAAAACCTTGCTTAGTTTTTCACAAAATATTTTTAATTTTTTAAAGCACTCCTTTCAGTACCAAAAGAATTGCATGTTAGAATGGTGCCCTAAAATGTGCTGCTTCAGAGCAAAACAGTGGTTTTCCAGTAGCTGATCTTTGCCAAAGTAATTAGTTTCCCAGCCCACTAACAGTGTTTGCTCTTTTTTTTTTTTTTTGGTGTTAAAAGTGCAAGCACACAGAATAATAAAGAGGGGGGAGAAAACAGTCATTGGGCAGGCAGAAACCTGATTTTTAAGCAGCTGGAACATGCAGACTTGCCCTTGTTGTTTGTTAGCTAAAGCGAGAGGGGAGCCAGGAGAACAAGGAGTTAAAGATGGTTGTAGTCCCAAGCTGCTTTACTCAGACACATCCCTAACATAGGATGTCAGAAAGGGAAGGGAAGAACATTTTGGGTGAAGGATCCACATACAGTTTTAAGCACAGTTTCAATCAGTCAGTGCTAAGTTGCATTGTAAAGACACCGTAATTTGTATTGTTTTGTGAAGTCAGAAAATGAGGAAAACACAACAGCTGCAGAATTTTTTTCTTCAGTAATTAAGCATTGGATGTTCAAGTGTTTTGAATGTCCAGCTGGTAGCTTCACTGACTGAAGCAGGAGCCTGAGTTTATAACAGCAGTATTTAAATATCCAATATTTGCCTTTTTGATTGTCTTACAGAAATCCACAAGTATATTCAGAATGTTGGCTTGTGGTTATGACCTGACTGTTGATATAACAGCTTGCAATAGCTTAAAATGGCAAGATCAATACATTAGGATTTTCTGCTTCCTATGATTTTAGTATTGCTGTGTTTTGCTAAATGTAATATGGTACAAGTTTTTTGTCTTATCAATTTATGGACCTTAATTAGATACTCAGACAATTTACTTGCTGCTGGATATCATGCATTCCTTTCCAAATAAAACAGAAACTTCCATTGACTCCTTTCCAACTGCCTTTGCTATCCCTTGGGGTCTCGTTAAACTGATTCAAGGGTTTTGGCTTCTAGATCACAATGATTATGAAGTAAGTACGAAACAGTTGAGTTGGACACATCGCAGTGCAGAGCTGTAATCAATAAAATTATTTTTAAGATTTGATACTTACCTATATAGGAGCCATTGAAGCATTAGAAGCTTTTTTTCTACGCTGCTCTGACATTTTCATCAATAAATAATGGTTTGAAATTTTGCTTTAACTACTTTGACAGGAAATTAATTAGAACAAAGGATTAATCAACTTTAGTAATGCTTAATATTTTAATTTTCAACGGTGTTTGTGGTTAGGTTTTCAGCAGACTCTGGGTGGGCACTGTTTCTAAAAGAGTGTTTTTGGTGCTTGAAGCATGGAAACTGATGGTAGCAGGAAGATTTGAGACAGAAGACTGCAGAAGTGATTTTTCAACCTAATTGCTATTCTTTTCTGATACTGAAGATTGTCATTGTTACCATGTCAATAGAATGAATTTTTCTATAATTTTTCCAGTAAAGTATTTATTAAAAATGATGTTTGTACACAGAATTTTGTTACGTTAGAAACTCTGCTTTGCTCCTCTTAAAACATTCACTTTATTGTGTATGGCTGATTTTTTTTTCCTGCAAATACTGAAGAATTTTTACTGATGTGTCCTGGATCAAGTGTTTTGTTAGTTAGACACCTAAGTTTGTTTACCCCACCTCTAAATTTGCTGCAGGAAGTTTTGACTGTGTTTGTTGCATGCCTGGGCGTGTGTATCTTTGGTAATGAAGCTGCTCTCATCTCCAGAATTCCCTGGCCCTGCTCTTCCACCCAGCTACAATCAAGACTGTGTCATGGCAGCACATGAGGATAATCCAGTCCCTCATGTGCCAGGGAGAGCACAGGAGAGCCCTCAGGTACATCCAGATGATGAAGCCGTCGATGTCCAGCAGCAGCGAAGTGCGGCTGTTCCTCACCGTGCTGTTGTCCAACAGGTAAGGAAATCTCCCACTGGTTTGGCATTCAGAAATTGGGAAATGGGCAGAACTGATGATAGAAATGGGGCTCCCCTCCATTTCCTTTGATCTTTGGATGAATAGCATGACTGTGGGGCACCTTTTTGGCTCTAGTGTTCCCATTCCTTTCCGTGTCAACAACTTTACTGCAGGTGCATGGTGGAGGCTTGGGGTCTGTTGCAGCAGCACACCACGAAGCTAAACATAGAAGAGCTGCTAAAGCACATGTATGAAATCTGTCAGGAGATGGGGCTCATGGAGGATTTGCTGAAGCTGCCCTTCACAGACACGGAAAAAGTGAGTTTGGAGAAGAAACAAGAAGACATTAATCGTCTCTTTGGCAAGAGAAGATGCAGAATCATAATAGATGCTTAAATTGTGTTATTTCTCACAGGAGTGTTTGGAGAAGTTTTTACAGACCAAATCTGGTGTTCAGAACCATGAATTCCTTTTAGTCCACCATCTGCAGCGTGCCAACTACATCCCAGCACTCCAGCTGAATCAGTCCATGAAGGCCAGTCTGATGGTAAGGGCAAACATCCTGTTGTGTGAAATTTTGAATTAAATGTTGCAGACCATGGTTGACTCCCGTTTTAAGAGTTTGTTTTTGTCTGAGGAATAAGTACGTGTCTTGTCTTTTCATTCAGTTTCTCAGATCCCTCTGTTATGTATGGTTTAGGCTATGGAAGTTGTTTGTGTTACTTGTTTCTGTGGAATGAAGAGTATATTGTATGTCATTTCTTGTATCTTGCTTTTACATGAGGGCAGTCTAGATGCTGCAGGTAAAATTTGCCTTGTGGTTTTTGAGTTGTTTGGGTTTTTTACATTTTAGGTTTTTTAACCAGTCTTCTTTGCACTTATCTAAAACTCCCAGGTGAGATTGCTGTGTGCTCCTGGATGGAACTTGCTGTGGCTCTGTGCAGTGGATTTGTTCTCCTGTATCTGTAGGGCAAATTTCAGCTCTAGTTATAAAGAGCAGAGATAGTTCTGTGCAATGGATTTCTGGTAAATTGTTAACTTGTTGCTTTACACATTTCTTTTGTCAGAATGATCGTGATCCTCGCTTGAGAGAGAGAGCAGTTGCCAGAAATTCCCTGTTAGACCAATATGGCAAGATCCTCCCCACAGTTCAGAGGAAGCTGGCAGTAGAGAGAGCCAAGCCATACCGTTTGCCTTCATCAGTCTTGAGAGAAGGTAATTCTAGAGAAGGGAAACACAGTGTGCAGCCACCCATCAGTTTGATTGCACAAGGCTGATACTTTCCCCTCTTGCTTTACAGTCCCAAGGCCAAAACCTTTATCAACAGCAACAAGAAAGGCTAATGCAGGAAATGTGCATACAAGAGCAACTTTCATCAGTAAAGTGTTGTCCAAAATTGGAGAAGTGTGGTTAGGAAATGAGCAGAAAACAAATATCTCACAATATGATAGGTAAGCAGCCTTTTTTAAACTTGAGCTTTGTGTTTGGAGAGGGAGGGAGGAGGAGGTGGAGAGAGAGAGAGTGGGAGGGGGAGAGAAAGAAAATTGTATTTGAGTTGTTAGTTTTTTTAGTGGGAAGGTGCGCATGAATAAAGCTTTGTTTTGCTTTTTTGCACATATAGTATATAACATTTAAGAATCCATTCATCGTAAGTAGTGTTTGGAGAGTTTTTCTGCTATTATAATCTTCCCTATACAAATACATGTATTTACATCATGGCAAATGTGTTTATAGTGTTTGAGACAGCTGAAACTCACGCTGTCTGTCACTACCATGAAGCTGTTGGTGTACCAACTTTTCTAGACTTGTTTGTGTGATCACATAGTAATCTTTTACCAGTTCCTGCTTGGTTATTTAAAAGTAAGCAGATTTACCAAGCGTGGAGAAGAGGCTCGTAATTGTCGGGTGATTGTCCTACATGGGATATGGTTAAATAAACTTGAATTCTGGTATGGCTGGACTTTGAGGGAATGAAAATCAGTTACGTTTTTGTTTTCCTTCTAGTCCTAGACCTACAGAGCCAGCAGTCAGTACCCATCCTCTCCCTGGTGCAGAGTTGCCTGATGCATTTCTTGGGACACCTATTACAAAACTTTCTCAAAAATGTTCAAGGTATAGTAGATCTAATGACTTTATTTCAAAAAGGTATTGTTTATCATATATATATCTGTGCATGTGTGTATGCTTTTTTGGTTTACCAAGCATTCTGTTGCATTTTGTTTTGTATCTCAAAGAAAAAGTCAACTTGGGGACAAAATTAGATGGACAGTTTGAAATGGTCCTACATTGAAATGTAGATGAGTTTTCTCTACTGCTGAGAATTAGGCCACTTGGGCAACTTAAAATTGGGATATTCTTATGTCAGAGGCAGGGATTTAGAAAATTAGGTATGAAATGTAAAGAAATAATGAAAAAATGCCCCAAAGTGCCTGTCACTTGTTTGTGGGACTGTTAGATCACCCCCAGCAGTGAGCTTGTATTTCTTGTTCATCCAGTGTTTTTGTTGTGCATCATCTGAGATGATCACAGCATTCTTTTTTCCATTTATTTATTTATGTTCCTGGTTTTAATTGTGTATTTTAACAGGTTGCTGGATTTGGTGGTTCGTCCTGTTCCTTCCCGCTCTGGGGCACAGGAGGAGAGCCAGCAGCCCTCATGCAGAGCTTCTACATCTTTGGTGGCATCCAGCCCCCTGAGATCAAACACACATCGCTCCAGCTCCCAAAAGAGACTGCCACGAGCATCAGAGCTCAGTTTACTGGAAACTCCTCTTGTGGTCAAGGTTTGTATTTTGAGAAGTCAGTAGCAACCAACCAAATGAAAAACTTCTGAAGTTTAAGTGAAATCACCAAAGTATTTAGCAGAAACGCTTCTGGATTGAAATTTTCAGTATGCATGTGGTTGTCAAGATATGCAGCCCTTTTGGAAGCAGTGAGCTGGGAACAGTTTTTAAGCAGGAAACTTTAGTCCTCAGCTGACTGCGGTCGGCAGCTTCTCCCATAGCTTTGTAAGCTAAATTTATTTTAATTGTATAGAACAATTTGATCTTTCCATCTTTTTCTTATGAAGTACCATCCATACCAATGAACTGGCTTCATCCTTCTCTTCTTGAAACCCATTCAATACTGTAAAATAATCCGAGCTAAGAGCAGCTGAGTGCTGCTACATGAAGATGTGTAGGTATTTTTACAGCAGTGTCACTTCCTCTTGTGTGCGGCTGATTAATTAGTGAAAGAATCTGTGGCTATTGCTTTGCAGAATTGCTGTCAGATGCAGTGACTGGAAACACTGCTGTGCAGAGTTAAGTTGAAGTTGTGTGCCTTTTGTAAGAGAAGTGTAGAAATGGCAAAAATTAATGGGATAGGAGATTACCTTGCAGAAAACTAGATGTTACATCCATATTTCTCAAAGAAGCGATTTTGAAAAATAACTTCTGTTTTGTTGGCATTACAAAGACAAAGCAAGGGAAATATAAAAAACATGCATTTTTATCATTCAAATGGTGGTATTTTTGTAAGAACAATGCAGAGGCAAAACTTTCTGCTGCTGTAAATCCAGTTCATAATTTTAACTAATTTAATTTTTGTAATTTAAGTGCAGCCTTCTGTTTTGAAGATTTAACTGAGTTTAAATTAAGTGTTTTTGTTTCTTTTCCTAGAGAGCTAAAGTTTTGGCCACATCTTCTGGTTTTCCTGGGTTTACTCCTCAGTCTATTCTCAGGTCCAGCCTTCGCACTACACCCCTAGCAACTCCCTCTGCATCCCCAGGACGATCAGTCACTCCTCCTCTACGAGCAAAGGAGCCTAGAATATCTTTCAGGGAAGAGAGCTCGCATGCAAAGTGGACTGTTGAGGTAAGCTGGGCTGCACTTAGTGAGTTTTGCAGATAATGCTGTGATTTAATTTAGACTTCAAAGTTTGCCAAAACTTGTTATACTGAGAATCTGGATTGTGAATCAGAATGTCAGAATTTGGTCAAAAAACAGGTTGTGTTATGCTAGACCTTCTGTAACATCATGTTCTTGCAGGAACATATTCATAACATCAGGGACCTCGGTGGTTTTTATTCAGACGTTGCTAGGACCTCTGGTTGTTCAGAATGTTAGTTCACCTTTCAGCTGTACCTTTTCAAATGGTAGTGTTGCAGGAAAGTAAGGAATATAGATGGAACCTCTTGTTTGGATTTGTTAAATTTTGCATATTGAATATCTGGGAAAGGAACTAAAATCATAAAGCTGCTTTGACTTTTCAACCTGTCGTTTTGCAATGTTGGGTTTACTTAAATGATGGTAAAAAGAGTCTCCTGGTGAAGAGAACTGTAGTGTTCTGTTCTCTGAGCCCTGAAGTTTTCGGGTTTGCTTCTTGCCTTGCACCAGGGATAGCATCCATGTAGTTTTCAAAAGCAGTGGATCCATGTGATGAGCTGTGGTCTCTTCTGCTCCTGCAGCTTTGTAACTGAGTTCTGTGGTTCAGCCCATCAGGCAGTTGCCAGCGTGATGTACCCAAATCAAAGGCACAGTAGGGGCATGTGCTGCTATCTCACCTGTGAGTAGCTCATGTATGTTACAAGGAGTGACTCAGTTGTAACAAGAGGTGCTCTCTCCTGTATGAAATTCTTACTAATAGTGGCAGTCTGGCCAGATTAATTTACTTGTTCCATGTTGATCACCAGCATATTTTAGTAGTGCATGTTGTTGAAAGGGCAAGCATAAAACAGAGAAATCTTGAGTTAGGATTTTACTAGGCAAAGCTTTGTCTTCCTGAAAACACACTAGTAAACCCAGGGAAGAGCCTTGAGATGGGCAAGACTGATGTAATCTTAATTCTTCAGTGTCGTGGAAACTCAAGAAGCAATCTAAAGTGTGATTAATTTTTACGCTCAGCTTTAAATCTAAGATAGTGCTAGAATGAGAATTAATTTTTTATTGCCTCACTAAGGGGACATGTGTAACTTAGAAATGTCAGTATTTGTTGAGGTTTTTTGTATTACTTTGATAAAAAGCAGACTTACGTGGCTGATCTGAACTTTGTTTTTAGGTGAAAGATGATAAAGCACTATTTGGAGCTTCATCTAAACATCATCATGGCTTGGTGGAGGATGCTTGGTCTGAAAGTAGAGATAAACCAACTCTGTTTACTCTGAGCAATCCTGGGGATGATCATGCTGAATTGCAGGAGTCCTTAGAAAGCATACCTGGAGATGATTTGGAGAAGATGGATGTCAGCAAAGAAAATAGTAACTTCTCTGTCAGATCAGACCAGACTACTTTGGAGTATCATGATGCAAAATCACCTGGTGATTTTGAAGATGATGTAATCTTTGTAGCTGTTAAACCAGCTAATTCTTCCACTGAAGAAACTGCTGATGTTCCAGAATTGGAGAAGGGGGAAGAAATTGAAATGGTTGAAGATAAACCTTTCCAGATGAAGCAACCAGATCCTTCAGGACAAAGAAAAGAAGCAGGTGTGTTTCATCTTGTGATAACCTAAGTTTCTGAATTTTCCAAGTGTCTTCAAAAGATTGAATTACTGATGAGTGCAGCAGTTAATCATGAGTTTTCACAAGAGCCGTAGGCTTTTAAAATTACCTCTGTGTTTTAAGTTCTTTTTTAGGTATCCTGGACCTTACAAATGTATTCCCTTGGCTGGCATTCTTTTGTGTGTAGTTGCAGCTGAAAGGCAGCAGTGATTTGTGGGAATTTTGAGAGGGATACATGTTTAAAACTTGGGTTTCTGGTTATGTTTTAGAGGTACTTCTGTAGTTTGCAGGTTTTTTTACATTGTTTGAAATTATGCATCAGGCTGCTTCTTCTACTGAAAAGAAGAACACAGGCCATCTGTGCATTTGAAGTCTTGGTAGCATTATTTTGTTAATCCCTGTCCTAGATGAAATGCATAAAGAATCACTTCAAACTCATATGAGCAGCTTAAAAGAAGTGATGTTGAGTGGAACAGGGAAGTTAACCATCTCCTCATTTTTGTAGGATTTGTGGAAGAATCAAATGCTGAATGTCATACCCTTCCTGAGCATAAGTTGGTGTTTAAAGCTGCTGAGGCTGCTACTTCTGGGACTGGAAATGAAGGGTGAGCTTATGAAGTAGATACATCTTTGGGTTCATACATCATGCAACTACTGGCTTTTCTGTGTTTGAAAACTGATTTTGACCTGGCATTAGTTCTTTCCTGTGTTCTTATATATAAGGGCCTGTCTGTTCCATTCTGTCTGTGAGCAAAAGTAATCTGGCATGATGGTAATGCACAATGACTAGCTGTCAGTTTTCTCAAATCATTGCAGACCCCAAAGTATGATGATAAAGACTTCATTCAAGAGTCCTTTATAGACCTTGGTACAGTTTAAAAGTTACTAAACAGATACTGTGAACATAAGCCTAGTTTTTTTCTGAAAATTGTGTAGTTAAAAATTAATCCTGAGATTCCTGTAACTTCAGTGGGTTTATTTTGGAGTTTGAATGCTTTCCGCCAGTGTTTTGTACATGTAATTTCTGTTTTCAGTGTCTGCTCAATTAGCACCTGTGTGTTTGTGGAAAGGGAAGCCATATTCTCACCAGGTACTTTAAAAGCCACAACTGCTTAGTGATAAAGACAGAATGTCAGCAGTGAGAGAACCCTTAATTTCAGGTGGTAACTTTCACTTGTACAGACTTTTTTTCAGTTGGTTCTGAACCTCTTATTATAGTTACCCTCTTTCTACAGGAGACAAATAATACATTATTCTGTACTACACATCTCTTATGTTATTATCTAGTTAGATAGCTGGAAAGAACGTTAATTACTTGATTCATTGCATGAAATGAGTTACAAAGCGAATTACAAATTGAGTCACAAATTGAATAAGTTGATTTGGAATTTCTAATTTTTCTTGTCTTTTTTGTGATTTGAAATGTGAAGATTTTACAGTGAGAAAGTAATTTGTAAAGCTCTTAAAGGTTTGTTTTCAAGCTTTATGATGAATTTCTCTCTGTTCATGAAGTGAAACAACCTACAAGGAGTCTGAAATGACCTCTTCAGAAGAAAAAGCCGTACTGGTTGCAACAAATCCACAGCTTGCTGCATCCCTGGAATCAGACAATGAATGTATGTTGGAAATGTTCTGTGTGTTAAGGTAGCAGAGCTCCTCCAGTGAAATATGTAGTTTGCCATACCACAGTAGGTGTCTCAGATTGAAATAGAAGTGTGTTACTGCTAGCTTTCATTAAACTATAGAGAGAATACTCTCCTTAGAGAAAGTCCTTATAGAAAGTGCACAGTAAATCTTCTCATTCTTGATAAAAATACTGGGATACTGGTAGAACTTAAAATAAGGAGAGATCAGTATTTATTTTAAGGTTGTACACCACCTATTTGTGTGCCATGGGATCTGCTGCTTGATTTACTGTTTTAAAACATGATGCATCCTTAGTATTCAGACTGAAGAAACCTATCTACCAGTGTGCCTTTCCAGCCACATTTTCCTCTTTTTTTCCCTCTGTGGACTTGACAGCTGATTTTCTCCTCCTTCTTTCTTGTTGTGGGGCTGCATCCTTTGCCTGATCTGTAGTTGTCACAGTTTAAACCCAGTTGACAACTAAGCCCCACACAGCCACTCACTCATCTCCCATGGGAGATAGAATCAGAGCTAAAGGTGAGAAATCTCATGGGTTGAGATAAAGACACAATTGGGAAAGCAGAAGTCTTGCATGCAAGTCAGGCAAAAAAAGCAATTCATTCACCACCTCCCATTGCCAGGCAGGTGCTCAGCTGTCTCCAGGAAAGCAAGGAAGATGAGTCATGGGAAGACAAATACAACTCCGAATGTCTCCTGCTTCTTCTTCCTTTCCCCTGCCTTTTATGCTGAACATGATGCCATATTTTATGGGATGTCTGTTAGGATCAGCTGTCCTGGCTGTGTTCCGTCCCATGTCCTTGTGCACCCCTAGCCCACTCACTGCTGGTGTGGGGTGAGAAGCTGGAAAGGCCTTGGTTCTGTGTAGACGCTGCGTTACCAACACTGCCTTCAGCACAAATGCAGAATAGAGCAGTACCAGCTACTATGAAGAAAAGTAACTATCCCAGCCAAAGCCAGCACAATAGTTTTAGCTTTTGGAGAAAGCCCAGTGTATGTGGCAGGATGGAGAGCCATATTGCTGGCTCTTACTAGCTCTATTACTTCTTTTTACTTAACTTGTGTCATTTATGTAACAGTTAAGGTAAAATTATGTAAATCTCTTCTAGCTGTGATAAGTATCGTTGACAGTGAGGACATGGTCAGTACTCCGTCTGAAAATCGCCTTGAGGGCAAGTGTGTGGATTTACCTGAAGAATGTAACCCTGAAGCAGCTGATGTTGAAGAAGTCCCTGTTTCTAACAATTCTCCTAAAACTGAGGAAATTAATGTAAGTAAAGTATTTTCCCTTTTTCTACAAAATAGAAAACAGTTTGCAAACTGAGGACAGACCTGTTCTACTGACAATTGAGACTAATGACTCAAAAATGTGTCTGTTTCTTGAGCTGCTTAACACAAATTAAAACCTCATTGTTGTAAGGTCTGATATTTTTTCTCTTCTGCATTTTCTGTTCCTATAATATGAATGGCACCTGACAAGACTTAGGCCTTTGAGAGCAAACAACACCAAAATAAAAGCCTAAACTATTTTTCTAAATAGTTTGACTTACTTGAATTCAAACTTTTTTATTTTACTTTAAAAAAATAATTTTCAAGTTAAAGACAATAAGAAAGTTACTGCAGCTTTTTTTGTACTGATAACCATTTACCAAATGACAAAAAGGTGTGGGAACCAAACTCAGAATTATTTAGGTGCTTAGGTCCTCTACTGTTAGTTCCTTGTTAACAAAAACAGAATTCCCAATAATGAGCTCACTTTGGTGTCAAGATATTTCTTCAAGAGATGGATGTATTTAGAAAGTATGGTATCTCATGCAATCCAAGTGACTCCTTAAAGTGCAGTGTTGAGTTGATGGATGTGATACCTGGCCAGTCTTAAGTGCTGCAGTCAGAACTACCATGACTGAAGCTTTAAGCATAGCACACCCAATTGTATTTACCCTGTCAGAGGCAGAGTGGGTCACTCTGGCAGTGGAGCAGTGCAGAGGCCACTGCAATGTGATGCTCACTCCTGGTTGCATGCTCAGCTTGTGTTGGAAAACTGCTCCTGGTCAAGGGCAGTGGGAAATGGTCAATTCTGAACAGAAATATCAGAAACAGAGCATGTGAATTGCATACAGGGACTGCTCTGATCCCTGTGCCTCAAATACATTGACTCTCAGTGGTAGTACAGAAGCACATTGTTTCGCGTTCAGGGGTGATCTTCAGGGAACTGTCCTCAGTTTCATATAGCTCAGTGTGACATTAGTCTTTTTGTAATGAATAAAGTATTAACAGACATTTTTTAACTTTAGGTTATAGAAGATACCTCAGAACCAGCACCTGAAACATCACCATATAGTGGACTAGATCCATCAAGTGATCTTCATTACAGCTATGAAAATATAGAGCAACAGTTTGCATGCGATTTGCCTGATAATAAAGATAGTGAATGTGATGCAGCTGAAGGAGATGGAGACCTTTTTCTATCTCAGAGTAATTTTACCTTAGTTTTGGAAGGAGAAGAAGGGGAAGCAGAGATGGGAGGCCCTACATCAGTAGATGCTTCTAAACCAGATGACCCTACTACAGAAGAAAAGCCTATGACCAACTTAGGAAATACTGAAAGCCAGGAACACGCTACTAACTCAGTGTCCACTGTAACTGGTGATCAGGACTCTCAAAATATTGCAGAGTCACTCCCATATGTGCCTGAACCTATCAAGGTTGCCATTGCTGAGAACTTACTGGATGTAATCAAGGACACAAGAAGTAAAGAATTTACATCTGAAGTTGTAGAGCAATCTATTCATGAAACCATAGGTAGAAAGGTAACTAGATTCCAGAAGGCAAAAGCTCCCTTAACACCTGTGCTGGAGGCAGTGGGAGAGGAAACCAGCAGACCTCACTATGGCATTGCACCAAGGACACGCACAAGGGGACAGCTGAGTAGAAGTCCCAGTGTTCGGTCAGCAGGCACTCAGCAGCTGCTGAAGACAGACAGCCCAGCTCTGCTTGGACTGTCTCCTCGGAGGAGCACCAGGCGAACAAAAGAAGCATCTGAGACACCCAGACTCCAAACAGAGAATACTCAAGTGGAGCAAATATCTGTGACACCTGTCACTCCTAGGAGAGGTAGGAAACCTAAACTGTCTAATTTAGAAAAAACAGAAAGCAGCCATTCTGATGGACAAACTGTGTCTGACAGTACGCGCCCTGTTACTCCCAGAAGAGGATTAAGGAGAGCAAAGGAAGCTGCACCTGAACTCCAAGAAGAGGCTAAGGAGGAAACTCCTCTTGCTGAAGGCAGTGTTACTGCTTCTTTCACTTCCAAAAGGACTAAAGGAGGAAAAAGTTCAACTGGAAATCCAGAAACTGGCAACACTGACACTGATCATAAGGTAAAAACAGCTGTCAGTCCCAGCAGAAGTGCAAGAAAATTGAAAAGCTTTAATTTACCGGTTAGTGAAGATACTGTCATGGATCAACAAGTGCAGCTTGGTGACCAAGTCCTTTTACCTGTGCCAAGTAAAAGAGGCAGAAGAAGAAAGATTAGTTCATCAGAAGTTTCAGAAAATTCTGATCTTGATCTGTCTAAATCGTCACTTCCTCAAACAGAATTTAAACTCCCTGTCACACCTAGAAGAAGTGCCAGGAAGGCAGTACAAAACCTCTTGGCAGACCCAGAGTCTACCTCTACTCAGGAAGACACACATTCAGGTGTGAAAGTAGAAGTCCTTGATACTCCTAAGAGAAGAACTAGAAGAGTGCCACAAGAGAATCCAGAAAAAGTGGATACTCCTGAAAAAACACCTGCAGAGCCAAGCAAGGAGCCAGCCACACCCAGGACTACAGTAGGGAGAGGGCGTCGGGGCAGGAAGAGGCGGTCAGCGTCCCAGGACACCTCCCAAGGACCTGGTGGCAGTCCTTTGCTGCTTGAAGACATAAACCCCTCAGGACGTGATCAGACATCAAGAGCTCTGACAGATCGTGTTACAAGAACCAGATCCCACAGAACTGCCATCCAGAAACTGTCTGTTGAGGAAAATGAGGCTTTCCTTTTCTCTCCTCCTCTCACGAAGCTGACAAAGAAATCTGAAGGTAGGTGCACTATGTTTATATGCAAAATAGGGCCTATTAATCTTCTTTAAATCACAGAAAATAAACTGAGGATGACTTTAAGTATTGTAAAGAGTGCAAGCATGCAAAAGAAAAAATTTGGCAAGAGGCAGTTACCTTTTAGCTGAACTCTGTGTTACTGCCTGCTTAGTTCTGGTAGAAACAGATTATGAAGCTGATCTAAGCTGTGAAATTAAATTTAAGCTATATTTTTGTGAGGAACTTAATTTCTATCAGATTTTGAAAACCAGAGACAATTTGTGAATATGTGATCACCATCCCTTTCCCCCCAACAGAGGAATAAAGGATGTGTGCTTTCAAATTCTGTTCAGATGAGCTGCATCTTGCAACAAACTATACAGCTGTTTAATTATGTGATTATTTTTTCATGGGTGTGTACTTTGTCAGTGGAATTGGTGTACACAGGATTCTTTTAATTAGAGTACATGATAAATTTTTTGAGATGTGTAAGGACACTTGATGCCTCTGGAGTATAATATCTTTGATTTTTTAAGTGCAGGTAAAATCACTACACTGGCTTAGTTTTGTTTCACTATATATGGTAAAAGAATGGGTCCCAAGAGGCAGTTACTGGGGGAAAAATGCCTTTGCATGGAGTGTTTATGAAGCTGATTGGACCTTTATTTTGGGAAGCTATTGTGCTCTTATTTGTCAGCTGCAATTTAATATTGTTGTCCCTCATATATAATGTATGTGCACGCTAACAATGTGTTGTCGTTTTAGCTGGAAAGACTGACCATCCTGTGCAGTTTAAGGATATAGACCCGGATTTGTCTTCTCAATTTGTCTTCTCACCCCCTCTTTTGAGGTCAAGGAAGAAAAACGTAGCTAGCATTTCCCGAATTGTGAAAGAAGCAGTAAGTGAAAACTCCAGTTGTCCCATGTTCTTGATTTTAGTTCTGTACCACTTTTGAGATAATGCTTTGGCTTTCTCATTGGAAACATATCTAAAAAGAGCTTCAAATGAATCAGCTAAGAATGTTACTGTTTTTCTTCATGAAAACTAGCTATGAAAGCCAGTTTTGAATCTATGTAAATCAAGAATTGGTGAATACTATTTTGCCTTTAACAAAAGGCACAGTGGCTTTCTTTAAACTTACATGGTATGTCACCTGTTAATTTCAGAATTTGAACTTTTGGGATGGTAAAATAATTTGATGTGGAAGGTTTGTTTGCAAACCAAGGGTACTTAATGCTTTTGGAAATAACTTTGGCATGATTTCTTAATGAAAAAAGCATTATTATTCTGTAGAAGTCTTAAGAACTTGTTCATGAGTAACATTTTCGTTGCCTTATTATAGGAGCTTCCAGCTAAAGAGGAAGAGGATACCAAATCCATAGAGTCTGGGGAAAAGCAAAAATCAAAGAGAGGTAGAACTCCAAAATCAAAATTGAAGAAAGCAAGCAAGTATGAAATAAGTTTTGAACAATTTAATTGCATTTCTTAATGTGATGGTGATTCAACTGTAAAGCACCTAACTACTTCTTCCTCACTTGGCTGTGCAGGTCTTCTCTCACTCTGTCAGCCTGTCCAGCTTGCTGCTCTAATAGGCACCTTTTCCCCATTTCAGGGTTTGGTTTGCTAATGGAAATGGAAGAGGGAGGAAATAGAAAAGGGCAAGTGGATACTAATTGCAGTGGTGACATTACAATGCTCCTGCACTGTCTTATTCCACCTTACGAAACCACACTCTTCCAGTTTAATTTCTCATACGAGGCGGGAAGTGGTCAGACAATGACGAAAAGGAATGAAAACAAAACGAACTGTACTTACGTACCTTTTCTGGCTTGATTCTATCTACAAAGAAGCCCATGCATTATTTTGGAATTGATTTTCTGATTCCATGTTGGTTTTTGCCTCGGTTAAGTACTGTTAATAATGACAAATTCGATGCTTATTCCTCAGTTAAGTACTGTTAATAATGAAAAATTTGATGCCTATCCTCCTTTTCAGAGCCACAAAAGAAAGTTGGTCACCTCCACCAGTGGAAATAAAATTCATCTCACCTTTTGCAACTCCAGTGGATGGAACAAAAACCAAACAGAAAGAAACTACAGATGCAGCAGGGAAGACCCTAAGAAAGAACAAAAAAAGACTGTCTAATTTTCCAAAGCCAGTTGTACGCCGGAAGATGCTGTAACTGTTTTTTTAAGTTTATAATGTACACCACTGTTTGTAAAGTCATCAAAATTGTGTGAATTAGTAAAAAGAAGAAAAATCATCTAATTTGGAAGAGATAATTTATATAAATTATTGTAAAATTTCATAAAAAATGGTCTTCAGTAAGTAACTCCATATGGAGTGTGATTTCCTCAGTCAATGCAGTTTTCTATTTTATATTAAGACTTCATACATTTATATAATATGTAAATACAGCTTATTTTAGGAATGTTAAATAAAAATGTATACTTCACAATGTGCTTACTGTCTGATAGCTTTTTGAGGGAATGTTGGGTTGAATGACCTATATTGCTCAGAACTTTTAATATTGGTTTGTGGGAGTTACAAACTCTCAAGTGATTCCAAAAGCTTTTTAAAAGTTTGTTTAGAATTCCTATAACAAGTAAACATTTTAAACATACTAGTTTTAATTGTAAAATTATGTTTGACCTTCTGGCACAAATAATTGGACTTACAAAGCAAATTGGTAATTCCTTACATTCACGGTTAAGTTGTACTGTATTGAAGTCAGAATGTAAACAATTGTGTTTTAAGCTGTGCAATATTTTTTTTTGTATTTGTCTTAAACTTTGGGAAAGCTGCTCTTTAGTTCATAAAACCAGATCACACCTCAGATGTGTCGTTATTTCTTAAAATTTGTTGTCAGCAAAAGGTTAACTGTACCGGTGGTGTGATGCCTACACTAGCATATCAGATTTAAAGGGATACGACCCAGATACTTTGAAATTTGAGCCAAAATTATTTTCATAATATGACTGCTACTATAATTGAAATACTTACATACAATGTCTGTAAACATGCTTTGCAGTATTTGAAGCCTGCATATCACAGCACTGAAAACCTGATGGTAAAGCTAATATAATAGTCTGAAAAAGGTACAAAAATGTACAGAAATCGTAGTTACAAACCATATTTTTTGATTAATTATTTCATTAACGGTCTTGGGTTAAGGAGTATATATCCCTATAAGGTTTCAATTTGTATAAATAAAGTCACAAAGCTATTCTTTTAAAAGCAGACATGGAAGTACTATTTTGATGTGCAGTCTTTTAGATAATGGATTATTTTTCTGTATGTTAATTTATATATGGATACAACTTTGAAGACTACAGAATGGTGGAACCTGATATTAAACTTTTCAATTAGTAAAAACTACAGTTATTTTAAGACATAAGTTATTTCTTAACTAATAACTTGTAAATAGTGAATGAATGTATTAACAACAGACTAAACTTGTGAAAGATTGTTCCAGGGCTTGGATTTTTCTGTCTCAGATCATTCTGAAGAAGCAATTGCATTCAGTTGAATATATTTCTCCATGGGGAAAGTATTCATGACTGAATGAAAGCTTAAAAACAAATGTCAAATGCTTAAAATGTGAAAGTGGCAGTTTGATTGAGACCTTTAAGTCAAGTTAGTAATTATTTTCTCTGTGTATTTTGTACTTGAATGACTGTAAATATGGTCAAAGAGGAAAGGGGAGGGAAGTTTAGCAATATTTTTTTTATATATTCACGTTGCACAGAAGTGCAGTGAATAGCTCAGAAAATGGGGTAAAAGGTCAAATTTTCAAAATTGGAAGAGAATGCAGATGGCAAATCTGTTTTTTGTAGTGTGCAGGAGTATTTGTAAAATACTCTGATCATTGTCAAATGGAATTGACTGAGGAAATACTAGTGAAGATTGCTTAATAGGGTTTTAATGCATTTCTGTGATTTATACTTATATATATGTATATTTTTGGTATGAAAATTAATTAGAACAAATGAAAATATAGCATTAGCTGATTTTATTAGATTTAGTGTCTATTTTATTTACACCTCAGCTAAACTATCCTTATTTGTCTGTGCTTAGGAAGAAAGCAAGCAATAGCAAAAGACAACTGGCATTAGATTTAGTAACTTCCTAAAGGTTTGCAATTTTCTAGTAACCTTTTACTTAAAAGGAGTTTTAATTCCTTGCTGAAATATTTTTCTCTTTTTTCCCCTTTTTTGTAACTTGGGTTCGGTGCATAGTTCTCCAGCGCTGACCAGTTTCCCCAAGGAGCAGTTTAAAAAGGAGTGAGCATAATGTGTAACAAGGAGTGGGAACTGAGAAATGTGAGGGACACAGAAGGAAATGGAAGCAAAACCAGACACTATGACTCTCTGTTTAAAGCCTGAGAAAAGGAAGAAGCTGGTGAACAGAGTTAAGGCACCAGCTCAAGGATGGGTTCATCATGAAGTGGAGAAAATAGATTTTATGTGGGTGCTTTCTGTGTAGGTGTGAAAGATGAGTGGAAAGGATTTGCAGCTGTTTGCACATGTATCTGAGAGGGAGAGAATTGCATTGCCAGAGAGGGGCAGGAGGGGCTGGTGAGAGGAGGTGGTGGATGGATGCAGAAAGCTGTGGGGGCATAGAGCTGCAATTTTCTTATAAACAAGATTGGAATTTCACAGGTGCTACAGCTCACTGCTAAATAAAACATTCTGAAGTTTTTCTATAGGAAGGTAATTGCTTGAAGGGTGCATGTTTTTATCCTCTAAAGAAATGGTGGAATTCCTCAAGGGTGTGTTAGTGTATCTGATTTAATCCAGTGCTGGATGGCTAATAGCTGAAGCCAGATTGTGCATCTCCACCTTTGGGGTGTAACCCCAGAGGAAACTCCACTGGAAGGTTGGCCACCTTGGGACAGCAGAATCTTACCTTTCAGAAAGAATAAAATGGGGTGCAATGGCACATTTTATTTCCAGGAAACACACAGGAGGAGATATTACTGATGGGAATATGAATAACATTAAGGGCTGTTGTTAGAAGGTATTTGGTAAAGAAAAGAAATGTTACAGTGGAAATGGTTCTCTTGAGTTACCTCAGAAACTTTTTTTCTTCAAATATTTATAAGCTAAGGCTGATGAAAGTATTCATTCCAGGTTATAGCACAAAGGAGAGTTAAATCTATTTTACTTTCGATAGCCACTCGGTGCTCGAAGCACAAATTGATTCATGTTGACTTTATTTGCCTTAAATGTTTGTACATGCCCAGTGTGCAAGTAAGGGCACAGAAAACTATTTTAATCCCCCATCAGAACAACTTCTCATGGAAGACTACTCTCAGGGTTGTCAGTGCAATGAATTTGTTTGCTGCAATTTCATTACTTCTCATGTAACTAATATATAGCAAAGTTGTTGATTTCTGGTGGGGAAAGTAGAAGCTTCAGACAGAAACCAGTCCATAGGCTCTCAGGAGAAGTTAGGCAGTGCTTGCAACCCATAAGTCTAGGCCAATCTGAAAATAATGAAATAAAAGAATTTTAGGTAATAGGATAGTGTTTATTTCTTTTGTTCATACTTTTGTCTTCTGTGCAAACTTATGGGTTTCCATTCCAGGAATGCTTTTTTCATCGAAGTAGTCAAGATAATGAGTCTCTGATATGCTTGAAGATAAACGTTCTGTGGTTCCTGTTGAATTAAAGCTGTTTCTAAAATAAAATGCATTTTCCAGCAGTGGGCTGTGTGGATGACCAATATGTGAGGTAGAGGGAAAAATGCATGTTATGATTACTGATCCTTGGCTGTGTCATGACTCCAGAGCAGGCTCATCCCACAGCAGTCATTGATGTGCTGTGCATTGCTGCAGAACTTGGTTTAAACCTGAACTGAAACATCAATCATTAGTGAAGAAGTGCTTGCTTGTATTTGGATACTACAACTGGGATTTTAATCACAGTGAGAGAAGGATGCAGGAGGTGGGTGTGTGGTTTCTGTGAAAACAACAGCATAGATGATCCCAGGAGTCCAGGGCACAGGAAGACCTTTGTTTTAATCGACCTGTTGTGTCTTCTGACCATGGTGTCTTCCTTAAAGGACAAGAACGGTGTGCTCATCTCAGCAGGACCCAGCAGTTACATGGGCCAGGTAAGGTTTTATTCAAAGAAGCAACTAAAAAAATCAGTTTTCACTAATACACTTGTAGACTGGTCAGGTTTTTTATCTCTCCTTATTAACATTCACCTTAGTGTAATGCATATGTCTGGTGGTTATTGGTTTGGAGTATTATGTTCTGTTACCTATATTTCTGTCATCCTGGAACTGAACATCAAAATGTAGCACATGCTCTCGGAATCACAGAATAAGCTGAGTTGGAAGACACCCACAAGGATCATCAAAATCCAACTCCTGGCCCTGCACAGCACCATCCCCAAGAGTCACACCATGTGCCTGAGAACATTGTGCAAACATTTCTTGAACTCTGTCAGGCTGGTGCTGTGACCACTTCCCTGAGGAGCTGTTCCAGTGCCCAACCACCCTTTGGGTGATGAACCTTTTCCTATATCCAACCTAAATTTCCCCTGACACAACTTCAGGCCTTGCCCTCTGGTTCTGTCAGTGGTCAGCAGAGAGAAGAGATCAGTGCCTGCCCCTCCTCTTCCCCTCATGAGAAGTTGTAACTGCAGTCAAGTCTCCCCTCAGTCTCCTCCAGACTGAACAGACCAAGTCCCCTCAGCCCTTCCTCCTACTGCTTCCCTCCTCGGCCCATCTTTGTTGCCCTCTGGCTGCTCTCCGACAGTTTAATATCTTTCTTACGCGGTGTCTCGCGGAGCCGCAGGAGCCCTGCAGCAGGTGCTGGATACGTTGTTTCCGGCAGCAGCCGCCCCCGGCTCTCGCTGGGCCGGCCCTGCCGGCAGAGGCCGAGCCGCCCCGCACCTGCCTGGCAACAGCATGGCTGCTGCTTAGCCCGGCTGCAGCCTTCCTGCAGGAGGCCGTGCTGCGGGACAGCCCGCGACTGCCTCACCTGCTGCTCTGCGAATTCAGGTGTTGCATGTGGTTTTGGAGAAGCAGTGGTGACAGGCCTTTCTTGGTGTGACGCGGTTTTACTGGTGTGGTTGGGAGAATAGAATCCTTAAATCGGCAGGAGAGAGTCACCGAACACCAGGCCCTGATGCATGGGTTGCAGGTGTTTCTGCAGTTGATGTTGTCAGGTTGCTGGTTGTAGAAGCCTGTTGGAGAATTAAATGTTCCAAATCCACCTGGCTACAGCCCTGGGCAGCCTGCTCTAGGTGGTGGCTTGAGCATCAGGGCAGTAGAACGAGATGACTGCCAGTGGTTCCAGAAGGCCATTCTAGAATTCCGTTATTGAAAGAAGATTCTAGAAGGACAAGCAGTAAGATACCACACTGCTGTGTTCTGTACTGAGCCCCTTGGCACCCACGTCTGTCTGTCCTGGTAAAGCAAGCCATGTGGAGAGAAGCACTGGCTCAGCGCAGACTTTAGGAACTTTTGCTTGCTTAGCCACGTTAGACAGACTGCAACTCTTGAATGAAACCAGAGTCATATCAGGCGAGAACCACAGCAGATACCTGGGTAGATTTGCTCTAATGTCCAGTTGTGATCCGTGTTGGTTTTGCTTGTTTTCTCACTTAAAGGAAAATCAAACATTTGGTCTGTGTCTAATACAGAATCCTAGCTGTTGGGGGCTATTGGGATAGAGTGCTGAAATCCTTTCTGCTTCTCATCCGCTGTAGGTTTATGCTTCCTGGAGAGCACAAAGTTTTTTAAAATATTATTTCTCTGAGATCACATCTTGCTAACCTGTATGAGTACGTTTGAACTTGGTGTGTTGTTCTCTTCCCTGTTACTTAACTTGTCCGTCCCTCTGTGTCACTTTTTATTGGTCTCATAGGCATCAGAAAAGCACAAGATTCTTCTTCTGCTCTGCTGTGAGATGAAAAACTGTCCTGAGTTCCATTTTTTTTTTAAGCAGAAAGAGCTACAGATGATGTATAGGAGAGTTTTCACTGTGTACTGATGAAGCTTGGGTCAGTCTCAAAGATATTTATGACTGACATGGGACTATTTTTGGCTTTTTATCTTTATTTACAGTGAAGAATGCGAGACCTAACGGCTCAGGTAACAAGCAGTCTGCTGCAGTTTCCAGAAGTGACTGTTGAGGCACTTGGAGAAGCTGAGACCACACTCAACTCTGTGCTGTGTGGGAAGTTTTCTGGAGGTGAGCAGTTTCCTTTAAATTTCCTTTAAATTTGGATTTGGTATAAAGTTTGTTATTACCTGAAGCACAGGGTCATGACAACAAGTTTGTTTTTTAAAGATGTATCAGGTTCTGATAGCGCTAACAGGGTATTTTAACAATTAGAAATGCTAATATTAAACCGTTCATGGAGTTAAACATGGAAATTACAACAGACTGCTCCTATCTTGTGCTATTGAAATAATTTAGCTGACCATGCTGAGTCAATGAGCCCTCCTCAGTACTGAATGAAATAGAAGGCAGTTTTCAAAGAAGAAATAGTGTTGTTTCGGGCTGTATTTCTTTGTACCAACTCAAGCAAGGCCCATGTATTTCGAAGGTATTTAATAGGATGACGACCCAGTGAGAGTTGCTGACAGGAGCTAAGCAGATTAGGCAGTTGACTTTCTAGATGATCTGAAGGTAGAGCTGGATGCCTGTCTGGATGTCTGGGCTTCTGTTAGGACCAGGTATAATCTTATCTACCTGACTGTAAGTGCAGTAATGGAGCTGATCCCTCCTCTGAGCTTGAAGCTCCTCAGAGAAGGAGCAAGTGTTAAATTGTTCAGTGAAACAGCACTTGTTAAATTCTTTCTGGGATCAGCACATGTAAAAGTTGGAATTTATGGATGCAGTGCCCATTTGAAGATAATTTCCTGTTCAAATCCCTGCCCAGGGTAGTCATGTGTCAAGCAAAATTCTTGAAGTGGAAATGAATTGGTTTAGATGGGCTGTATTTGAAGTATGCTTTGAGACTTGTATTCCTGTACATATTTAGGTGTTTCCTAGCAAAAGCAAGCCAAGTGTGGTGTACAGACTAGAGCTCGGTCTATTGTAATCTTTATCCCAAAGAGTCAACGTTCTTGAGTGCAAGAATGACAAGTACAAATGCAAAAGAATGGGGTAATTAATTTTAGGATGTACTGGTTGAGGATTGCAATGGGTGATTTAAAATAATTGTCCAGATGTGGGTAGGTTGGCCTTGCTCCCTTTGATGCGTTTGAGGGAAAGGCCCAGTGGCAGTGCCGTTGCTGCTGTTTCAGTTCTTGTGCTGAGTGGTGTTGCTTGTCCCTTGCAGGCAGGAGTGGCCTGGCGTGGCTGGCGTGTGGCCCCCAGCTGGAGGTGGTGAACTCAGTGACAGGGGAGCGGCTCTCCGCGTATCGCTTCAGCGGCGTCAGCGAGCAGCCTCCCGCCGTTCGCGTGGTGAAGGAATTCTCCTGGCAGAAGAGGACTGGGCTCCTGGTTGGGTTGGAGGAAGCAGAGGGAAGTGTTCTCTGTCTGTACGACCTTGGGATCTCAAGAGTGGTTAAGGCAATTGCTCTTTTGGGAAGGGTATGTATCTTTTTGGGAGAATGATTTTGTGTTGTTTGGTGCTGCATAATCCTGTTTCAAGAAAAGCTTTGGAATATCTCTTTGAAGGGTGCATGTTTTCTGTATTGCATTAGCACATTGAGTGTTCAGAGTATCAAGCCAAGGGAGCCTTTTTCTCAACACCCCTTTCTGCATTTTTGCCATTTCTATTTTAAGGCTTCAAGGAGCACCATGTTTCCGGTAATATTTTCCATGTGGGTTTATAGTGATTGCATGTTTCAGAACTGCCGCATGGTATTTTCCTGGTTTGTATGAGGCAGAAGGACAGCATTCAGATTCAGTGAGCTGAGAAAAGTTTTCTTTGTTCTTCCCCAGAATGAGCTGGCAGTACACTAGGAGAATAGGAAAAAGCGGTGCATAGTGCATTGTGGGAAAATATGTCATTTCAGGAGCTTCTACATGGAAAATCCAAGTAACCAGGGAACATTTTTGGAAAACTCTATGCAAAACTAGTAAAGATTCATTTGGAGCCTGTTGTACAACAAAAAAATATCTTGAAAGGAAAAAGTTAGAAGCAACAACAATTGAACCTCGGCTAATTGCGTAGCAAGATGTGTTCTGTATTTCCTCGTCACAGTCACTAGGAGTTGAAGCCCAAGAATTTGAATAATCAAAATACTTTTGTTAGTGCTCTGAGCAGCAGAGAAGATTGAAATTTATTTTGAATCCTAGGAATTGTGAAAGAAAATAAAGTTGCCAGAATTTACTAGAGCTACTGTAATGTTGGAGTAGTTGTGTCTGAGGTAAAAGGTGAGTTGTGTAGCAGGTGTCCAGGCAGTTCAGTCATAAGCAAGTGCTTGATATGGGAGAGGAGAAAACTTCAGGGGGCTTAAGGGTTTGGATATTTTCCCCCCACTTCTGGGGGTAAATAACCTACCTAAAACGATGGACTGCCTTGTGACAGTCAGTTCTTTGCTTTGTTTTGAGACAAAGCTTTGTTGTTGATGTAAAGCTGTTTTCATAGTGCTGCATTTGTAAAAGGCCGAGAGATAGCCCCTGTTCTTCTGTTGTCCAGCTTTAGTGCAGGAGCCTTGGTGTGCTTGTGTCCGTGCTAGAGCAGTCAGTGTTGTCCTGGGTGTGCTGTGGGTGCTGAAGGGTCTGTCTTCAGCTTGTGCCAAGGTGGTGGGGACTGCTTGGCATGTCAGGGAGCAGAGAGAGCTCCTGCCTCTGGCTGAGCAAGCTCTCCTTTGGTCTGTTGCTGTTGATTTAGGCTGCATTTTACAGTTTTCCTTACCATCTGTGACAGAGCTGGTGTGCATTTAAAATTTTTGTTGGATATTGTCAAAGGGAGGACCAGCATAGATTTTACTAAGCCAGCATCACCCTCCAACCCTATCTCTGAATGTTTAATTCCCATGGAATTCTTATCCTGTATTTCCTTTCTTGTTTCTGATGTGCTAATGCTGGCTGCCCTTTGAGTGGTTACTCCTGAGCCTGTCAGAGAGCTCTGATATTAACCCGCAGTTCCCTGCAGGTGACTGCCATCGAGCCCATCAGCAACGACGGCGGCGCCAGCGTGAGCACCCGGCACCTGCACCAGAGCCTGCGATGGCTCTTTGGGGTGGCAGCAGTGGCCACAGATGTTGGCCATGTCCTCCTGGTTGACCTTTGTTTGGATGATTTATCTTGCAGTCAGAATGAAGTAGAGGCATCGGGTAAGCTGCAGTTTTTAAACTTGAATTTAGAAGTAAGAAATGTGTTTCTTTTCAAAACCCAGCTTGTATCGCAGTGAAGATCCCGGCGTGCTGATGGACTGCTGACGTTCCTGACATTGCTGACTGCTGATTGCAGGTGGCAGTTTGACACTGTATGGTCCTGAACTGATGAAAAAATGGGAGCGGCCTAATACTGCTCCTGATGTGGAGAAGGCCTCTTGCTGCCCACATCCCTTTGTCCCTGTGATTCTTGCCAGCCAGGATGTAGGAATTTTTCCATCTGAGTCAGTGCAGCTACATGACAGGAAGTTGTGTCAGGCGTACCTAATTCTTGGGAGTGTTCTCCTGTTTCCATTAATGACCTGAAGCAAGCTTTAAGGCTTGTGTTTTAAAATAAATCTGGCTTATCAAAAAATCCTGTATTTGGGTAAATGAATACAGCAGTTTGTGTTTTCAGATTGCCTACACTGTTTTGGGTGTTGTAAGAGTTCAGAAGTTCATGTTCCTTCCAATAGCTTCATCATGAGACCCAAAGAAAGAATTTGTCTAGAAAGGTTACAGTTGTACCCAGTTTTGAAATAGGAGTGACAATACCTGTCTCATCAGGGAAGCCTTCTGTTCTCTGAATAGATGTGGAAACAGAAATAGCATACAAGGTGTTGCAGAAACAAGTGTTTTGCCTGGCACAGTAGAATTAGATTATATGGGTTTTATAACCACATCAATTTAAAATGCAGCTGAAGTGGTGTAATACATTCATTTCTTGTCTGTTTTTATGTGTGTAGATCTAGAAGTTGTCACTAGAATTCCTGCTGAGGTTCCACAAAGAAGAGAAGCTGTGACCAGAGAAGGGAGGCATCTCTGTTTTCAGTTGCGAAGTCCTTCAGGAACAGCAGTATCAACCCTGTGCTACATAAGCAGAAGCAACCAGCTCGTTGTGGGTTTTTCTGATGGCTGTTTGTCACTGGGGAACATGAAAACTTTGAAGAGGGCGTAAGTAGTCCTTTCTGCTTGGCCATGCTTGGAGGTGCAGGGGTCTCAGTTTTTCTGCTTCAGGAAATATATTAATTTCAAGAGTCCTTTTTGTGTGAGTCGAATGTTGGGTATAACCTTGGAGTGTTCTGAAATCCCCTCATGAAATAATTAACTCATGCATGGATTAAGTGCAGTGCCTTCTCTGCAGTGGACTGCAATTGATCTCATACCGTGCCTGTGGATAGAAGACCTGTGGAAAGCATTGGATCATATCAGACAGTAGGCATGTTAGAGATCTGATTTTAATAAGCCAGTTTTTTCTGTCCAGTAGTATTCAGTGAAACCAGGCAATGTATGTATTTTGATGAGACAGGTTTTAGAAATTATTTTTCAGAACCAGTTACTGCAATTGGCGTGTACACAGAAAGGCTTCAGTATGTGAATAATGTGATTTTGGTGATTATACTTTTCTAAGTGACCAGGATGAAACTAGTGAGACATGATAATTCAATAACTGATCTGTGCCTGAAAGCACATTCTTTCCTACATTTCAGCCTTGATAGATGTAGTGGGTTGACCCATTCCAAGGCATGGATGTACATGAACCAAATTTTCCTTGGAAGCCTTGGAGTTGAGAATAAGAAGCGTGGAAATTTATAAACAATAGAAAAATTAAGATATTATTTAAAATCTGCTGAAGAGCAATCTCACTTTAAATACTTGGTCAAATTCAGAGAGGGATTTACTTTTAGCAAATCTACACTTACTTACCAAAAATTACTGATGCATAAATAGACAGTGAAGGCATAATTAGGTGTCAGGAAAAGATTGTGAAGGTACAACTAAGGTCCAGAAGTCTGAAAGAAAAAGTTCGTTACAATGCCCAGATAGGGAAATGAGAAACTCCTTCTGTTTGGTGCTGTTTTAAATATGTTCAGATTTATTGCATTTTAAGTTTAATATTGAAGTAGGCTTCAACAATAGTAACAGTGTTTTCTCCAGCAACTGAACTAATAATTTCTGTTCCTCCTCCTCAGGCAGAGGAGGACATAAACAGAGGTTCTTTCTTTGATGGACAGAAATCTCCTCACCTTGACTGCTGCATAAAAAGTAGTCACTTGCTTGACTCGATTATTTGTCTTTTCTCTTTTGGGTTTTTTATTTTTGCAAACCTGTAGGCACTACACTCAGCTTGGAGGAGGAAGGATTCCTGTCTGTGCTCTTACTTTTCAAGAGCCTGAGAGTGGTCTTCAAAATTGTTGCTACCTATGGGCTGTTCAGTCTACACAACAAAGGTGAATAAAAATTACCATAAGCCACCAGTTTTGCTAATTTTTAAAAAAAAAAATTTGTTCACGAAGAGCTATCCCTAAAGGATATCAATGACAGTATTGCTGGTTGCTTCATGACAGCTTCAGGAGCCTTTGGAGTCCTTCTGTGCCAGTTCAACTTCCCTGGCAGAAAACGAACAGTGTTCAGCAAACAAACCAATGGTTTCCAGCTGGGATAAGGAATAAGTCAGGGTGTGGAAGGGTGCAGTGCATGCAAGAGAGGGACTGGAACTTAGGTGGGAAGGGGACGAACATAGCTCTCTCAGCATCAGCAAGCTACTTAATCAGGCCAGCTGTTCATTGAGTGGCAGTCTTCTTGAGCTTGACTTCAAAGCAGTTTTCATAGAGAACGCTTTACTGTGAAAAGCCATTTCCAACAATTTTAGGTCCATACTGCATATTAAAGCTTTCCAATGGTATAGTTAGCATTTGCTCCAGTAGCTGTTCGTGTCAAAATTTCCTCCTTTATGGTTTAGTGGCTAAATGTGACCAATTATCATGTTTTGGGAAGCAGTGTTTTTCTTTTCAGCAAGAGCAAGCTCTTAAGTGAGCTTCCGCCTAGATCTAATAAAATTATAATGAGGATTGTAAAGCAGCTTTGTAATCCAGTCTCCTCATTTATGCCTTTTTCAGTGAAGGGAATGCTGTAAATTTACATTTGTTGCAGTTAGAATTTGGTGACAGGAAATGCCCGACATCAGGACAAGTCGTGTACCAGGTAAGACAGGCCTGTATATGAGAGACAAAAAGATAGTTTCCCTGAGTATTAGTTAAGTTGGCTCTTTGTATATGAATGAAAGCTGAAATTTCTAGTCATTAAAATGAATGTCTGATGCATTTATGGAATTACAGTGCTTTTTCTTATGGAACTGTCCTTTGGTATGGTGGATGTCTTGTTCAGGGCAGCATCTTTTATTAAAATTAATTTTATCTTTATTCATTTTATAAGAAAGATGAGATTCTTTGCTTAGGCTTCATGTTAGGTTTTTCAAAGAGATGGTTTTGATTTTTCTTAGCTACTGTGCACGTGTATCTGTTATTTCCAAAATACCTGAATAAAATAGAATGGAATGTACATGTTTCAGGACAAATTTTACCATTTTTTCTTTTCAGTAATGAAAGACTTTTTAATCTATTCATTTATTTTAGACACCTTTGGTACTTATTTGTAGCATTTCCTGGAACCATTAAGAGAAAGCTTGTCTCTTCCCAGATTAGATGAATTAAATGTATAGAATGAAGATGTGTTGTTTCACGCCAGTTCATTTTAGATCTCTGAAAGGTTAAGAAACTCATTTTTTTGTTTGGTAGTGGTTTTGCTGGTTTTTTAGTTTTGTTGGGCTTTTTTAATTGTAGAGCTGCTATTTGTCCACAATACACGCACACATTCAAATGTTGTATGGTAGACAGGTTGAATGCAGGCTGTACTGGAGAGACAGTATTTCAGTTAATGCTTGCTTAGGAAATGGTGGTGGCAGAGGTTCAGGGCCATCCTTTCTATATATCTGTTTCTGTGTATCTCAGAGCAGTTTACTTACTCTGCAGTAATTTGGGATCTTAAACACATTGTCCATGTTCATCCCGTGTCCTTTCCATAAGGAACGGAGGGATATTTCCCTGATAAGAGCTTATGTCGTTTGAAAGAAGGTTGTTAATCTTTAGAAGTTCTCATCATTACTAGAGAGATGAGTGTTCACTCTACTGATGTGCCTGTAAATAATGTCTCGTGACAGACCTTTAGCTGCTGTAATGTCAGGTTCCGTAATCAAAACATGGAGCAAAGACTTTGTGTGCAGATGTGTTGCACTGTTTCAGATGTCTCTTTGTAAGTATATATTCAGGTTTGTAAAGGCACCTTGAGGATGCAAGGAATTCTGCAAAACATGTTTAGATCTAGACTAACGTTAGGGAAATGCTGAATTTTGAAAATGTGCAAAAGCCTTTAGAGTCAAACTTGCACATTATGACTTGATACTTAATTCTCTTGCATGTCAGATGTGGTTCCTATTGATCAGAAACATACCATATAATAAGCATATTATATCAAATATTTGCATTATTTCATATTTAGGTATAATGTATGTTGTTATTTCAAAATGACCTTTCCTCTCTTCTTCATTTTTTCCCCCAGGACTTTAAATACTGTGTCAAACTCTTCAGTTTAGATCTCACTAGTGGAATCTTTCCCTCGAGAGGGCAGACCAGCAATACTAAATTTCTCAGCTTTCAGATCATAGAAAAATTTTGCAACCATGCTGACAGAGAGGACAGCGTTAATGAAGGTTTGTTCTGGAGTCCCTGCTTGGTTTTTCTAAACTACATGCTTTGGGAATCTAAGCAGTGAATGCTGTTCTGTACCTACAGTCTTACATAACTGTCTAGCCAAGCTTATTTGGCTTATTTTAAAAAATCTGGTCTTGTTTTAAAAAAATCCACTTATTATGTGAGACTTCTTATCCCTCTGAACATCATTCTTTAAGGGTCTTATTTTCCAGCTGGGATGCTGGAGCAGTTTATGGCGTCATCTGTATAATGCTGGTCAGTCAGTTTGTTCTGCCAGTTGTCTGCATTGAACAGTAAGATCATTCTTTCTATTGCTCAGGAATGTTACTTTAATTTTTTTTATGCTGCTCAAACCTCTGGCTGCAACCAGTGTGCATCTAGTGAATGTAATTCCCCAGGGCTGAGAACTGGGGCCAGTCCTGTGAAGTACCTTTATCGGTGATCTGAATGAGGGGATTGAGTGCACCCTCAGTAAGTTTGAGATGACACCATCTTGGACAAGAGTGCTGATCTGCTGGAGGGTAGGAAGGCTCTGCAGAGGGATCTGCACAGGCTGGATCGATGGACCCAGGCCAATTGTATGAGGTCCAAACACCTCTTGCAATGCTACAGGCTTGGGGAAAAGTGGCTGGAAATGTGCCTGGTGGAAAAGTACCTAGAAGTCCTACATGACAGCTGGCTGAATACGAGCCACCCCACCACATTAAAAAACCCCAAATCCCCCAAATAACAACAATCAGAAAAACCTATTCTGTCTCATTTTCGTCAAGTATGAAGCATGGTGAAATACCTGTTAGTTTTCTGATGGTTTCTAATTAGATTTTATTCAGAACCTGCTCAAGTTAAGTTCTTGACGTACATGAGCTTCTGCTGGATATGTGTTGAGGCTAGCAGTGAAGTTGTCTTCTGAATTGGGAAGGTAGTTGTTATACTCAAAGGCAGTTTCAGCAGCTGACAAAATTGAAATGGCACAGAAGTTCACAATGAGGCATAGCAAAGTGTGTGAGGATCCCTATATGGTAGTGATGAATTGAGAAGAGAACAGGGAAACATTTTGCCAAACATACTGTCCTCTTTTGTTTCTTGCTCTATTAGAGTAAATGATATTCACATACTTTGTTTTACACCTAGAGAGTGTAATCGCCTCAGAGAACACAGACCATTCCACTTACTGAGGGAACTGGAATAGAACACTGGGAATGTCTTATGTTAAAATCTTCATTCCAATTTCCTGTTTGTATTTTTAAGTACTGTATTATTTATTTAGTCTGATAATTTGATTCGTTTACTCTGACTCTTTAGACTTCTTATTTAGTCACATGTGGAAATCAATCATGCTAGCTGAGCATGATTGCAACAACTCTATAAGACAAATGTCTTTCTAGCAGTAGCAATCTATGTGTTCCTAGCATATTTTTCCACCAAATTATTCATCCAGCATGTAAAACTTAATTCACAACTGTGTATTTGATTTTGTTTACAACAAATATAATTTGAATAAGAAAAAGAGGCAGTATGACTGAAACCTATTGCAGAGATGGTTGCTATTCCATAAATGTTTTTCATCATTCCTAGTAAAGTGTTGCGTTTCATGAGCAAAATAACAGCAAATATCTCATATTTTCTACAGTAAGAAACAATGTCTTGTCTTTGACAGTAAACTCTACTGACACCAGCATATCAATCTTCAGTTGGCAAGTGAATACACATGGTCAGGAAAAACCATCTACTTATTTGGGTGTGTTTGACATCAATCGCTGGTATCATGCCCAAATGCCAGACTCACTGAGGTAGGTTTTAACTGAATTGTTTTCAATATCCCTACAAAGAGTTACTTTGAAAGTCACTGTTGAGCTTATGCACTTGTTTTCTTTAAGGCCAGAAGAATTCCTTCATGATTGCCCCTATTTTGCACTGTGGTCCCTGGATCCTGTAATAAGCATGACTTCTCCAAACCTCATTTTGGATATTCTGGTACACGAGCGTAGTCTGAGTCGGGGGGTTCCTCCTTCTTATCCACCAACTGAACAGTTTTTTAATCCAAGCACCTATAATTTTGGTAGGTATTTCACTGCTTTTCATTTGAATAGTGACAAGCTTCAGTTGAGGTCAAATGCCACTTAGTGGTTCTCTTTCTTGATCATGGTTTGTCACACAAAAACCAAAACCAAAAAAGGCCCACAAACCGCCTCAAACCTGGATACCTTGTCCTGACTAGGTACTTACTCTTGTGAAAGATACCTGACAGGCTGCTGAGTGTTGGGTTTTGGGGCTCCTGTAACATAGCCTGGGAAGGGGTGATGGTCGTAAAATGCAGTCTTTGAGCTGAGGCCCAAAGCACAGCACTTGGGAAGCACTTGAGGTTAAGTTTCTACGGACAGACAGTAACTACTTTTTAAGGAACATTTGAAAGTGATGTGATGAAGGGAAGTTGTGTTTGAGGTTTGTTTTTCCAGATGGCAGTATTTGAAAAGCATGAACTGGTGCAAAGGTAATGATGTCTGTCCAACGTTCCTTGTTTCTGCAGATGTGACGTGCTTGCTCAACTCGGGAGTTGTTCACATGACTTGCACCGGCTTCCAGAAGGAGGTGACTTTTTTTACTGTATCTCTGTTGAGACTGTCAAGAGATGAACCTTTTCTAACTTTTCTCTTGCACTGCTTTGAGTGTGAGAGACCACTTTATGCTCCCATTGCCCATCCCCACGCAGAACTGCAGTCATATCCTGCCAGTTTCATGCAAATGGCACTGTTTCAGAGAGGCATGAGCAGGGATTGAGTGGGTAGACAGGAATGCAGCATTGCTGTAGTAGGAAGAAAAAGAGTGTGGTGGAAGTTGGGGAAAGCATTTACTTTGTACTGTCTGCATAGTGTAGAGTTAGGGTTTTGACCCCTGATGAATTTGAGAAAGGAGGACAGCGTGGAGAAAGGGAGATGTTATTTAACTGTTTAAGAGGAAATGCATATTTTTTCTTTAGAGCTTGGCAAAATTATAACTTCTGAGCCACTGCACAGTTTGTGACAAATCCTTTCAAATAAAATTCCTGCTCACTAAATATACCCATATAAATCATCTTCTGCACAAACAAGCACAGAAGTGTGATTTAAAGTTGTGTGTTAATTTTAACTTCTACAGAATGTAATTTGTGTCATGGAAAATACCAGGCCCTGTGTATTGACAGACAGGGTGGAAAATACTTTAGCATTGCAAGGGTTGGTATTTTCTTCTACAGAATATTTTTTATAAACTGAAACTGTTAGTTTGGCTGTTGTTTTTTGGACAGGACCTTATTGATTGAATGCTGTCTTAAACTGTGTTTTTTGATTGATATTTCAGACTTTGAAGTTTTTGAAGAAATCTGGTCCTTTAATAAGTGAAGCCATTCGTGACAGCTACACTCGGTGTCTTGTAGCTGGCTTGCTGTCTCCAAGGCTGGTTGATGTCCAGCCATCCAGTCTGAGTCAGGTGAGTGTGCATTGGGGAATCCAGGGGGAAATACCTCCATCTTGTGTGAAGAGCCTACAAGATATGACTATCTGAGTTTTATGTGACTTGCAAGCTGCTCTGAGATGCCGGTGGTGACATTAGTTCGCAGAAATAATAATAATCTTCGATCCAGACTCTGAGTTTGACTGGGAACAGCCCTCTTGGCAAGCTGACCCAGCCCATAGAATGCTTATTTTAATCTAGGCTCTTACATTCTGATTAGATGTTCTGATATCAACTCTGGTTGGGAAGCAATTTGAGAAAGCAAGACATTTTATGATGACCTTTGCTGAATTGTGACTGTATTGTTCAGAGAGTTGTTATTCATTTGGGCAGGGATTGCTTTGGGTTGCTAGAAAGAGAAATTTCAGAATTAGGGTCAAGAAGCTTGGTTTGGAATTTCATTGGCCACTGCAAGCAGTATTTGGCATGTTTCCTTGTCTGAAATCAGATTTCAGAAAAAGACGGAAAAATCACACATGCTTTCAAATCACAGAATGTGTAGAAATGACTTTGAATGCAAAAATTTTACTTAGAAGGTAAACATATCTTTGAATATGTTAATAAAAAAAAGAGAGAGATGTGAAAGAAAAAAGAAAAATGAAAAATAGTATGCAGGATTATTTCACCTGAAAGAAATGTCTGAACACCAGCTGGAATAAGCTGCTCCATTATTTCCCATGTGGGTGCACACCTGTGCATTCTCCTTCTCAAGGATGGCATTAGAATACAGTATTTGAGCAGCTTGAAATTTCTGCATATGAGAAGTGAAATGTTTCACCTCTTTATGGTACCTTAACAAATTGTAACTCAATGTTTTGGCTCTCAAAGCTGCTTCATGTCTTGCTGGTCTCAGGGTTTGCTTTGCCTCAGCTTCACTGTTTCCATGCAAGCACAGTCGTGTTTGCTCTGTCCCCTTCACATGTCCCTGCTGGGTGAGGGGTGTGCACAAAGTGCATAATGGGTGTTAGCAGAGGATGTTACTGAAAATAGTTAATTGGGACTCAGTAAAGGAAGACTTAAACCCCAAGGCACAGAAATAGAGATTAGAAGCAGCTTGTGTGAAGTTGAAATGTGAGAGGAAAACTTTTCTGTGTTCCTCAAGCCAGCAATCATTCCAGCCTGTGGCTAGAATTAAGAAAGGATCAAGAATACAGAATTAGTTGTGTTTGCACCAGTGGACTTTGTGATGCCTGAAGGAGTATCCAGTTAGAAACAAACACTTCTGTCGAGGCCCAGGTATGAAAAGTGGGTGAGGTTGTGATTTGCTTTTGTCTGTCCTGTTCAGGAGGAGCAGTTGGAAGCGGTGTTGTCAGCTGCTGTGCAGACAGGTTCTTTAGAGCTTCTGACGGGATGCATTAAACGCTGGACTTCTGAAGGTAGTGCTGCTTGCATTGTTTTTCTCTTCTGTCTATTTTGGTTAGAAGCTGTGGCCTCAGGTCTTTTTTGTTTTCTCTGTTTAAAGAGCAGCCAAGTTCTGCAGTAAATTTACGGTTTGTTCTGGAGTGGACGTGGAACAAAGTGATCTGTACAAAAGATGAACTGGACCAAATATGTGAGTACTGGTGTAGTCCTTTTTGAAACCTCCAGTCATTCTTTGTAAAGGATCTTCTTCAGTAATCTGCCAGTGTATGCTACTGGTTCTTTAAGTGTCCTGTGGTTGTTGAAGTGTCATTTGGAAGTCTGCAGTTGCTCTGCTGACTGATGATTTAATATTCATCCTTGCCAAGGTGTTCCGCTGTTTGACGGCTCCTGCAATTTCATTGACCCGCAGACGTTACAGTCCCTTCAGCACTGCCAGCTGCTTCTGAGCAACCTCAGCACAGTTCTGAACTGTTTTCTAGCAGAAGCCCGAGAGCTGACTGAGAGAGGTTGGTGAAAGCACTGCGGGGCCTGTGTTCTGTTTGTTAAGATTTGGAAGGATGCTTGGGTTGTAACTGTGGAATCAGGAGCTGTTTAGGATGGTTGGGAGGGAGTCAGATTGGGCAGGAAGGAGAAGTTTAAATCGGAGCAGTTGGGACTTTGATTTGAGATGCTTTGAGTTCAGGGGAGCAGCTTGTTGTGGAGTTCATGAGGCTGGGTAGTGGAGGCTACAGATGTGTGTGACTCAGCACGGAGCTGAGTAAGCAGCTGGGTGGCAATTCCAGCAACTGAGTGTGGTAATGCTGAGAAGTGTTGCTAATTCTTAGCTAGCAATGGATAGTTGTGTGCAAATTGCTGTAAAAGATAAAGGAAGCTGGAATGTGTAATGTGTAAAGCAAGATCCCTGAGTTTTTTTGACTTCTGATTTTATAAATTGTTGTTATTGGCATGTTGAAGGCAAAGGAAGACTCTCCCTTTGCTGCAGTAAAAATCACTGCTAGATGGAAAACAAATGTTTTCTTCCTGAGTATATCTAATACTTTAGGCTTTATTTTAAATTTTATTTTTAGTGATTCTGGTTCTTTGTAATGATTGGGTTTTTTTGGGAGGTGGGCAAACGGTAGTTTTTTTCTTCACATGCAGAAGTGATCCTGAGGGACAAATACAAAGACAGATTTCTACAGAGTTTGGTTATACTTTTCTATTTCTTCTGCAAAGGGAGTTTTGAAAAACAAAAGGAATTGCAGTATCCAAATCATCTTTTGATGATTTCTTTCAGGTTTTACAGACTTGACAAATAAGCAGGTGGTAACCAGCCTCATTTCTTTGTATGCACAAGTGGTGATCTGGTTTTGTCGATCCAGTCTCCTTCCTGAGGGTTTAGGTAAGCAGAACCTGTAGTGCCAGAACACTTGTTCGCAGAATAAATCAGTACCTTCATGTTTTGAACCTTTTGTTTATTGCTTGAGGTGAAAATACAACTTGGAAATGCTCTTAATTTAAACACCTTATAAATTCCACTGTCAGACTTAATTGTCCTACGGATGCTCACATGGCATATTCAAAAAACCACTCCCTTTGAGAGTTTTTATTTAAGAGTTACTTTGAGCTTACCCTGCATGCTCTGAGCACTGCATCAACTGCAAACTTGAAACTGATCCTGAAACAGGAAGTAGTTGAGCCTTTTGTCATAGTTCTCCTTGAGCAAAGGCACAAACAGGATTGGATTCTTTGAGAGTTGGAGGCTTCTTGAGGTTGTATGATTTCTGTCTGTCTAAGTCCAAAGCTGTAGTTGAAAAACATGGTCTTACTTCTTTAACTTGCTTTTGCTTTCTCACCTGTAGATGATCACATGCATTTGTCCAGACCTTTCTACAATTACCCTCTGATTCAGAGCTACTACACGGGTCACCGAGAGAAACTTGAGCGTTTATCAAGGTAGGACTTGCAGGAAATCTCTAGAAATCCTCCACTGTTAGACTGTGTGAGAGTGGTTATTTTTGCAGTTAAAACCCTTTGTCTGCACCTCCTTGGCATTACACGTGACAGAGCAAAAAAGCGAACCTGGAATCCCAAAGGTCATTGCAACTCTTCTCTTGGATTTCCACTTTGGACTCCTTCATTAATTCATTGTGTCCTACGGGCCATCTTTCCTCTGACTCAGAAATCTGTGACACTGAGAGGCTGGAATGAGTATTTTACTCCATCCAAATCATTGCTCTCTTTTGTTGCAGAGGAAAATGGGATTCTGACTGCTTGATGATTGATGGAATGGTTTCCCAGTTGGGAGAGCAAGTGGAGAAGTTGTGGCGGAGAGATGAAGGTGGCACTGGGAAATACCCACCTGTCAGTTTACATGTGAGTGTTGTGTTCACTGAAAACCCCAGCAGCAGCAGCAGCAGTCCCCTAAAGCCAATGGTTCTGAAAGACAGGAGCATTAGAAAACCTTTGCATCTTTCCTTTCAGGCACTGCTGGATCTGTATTTGCTAGAAAGCATTGAAGAAAGTGACAAACATGCAATTGTATCCTTTCCAGATTTTGTTATTATCCCTTTGGTGTGTGCACATAAATGTTCTTACATACTTGGCACCTAGATGTTTTTTGCAAAGTCTTTCCTGATACAAGAAAACAGATTCTCTAAAATATTCAAGATAAAAACCTTGCTTGGTTTTTCACAAAATATTTTTAATTTTTTAAAGCACTCCTTTCAGTACCAAAAGAATTGCATGTTAGAATGGTGCCCTAAAATGTGCTGCTTCAGAGCAAAACAGTGGTTTTCCAGTAGCTGATTTTTGCCAGAGTAATTAGTTTCCCAGCCCACTAACAGTGTTTGCTCTTTTTTTTTTTTTTTGGTGTTAAAAGTGCAAGCACACAGAATAATAAAGAGGGGGGAGAAAACAGTCATTGGGCAGGCAGAAACCTAATTTTTAAGCAGCTGGAACATGCAGACTTGCCCTTGTTGTTTGTTAGCTAAAGCGAGAGGGGAGCCAGGAGAACAAGGAGTTAAAGATGGTTGTAGTCCCAAGCTGCTTTACTCAGACACATCCCTAACATAGGATGTCAGAAAGGGAAGGGAAGAACATTTTGGGTGAAGGATCCACATACAGTTTTAAGCACAGTTTCAATCAGTCAGTGCTAAGTTGCATTGTAAAGACACCGTAATTTGTATTGTTTTGTGAAGTCAGAAAATGAGGAAAACAAAACAGCTGCAGAATTTTTTTCTTCAGTAATTAAGCATTGGATGTTCAAGTGTTTTGAATGTCCAGCTGGTAGCTTCACTGACTGAAGCAGGAGCCTGAGTTTATAACAGCAGTATTTAAATATCCAATATTTGCCTTTTTGATTGTCTTACAGAAATCCACAAGTGTTTCTTTCTGGGAGTATATTCAGAATGTTGGCTTGTGGTTATGACCTGACTGTTGATACAACAGCTTGCAATAGCTTAAAATGGCAAGATCAATACATTAGAGTGTTCTACTTCCCACCATTTTCATGTTCTTATTTCATTGTTTTGCTAAATGTAATGTGATAAGTTTTTAGTCTTAGTGATTTATTTACCTTAATTAGATACTCCCAGACAATTTATTTGCTGCTGGATATCATGCATTCCTTTCCAAGTAAAACAGAAACTTTACTTGTTTCCTTTTTAACTGCCTTTGCTATCCCTTGGCGTCTTGTTAAGCTGATTCGAGGGTTTTGGCTTCTAGATCACAATGAATATGAAGTAAGTATGAAACAGTTGAGTTGGACACATTGCAGTGCAGAGATGTGATCAATAAAAATACTTTTAAATACTGGTACTTAGCTATTAGGAGCTGTTGAAGCATTAGAAGGTTTTTTGTAACACTGCTCTGACATTTTCATCAATAAATTATGGTTTGAAATTTTGCTTTAACCACTTTGACAGGAAATTGATTAAAACAAAGGAATAATCAACTTTAGTAATGCTTGATATTTGAATTTTCAAGGCCATCGATTGTTAATAGTTTTTCAGCAGACTGGTTGGGCAGTGTTTCTAAAAGTGTGTTTTGGATACTTGAAACATGGAAATTGTGATGGTAGCAGGAAGATTTGAGACAGAAGACTGCAGAAGTGATTTTTCAATTGTTCTTCCTAATGCTGAAGGTTGTTCTTTGCCCATCACCATATCAATAGAATCAATTTGTTTGTTGAGTAACTTTTTATTTAGTAATGTATTTATTAAAAGTGATGTTTGTACAGAGTTCTGTTACATTAGAAACACTGCTTTGCTCCTCTTAAAACATTCACTTTATTCTGTATGGCTGATTTTTTTTTCCTGAAATACTGAAGAATTTTTACTGATGTGTCCTGGATCAAGTGTTTTGTTAGTTAGACACCTAAGTTTGTTTACTCCACCTCCAACCTTGCTGCAGGAAGTTTTGACTGTGTTTGTTGCATGCCTGGGCATGTGTATCTTTGGTAATGAAGCTGCTGTCATCTCCAGAATTCCCTGGCCCTGCTCTTCCACCCAGCTACAATCAAGACTGTGTCATGGCAGCACATGAGGATAATCCAGTCCCTCATGTGCCAGGGAGAGCACAGGAGAGCCCTCAGGTACATCCAGATGATGAAGCCGTCGATGTCCAGCAGCAGCGAAGTGCGGCTGTTCCTCACCGTGCTGTTGTCCAACAGGTAAGGAAATCTCCCACTGGTTTGGCATTCAGAAATTGGGAAATGGGCAGAACTGATGATAGAAATGGGGCTCCCCTCCATTTCCTTTGATCTTTGGATGAATAGCATGACTGTGGGGCACCTTTTTGGCTCTAGTGTTCCCATTCCTTTCCGTGTCAACAACTTTACTGCAGGTGCATGGTGGAGGCTTGGGGTCTGTTGCAGCAGCACACCACAAAGCTAAACATAGAAGAGCTGCTAAAGCACATGTATGAAATCTGTCAGGAGATGGGGCTCATGGAGGATTTGCTGAAGCTGCCCTTCACAGACACGGAAAAAGTGAGTTTGGAGAAGAAACAAGAAGACATAATGTCTCTTTGGCAAGAGAAGATAGAATCATAATAGATGCTTAAATTGTGTTATTTCTCACAGGAGTGTTTGGAGAAGTTTTTACAGACCAGATCTGGTGTTCAGAACCATGAATTCCTTTTAGTCCACCATCTGCAGCGTGCCAACTACATCCCAGCACTCCAGCTGAATCAGTCCATGAAGGCCAGTCTGATGGTAAGGGTAGATGACATGCTGAGTGTGCAAGTTTCTGTCGGTGTGACTAATCACTTTTGATAGTCCTCAAGAAAAATCCTGCTTTGTCTTTTATACCATTCTTTGAAAGACTAGGAGTAAGTTCCTACATGTCAAGTTATAGCTGAACCTAAAAGCTGGTCGAAATAGTTTAACTACTGCAAACTGCTATGTGAAGTTATAAATTAAATGTTGCAGACCATGGTTGGGTCCACTTAAAGTTTGTTTATGTCTGAGGAATGAATATGTATCTTTTCTACCATCCCATCTTTTCATTCAGATCCCTCTGTTATGTATGGCTTACACTATGGAATTTGTGTCACTTTTTTATGTGGAATAAAGAGTATATTGTATGTCATGTCTTGTATCTTACTTTTCTAGCTGGGAGTAGTCTGGTTGCTCAACAGGTATAATATATGTAGTGGGGTTTAGCTGTGGTTTTGGGTTTTTATTTTCCCAAATTGTAGCTCAAGCTCTCTGTTTCCAGTGGTTTGATGCTACCAATTTTATGACATAAACTCTAACCTATGTTTCTCAAAATACCCAGATTAAAGTTTGTATTATGTGAACTCTTAGGGATCTCTGATGCATGTGTTTTTTGAAAGTGTATTTATCCAGTAAATCAAACTTAAAAGGTAGTCTTGGAAGGTTTAAGTCCTGTATGTGAAAACTGTGTTCCAGACAGAAGGTGTGTGTAGGTAGATTTTCTTGTTTTAATTTTCCCATCATTTGGTCCAACATAAATTGCAGTTGCCCGGTGTATTCAGTCATCTCAGACATCTGTATTTCAGGATAACCAGGGGAAAACCTGCTCTTCCATAAGCCATTTGAAAATTACTGGTGTGAAGAAGAATTTAACAATAAAGCTCTGCAGAGTGTCCGAGTTCATTTAACTAGGAGTTTTATGTTCTACTTTATTCCAGTCTTCCTTGCACTTATCTAAAACTCCCAGGTGAGATTGCTGTGTGCTCCTGGATGGAACTTGCTGTGGCTCTGTGCAGTGGATTTGTTCTCCTGTATCTGTAGGGCAAATTTCAGCTCTAGTTATAAAGAGCAGAGATAGTTCTGTGCAATGGATTTCTGGTAAATTGTTAACTTGTTGCTTTACACATTTCTTTTGTCAGAATGATCGTGATCCTCGCTTGAGAGAGAGAGCAGTTGCCAGAAATTCCCTGTTAGACCAATATGGCAAGATCCTCCCCACAGTTCAGAGGAAGCTGGCAGTAGAGAGAGCCAAGCCATACCGTTTGCCTTCATCAGTCTTGAGAGAAGGTAATTTTAGAGAAGGGAAACACAGTGTGCAGCCACCCATCAGTTTGATTGCACAAGGCTGATACTTTCCCCTCTTGCTTTACAGTCCCAAGGCCAAAACCTTTATCAACAGCAACAAGGCAGGCTAATGCAGGAAATGTGCATATAAGAACAAGTTTCATCACTAAAGTACTGTCCAGATTTAAGGAAGCATGGATAGGAAACAAGAAAACCAATTTCTCAGAATATAATAAGTAAGCAGCCTTTTCACAAAGTTTAGCCTTGTGCTATGTGTTTGAGGGAAGAGAAAAAGGAGGAGAGAAATCTGTTTGAATTATGCTAGTGTCTTGGTGGGAAGGTACATGTGAATACAGCTTTGCTTTACTTTTTTGCACATAAAATATATAGCATTTGAGACACAATTCATCATAAGTTAAATTTCAAGAGACATATTTTTCTGCTATGATAATCTTAGTTATGCAAATATATGTATTTACATACTTACATTATGGTAAATGTACTTTCAGAGTTTAAGACAGCTGAAACTAAAGCTTTGACTACCAGCAAGCTGTTGGTGTAGACTTTGACAAACAAAAAGAAGTGTCTGTCACTTCCATGTGGGACTCATCCCAGCAGTGAGGGTTCACCTGTATTTCTTGTTCACTGAATATTTTTGTTGTGCATCATCTGAGATGATCACAGCATTCTTTTTTCCATTTATTTATTTATGTTCCTGGTTTTAATTGTGCATTTTAACAGGTTGCTGGATTTGGTGGTTCGTCCTGTTCCTTCCCGCTCTGGGGCACAGAAGGAGAGCCAGCAGCCCTCATGCAGAGCTTCTACATCTTTGGTGGCATCCAGCCCCCTGAGATCAAACACACATCGCTCCAGCTCCCAAAAGAGTCTGCCACGAGCATCAGAGCTCAGTTTACTGGAAACTCCTCTTGTGGTCAAGGTTTGTATTTTGAGAAGTCAGTAGCAACCAACCAAATGAAAAACTTCTGAGGCTTGTTTAAAATGAAACCCCTGGATTCAAATGGTGAGATACTTTTAGCATGCGTGTGGTTATTGTATACAGTCCTTTCCGGAGCTGTAAAATGGGAACAGTGGGAAAGTTTAGTTTTCAGTTAATTGCAGTTATCACCTTATCCCAAAGCTTTGAGAAACACTTGTTTTAATTGCATGGAACAAAGTGAGTTGAACCTGGACTTTTCTATCTATACTTAGCTGCTTGAAGATGCAATTTGTGGCTTAACCATGTCAGTATTTAAGTGCCAAGTAGGTTTGTATAGTTTGATGTGCATTTCTACAACCAAGAAGTGCATGCTTCAGGCTCTTAATCCAGCCACCTGAATGACAACTGTGCAAAGTTAGTGATGTTGGTCTCTATCAGATCCACTGATGACTCTCTGCAGTAGTTTTGCTTATCAGTTGTTTGTATTTGCAGTCACTGCCATCAAACTGTTACTGTACAAGGCCTGACAGGGCCCCTTGCTCCTGATCTTTATGCCTTTGCCTGCCTGAATGAAATCGTTGCCATTTCCCTAAATTCTAATCTTTTTCTTGTTATGAAATAACATCTATACTACTGAATCAGCTTCATCCTTCTACTTTTTAACTCTTCCAATACTGAAAAACATTTCTGACGCAGAAAGACCTGAACATGGCTAGATGAAGATATGTAGGTATTTTTACAGCATTGTCCCTTCATCTTGTGTGCAGATTAATTAGCGCAGAAATAGGCTGTGGCTGTTGTTTTGGTGACTGGCATCTGGATTATAGTAATTGAAAATGCTGCCATGTGGAGTAATGGTTGTGTGCCTTTTAAAAGAGCAGTGTAGAAATTCTAAGAATTACTGGGGCTAGGAGAGAACATTGTAGACAAGAAGATGCTAGATTGTTTTTTCAGGAAATTAATTTGAAAAATAACCTTGTTATTGTCATGGACTGAAGCTTTAAGTATGGCAGACCCAATTGTATTTACCCTGTCAAAGGCAGAGTGGGTCACTCTGGCAGTGGAGCAGTGCAGAGGGCACTGCAATGTGATGCTCACTGCTGGTTGCATACTCAGCTTGTGTTGGAAAACTGCTCCTGGTCAAGGGCAGTGGGAAATGGTCAATTCTGAACAGAAATATCAGAAACAGAGCATGTGAATTGCACACAGGGACTGCTCTGATCCCTGTGCCTCAAATACATTGACTCTCAGCGGTAGTAGAGAGTGTGGACCTATGTTTCACATTCAGGGGCGACTGGAAGGGAAAAGCAGCTTTTCAATGTCCTCAGTTTCATCTAGCTCAGTGTGAAACTAGTCTGTTTGCTATTGAATAAAGTATTAACAGACATTTTTTAACTTTAGGTTAGTGAAGACAGTGCAGTGACAGCATAAACTTAAGAAGCAGCACCACCCTATAGTGAACTACATCCATAAAGTAATCTTCAATACAGCTATGACACTATAAAGCATCCATTTGTATGTGATTTTCCTCAGAATAATAAAGGTAAATGTGATGCAGCTGATGAAGATAGAGACTTTTATGACCTTTATATATCTCAGAGTAATTTAGTTTTAATAGTTTTTACAAGTTCTACTGATACAACAAAAAAGCATCTGCACAGAAACAGAATTTAATGTATTCACACTTCTGAAAATTATGAAGGTTACCTTTCAAATACTCCTGACTCAAGGCTTCCATTGCCCACAAATACAAACCCAGAAATCAGACAGCAGGCCAAGACACTCTCATAATTCTTATGCTAACAGCAAAAAGCAGGCTCATCAACCACACTATCAAATAGTGTGAAACAGGCCAGTGCATCCAGAACCTGGATCATATCAGGTCAGATTTCAAAAACAAGCAACAGAACAAGCCTCCTTCTTTACAGAAGCAAAAGCACAATACAGTTCAGGACTACTTACCTAACTACAGAAACTACACATAGATCTGCACGAAGAACAATTATTAAATAAAGGAAAGATTCACTGAAGGTGTTAATAACGACAGACACCAAACACACACAAGGAATAACTGGTAGTTTCATCTACTAAGGCACTTGTGTTCCTGGGCTGCTTGCTTTACATAGTTGCAGAATGGGGCGAAGCAAGGCAGCTATGGTTACTTGTGAAGCAGATGCTATAGTGGGTCCATGAAGTAGGAACTTGAACTTAGATGAATGAGATTAAAATTCCAGAATTAGTACCCAGAAGTTACCAATTTAATATGTCTGTGAATTAACACTCAATACCCACCCTTTAGGGAGTTGCTCACTATAGCTTTTAACTCAAATTTTCTTCTGTTTCTGCTGCAAACAATAGCACAGTGAAACTGTTTTATGATTAGGCTTTTGCAGCCAAATGAGTTTTATTAGAGTTAGACCCAGGAAAGGTGTTAGTTAGGTTTTGACTTCAGACTTCAGGCTTGCTAATAACAGAGAACTCAACACCACGCTTATTGAGGCGATCAATCAATTTTGTTTTGGAGAAGGCAGCTCCTGGAGAATATACACCACCCCTGTAAGTGAAAATCAAAAAGGAGAAACATTAGTGGCACAGTGATTTCACATCTTTTTGTGAAGCCAGAGATGTGCTTCCCTGACTAAGAAAGAAAAATCCACTTTGTCTCAGAAGAGAGTGGGTGAGGAATGCGGCAGGGTGGTTATAATCACAGGTTCATTTCTGCATCCAGCAAACTCTACAGAAACCACTCCATTAACAGAACATAAAGACATTGATGCAAAGGCCTGGCTAAAAGCCTGTGACTACATCCTTTCAAACTGATCGGCTGGTGAAGAGCAAGTGGCTTTAAATCAGCTTGTGGTGCAGCATCTCCCTTGCATAGCCAGTTGGGTGATGTAACACAAATCCACAGGGCTGATTAAGTGTATTTTCAAAGAGAAACATTTGCACACAGTAACTTTAAGGAAGAGCAAGCTGCTCAGCATGGGAAGGTACTTACCGTTTAGGCAGAGAAGCTGTGTCTTCCAGAAGGGACAGACCTGCTTGAACCATTGCAATTGGTGTAGCAATATATGCAGGCTCTAAAAAAAAAGAAACCAAAACAAAACCCCCTATGAAGTACAGTGTGTTGAAATGTAGAATGTAATCCTGCTCTTCCCTACAGCATTCTGAAGAATAATGTCTTTGGCAATGAAACAGCCTTTCCCATTTAAGAACAACTTTTTTTTACGTAGTAATCAGACTAAGTAGCTGGTGAAATCCTTAAGATCTAATCCAGACAAATACTGCTTCACATAATGGCCTCTAACCACACAAATGTGAGTGACCACATCATGGTGACAGAGGGCTTTCTGACACAGCAAGAACTTCCCCATCTTCTGATTAAATTCAGAATTTTATCATGAAACGCTTGCATTCTGTGACATCACTAGTTATTTAAAGAACCTATGCTACAGTAACTCCTTTCTGAATGTACATTCTTGCTCTCTCCAAACTTCAGGTGTCATCTCCCCTCAAGGAATGACCTGAACAAAAGTATGTGATAGTCAGAAATTATACCACACTGGGCCTGTCTAAGTTCACTCTCAGGCAACTGGAAATAAACAAAGTACTAAGTCCAGGCTGTAACAACTAAAAACTATGCTTAAGGCCCTCTTCCTTCAATAGATCTGCTCTGCAAAAATGAAAATTAGACTGGGAAAGTCAGAGGAAAGAGAATAACGAGAATGCAAGTGAACTGGCTGTTTCAAAAATCAGGTCACAATGAATTCCAATATCCAAGTTAATACACTGTAAAGGCTGTTGGCTTTGTTCACGTTACAAATGCTTCTCAAGGGTGAAAGGGACAGCAGTGCAATCATAAGCATATTTTAGAACAGGGAATGATAGGCAAAAACAGTCAGCTGCTACTAACACATACCTGGTCCTTTCACTTCAGTGCAAATCTTCACATTTGGTTTGCCCTTCTGGGGATCTTGTCCCTCACTGTAACCCTCACCAAAAAAAGTCATTGTAAAAGAGGTTCCATCCATCTGTAGTGGACAACACAAACATGGTCACCAAAACAGATTGCTACCAGGAAAGCACAAGTAGTAAATGTAAGTATCCAAATTCTATACATAGAATCCTGCCAAATACTATAATCCATTTAAACATGAGAGGAGTTATTTTGAATTACTGCTTAAAAGGTACAATCTAAATTTTTAATTTTTCCACTTTGTCAGAACTGTCCCTGTATTGAAGTCTGTTTATTCTCTCAGTGCTTTCAGCCCTGGGTTTTTGCTAATCAGTCTCCCTTGGTCATCACCTTTGAGTGAGTGCTCTGAGCCATCCATGGAAATACATCAGGCCCAGCAACATTATCCATTTATTCCTCACAGGAGTTACACATACTTTGATGTCCAAGAGCAGAAGGCATCATTATTTAAATATCCAATAACTATTGAACAGGCACACGTGACGTGCATTTGTGTATAGTGGGGAAGCTGTATGAGGAGTGGCTGAGGTCACTTGGTCTTTTCAGCCTGGAGAAGAGTGAGGGGAGACCCCACTGCAGTTACAACTTCCTTGTGAGGGGAAGAGGAGGTGCAGGCACTGGTCATTTCTGTGATGCCCAGTGCCAGGACCAGAGAAAATGTGGCTGTGTCAGTGGAGGTTTAGGCTGGATATTAGGAAAAGGTTCTTCACCCAGAGGGTGGTTGGGCACTGGAACAGGCTCCCCAGGGAAGTGGTCACAGCACCAGCCTGACAGAGTTCAAAAAATGCCTGGACAATGCACTTGGGCACATGGTGTGACTCTTGGGGTCTCCTGTGTAGGGCCAGCAGCTGGACTTGGATGATCCTTGTGGGTCCCTTCCAACTCATAATATTCTGTGATTCATTTAGAAATTACTTCTTTGAAGCAAAGCAGTTGATTCTATATTACTATTCCATCATTACCACAACAAATGTATTCTATAACTGTGGTAGAAAACAGTTACCTGCTTCTGGGTTGGTCCTTCCTTTGTGAAGTGTCCAGCAGAGAAAAATTCCGGGTACTACATGAATAGAGGAGAAAAAAAAAAAAAAGAAAAAGACAAAAAAAGACCAACAGTAAATTGGAGGGGAAAAAAAAGATATCTCCAAACACTTAAGTTATTTTGTGTTTTGAGAACTTACTTTTGTCAGAAGTTTTCTTCCAAAGTTAAACTTCACCAGAAGAAGAAATAACATGCCCATAAACATCATTTTGATAACAGAGCCAAGACCACCTACAGTCACGTAAGCACCATACTGGACCTGAAGCAAGAATGTATTTTCAGTGATAGGATTAACATTAATTTGTTTCCATCAGCTGATTTTTATAAATCAATCTACCCCCAAATTACGATGCAGTTGTTTCATACATGTATCAGTTTAAATCAGTTTAAATAGGGCCTTAAACAATTGTCTTAGTTCTAAGGAACTGTTCGAAGAATGCTTCACTTTATCATTCATTCTGGGAAGACAAGGTAACTAGTGAGTGAAGAGGAAGGAGACATGGTAAACAAGAACAGAAAGCTTTACAGAAAGATGTGTTTTGGTTATCCAGTTTCACCCTTCTTTCCTAGATCTTCCTTTTCTCCTCTTTGTGCTTTTCTTTAAGATAAACTGAAACAGCAATGGCAAGCCTTTCTCATTTGTTGCTTCCAACTATATTTTTAAAGCATCATCTCATCCTCATCTCTTAACTGATGCCTGTGATTCTGCACAGCAGTTATAGAGATTGTTGGTGATCATCTCCTCTCAAGAAACTATGGAAAACAAAAATTAATTATCTTTTCCACCACCATTACTTCACACTGCCTTTACTCTGCACACTGGAGACCCAAGCATCAAAGAAATGTTAAGATAAAAATAAGCAGTATATCCTTATCAGAATATTTACTACACTATACTGAGCTGGCTATAGGTACCACAGACTACAATTAAGATGCTTTTAGAAGCTCTGGTGATACAACAAGAAAAGGCTCTGCACAGAAACCAAATTTAATATATTTGTCATGAAGGGTACCTTTCAAATATCTCTGTGACTCAAGGTTTCCATTCCCTACAAATACACACCCAGAAATCAGACAGCAGGAGAACCCAACAAGACACTCTCAATAACTATCATGCTACTAGCTAAAGGCAGGCTCATGAGCCACAGTCTCAAGTAGCATGAAACCCGCCAGTACACCCAGAAGACACAGTGTACAAGTAACAGTAACTTACAGGTGTTTGCTGCAACTCAGTGTGCAAGAAACGCTGAGTCCTTCTCACAACAGAAGCATCAGATCCCATGAATGTAAGGCAGTACTCCTTGAATTCTGGACTGTAAAACAAAAATCCTCTGCAAATGAAAAAAAAAATTAAGTCAGAAAAAAAATGTTCCAATCTTCACACAAACTGAAAGAAACTGACCATAGTGGCATTACCATTACCAGTTTTCTCTCAAGCATTTTTACACCATTATCTCTTTTCACTGAAAGCAAGCAATTCCAAATATATCCCTGGCTCACTCAAAATTCACTACATATCTGTATCACTATATCTAATTAACAATAGCAAGGATGAATTTGATAATCAATCTAATAGCCTTTCTTTTTTTTCCTTCCATTCTACTAATCACTTCTGGAATCAAAAGTTTCCCATGTCACTAAAAGTCCTTTAGAACACGTTAACTTTGAGACCCAGTAAATGCTGGAACATGTTCTCTTTTCAGTAAGGTATGAACAAACCAGTAAAACTGAACTTATCTTCAATTCTACTAGATAAGCATCTATATGTTCATACTATACTAAAGTCCTAAATGCATCTTTTTAATACTTAATACTGCAGCAATCTGTATCATAAGTACTGGAACTGTTAGGAGACTGCATATTCCACATCTTATGCTTCTTATACCTTTTTTTAAGCTTTGCACCAACTACTGGAACAGGGGCATATCCTATCTGTTTTCGAAGCTTCTTCAGGTTGCCTTCATCTGCAAGGCCATAGATGGCTGACTTCCAGGTCCCATCATGCACACCAACACCCTTGTGACATACCATGAAACAGTAATTAGTTCAGCATTTAAAGGCTTCATGGATTATTTTAATAATGATATTAGAATCACTACATGTATTACAATTATTACATATAAGTATTACGATGACAGCATATTGAAATGGTGTGGGTCGACCTTGGCTGGATGCCAGGTGCTCACTAAGACACTCTATCATACTCCTACCTAAGAAAGGGAGAGGAGAAAATAAGACAGAAAAATCCCTTGTGTGTCAAGATAAAGGCAATTTAATAAAGCAAAAGCTGCATATGGAAGCAAAGGTGTAGTAGTAACAAAATGCCTCCCCACCCCCCTACCCCTACCATTCTCCTCCTTTCCCTTAGCCTTTATTGCTGAGCAGAACTCACAGTATGGAATAGTCTTTGGTCAGTTTGGGGCAGCTGTCCTGGCTGTGTCCCCTTCCAGGACCTTGCCCACCCCAGCCTACGAGGTGAGGGGGGGAAATGCTGCAGAGAGAGCCTTAGTGCTGTGCCAGCACTGCTCAGCAGCAGCCAGAACACTGCTGTGTTACTGACACCACTGCAGCTGCCACACAGAGCACAGCACTGTGAGAGCTGCTGTGAAAGTGAACTCCAGCTCAGCCAGACGTGATGCAATCTCCACCCCTCATTCCATATGATGTGCAGCATACTCAGGACCCACAGAATTTAATACATATCTGTAGCTCTTCTAACCATCTCAGTGTAGTAATTCTTGTTATTGAAATCCCTTCTTACCAACACTTTGAACTTATGCTATGTATTTAAATATGTCTTCATACCCAACATATGCATTTATATATTGCCATTAACTACTATCCCCTGTTCTTAACAGACAGATACTACTCTCCCATTCCATGAGCTTCCTCCACTCCTCCAGATGTTTGAAAGAACAAAGATTGTTTGTAAGGCAAGATGGGTGCTCATGCAGGAGCAGCAGTATCTGGTTATTGGGCATCAAGACTGGCTTGGATCATTGTTGCATTGACATTAGAATTATTACATGTATTACACATTATTACAATAACTACCTCCAGGTATTATCATTACATGCATTAAAGTACATTGAAAGAACTCTTCCCCCACCAACAAACAGAAAACCCAAACAGCCAAACACTAGGATTACTGGCAATACGCTGTGGACCTGTTACAGTTTCACTTGTGTAAGAATCCTTCCCACATCTCTGCAAAAGCAAAATAATTCTTGGAACAGCTTAGCAGAGCTAAGCTAAGGTAGACAGCTCTGCAAACAGACCTTACAAAACGGTGTTTGCTTGGGATACTTTTAGTAGCTCCTAAAGAATACAGTTCTTACTCTTGTCATCAATGAACTGCCAGCTTGCTCCTTGGTCTTACTTAATGTAGCAACAGTTATTCTGATGGGCTATGGGGATGTTATCACAAATACTCCTGAGTTTCAGCAAGGTAGAAACCAACTAACCTCAGGCCCAGATTTCACCGACAGGAAGCTCTCAACAGCAGTTAAGGTACCTGTAAGGGAGAAGAAAATATTACTTGGCACATGCAGTCATTAGTCTGCAAAGCCAGGGTGCTCTGGTAGTTTCAAACAGCAGGCCACTGATATAATCAGCTGAAAAAGCAGAGTTACAGCTTTATCTCAAAGCAAAATAATGTAACATTAAGATGCACAGCTATTTGAGTTAGCAAGTACTACAATTCTTGTGTAAATTACTTCAATACAAGTCAGTAGTATTACCTCTATTCATTAAATTTTTTCATTTGTCTTATCTAGTTAATGATATAGTGCAAAAAATTGAAAAAAAGGAAAGTAGTATTAAGAACCACATTCAAAATAAAGGATGTAGAGTGTGAAAGCAAACATGGACTTAGAAATTTTGCTACACCCAAACTACAAAAAACCCACCACTTAAACAAAACAACCCACAACCCCCCCAAAACCCAAACACCACAAAATATCTCAAAACATTTAATTTTAGCACAGCCTGTGTTTTGCAAAGAACGCTTAGTTTGATGAACAGCAGAACAACACAATGCCTCCAAATTCTGATTTGTTTTGCTTTGCTTAGTTCCTTTTGAGATTGGAAAACTGTATTTGTATGGATAAATTTCAATATAGTAAGCAACTGGATAGACAGGAGTAATGCTATAAAGTCAAAATAGGAAGAGATAAAAGACATCTTTATTCAAAACAGGTATCAAACATCAAATTACAACCTCATGAATATCCAGATACTAATTTCCATGCCTTGTTTCTCCTCCAGTCAGAGCTGAATTGAATTTCTTCAACTGAGTGCTCAATCCTATTTAGCAGCCTTTTTAATAGACCATAAAAGCAAAACATTTGGATACCCTTATGGGCCCTCCCAGCTGAAAGTCGGACCTGATGAACTGAGTATCCTCATCTAGGATCAGGATTAAGTACTATTTACATAGAATTAGATCCTCTTACATCTTTTCTCAAATATACTTCTCTTCCAGTTACCATCTAGCTGCTATTAAAGTAAAAGGCACTGTATGGCACTGTCCTGCTACTTACACAACAGCTTCTCAGAGCTTGCAGCTGAAAAAGGAAACTTGGGAAACCTGATTACCCCCCAGTCTGTGGGCCCATTCCCACTGTCTCTTCCCTACAAGATTCTCACTGTACAAGAGGCAGTGTGCTGAGACTGCCTAGGGACATCCACACATTGGCTGAGCAGCCTGCAGTTCACAGCTGAACACTCTGTCCTCTCAGATTCACAGAATATTCCGAGCTGGAAGGCACCCACGAGCATCATCGAGTCTAACTCTGAAGTAAATGGCCCACATGGGGATGGAACCCACAACCAGAACATGGTTTTATTAGCACCATGCCCTGAACAGCTGAGCTCATCACAGGGCCCTCTCGGTGAGCAACATGACCTTGAATCCCTCCTCTACCCAATGACCAATCCAAAGTGAGTATGACTAAATTTCTCTCTATCACATTAGGTTGAAACTGGTCACCTGGTAAAGGCAGGCAAAAAGAGACTCTGAAAGAGTGTCCACAGCACCACTGCTGCTTTAGAAAACCAGATGAGAGAAACCATCTGCATTCCTTTTTCACCATAAAAATACACTTATTCTAGTCACCTTTCAACTTGTCTTTGGTGTACAGGACTCCCATATCTGCTGGTATGGAGTCAAAACCACAGCTTCCAACAACATATACTCCTTTTTCTGCAGCTTTTTCATTGTATTTCAGGTACATTCCTTCCAGAAACTGAAACAAAGCCAGAACAAATATTTTAAGCTGAAATTCATTCTTGGCCATACCCAATATTAGCCATCAGTACTTCACTATCACACCATAGCACCCTCAATGCTTCAAATCACTTACAAGTATCTGTAACAAATATATACGATTCCTGGTCTGTAGTATGAAAGTTACACAGCAGTGAAAAGAAAAGTACAAAATTCCTATGCAGAATCACAAGAAAGGCTTGAAACAGAATTCAGCAATTTAGGACTTCCAGAGAGAACCGAAGAGGCTCTTGTCTTAAAAGCAAGAAAACTATACAACTATGTATAGCATACTTTAAAATAATTACTGCATCTTAAAATTGTAGATCAGGAGGCAGAATTTGTCTTCATGTTCAGAAACATTAGCAAAAACATGAAACATACTAAACAAAAACTCCTTTTGCAGAGCCTTGATATAAGGTAGCAATTTCTTACTATCACATACCTGGGGTTCTCCACTGATGTCAATGCAGCTCGCACCATTTTCAACACAAGCTTCTACCACAGGTTCTCCCCAGAATCTATACTGTAGAAGGAAAGAACACCAGATGGAACAAAAGAAAACCCACACACCACAACTCACCCAATGTGCTTTACCTAAAGTATATCTCTACAATAAAAGTGAACTTGGTGGCTATTGATTTTTCTAAGTGGGGCTAAAATGCAATAGGACTTCTATTTCTAGGGAGTGTGGAAAGAAGAAAACATAAACTTCTCTGCTGATAACGGAGTTTGCTGCAGACTACTGCACCTGATTTCCCTCATAAAATCAGATCAGATCACCGAGACCAACTGAATACTGCCACTAATTTCTGCACTTTGCACTATCTGCACTCTTATTATCAGCATATTCTCTACTTAAACACTCTTAATTTCAAAGACATGGTCATGACCCAACTTCCAGCTCGCACACTTTGATGCTCTCTGAATGCACTGGAAATACTACCACTGTAAGTTTTGAAAGGGCCAAGCGCTTCTGGCAGCAAGGCTGTGGGCCCCTTTTTCAGCTCTATGTTTAACCCTAGCACCACTGACATTTCGGCCCAACGTTACCATCAGTATCTTAGGTTGACTGTGAAAGACTGCAGTCAAATCTCGCTGTATTTCAGTGCGGAGACCTGTCCTTGAACCTCACCACCTGCGACGGCAGTGGCAAACCCTTCGGCCACTGCAGTACACAGCTGTACTTGGAACTCCGGGGTCGAGTTCCAAGAGCGGCGCAGTCCCCGTGCGGCCGCGGCAGCTCTCCGTGTGCCGGTGGGGCGCAGCCAGCCCGGAGGAGGAGGGGGCACCGCCCCGCCCGCATCCCCGCACTCACCGGGCCCACGCAGTTGAGCACCAGCCGGGTCTGCTTCGCCATAGCGGCCAGCGAGGCCGCGTCGCCCACATCGCAGAGCAGCACGCCGACCTCCTCTCCGAGCGTCGCCTTCCCTGCGCACCGGAGACCGCCGTCACCGATACCGCCCCGCCCAGGACGAGCCCCCTCCTCCCCGGCGCAGCCCCTCAGCCCTTCCCGCACCCCCCGACCCGCTGGGCCTCCCCGGGCAGCGGCGCTGCGCCCCCGCCCCGGCCGCGGCCCGTACCCAGCCGCTCGGCCGCCCGCTCCAGCACCGCCCGCAGCTTCTCGCGGCTGCGCCCGGCCACGGCCCAGCGCAGGCGGCCGCCGTGCAGCTGCCCCTCGCCGGCCGCCGCCGCCGCCGCCGCCCGCGCCACCTCCTCCACCACGAACTGGCCGGTGAAGCCCGAGGCGCCGAACACCACGATGTCGTAGAGCCGCCCGGGCGTCTTGGTGGCGCGACTGGCCGCCATGGCGCGAGGAAACGGAGCACTGGCGGCGGCGCCGGGTAGCGCTGGCATCCCGCTCCGGCCCCGCCCCGCTCCCGCCCCGCTCCCGCCCCGCTCCCGCCCCGCTCCCGCCCCGCTCCCGCCCCGCTCCCGCCCCGCTCCCGCCCCGCTGCCCCCGCGGCCCTCGGGCTGCGCCCGTGCCCGCCTGGCCCGTGCGCCGCGGGAGCGGCCTGTGCTCCCCTGCGGGGCACGGGGAGGGCTGCTGCCTGTCGGGGGCTCGGACACAGCAGGCAGAGCTGTGCCGGGGTACGGCCGAGGGGGCCTGGAGCCCCAGCCTGGAGCCCGCGTAAGCGGCGTTTATAGGGAGAGGCCACCATAGAGTCATAGAGTGGTTTGGGTTGGAAGGGACTTAAAGATCATCTCGTTTCAATCACCCTGCCATGGGCAAGGTGATTTTTACTCGACCAGGTTGCTCAAAGCCTCATCCAACCTGGCCTTGAACCCCTTCAGGGATGTGGCATCCACAACCCCTCTGAGCAGCTGTTCCAGAGCCTCACCTCTCTTACACTACAAATTTTTCCCCTAATATCGAATCTAAACCTACTCTATTCCATCTGTACCCATTCCCTCTTTTCTTGTCACCACATGCTCTTGTAAATAATCTTGCCCCATCTTTCCTGTAAATTCACTTCAGGTACTGGAAGGCTGCAATTAGGTCATGCTGAAGTCTTCTCTTTTCCAGGTGGAACAATCCCAAGCCTCTCAGCCTTTGCTTGTAGGAGAGGTGCTCCATCCCCCTGATCAACTTGTTGGCCCTCCTCTGGGTCACTGCTGTTTGGTCCCAGAGCAGACGTCCTCTCTCATGATGAGCATGGCTCTTTGTTATGAGCTGCTGCTGTAGGCGTTTCAGCACAGGTGATACAGGTGGTCAGAGGACTGCTACTAATAAAAAAGAGAAATTTAATGACCTAGAAGTAAAATGGAACACTATTTCCCCACAATTGCAGCAAATATTTATGTTTTGCTCAACAGCAGAAGTGGAACAACACAAAATGTGAAGCTCCTGTTGCAGCAGGGAGAAGTGGTGGCCCTGCAGACACACTTCAGTATGGAGCATCCATGACTGCATGGACTGGTGAGGCCACGTTTCCTGTGCTTTCCATGGCCACGCTGCTCACCTGAATTCCAGAGGCTTGCAGCAAGTCACGCGGGAAGCAGCCTTGTGAATCCTGCTCACTGGCCCCTTTTCCCAGGGAGTACCTACTTGTCTAAATTGTTCCCAACAGATGCCTGTCTAACCTGTTTTAAAACCTCCAGTGACAGACGCTTTCATACCGTTCCTCAGGCAGTCGACTCCTGCATTTGTTATAAATATGGCTGGAGACAAGAAGCTAGATCTTCAGATCCTGTAGTTTTAGCCCCATACTATTTCTCGTGTTTCTTGAGGGCACTGACAAAAGATTTAATCCCTGAGGAGTGTATAAAAAGATGCTTCAGAGCTGGAAGCTGCCATGCATCTGCTTAGTCTTTGCTATATTAGAAAGATTCCTCTGATTTTTTTCCTTACAGGCCACTTTGAACATACATTTCTCTTGTTCTCTTCTGAATTATCTTCTGCTGGTTTACGGTTTTTTAGTAACATAATGTCCACTACTAGGTCCCACATTCACACTGTTAGTGAGTGTTAAATCGATTGAGAAGATTATGTGATATGCTGGAATTTGCATCTGTTTCTCCATGACTCAAACATTTGCCTTCTTTTCATTTGCAAGTGTCACATTGTTGCTGCACCTGCAGGTCATGATCTGTTCCACCTCAGAGGCTTTTTCAAATTACTGCTACCTAGCTGGTCTTTTCCCATCTCAGATTTGTACTGAAGAGTAATGACCTTTCTGAATACATGCTAAACATCTCATCTCCAAGGCAGCAGATGGTCTCCTCCAAGCATCAGTATCAACTCCTTGAGTAGTGCTGAGGCAGTTGTTTGTAGGCCTACACTATCAGCTGTGTCAGTGAAACAGCTCAGTCTAACAAAAAACAAAGAGTGGGGGGAGGGAAGGACAAAGACTTTTGTGTGCTCCTTTTTAATTCAGATAATTTTGTTGATCTGATTTACAGAGCAACCCTGCAAAACCAGTTTCTTGTGTATGAGGTCACTGAACATCTCTTAGTCAAGCTGCCTCTACTACCTTCCTCTCCTTCCTACACACCAGGATAATTTTCATCTGTGCTCACAACACTGTGGAACTCCACTGAGTTACTTTGCTCTTATGCTCAATTTTTATCTTCTGCCACCAGTTGTCAAAGCAAAGTCTTCTTTGAGGCCACTGGTTTTGGTCTTCCATTCTTTTTTCTATCTTGCAAAACTTTTGAAAAAACATAGCAACAGTAAACATTAGACATCTTCCCCTTAATTTGAAGCAAACAAAAATAATTGTTTTTTCAGACTTTTAAAATTATTCAGTGACAGGAGGCTGTAATAAGTCTTGCAGATTTGCAGAGGGATCCTGGCATAGCTTGCAGACCTGGCTGGGATCCTCAGCCCACTTTCTTCATCCCTTTGCTTCAGATGTTTCTCTCTCTTGCCCACTCTCCCTCTCCACACTATCTCCCAGAAAACAAGGCAATTTATAAGGCTTTGATTCTGACTCAGCCATTTGTTAAGAACCGGGACTGCACAATCCTCCTCGGGCCATATGTATTTGAGAAGACCTTCATTGTGTAGTTAGGCAGAGCCTTGGCAAGCACAAACTTGCATGCAGTGCTGAGTGCCCTGTCTCCCCTTGATGACTGAAACATTACACCAAATTGGGCAGACCTACCCTGTTTGTCAATCCACAACTCAAGATTTGCTCTTTCAATGTCAGCTGTGTTTCTTTAAAACTCACTGCTGGAGCAAGATAACTCATGTAAGTTGCAGCTTACACAAGAAAGAAATCAGGCTTTAAGAATTGCAGAAGGACACCTGAGAAACAAGTGGAGGGCTATCAAAACATGTGGCAAACCTAGGGATTTTTTTCCCTTTTTGTTTTCATAAAATATCACTATGGTAGCTCCAAGTAACTTTTTCTTGGGAGGGCTCCATTTGGCAAGTTGAAGACTTCTGTATGCAGTTTCACTCCAGCTCTGTGGATAAAAAGAGAACAAAATTCAAAGTCTCTAAGCCAGTTTCCATTCCTGCCTGTGAACTAACAAGTAGGCAGGTAGGTTTCAAAATAGCAAACATCAAGGTGGTGTCAAGGCTCTGATTTTAAATGGGAGACTTACAGCAAGCTTGACTAAAGGCAAAGGTTAATCTGTCTCCTTAGTTAGTATCACCAGTGAAGGATTGCACAAAATATTCTGTGGGAAAGCAGTGGGATGATTTACAGTTTTTCCTTGTCCAATAGGAAGACGTGAAATGTCAGATCTGCTGCCAAGCGCAGTTCTGCAAAGGAGGTTCCAACCTGAGTCAGCTTCAGAATCTCACCAAATAAAACGATACTGCTGTTTCTTTTAAAATCTAGTTTCTCAGATTTGAAGGTAGGGGTTTTTTCCACATGTATCTGCATACAGATACTTCAGGATTACAGTACTTTAAAGCCTTCTTTAGCTAGACAGATTCAGTCTAAAACTACTAATTTCAGCTACTGTAGGTCCGTGCTGGTTTTTTTGGGATAGAAAAGCACGCAAGTGAAACACACAACGCTCCCGTGTGTGCTTTGCTGTTTCTTTTCAAATTTCTGAAATTAAATGGGCTTGCCTCCCTTTGCTAGCTTCTTCTGTTCCATCTGGAGCATCTGACAGGATCTGAGGTATCTGTGCAAACATTTCTAAAAGCCCCCATATGCCCCTTCAGTTCATGCAGCAGTTGTTCTAATAAACTCCTTTTATCAATATTTATATATTTTTTTGGACACCAATATTTGTAGTAAAGTTTTTTATACTAATTTATAACTTTAGGGCACTTTTTGTTTATTGAAGTGGAAATGCAGATGTTCTATTACTACTATTTTTTAATTAAAATAATAACAAGGTAGCAGAAAGAGTGCAATATGATGTAATTTACACAATGCTGTATGAAGGCAAATTTTTTAACCACAATATGGTAATTGTCATGGACCTCCAAGAATGAAATAAGATAGTTGACTTGCATAATTGCAGAAGTTACTATGGAACATAAGAAAAATAGACCATAAGAGTAGGCAGAGGTGTTGGGAAATAAGGTTGATTAACAATGCATGGATAAATCACTGCAGGGTATGAAGAGTTACGTGGGTGAGTATAAAAGGGATTTAGGAAAAAAAAAGCAAAAAGGCAGGCGTCTCTGTACCTGTTACAGTTGCTACAGTTACTCACTACTTAAGACCATGAGAACAAAAGTTTCTGGAACAAAACCCACAGTTTTTAGTGCCATCTTATTCTTAATTTGTGCAGATTATGACTTTATAATCAAGAGGCAAAAATTTGTACTTAAAAGTTTGTAATAAACCATTTAGACTGGGACAAAAAAGAGGAGCTCAAACTAAAAACTGCAGACAACCCAACAGGCTTGCTATCTGTGACAGTTCAGTAATGCTTCATTTATTTTACTTTAATTTTATTCTAAAATTGAAATGTCATCTAACCTTAAAAAAAATCTCAACCTTGAATCATAAAATCATTTAGGTTGTAGAAGACCTTTGAGTCTGAAAGTAAATCTAATATTGCCAAGTCCATCACTAAGCCATGTCCCTAAGCACCACATCTACACGTTTTTTAAGTGTCTCCAGGGTGACTCCACCACTTCCCCTTGCAACTTGTTCCAATGCTTGGCCACTACTTCCATGAAGAAATTTTTCCTAATATCCAGTGTAAACCTCCCCTCATGTAACTTGAAGCCATTTCCTTTCATCCGATCACTTGTTCCTGGAGAAGAAGCCGATCCCCACCTGGCTACACCCTCCTTTCAGGTACTTGTAGAGAGTGACAAGACTCTGAGCCTCTTTTTCTCCAGGCTAAACACCCCAGCCCCCTCAGCTGCTCATCATCAGACTTGTACTCCAGACCCTTCCCCAGCTCTGTTGCCCTTCTCTGGATGCACTCCAGCCCCTCAATGTCCTCCTTGCAGTGAGAGGCCCAGAACTGGACACAGCACCCAGGGTGTGGCCTCACCAGTTCTGAGAACAGGACAATCCCTGCCCTGGTCCTGCTGGACACTATTGCTGATACAAGCCAGGATGCCATCGGCCTCCTTGGCCACCTGGGCACACGCTGGCTCATGTTCAGGTCCTTTTCCACTGAACAGCTTTCCAGACACTCTCCCCCAGCCTGGATGGGGTTGTTGTGACCCAAGTGTGGGACCATCTTAATCTGTATGTATGCACACATGTATGTAGCATGTATATTATATACATGTATCTATCCAACCAAGTATATATTTAGACAAGAAATAATAATGTATTCACAAAATTACTTCTACCTATTTTGCTTATTTCTAAATTGGGAGATTACAAAACAACAGATGGCAGCCTATAACACTTGCAGATCCCATGCTTCTATTTTTTAATAAGTTCTGTGCACATTGCCATTCATACACAGCTCTAAACAATCTCTTGAGGAAAAGAAACGTAGGCACCATTGACACATACAAGTACAGCAGAGGTCAAAGCATTTGATTTTCACTGGAGTTCGGGCTCTTCCTTCTGTATAAACTGCAGTTACCGCTTCTCACACTGAACTTGAAACACAGGTATGAAAAGACCGATAAATGTATAATTTTGTCAGTTTAGGGAGACCAAACAAGACAACATAGAGGAAAAGCAGATTTTCTCTGGTGACACTAACTAATAACCAGTGCTGCAATAGAATGCTTTACAATAAAAGTGGCCACACAGTAAATGAAGACATAAGGAGTTAAACGTCAGAGTTCTCTTGCTGAGGGCTATGCAGTGCTTCATAGCTCAGAATTCATTTTGATGACAACAGTTTAAGATTTGAAACTTTCTCCCATAGTTGCAGAGAAATAATTTAAAGGCTGGTAAGAAATTAAAAGTGAAAATATTCAGAAAATGCAAGCTAATCTATACTAGAGAAGTTAAGACCTGGAATGCAGCAATGCTAAAAGAAACAAGAATAAATGTTATGCCCAGAGGATGATAAATGTGGGAGACATTAGCAATGTAGAGCATCAGATTGCATAGAAAGAAATAAAAACCTGTCTCCATAGGAAACTGTAATTTAAAACACTGTATTCCAGTTCAGCTGCTTTGTTATAAATTGAAGACAGTTGTGTGAAAATCACCCAGGAAATAATGAACTATCCAGGAAAAGGAATGGAGACACCTTCCAGGAAAAAAAAATCCCAAGTTCAAGGTATTTATTATTAAGCTAAAAAAAGCTACAGAGGCATGATAACACTTTGAAAATATCTGAGGATGTAACTTTTAGGGATGGAAGGTGAAGGACTTGGAGCACAAGAAGAGGTGCCACCTGAGCAAATATCGCTGGCAGAGTGACCAGCACAACCCATTCCTCACAACAAAGGAGGTGTTGATAGGAGAACCAGTCCTGTGATTTGATGGGTGCCAATGGGCAGGACACCTGAAACTGACTGTGTAGTTTTGTGACAAAGCACCAGGATGTTAACTGTGAGGAACCCTTATGCTGCAGCGAGAGGAAATGGATGGCTGGATAAATCACCTGCTCCTTACTGTCTGCAGTCTTCAGTGTTAGACTGAATTGTAAGATTCTCTAGCCACCTTTCCCTCCAGTATGTTGTGAATATAAAATGAGAGTCTAATAGACCTTGAAATACTCCTTGAATCTTACTTAAGCAAGGTCATTATAAAGGGAAAATGTGTCTATGCTCTAATTAGCTAAAACTGCTCACAGGCAAAAGCCTTCAGTTCCTTGATGTTATTCTCTGTACTCTACTGCCTTGAGCTGCCTACAGAACTCCTTGGGAGCCAGTTCAATGCCTGGTCCCACACCCAGGTGCTTCTGTTCAGTGCATTTGAATGATCTGTCAGTGTTCATTCAGGGTATCCACAAGTATTTTTCCTTTCTCAGCTTAAATACTGTCTGTTCACAGACAAAGAACTATCAGATTATCCAGTTTACATATTGCAAAAACAAAACTGCTCATTTTTTGTTACATTTAAAAATCACGGCTGAACTACACAAGAATAACTCCACAAAAGCCTTGTAGCTATCTTTAAAATGGTAATATATTCCATTTTTTGACCTCCAAAGATTTCTTTTTTCTCAATACTATCTTGAACTGCTCTGGTAGGAGACCAGCTATCAACAGCACCTGTTTCCTAAGGGTTAGGAAAGATGGTCCTTCACAAAACTCTGATCTTCATCCCAGAAACTACAGCATCTCAGTGCAAATCTCTGTCTCATTCTGCAAGCAGAGCACATAGTTATTTCTTCTGTTCCTATAGCAGTTTTAAAACCTTTGTGCCATCATAACTCCCCAGGAAGCCACCCTCTCTCACTGAAGTTTGTTGCAAAATAAGGTCTAGGCTGCTTGCGGAATTACCAGCAAAGGTATCAGCAAAAGCAAGATAAGTGTATATCTTATAGGTGTGTAAATTTATATGTATCTTATAAATTTGCAAAAGCACAATGAATTTTGGTGGCAAGGTTCACTCTACTACTGTTACCCAGATAAAGTACACAAAGGAAAATCAGATTAGAACCAATCTTGGATGATTTATGCATAGACTGGGGATCCAAAAGTGTAAGGATGGAGAAGTGCAAGGGTGCCAAAGGGCAAAGAGACCCCTTTTGTTGAGTGATGAGGTTCAGAGTAGACCCTCTTGCCAAACTTAATATCAGACTTCATCAATGGTTTATGTCCAAGGAATGTTGCACAACTAATCATTGACTAATATAACATTTACAAAATGATCCAATAGGATTTGCTATAAGTACAACAGTAACTTAATTATGAATCTAATTTAATTATTAATGTTGGATGGGAACACTCATGGCATGTGTGCTCTACCACTTGCAAATCAATTCACACGTGCATACACACGAATACAGAGAAGGATGTACAAAATTGTGAAAAATTCCCCTTGAGTTCAGTGAAGTACTCACACCAGATGCCTTTGCATCTCTCCACAGCTGAGGAGTTGAGCCTTGAGGAGCCTTGGGATATCAGCCCAGGTCCTGTCATCAATGGTCCTCTGAGTTGTTAAGTTCTAGAGATGTCCTACTCAGAGGGAGATGTGCTGCAGCCCAGGGGATCTCAAGGGGTCTCCAGGGTCACCCTTTGTAGGGCTGCAAGATGATTGACTCTGATCATCAGTAAATTTCCACTGTGGCCACAATCCAGGCTGGTAGTTACTGGAATTTTCCTTGAGAAGTCTAATAATAATAATAATAATAATAATAATAATAATATTCCACTTAGGCTGTTACTCAGACAAAAATAAGTTTTCAAGGCTATTTGTTAGAAAACAGGAGCTCGTTAGGCAACAGAAGTTCCTGGGAGCAGACAGTGTTTCTGATAAGCTCAGGGGGAGCTGACAGCCCATGAGCCAATAATCAAGGCTGAGGACTAAGGAGTATCCCTGAGTTCATAAAGAAGCCAGAGACGGGTAAGGGGCCAGATCTTGCATCACCACAATGCTACATCCTCATGAATTATCAGAGATTGAAGGGCAGGGAGTTCCTGATAAGGGGAGAAGAAATGGTGCAGTGGTGGACCTTTCCTTTTCTCCCTCCTGTTCCTGTGAAAGAAAGTGAAGAAGAGAGATGAAGAGAGCACACAATTCAGTTTTGTGCAGCTGTCTTTGTTCTGTGTGGATGTTTTGTGCAGCAGAATTGCTGCAGTTTTGGGGGTGAGAGCAGAGTTTCAAATGGTGCTCTCAGCCACTGTACCCTGTCGAGGTATTCCTGTGCTGAAACAAGGGGGATGAGCAGCACTTCAAAGCTGCTCCCTCTGTGTCTCCCATGTAGTTACCATTCAACAGCCCCTAACTGCCCTTGGCACAGCATAGCTGCAATTGAATTTAGATCTGCCTGTAATGTGGACAAAGGCAAGGTGTCTTCCATCTCCTCATAGCAAAGATCCTGACAGATCCCTATTGTCTGTAATGTTGGGATGGGGCACATTTTTCAAAATTTTCTGCTCACAAACACGTCTCATCAAGTAGGTTTCCTGAGAATTGCCACAAGATTAACCAACTATTTAATTTTGTTCATTCTGTAGAAAGCAGAAGTTTAACTTTCAGACCACTGCCTTACCTCACTACTGAGTTTAGTCCTAAGCTGAGCAGACAGTGCGTGGAACATTTAGTGTGAGGATGGAAAGAACAAAACCACAGAATGTAATGCACAGACAGCAAATTCCCCTCATTTTGTAGAACTGGCTGCTCAGCAGCATGAAGGGCCGGTAACTGAAATCTGAGAAATCCTAAAGAACGAAATGGTCCTACAACGTGAGGAATACCTGCAGTGCAGCACTTTTAGCCATGACTTGAGAGACCTGCAACACACCAGATAACTCTGCCTGCGTAGAGCCCTGCATTGGTTTGTGCAAGGACAGAATCTTGCTTACCAACACAGAAACAATTCACTCCCACCTTTATGAATTTCTGGGCTATCATCAAAGTGTTTAACCTGGACTGAGAATTAGTTATTTACTACATTACTTGAATAATAACTTCTTATTTGTCATCTACTGAAGCTGGCTCAGCTCATATGAAATAAGTAATTAACCTTATTAACCATATTCACTATGACCTGAACATGTGGGGGGTGATAAGGATAAAAGTTCCCGGTCTGATATTTTCCAACCTCCTCCTTTAGCAGAGTTCCTAAGACTGTCCTAAGTGTTTTGGATGATTTTTCCAACTCATATCAGTATTTTAGTCTTCTCCAGCAAATAAGGCTTCCAAGGCATGGCAGACAAACTTTTTGACAAGTGTTTTTTAAAGAAAACATCAGCTAACACAGCATAGCAGTGGATCCCAAGTCTGTGTCTTGCCTGAACAAGAACGAAGGCCTCCACGTGAGCAGCGACTGCATGACACAGAGAGCACTGCCTGATAGCAGATAATTCCTGACCACATTGTTAAAGGTCTTTACTCCTTAATCACTTCTGGAGCAGCAGATAAGCACTTTCCCAACAGCAGTTACAGCGAGGCAACAGAACCTTGCTGCTGTGCAGAATGCAGCCACTGCTCCTCTCAGAATACTTGCAGCAGTAACACAGGTGGTGCCCAAACCTGCACTTGCAGCTTGCAGTGCTGGGGCAAGGAAAGATAAGGGCAAGGCATAAGATAAAGCACACTGGTGGAACCTAACGTGCTATAGGTAGGTGAGTGGGTTAGGTCAGGGGCAGAGGCCAAAGGTTGGGCTCTGGCTGAGGTGTGTTACTGTGCCAGGAGAGTGTCTGAGGCAGCTGCACTGGTTTGCAGGAGCAGAAGGGTGTCAGTACATGGACCTGAGTTCTAGTGAAGGGCAAGGAAAGCACTAGGAGGGAATAGGCAGGCAGGAAGTGAAACGAGACTCTTCTGACCCATTTCTATGGTTTCAAGAAAGGTGTTCTGGTAATATTTAGCAGTGCTAACAAACAAATTAAAATCTGAAGTTTCCCTGCCCAGTTCAGTATTGATTTGCAAATTATCTGCAATTGTACTTTTCATAATGCAGGCTGTGTAGATGCCTACACTGGAACTGTAAGTTAATCAGCTGGAGAGATTTACTAACAAAACACACGACAAGTAACAGGGTGAGGTGTAATAACCCCTTGCTGAGCTCAGGAATTGTGTCTGGGCTCCCTCTAGTGAGTTGTGTTGGTTTTCTATGCTCAGAGAGAGCTACCAGCTACCATATACCTATTGATTGAAAAGCTAAATTCAAACACAAATGCTTTCAAAAGAAATAAACAGGCAAAGGATCTTTGTACCTGTACAGCGACAGTTCACACCACTTCTGCTTCACAGAGCTAAATTCATCTTTTCAGAAGTTTTAAAAAAAGCTAAAAAGACCAAATGCAGTTTTAATGGTGATAGAGACAGATTGAAACGAAACTGTTTCCAAACCACTTGCAAAACATAATCAGCAGGGTTGTATAAATTCCTACTGCAGATAAGATAAATATTTTCTAAAGCATGGAAGGGAGTGTGGTAGCGGGCTTTGCCACAATGAATGCAAAACAGCTGTCAGAAATAAGTCTGGCATACAAATCAGTTCATTTGATAGCTTGTGGAATAAGCAAATGGGTGCATCACTAACTTTTTAAAAATTCAGACTGCTCAATTTTCTACATGGCATATGAAATCTAAGACATGGCCACTATAAGCCTAAAGAGGAGATTTTGCAATTCATTAAATCCCCGCCAAGATTTGGGGTCTTCCCACAATAACCTCCCACTTGAAAAGTTTGGAAAATATTTAAATTTGTTCAAATTTTACAGTAATTAAAAAAAAACAACAACCTAAAATGGAAAAAAAATATTTCACAGAACATGCAGCTTGAGACACGTTTGTTTCTCCTAATGTCGTTTCTCTACCTGCCAGTTTGTTTCCTGCTGAAATTAGGAATGCAAGGGACCTTTTTGTGTGCAATGAGCTTAAGCTACAGAGGAATATGGAACCCTTGTCTTGGTTATACCCTTTTGTCTAGGCACTGCTGGCTGCTACATCAAACTCTGGGCACCAGCAATACTGTTCCTAGCTGCTGGTATTCTCTGTCTTGTAATAATTTTTGCTATGCCCATGAGACTGCATTTTACTGCATCATTCAGCCACAACCACAGATTAGCTTCTGTTATATATACTCTTCCTTTTTCAAGGTTCCTGTTTCACCAAAAAAATTCTTGTCTCCTAGATATGTGCCACTAACAACAGTCCTACCCTCTTCTGGGTGCAGCAGAGACGCAGTTCCCTCATAGTTCCTCTCTTCACACTGCCCTGCTTCACTGAGAGCACATTTCTGGAGTTCTCAAATCCAGATACGCGTTTAGGAGTGGGCAGGAGTGCAGCCATGAAGTTAATCAGAGCAGAATGAGAAGTGTTATCCCACCAGGATGAGTGAAAGCTGTAAAGTTAATGTGCTCAAGTGAGGAAGAGGATGAAGAACTGGAGCTTTGCATTTTGCATTACCAGGCATTTCCCTGCCTATCACATCAGGCTCATCTACAGGAGTTTTGTTTGCTTGTTTTTGCAAAAGATGTCAGAAGAAGGGGGAACCCCCAAATGCTGTGGTAGTAGAAACCACTGCAGTGTCTCAAACACCTCCCAGGCTAGCTCACCTTTTAATCATGCACTAAACATTGAAATTGAGTTTTTCAAAGCAATTGCTCTACCCTGTCCTACAAATTGAGCAGCTGAGGCTTCCCAAGAGAGTAACAGCACCATTGACAGCTGTGCTCAGTCACCTGCTGCCTAGTTCCAGATTGCTAAATTTCCCAGGTTTAGTTTAAGCTGGAATGACTAATGCTGAATGCACAGTGATACACAACAAAATACATAGCATGTGGAATGAAGGTAATTTGGAGCCACCGTGATCAGCTTTCATATTAGAGCAAGAATATAATGCTGAAACCATCTGGCCTGCGGCTATGAAAACACCAAAGAGACATAAAACCAAGCTAATGGCAGCATGCCAAGGCCTTGTTAAAAAACAGCACATCACTAAAACAAAGCAAGTGCTGATGTAGCACCAGCAAAGGCTCATTAATGGGCCTGGAGACAGAGTGCTCTTATATTTCATAATGTGCTTAACAGCCATACCTGCCTCTGCAGAAGAAAGGTAATTTCTAATGAGAACTTTCTCATGTCCTATAATGATTCTATACCAGTGGTAAATACTTAGAGCTCTGATTGTCTTGCTTAGTCTGTATTTTTTTTTTACACAGCACCTTGGAATTTTGAATTTTTTTTTAAATTACTAATCTTCTTTAGAAGAATAAATAACAAGATGTATCAGGTGAAGCTGAAACTGAAACTAGGACATTTTAGCTTAAAAATAACTCATGATCTAAACAGGCCATGGATGCTCAAGTACTGTGTTCTGGGTGCTGGTATACAAGATATGGAATTATTAGACAGCATCTAAAGGAGGGCTGTGAAGATGATGATGAGCCCAGAGTGGAAGCCATGCAAGGAGTGGCTGAAGGAACAGTCTGTTATCCTGGAGGAGACTGAGGGGATATCTCACTGCAGTCACAACTTCCTTGTGAGGGGAAGAGGAGGGGCAGGCACTGATCTCTGCTCTGTGGTGACCAGTGACAGAGCCTGAGGGAATGGCCTGAAGTTGTGTCAGGGCAGGTTTAGGTTGGGTATCAGGAAAAGGTTGGGCACTGGAACAGCTCCCCAGGGCAGTGGTCACAGCAGCAGCCTGACAGAGCTCAGGTAGTGTTTGGACAATTCTCTCGGGCACATTCTCTCGGGTGTCTCTCTTGAAGATGGTACTGTGCAGGGCCAGGAGCTGGACTCGATGGCCCCTGTGGGTCCCTTCCACCTGGGGATATTCCCCGGCTCCGCGCTCAGCCGGTCCGAGGCAGCAGCCGAGAGGATCCCGCCGGGACCAGCAGGTGGCACCGCCCCGCTCTGTCCCAGCTCCAGGGACCGTAGAGCGGGGAGCGTTCGGTTTGATGGGAAAAGGGACAGGAAAAACCCAAAGAAGGCCTAAGTGTGTAAAAGGTTCTATTTTTGAAGCAGCAGCCCGCAAAATGCTTGCAGCACAGAGGTCAACTTTTGTTTTGAAATAAAAATCTGGATGCTTGTTTGGGTTTGAGGTTTCGGCTTATCAGCATTCCCAGAGACTGTGACTAATTTTCTTTTTGTGGGAATTTTGCAATAATCTCTTCTCTCAAATTATCAGGCCACACACTTCTTGTTTTCTTTCACTTGCAGGAATGGCAGAGAAGAGCGAAGGGATGAAAGTAAAAATGATAATTTTTGCCAAAAGTGAGACTGGGGATGTGCACACAACCAGACTAAACACAAGGGACACTGTTATATCTGACCTCTTACTTGAACAAGATTGTCTCCAGATTTCCCTCTGTCCTTCCTTCCAGTTTTTGGAAGCCATCAAGCTGAGCCCAGAGCTCACTCCCTTTGTCTTCATCCTCCACTTGTGTTCTCTTCTAATTTCTGTCCTCTTTGCATCATCTGATGCATCTGGAAGTGCCAAATGTGCAGACAGAGCACAGACCACATGACCTCACACTTACCTGCATTTTACTGACAGACAAGAAGGGAGAGGGCATCTCCTCAGTTTGATGAGGCAACATGTTACCAGGAGCTCATTTTGATTCTGCACAGATGTCTTTCAAAAATTGGAAGAACAGTTTCTTGTGTATAAATAACTAAGAAGTCCTTCATGCATGGCATTTATCTTTCTCAGGTCCTTCAGGTGGAGGATCTTGCAAGGACTTTGAGGCTAGAGTTGGTTGCAAAACATATTAATAACCTCTTAATTTTTGCAATATCTGTTTTGTTGGATAAGAGATTGATTTAACACTGGTCTATGGGTATAAATATGTAGTATCTGTGTACACTGTGGTGGACAATAAATACTGGCCCTGAAATATTTGAATACAATGAATAGGTAGTAAAAACAGTCTGGTGAAGATAAAGCTTTTTATATTTAAGTTGTAGTTTCTAAGGCTTCAATCTTCTGAAAACATTTGTTTCTCCGTAGCCACAGGGGACAAAAGTTTTAAATTAAAAAATTCAGACTCTAGTAAGTATACACACTAATTAGCTGAGACTGCAAAAACACTGTTGGACTTGGGATAAAACACAAAAGGTTGAAAATACAACATACAGAGGAAGCTTTCACCTCTGATTGTCAGTCTCTCAGAAACAAGTGATTGCATAAAATGTCTGAAATCTCAGTTAACATGTCGTGTGATCACTTAGCAGCAGGTAAGGATTCTGGACTGCATGGAGGATAGCCCTAAACGACCCTTACAAACAAGGCCCATGAGGAGTTTCTCTCTCATTCAAATCCAAAAGCTGTGGCTGTAATATTTTCAGCTTTATTCCCTCCCATTCCCCTGGGCCCTTTTGCTTTCTCCCAGGCTGAGCTAGCGTCACTATTAAATGCAGCTGCACCTCTCCCTCACCCACATAATTCCCTATGGCAGCTGCAAACAGAAGGGCAAAGGACTCTGGTGGGTATGGAGGGCACAAAGGTCTCCATGGACTGTTCCTACTTCCATATTTAGAAGGGAAAACAGCAGAAACATTAATAGTGAACATGTTATTACAGACTTCAGCTTTAATCACGGAGCAGCTCCAGGAATGTTGCTCTGCAGATCCTGCCATCCTAAAAACCTCCTGGAGACACTTTGGGAATTTGTTGAAGATTCCACCAAACTCCTGGTGGCCAAGCAGCAATACCTTGGACCTGCATCCAAAACTAAAGCATAGTGTAAAAAAAAAAAAAAAGAAGTTGAACTTACCTGAAGTCCACTGGAAGTTATAATTACTAACAACTGTGTTTTCCTTACGGACACCAGAGATTTATGATGACTTACATGTCCAGGAAATGAGTCATTCATTGGTGGAACTGGGACAAATTCCCATTCTAGGTGGAACCAAAAAAAGTCATAACCATCACCCTCACAGCTGCAACCTCTTGTCCAAGGTCAATTGGATCCAGCTCCTCCCCAAAACCTGTTAGAAGTGGGACAAATTGCCAAAAAGCTTTGAGAGAACCGATTGCTCCTCCCAGCACTGTCAAAGTGAGAGCAAGCAAGCAAGAATCAATCACCTGGAGGGGATGGCAAGATTCACTCAGATAACCTGCTTTTTAACCTGCTTTTCTGTCTTGTTCCACTGTTTAACAGGGTCACTCATTCTGCGCAGTGCAGCAGAACCAATTACCCAACGTGGGTTTCAAACCTCTAATTACAGCGGCTGCTCCTGCCTCGATATTGCTGGAGGGAAACATCCGTGCCACGAAGCTGTGGTGTCTGTGACAGCCACATCATGTGCCACACTGGGCAAATACTGATCCGTGACTACATTTCAGTGTCACCCTTCCTGGCAGTGGTTACACCTCACAATTAAAAAGGAATCATCGTCAACGGTGTGTACAAAGCAAATGTTTTCATATGAAACAAGTGAGTCAATAAGAAAAGTACTGTAACATGAAGTAATCAATAGCATATATTTTTAAAAAGTCTCATTATTTTAAGGGCCAAAGGATGAAGCTTTTGTGATAATGAATAGTCTAATATTTCATAACTGGAACTAGGTCAACAGCAAATTAAATTACCCAGCCAGCATGAAAAAGATGAATTGCAGGAAAATAAAAACCTGCCATTAAAATAGATTTCCAGCCTCCCTTGTTAACCTAGTAGGAAAAAAACAGTAATTTCAAGATATCAGTGACATGAAAAGGAATTAGGCAGTGTCATGCTGCTTTCCAGCTTATGAAGTGCAATATTACAAGAACCAAAGAGATAAAATTTATACCAGGGTAGTAACATATAGAAACAACAGAAAAGTGGTAGCAGCCAGTTTTGGGGTTCTTTCAGTATATCATTTATTGAAAAAATATGAGGTTGATAGCTTTAAATAAAATCACGATGTCAAATCATAACAATGAGATATTTTTCTCTTTTTTAGCATTAAAACAAAAGAAGTCAAGAGTGTCTCAAAGTATTTTACTATTTTTAGGTACGTGTCAAAGGTACTTGAAATCAAATTCCTCTGTGGCGCTCACTGCGGTGGTGAGAGGGAAATTAAGCACTCGTACACCCCAGCCATGGTGTGGCAAAGTGTGGGGCTGCTGGAGCCTGGGGAGCTGGGCTGCTCCTGCACTGCTGCTCCCAGTGGGTCAGGACCATGGTCTGGGCAGGTGGAAGCAGGCAGAGCAAGGGCTGCCTGTGTTCCCAGTGGCTCTGGTCGGGGGACATGCAGGCCTGTGCTAGAAATGAAGCAGGACCTGTGCACAGCCAAGCAGTGTGACACATAATGCACTTTAAATGCTAATTATATTAGCAATAAAATACTTATCTCCAAGATTGAAAGGCTGATGACAAATCTCTACAAGAATATCTGTGTAAGAATGGTTGTGAGCATATAAAAATTTGGCTTTGCCCTAGCTAGAGATGATGTTGCAAGACTATCAAATGGCTTTTTCCATTTCACTGTGATTTTGTTTTGGAAGAAAATAACCTAACACTCAGAAGTGTTCTGATTTTGATTGAGCTGAATATTTTAAAGCAACACAGCTCTGTTGCTGCTTGTCTAAAGAGCACTGCTTATTAAGATTGTAAAGCCAATGCCTCAAATCCTAGAAAGAAGACTGCTTGAACTTTGTGATTTGGGCTTTTGGTACCTATGTATTTTAGTGTTGTCTTTAATTACATTAGCATATCCTGTTGTTTCAAGGATTCCTGTTCATGTAGTCACTGGGAAGCTATTCAGTATTCTTTTTGCCTTCCTTGATTGGTTTCAGGTCTTAGTTAAAATGCCTCCTCCACATCAGGTTCTGCTTATGGAACTATTCACTTGAAGTGATGGATTAGCACTAATTTAACTACAGTGTTTGAAGGCTTCCTTGTAAATATTGAGGTATTTAAATATTTAAGCCTTAAAAAGAGAGGAGACTTGATCTCTGCCAACAATTTTGCATAATTTGAGAGAAGGCTGCTCAACAATGCACATTAAACTAGTGCAAGCTGGGCCAAGTACAGAGACCATGCATGGGCTATGTGCTGGTTTGAAGCAAATTTGAAATTCAAAGTAGTTACACTTGAAATTTGCAGTACACCTTAATGAAGTTCTCCCTCCAAAGGAGGAAAACTCAGAAGGAAGCAAATAACTTCTGATAATATGTATTGCTGGTGACATATCCAGCATAGGCTATCAGTAATTTACTTGAAGAAAGCAGTGCTTCTCACAGTAACAGCAGCAGCAGCAGCAGCAGCAGCAGGAGTCTGAATTTTTTGTTTGGAGAATGAGATATTTGAGGTTGAGACAATGAGAAACAAGAGATAGCCTGAAAAAAGGACAATGCAGTTCTATCCCTTGCTCTTCTGTCTCTCTCCAATTTGAATAGACTGGCAGCAATGAGTATTTCATCACAAGGAAAATCCCATTCATACGACCTATTTTCATCTAATTACATGACCTACCCTTCCCCTCCTCCTCCTAAAGGCTTTTTGTACCATTTACTCAAACATGCCCTGGAAATCATGAGGTGCTGAAAAGCAGCACCTCAGTGAGATGTGCTGAGATAAGGACCTCAGCTCACAAAGATCTAATAATAGGGGCTGATAGAGTTATTCATCTAACATCCATTTCTGGTTTTCCTGTGTGACATAGGGATAGACAGCATTAAATAGTGGCTTCTCTGTATTTAGTAGCCCCAGCTGAAAAGAATAGGATGTGCAAAGGTCTGAAAAACGGGACCACAGAAATGTAACAATAGCACCAAAAAATGGGTGCTACCTGCTGTGACCATAAACTTCTTCTATTTCAGTAAGAGATTATGATACCATCACTCTTCTCTGCCACCACCTTGGTACATATTTGGAAGAAAATGGGCAAAACCTCTACCTTCTGCACAAAAACCTACAAGCAAGTCACTTACGAAAAGGGAAAAAATCTCGCAGAACCAACAAGATGCCTGAATTTCTCTGCAGTCAGGGGCAGCTTCCACAGCTAATACCTGTGACAGAAAGGTGCTTCTGGAGGCAGCTGCACTAGGTTGTGTTTGAACTGGAAGGTGTAACTTAATTTGGCCCATTTCTTCCTTTGTATCAGCCTCCCACATTATTTTCAAGATTTCCAGTGAATAGCTTATGATGGGCAATTTCTGAGTGAACTTGAGAATCAAAACCACTAAATGTACCTAAATCACTAAATCCCAACTAATCCTGTCACTACAGTGAGTCACATGTAGCAAAAAGCTTAATCGGTGTAAATGTGAAAAGGATGGGGGACAGACTTCCACATTCTCTTTCAAAGCTTTCACTATTAACACCTTTAAAACATCCTGGTTGTATTTTCCACAGTTTGCTTCTGCCCACCCCCCCTCTCCTTTCCCCACCCTTTGCAGAGACCACCAGCAACATTAAGCCCATTAAAAGCTCTGCTCCTCTGCAGGTGGTATAAGGGGGGAAGGACCAACAAGTCTGTGCACTGCAGATACCAGGGACTGAAACCCATCAAGTAACTGGCTTTACCCCTCACTCCCATCGGGAAATGCAGGGAGATAAATGCAGGGTTTTTTTTCTACAGGTAGCTTAAAATAGCTATAAGATCTCACAGTATAGTAATTATGATTCTAAAACAACACATAAAAAAAAAAAAAACCTAAAAATGAATGCAATTTATTCACCTGATGGCACAGCACAAAAGCTGGCAGAAATACTAAAGTGTATCTCCCTATTTTTCCTTACTTCTTTCCTACAGCCCCTCTGAAACAGTGTTCATATTCACAGAAAACTCAAAAAAGAAAGGGAATAACAAGAAGGGTTTTCTTCCCTTCTTCTCTCAGATGCAGGGTTATTGCAATTACCTGTGACAATGCAAGGTAACCATTTCAAAGTGTGACTAGCAAGTTGCTGATATTGCTTAAAACGTTTTACTTCTGAAATCACCATGACTCCACTCACTGTAAGGATCATTAGAATGAGTATTGCCACAGGGAGCTTCAGAGAATTGTCCCTGTTACATATGCAGCGTACTGAAACACAGGAGAATTAACTGATGTGCTTAAAACCACACTGGAAACTTGTGGAAGATGAGACAATTAAAGTAAACCCTCCCAAATCCAAGTTTTGTGTTCTTACCACTTCATCAACTCTTCCTCCCAACCATGTCACAGCACAGCTTTTTTTCAGCCACAACCATTTCCTTCTCCGGCCATATAAAAAAAATAAAATTACTGGGCCAATTAGTTAATAAGGATTTTGTCCAGAGGCAGGATTTGAGGAAAATAAAATGGAACAGAATTTAAGCACTAGGAAAAAAAACCCCAAAAAACCCCCTCCAAACCTGGAAAGAAAGTAGTTTTCTATTTAACAGTGGTGCAGTTCAGAACAATAGCCCAAAAAAAAAAGAATTAAACTTGCCCTGTCTCTGTCCTAGTGTGACCTGTTAAACCATATTTAAATTCATGATTGTGATGGTAAGTGCCACAGAGTGTAGTCTTTTTACCTTGAGGAACTTGTTCATATTTGAGTGATATTGAAATCATGATCTCAGCAGCACTGCTTCCACTGAAAAATTTCTACAAGTCTTTCTAGGGTTTCCACAATGCTTTTGTTCAGGGATCCCAAAGTCTTCAATCCCTCATACTACATTATCTACTTGATGAATACCAGCAAGTTTGGTACCACAGGACACACTGTGCAGTCTTGTTTATGCTGGACTGTAGGCAAAACAATTTCAGGCTCAGTCCTAACGGACACTGCTTGATCTCCTGGGAGCAGAACATTTGATTCACAGTTTTGGGGTTTCGTTACTGAAACTGTAGGTGTCTTTAAAGATGACTCTTAGCTGTTCTGTTCAGCTTTGAGAGACGTGTTCATCTCTGTGGTCAAAGGACCAAAGGGAAGAATATTTGCCTCCCTGGCTGCTCTGTACTGAGAAATTTCAGCCGTGAAAGATCCCAGCACAAATTCCAACAAAGTGCCAGACTGAGCTGGCAGTGTGGGTGGGCTGTGCAAGGCTCGCTACACATTGCAAAATTCAGCTAATTCACTGAAAATACTGTTTCATCATCCTACTGCATGACTTGATAGGGATGGCTCCTTTTAATGGGGCTGTTTTATAATACATGAGTCATTTATTGCTAATGGCCATCTACTTTGTCTTTGTAGGTAAGTCATGGGCTATTACCCAGTGAATTGACTCAGAGAAGTAATGCCCTATTTATAGAAAAATACAAGAGACAGTAGACACCAAAAACCCCCTCAAAAAAACATTGCGTAATTTTCTTTGCCTTCAACCAAGGGAAAGCTTTCAGCAACACAAAAATTGAAATGAAAATAGGGTTATTAAAGGCATTTTGAGGGTTGCCAAGAACATTTGAAATGATTTTCATCTTTCACATTTGCAGACAGTGATGACAACATCCTCTCTATGGTCAAAACATTTCTGTGCCTCACAAGAACTTTGTTTCTGCCGGGAGGCAGAATCTGGTGACTGCGGCTTCTTCCCACATTGCTTTGTTTCCTCCCTCTTGGCACAGCCATAGGTATTGTGTGAAGCCCAGCAGAGCTGAGAGATTCTGCCCTGATTAGGAGTCTCAGCAGGGCCCCTTCTGCTGAGAATTGTTATTTTCCTGATACTTAACAGAGCATGAGGAGTAAGGGTGAGATGGTGAAACACAAAGTAACTACAGACAGCCTGAGCCTCGTTTTCTGATGATAGAAATTGCCATTTTACTTTGTGTTCCCACAAGTTTGTGGTCTGTTGATACCATTTGTTTTAACACATGTAAACAGCAACCAGCTACCATGGCTATGATGATATCAAGTACTAAAAATATGCTAAAAGGGCATTTGCAGTTTGTCCTGCATACTAGAAAGGAAATTCATCCGTTGAATAAAATTGATTCCTTAAGATCACCACAAAATGTAGAAGAATATAAAAATACCTTTAAAGAAAGTCTTCAAAGCTGTGTGAAGTCAGACTATGAACAAAAGGGTACTTATTTATCTTCCCTAATCTGGGAACTGGAAACAGACAAAAGATCATAAAATAGGATTTATAAGCTCTGATTTTGCTCTTCTTCCTCCTGCTACGTGACCCTGTACAAACCACTTAAATGGCTCCTAAGGAGTCCTACAAATAATTTAACAATGTTTTAATCCTTAGTCCCTTTTCCTCCCTGAAGTCATTAAACTATTGTGCATCTCCTTTCTGTTTCTGTAAACTCTGATGAAAAAACCCCATCACTGATAGATATCTTTATCAGAAATATTTTTTATTCTTTTCCAGTAAAAAATTGCCATTGTTGATCTAAGGTCTTTGCTACATTATTTCTGCAGCCCTTTTGCTCATAAGATACTTTATCTTTACCTTGTGTAACACTGAGAAGTTGTTCCCCCTTATTAAATTTATCAATTTCTACATAAATCTTCAGATCTTTGAAAAGTCACTAGAAACCTCAGAATATATTTTTTTGCTTTATAACTCTTTTCAAACATACTTTATTTTATTATTTATGGTGGGTCTTTTGAAGCAACCTTGCTGGTTTCTAGCATGTTAGATACTGACATTTTGTCTTGATGAAATTGACTGTATGGCTCCTTAGTGATTCAAATGTTCCATTCCCTTGTTCAATGCAAGTCCCTTCTATGGTGCACTGAATTCAGCTGGCTCAGGAAAAGTAGTGTGAAAATATTCTTGCTGGTCTGATAGCCTCAGAGACTATCTATCAATTTCATTAGAAATTCTGGCAGAAAAGCTGTACAAGCTTGAAGATTCACAGCATCATGTGGCAAGATGCACGTTCTCTCTGGCAAAAAGCATTAATTCCTATTTCTGGAAAAGAAATAGAGGAGTTTGCTTAATGCTGTATTTCTCTAATAAAAAGATAAGAAAGAAAACTGATGAACGATTCCTAGATGAAAGATTAAAAAAAGAAAAAAATTCTCTCTAGTTTTATGTGTAAAGTTTACATGGAAGGGACATCTCACACTGCTCAACTTCTAGTGCAGGGATGCTTTCACTACTCCTGATGCAACCACTACCCTCTCGTGCAAGGCTGCCAGCTCAGGAGAACAGAATGAATCCTGCCAGCTTTAGGGGTGCACTGTTGGAAACACAGCACGGGCACTGCTTCCATGCATTGCAAACAGCAGTGGTGGAATCTGGACATGTTGTGGCAAAACCAGTCAAGTTTTCCCATTGCACATGGTGCTTTCTGAAAAACATTTAACTCTCACTCTGAAAGTTGTTTTTGTTAACAGCTTTAAAGTTGATCAGTCTATGAAAGCACAATAGTGGGGCTTAAATTCATTTTCAGTGCCAGGCAATGAAATGGGACACGATCATTAACTGGCACTTGACAGAAGTGTTCCTGGAAACTTCCCAGCAGCCTAACAAATGAGTGCTACAGCAGGGGCCCAGCTTGGCTAAAAGATGACACTTTGCTAGACAGTTCCTTGGCAAAAAGCAGAGGGAGAGAGCTGACGGATCTGATGTCACGTGAAGATGGATTCTGACTTGTTTTCAAGACAGAGCAGCTTAACGATTTTAGATTAATGGAGGACTTCGGTCTAGTACTGGATATGTCTTAGAAATTTTGGGTGTGCTTCAGTGCTGTCTCTATTTCTTCTGTATTAGCCTGTTTGCAATATTAAAAGAAATAAATCAGGATGAACCCAAGTGTATGACTTTGGCTGAAATTCACTGGTATCAATTCAGTAACAGCTGTCACAGAGCAACTGTAAAACAGCATGCATCTACTCCCCACTATCATTTTCTTCAAGAGATTACCACAATTTTTGGACATTACTGAAATCACGCTCATGTTATAACAAAAAAGAATTACCATGACATTTAATTCGAAGTAATACCAATCACAAATGATACAAAGGAGTCTTAAAACACCAAGGTCTAAAAATTAATTTTTAAAAAAGGACTTTATAGTTAAATATTTTAGGCTTCCTTGGGTAGCTATTTTAGAGAAAAATATTTCAAATATTTCATTAAGATACCTGAACATCAGCACGCAGTCCTTTAAACAGCAGCTGTTTAAGAGTAGTAGAAGAATCAGTGTAAGTTCTGCAATCACTGCTATGCACTGGCGAGCCAGTGAGAGTCAGCAAGAGTTTTTACTGCTATTTTACTGTAATTGCTATTTCAGTTTTGCCTGTGGCCTCCCTGCTGATTTCTAAATCTTAATATTGAATTTCAGAGTATAAGGTAGAAGAGGAAAGGGATGCAGGATCCCTATTCTAAAAGAATTCTGGATCCTTGTCAGGAAAGAAGATACTGTGGACAAGGAAGTGAGAAGAATCAGAAGGACAGTGGTAGAAAATACTGTACGGCCTGGAGAAAAGCTGATTTCTCTGAGGAGGTTACTAAGAAGTGCCCTCACAGCAGTGCCTATCAGGATGAGAGACAACAAATTGAAAGAGAGATTATACAGGGTATAACGAAAAACCTTTTCACCCTGAGGACTGTCAGGCAGAGGAATATGCCCAGGGAGGTTGTGCAGTCTCCATCCTTGGAGGGCTTCAAGATCCAACTGGATAAAGCCCTGAGCAATTTGGTCTGGTCTCAGTTGACCTTGCCTTGAGCAGAAGGTTGGACTAGAGACTTTCTGAGGTCCCTTCCTAACTCACTTCCCTTATGGTCCTGTGAATGATGGAACATGTGCTATTTCATACTGGGAAAGAAGTGGTAAAGTGGAAAGGAGATGGAAGAAAAACAGGTGAAGTGTTGCAAAATCTAGCACTGATATACTCCTGTTCAGATCAGAGGTTTCTGGGTTGGATTGACTCGAACTGTGGGTTTTCATTTATTTAATTGAGTTCAGAGAGCAGAATGTCTTGTGACCATTCTCAGGTCACCTACCAATTACTAGCAATTCTGAAACTCACCATCTGTCAATTTGCTTTCACAATGATGCAGTAAGGCAACATTTTAGTACTTGAAACCCACCTGTCTGGTGGCACCAGGCTCTGTGGGGAACCCGGGTTTTTGTTTAACTATTGAAACAAAGACAAATCACCCAGGAAAACTACACCAAAAACCAGACTAAACCTTACACATTTTATCCTCACTTTCCCTTCTGGTTTGGGCTTGACCATTATTCTTATTGCAGGTGTTCATTTACTTGAATTTCACAGAAAATCTCAGTCTTTTCAGATATTTAGAAATCACAGTACCCAAAAAGGTCCATGTATTTTCTTTGGGACAGTTTTTATTTATTTTTTTTTGCTACAGTATGTAAATTACAAGCTTGGGTGACTTTCAAAGACAGTTATTTACTCCTTTTGCTAAAGGAAGCTTAAGATGAATTTGTTACAAATAACTTTGATTCCTTTCAGATGTTCTTGGTTTTACATTACAGTACAAAGTAGGCAAACATGTTTCCTTAGGAGGGTAACATCCCTTTAGGTTATTGAGTGGAACAGTACCCAGTCACACAAGAATCTGGACTTCCAATGTACTCTGTTCACTGATGGTTCAAACTTGCCCTTTACTACCAAGAACCCTAAACAAGACTTTCCTTTTTTGTTACAATACTTCCTACTCCTTGTCACCAGGGCTACTATGCATTTCCCAGGTATGAAAGCAGAGATAATGGAAAAAAAAATTAAAACACAGGCTGTGTTTAGATCACAAACTTCTGCCGGCATATCTGGGCTGAGAAATGTGTCCTTCTTTACACAGTCTTGAGAAAAAGCCTGTATTATCGTGTGGCTACAGCACAGTGCCTTTCTTGGTCTAGTCGAGGCTTTTTGGGGTGAGGGTGTTAATTATGTGGTCAGATTTTTTTTTGTCAGCATAATGCTGAATCTACATAAAAAGTCTTGTTGGTTTTTTCTTTATCGCAAGAATCTCTTTGAAATAATTTTGCTCAAAGAATAAACAGGAAGGTGGGGGTTTCCAGCAGAGTGCTGCAGTTGATTAAAGTGCCACAACTTCTCTGAAGGTACACTAACAGCCTAAAATCCAGTCATATTTTGTGAAAATATTTTTAACTACTGTCAAGTATGGAACCATTCCCTGAATTTTTCTACCAATTACAAATGTTTCTAACTCTGCACGGTTCTCCTACTGCCAAGCAGAACAGCCATAAAGACAGTGGCAGGGAAGGAAACAGAATCAATAAAAAGTTGTACACAAAAGGCTTTAAAATGCACCAAGTGTGTGTGTGAAGGGGAAGCCTTTTTCCACTGTTTTCTTCCTCCTGAAACAATCTTAACCATTGCCTGGTATTGTTTTACCTCAGACACTCAGACAGAAGTAATAACTGTTCAAATGCACTATTTCTTTTTGCTTTGATTTACCTGTCTCTAAGATCCTAACCCCTCAGGTCACCCGGGTGGATGCAATGTCACCAGTATTCCAAAGGGAACAGAACACATAGGAAAGCCAACATCAGGCCTACCTGCACACTCTTTGGAGTTCCAACACAAAGCAAATTTTGTTCTGTTGGTAGCTGCAAGTTTGATAATGTACTAAAGACCATGCAAACGATTTGCGCTGACAGAATCGTCACACAAAGCAAGAGTTTGCACCATCAGCCTGTTATAAAGGAATGCCAACAGGAATTGGATCCAGATTCGAACCTCGGTCGCAGCTGAGGAGTGAGCAGCTCAGATGAGGAGCTGGACAGCCTGTGCACGTGTGCCCTTCCTGCTTCCTCAAATCCTGGGAGACTTTGCAGGAGTGGTACCTTGGCATAGCTTGGGAAGGCTGAGGAGATGCTCCAAGTCACAAGTGTAGGGTGTCTGAGTTACACAGAACGTCTGGCTGCTCATTTTCCAGCGGGTACATGTCACAAAGTGCTGCCAACCTCTCCCGGTCTTGTAGGCAGTTCTGCTGATACCAGTGAGTCTTTGCACCAGGGATGTAGCACAAAGAGAACACGCCAGGATTTGGACCACTGATTTGAAACTGAAATACTTGTTACAAATTGCTTTGACTCTAAATAGCTTTGTAGTTTTAAATAAAATAATCATTTAAAAATAGTTTTAATTAAATGAACCTAAAAGTTGTGGATCTTTGATATCCATGTCTGATAAACTTTTGCATAAATAGATCTATAAATACCTCTTGATCTTTTTGGTGATGAAGTGCACAAAAAGTTAAAAATATTTTTTTTTAAGCTGAAATGAACAGTTTTCTCTTAAGGAATAAACTTAATATCCAGAAACACTCAATGCAAAGTTACAGTAACCCAAAATATATTCTAACTATATAGTCACTATAAATACATACTTTAACTGAATGCATGCTTTTTAATTACTCTGTGAATAAATTGCCAAAAAAGAAAATTAAGCTTCTCTTTAAAAGAAAAACTGAATAAATAAACAAACAAACCCAGAATTCAAACAATAAACTGAACCAGCCAGTAACACTTTAAAATGCAGAAGTGTCTTTCCCTTTCTCCTTTAGAGTAGCCCAGCATTATGATACTCTTGAGGACAACAAACAAAAACCCCCAAACTACTGTTCTCAAGTTTCATTCTAAAAGCAAAAGTTTTCATTAATTTGGGCATTTGAAATTTGCTAGTTTAGTATAAAGCTGCACATGAGGCTCCCCAGGGGATAAATAAACTAAGCCTCCACAGTGAAAACCAAAAGAGAAATCATACATGCAGTTTATTCTAGAAAAAACATGATTTTAACTTTCACTTTAAAAACCTGTGAAGTGTAACAGTGCATTAGGAACAATCAAGCTCACTAGAGGGACAATTTGCTTGCAAATGTCAGAAAGCATGATCTTTAATGTTATAATTCTGAGCAATATCTCAAAGATTTCACTTCATAGCATTTTACAAAATTATATCCTAAACCTGAACACACTGCATCATACAAGGTTAGTAAGCAGGGAATCACAGAGTGGAGTGAAGTGGACCCCTCGAAAATGCTGTTTCCTGAGGTGTAAAGGAATCGTTTCACACTCACACCGTCAGCAGGGCTGGACCATTGTGCTCTGTGCAAGAACAGCTGCCTCATCTCGAGCAGAGTGTGGCCGAAAGGCCTGTGCATCCAATTCTCACCTTCACTGTCCTGCCAGTGTTCCTCTCACCACCACACAGGGAGGGCTGAGCACCAAGTGATAGAAATACCGTTTTAAAATGACTCTTTGTACTGATCTAAATTTGTTTGTAAAGCTCATAGAGAAAGAACAGATTTTACAATAGAGGTCTCAGAACTGCAGGGCAAATAAATGCAAATGTGCTTTATCAGCTGGAACAAGTGCCCTGGAATACTAACAGGCAGTGAACCTCTGATTCTCTTCTGTTGGATCAGTCCCACTTTACATGAATTTCACTCATTGACAGAGGCTGCAGCCACACAGTTCGTGATCCTGTGCACTCATTTGGGGTGAATCAGACATGAGCCCTAATTCCAATAAATATTCATAGACAAAGGCAAGGATCATTATTCCCCATTTATGGAGGAGAAACTGAGGCACAAAGTGATTACTCCAAGTCAGTGACACAGCTGGAGGAAAACCCAGTTAGCCCCACACCTGCTACCAGGTGCTTTAAAATTGGCCAAAGCCACTTGATTATTTAATATGAATAATTTACTAAACATATTTTGTTTTTGTGTTTAGTGAGACCAGTGATTTTTTTTTAACCTTCCATTTCTAAAACAACCTACATGATACTGAGAGTAAAGGTCCAAGAAATTTAGTGAAATCTGTCAGCAGATTTATCCCATTAATGATATTCACTGTAAGCTATAAGATACAGGGTCAGCCTGGTAATCACCAAATGAGAGCTCCATTAATGCCACTGCACTCTTCTCACTCCACCCAAATAATTACATGGCTCACCAGGAGAAATAAAATGGATAAAAATAGTAAGACTTAAAAAAAAAATAATGTTTCCATAAAACAGAGACTTATTGCATGATAGCTGGAGGCAACACCTTTGCACAAACAGCTGTAAATTAAAGCTGTCCTTTTACAAAGCTTCCAGAGATTGCTTATACAATGTGTGGCAATGGGAGAGAATACAGAAGACAGTTAATTTCTTCCTTCTTCTTCACTTGCTCAAGTGGATGAAAAGCTACTTGCCTACTCTCAAAAGGATGAAGATAATAACTTTTTATGCTCCCATACCACACTGCTACAGTTGTGAACAGATGCGAACATTTTGCCACCTGATTGCTAAACTAAAATTTTCTTGATTTCTAAGTAAATGTGGAAGTATATCATCAAATACACATCACCTGCAGGTGGCAAGCGTTACAGAACTTGAAATCATAATTTTGTTCTACCCTCTCCAGTAACCACTGTTGAGCTCCCAGCGTGCTGTCTCCACTCCTTTCAGCTATGAGAAGGCTATCCAGTGTTTAAGTTCTCCACACGCTGCAGTATCTGTGTATAATAGAAATCCATATTGGCTGCAAAATCAGTACACACAGGGGATTCCATGTCACCAAAGGTGCAGTACAGTGCAGTTCCTCCAATGCTAAGGAAAACAGTTGCTATGCACAGCAGGATCAGCAAAATACAGGAGCCACCAGACACTTCATCTGTAAAGAAGAGCAGAAAAGGTGAAAAAGGGTGCTATACAAAGCAGTACAAATGCATGTGAGAAAACCTGACATAGGTTTTTATCATGAATGGGTCAAGAGGTAAACACACTTAGTAATGCTCACCATGCCAAAGTGGCCACAATAACTACGAGGAATTTTATGTTTCTCAGTCTTTTCAGAAACCTAAAATAATTAAATAGCTTCATTTTTGCAGTCTGTGCACCTGTCCTTGCTGAGATGACGAGTGGATCATTCCACGCTGAAGCAAAATACACTCCTCTGTGAGAATGCCCCACAGCCAAAGCCTTCCTTCACAGAATAGTTGAAACGAAACAAAGGCTTTGAACCTGAACCAAATGGAAACATTCTTGCTTCATTTGTAATGACACTGACTGCATTACAATCAACTGCTTGTGATTACTCTCACATTTTGACTACAGACAAAAAAGCTACAGTGTAGGCTAATGGGAGGGGTTATTTTACATTTCAGTTACTCTCTGCTAATTCTCTGCATGACTGTTTATTCAGGAGTAGGAGCAATGCAGAGGTTGCAGAGGTGCTGCTACGTTCTCACAACCTCACTTGTCCACTAATCTGTATGCATGACCAACATCTGCATCTTCTGTCAGATTGATGTGGCTCTAAGAAAATTTCTATACTCCCTTCACTCTACACCAGGGAGCAGAAATGGGATAAAAAGAAACATTCAAGTGATTTTTTTTGTGTGTGTTTGAAATCAAATTAAAAGTAATAATAACAATATGAAGCAACTTTCCTTTTGAATCACTATACCCTTGGGGAAAAATCATAGAAAAAACTCTAATTGGAATTATAAATAAAATGAATACTTTTAACATAATTTCAAGAAAAAGATGGGATAGGGTCTCTTTTAGCCTGTGAATGTTTGAGACATGCTAATGCACTTTTAAGGACTAATATATACCATTTAGTGGCTGGCATACACCGTGGATAGCACTTCCTATATCACTAGCAACCAAAAGTACTTTTCTTAATATCTCTTCAGTTTGAATAACAGAGACCCTAAACTCCAAAAACAAGCATAACAGAATAACATACTGTGTTTCTCATGGGCTCATCAAAAAGACAGTAAGGTGTAAAGCCAGACTTAATGACAGCTAGCAAATATGTATGGATGTTGAATTAAAAAGCAAGGTTGAAATCTGACACCCTCCAATCCCATGGTCTACTAGAAAGGGTTGGAAATGTGTCCATGGACAAATCACAACAGACTTGTTCCTTTTGCATCCCTCTACCTACACAGTATGTATATGGATTTAGGGACAAAGCCTACGCCTCCCACCTCTAAGCAATGAACATCAATGAAAGGACTTCAATTATCTATTACTTGTAAATCATTCAGCCAGAGGAAAAAAGCAGTGACTTCATTCTCAAACAAGCTTTAAAACAGAAGTGTGTTCATTATATCCTTTTGTAGTTACTCAAACCTGGTACGGATTAACAATTTTTGATCAATCACCTTTACTTAATAAATTCTAAAAAACAAGAGAGTATGTTCAATAAATGCCCGCTCTGCTGTTGTGAACAGATTGACAATATTTGCACCCCAAGAGTGCAACCCATGAATTACAGCTTTAAACTACCTTGATCCAATGTGTCTTCCATTTCTTGGAATCTCACTCTTCTCTTTGCTTGCCTCTGCTGGACTTGAGCAATTGTTCTTCCATCCCTGTCATCTCTCTTCTTTAGTATAGACACCAATCCTTCCACTGGGGTAATCTATCAGGAAAGTCAGTGAGTGGCACAAGAGATGTTAAATAAAGCTCATGCTTCGATTTCTCACAATGACTCAGGGAGGAAACAAGCTAAACAGTTAATAAATAGTTTCCAGTCTACTTTTCTTAAACATTGCAGGACTTGTGAAACCTCCTTCTTGAAGACATCAAGTCCTGAACACACAGGACAGCTGCAGTATCATTCTGCTGCTTACTGACACTGCTTGCCCTTAATTGTTATAAAAGTTAAATACACACACATTTACTGCTTGGATCAGACTTTGTGTTCTTTGCAAGCTCACATGGGCTGGGGCAGTGGTGAAGAGGATTTCTGTCAAAATCACTAGCATCAGAGGGCAGTAAGAAGTCAATGACACACTGCTGCTGCCTCTCCAATGACATAATCCTGCAGAGACCATCAAATACTTATTTGAGATTAATTTCCCAGCACTGCAATTGGTTCCCCAGGGGGGACAAGCAGCTACAGCGGGGCTATGAAACCAAAGAGAGGGAACACCAGGGAAAAAGAAAGCTTCAGTGCTCTGGATAGATTCCAGCTCCACATTGTAATAAGCTCTCTGGATACAGCAGCAGCTCAAAAATCCTTCCCTACAGGCTGGTCACCCAAACAGCTTGCACAAACAGCAATATGGTCAACAAGTCAATAAACCACAACTTTTCTTTGCTGTAGCATTTTGGATTACTTGCAAGAATATATGCTAAGCCATACTGGGATGGCTGAGCAGTCTGTAACTTCCTAGTTATTAATGAAAGTAGGTAAAGTATCAGGAAAAAAATGCTTTCCTAAGCAAGTAGTTCCTGGTGTGCTAGAAATAAACAGAAATTACAATAGAAAGTATGTTTAGAACTGCCCTTTTTTTTTACCTTGTGAGCATCCTTGCCTCAAAATAGTAATAATTATTTCTTCTTAGATCTTAGTAGGACTTTAAAAAACTTAGTTCTGTAGATCAGCAGTAACATTTGTTAAATTGAAAAGTAATATGCATACATTTGTGCTACAAATAAAACATACTACATTTACAACTGAATTTGCAATTCATCTTTTAGATGACCCCAACTGCCTCTAATTTCCACAAAAACTCAAAAACCCTCAACTTTCCAAGTAACACTACAGTTGCAGACAACTGACTGCTTAAGCCTATCTATAACATAAGTTAGAAGACCACCCATTGCATTGAATTTCCAAGAGCTGTAAAGAAACAGAAAACAACCAACTTAATAACTCCTGTCCTTAAGCTTGTCTCATGCTACAAGCTTATATAATGCATCGATGCACACTGTGGTCAGAGAGACCGTGCACTGCACACAGAGAGACTCAGGGCACAATCCAATAGACACTGGAGCAGCTTTGGCCTTTGCAACATTTAACTGATAAATGTGGCAATTACACTTGCAGGTCTCTGGTCAGGCAGTATTTTATAGCCCTCAGATGGACAAAGAATGTTACCCTGCACAAGTCAGAGATGTATGCCCACAGTCTAGTAACTTTTCCAAAATCACAACTGAGAGGATAAAATTGATCTCTGCCACACTTTTGATATTCACTTTCGCTTTTGTTTATCTGCTCAAGAGCTTGAATGGATTATTTAATGAAACAATGCAAGGAAGTACTTAGAAAGTAGTGAAAGTGTGAAGGCGGAGGAAATAAATTGTTTAAGTCAACATGCAGAGGACCAGTAGCTGGCACAAATGACCCAGAAATAATAGTCTGCAATTGTCTCATCACAACAAATGAGTGCACTGAGGTGAAGCTTCAACTGGTAATGTTAAATTAGCCTTGCAAAACTGCCATGAAAATTTAACAGGCCAGCAGAAAAATCAACACTTACGTTTCCTTGTTGTGACAAGGAAGGGGGATTATGTAGGAGTGCTTTAATTTGACTTACTTATTTGGAAGGGTGGAGATGAAATGATATCCTTTAGTGGAGTAGATTATTTTAAGCTTCTGCTTACAGCATTGCTTTCATAAAGAGGATCAATGGCTCCTCCCACACCACCCACACAGCAGACTGGCTTTGCCTGGCATGATTATTCCCAAGTGGCTTGGACAGCACAAGGTGGGACTGTCACCCAGAGATGGCAGGGCATTCATAGCAGATTAGATGTGGTGGTTCATTCTGCAAGTCATCATTCCAGCCTGAGGCACTTCATTTTGTCTGTTGGCTAGTGGTAGTTTCTGAATGGCTGTGTCACAAACTCGGTCTTCTTCAAGCTTAAAACCAGAGGGCTATCCTTGACAGGATTATGTGGAAATGTGTTCCCGTAATTACAGTTACATAAAAGGTTTTTTGGAGGAAGGTCTTGCTACAATGAGGTTCATTTATTTTCCCTGTCAGCCTATATGGCTGCATTTCAGGATTTACTTTAAATGCATAAAGACCTAATTTGACACAGCACCGGTTTCTCTATTAACATCTTCTTATGCTTAAAAAGGAGGAGCAAGTGCCTTTGATTTTGCAATAAAATCAGCATGGCTAGTGTTACTTGCCTATCCCAACAAAAGCCATTAACTGTATTTTGAAAAATTGCCCCTTTATATGATATGTAATTCATACCTAGAATAGAATCACAGAATATGCTGAATTGGAAGGGACCCATAAGGGTCATCGAGTCCAACTCTTAGTCCCACACAGGACACCCCAAGAGTCACACCATGTGCCCAAGTGCATTGTCCAAGCATTTCTTGAGCTCTGTCAGGCTGGTGCTGTGACCACTTCCCTGGGGAGCCTGTTCCAGTGCCCAGTCACCCTCTGGGTGATGAATCTTTCCTAATATCCAGCCTAATCCTCTTCTGACTCAGCTCCATGGCATGACTATACTTCATCTGCCATACTTCATCTGCCTTTGAATGTCCCGAGTAATGCAGTTAAGGTTTTTTGTCTTTGCAATACACAAAGTGATTATATTAAACCCATCTCCTACTAATTAAACATCCAAGGAGAAGGACTTAGCTGCCACACAAGACGAAGTTTTACATCCCATTTTTTAGGAGGCAGGAGGAATTAAAAAAAGCAGAATATATTATTTAAATTGGAAGTCAAGGAGGGAACTGTGTTTAATACCGTTGATCACACGTCAAGCAGAGGCTTGACTTGAACCACAGGCAGAAAAATACAGGCTTGCACCAGACTGCTCTGCAAACAGCTCTTACATGAAAGAGCGGCATAAAGGACCCCATTGAAACATCAGATATTTTCTTAATTCTAAGCTGGATAATTAACAAAAGATGGTCTTGGAGCATCTATGTAACTGAGCTTACTCACTCAGCTCTGCTGGCCTTCACAAAATCTTTTGACAGGAGCTTTTGTAGTCACTGTACAGGAACTGAAAGTGGCATGTGGGTGTGTGGTGGCATTTTCACCAACAGTCAAAAAGGAAAGTAGCAATGACTGTTGGTTAATGGAGTCTATTAAATAAAGCTTTTCTCTTTTCCCCACCATTAATAGAAAGGGAATCTGCTTCAATGAAAAGTTTTACACTTTTCAGATAAATTTTAATAACCAGGTAACAAAATTAGAAAAAATAAACTCTAATTAAACTACCTGTCTCTTCTCTGTTTAAAACAGCATTTGCTGATAAAATATCAAAAAGCCTCTTACAGTGTGCTTATTTTCAACAAATAAGATGTGTGTATGTTATATTTAGAAACATACTGCACAAAACTATGAAAATAAGGCCTTGTGATTCAAGTTCTTAGAGAAAACATATTGAACTTGACAATTTGAATTAGTTGTAGCATATAGATGTAAACAAAAACCCCAAAATGGAGGCACTACAAACTGGAAACAAGGAAGAAAAGCACACTGTACAAAGTAGTTTGGTCTGAATGCAGAGAACTTCTCAAGAAGTTTTGTTTGTGTATTGTTCTGTGGGCTGTATTCCTTATTCAGTTACTTGGCAAAGAACTGTAGTTTTATTACAAGCAATATCAGATTTTTTAAAGTAGTAATCCACAAAATGACAAACCCCAAGACTGCCCTGTGTTACAATAAAAGCAGCAGACAAATCCCTTTGCTAATAAAACACATTAGATATGTGAGTAATTTGAGTCTGACAAGGAGCCAGCTTAGCAGATTCAGTATTCATGGCACAGCTACAGACAGTAACTATTTTTCCTGCTGATACACTTGCCATGCAAGTACCTGAGCTCCTTTACACAGCAACAAATACCTCAGATACATTGTAAGCACTTCACATGAACGTGCAGTTCTTGCAAACTCAAAGCTACAGGACCCACGCCAAATAAAAGAACAGAGGATCCAAAACATTGCCTCCAAACCTCGTGGAGACTTAATTTCTTGGTATACAAACTGCCATCCACAAACTTTATCTTTTGGTAGACAGTCTCACTATCTTTGCTTTCTAAAAAGAATTTTCCAATTATAATTTTCTAATAAGGAAAAAATGTAAGATTTTATTCACTTCCCTAACTGTCCCTCACATCAAAAGTTTATGCTATAACCTTTTATTTTATATCACAAAATGCAACTTTATTGAGGTTACAATTTGTTTTGCCACTGGTATGTCATTTCATTTTCACAGAAATGATAGCAAAGGTATTTAAGAAGAACTATATACTTCTAATATCTGTTGTTGCCAGCTTCTGATTGTGCTTCAAAGCTCTTTGTTAGCTCTATGAATCATGTTTCTGTAAAATGACTGTGGTTTTCCATCACTTGCATGTTGTTGTACACGGTTTGTACTAGTGAAGAAACACCCAGTAAAAGGGCCTGTACAATACAAAAACTATTCCAGTTTTGCAGCTATTTCAATCCAGAGTCAAAATTCTCACTCTTGTAATCAGTTATTGCAAAAGATAAACTAAAAGCAAGTGTCAAAGTATCTAAATTAGAAAACTGCGTGAGATGATTCTTGGATCTCAATATGGAGCCAAACAAAACTTCCTAACTGTAAATACATACATAGGTATTTACCCTTCTCCATTTTCAATAAATTATTATCACATGTCAATTGAAGAACATCAGTGAAATTCTATCCAACCTATGGATTTTGTCCCCAGGTTATTTCAAAATTATCTTTACTTCCACCTTCCATTCTAATTTGTTTGTGGCAGTTTTGTAAATACTCGCTCCACAACAAATTTTATCACAGTCAAATTGATTATTTTTTTCTTTTTTACTGCCACATTGGTACATTTCATGTGATTAATTTCATTTCACTCATGTGGCTACCAATGCATTTTCTAGATACCTCATGAACAACCAGTGTATGAAAACACTGTTATCTTCTTAGGTTGCCTGAACAATGCAATTTCAAAGCCTTCAAGGGGACAAGAAAGGAAGAACTGTTACAGCTGGGTACAAAGATCAATCTGCTCATCAAAACTTCAGTGCAATCTTATTTTAGCACAAAAACAGAATCAATGAATGCAAGTTAACAATGCTGCTTTCTCAGGGGTGCCAAACTCTTTCAAATGTGTCTTTCAAGAAAGCTGTAGGTGCTCACCACTTCTGAAAAACAACCCCTAGGCTACTGATGGGTGGTAAGATTAACTGGAAAAACATCATATAAGTGTATAATGAAACAATACAAGCTGGTGTGCTGTCCTTAACTCACCCTGCTGCACCTAGAAATCTCACATATTGCAAAATAACCCCAGATGCTGCATGTAACAAATTTTAATTGGTACTGACATTAATCCTTCTTCCCTTCTCCCATTTAAGCCCCCTGCCTCACACAAAACTCAGGCCTCTTGCTAAGAATGATTCGAGTGGACTCTCACCCATGCAGCCAATGTTATGCCTTATATGGCCAGAAAAAGTACTATGGAAAATCTCAAGGTACTTTTCCCTCTGCAGAGACTTGACTCTGCCATCAGAGTACTGGCAGTCCCTGCACCAGGAGAGCAAGCTAGAATTGAAATTAGATGCCCTGTAAAGCATCATCATCTGTCACAGGGACAATCAATACAAGCACAATTTTTCTAACAGTATCAATATGCTGCTTCCTGTCCCATCCTCTGAAACACAAATGGCACAAACATAACTATTTAAAAATAGATGTTTTTGGATTAATTTAGGCTTTATCTATGTGAAACTCCTCTGCTAAAGTGCGGAACTTTCAGTGGGCTCAAAAGAAATTTAATGCTGAGGGATGATACTTAAATTACTCTTTTGTTAGACACGTATACAGGCTTAGCACAGACTGTCAACAAAATGTTCTTTTTCAAAACCACCCTCGAAGTGAACACAAGCCAATGGATTCAGTTGCAAATATGGCATACATGCATTAACATGTATGTGGGTTCCCACATCTGCTTGTGTACAGCTTTGTGCACATGGCTGTCAGTTCTGGTTTGTGGCACACTTCCTGAGAGCCCACAAAAAGACAAGAGGCAAAATCTTAGAAAGGATATAAGAAACTGTTTAGGTGGGGAGAAAAACCAAAATGCTCTCTTTTCAGCTCTGGAGACTTTACCAAACATGTAAAAACATTAGCATTGATCTCCAGTATTTAGTTCCCTGCTTGGCCACTGTCCTTGAGCAATTGTGGGGGTTCTTGGTCTCTGTGCATTAGCTTGATCTATAGAGAAGTACTGTAACTTTATTGCCAAGGGGATAGTCTATTGTTAAATATCTTAAAAATAGAGATGAACTAAGAAGATACCTTCATATGAGTCTTCCCCCTCCAGCATCTGAAATAACATCGTTTCACAATACACTCATTTTTTCATTTAGAAAAAGGGCTCTTAAGGTCCCATAGATGCAAATGCAGCAAAACCAGAAGACAAATAAAGCAAAGAAGTTGCCATTACACTCTCCAAAATGTCCCAAAGCAATAAATCTTCTCTATGTTCCGAAGAGCAATTTAGCTTATGAAGCACTCACCCTTGTTACAGGCCTATCAGCAGTGCTTAAGGATGGTGGGTTCAGGGTTAGAAGCTCTTTCTTAGCTTGAGTTGAACAACAAATCTGCCTAAACTTGACAAAATTAGAAGTCCATTCATTCATATACAGAATTTATATATATGTAGTTCTCACCTCTATGGAATAAGCACAAAAAGCAAACTTTGTTCTTTGCATAGAAATGAACAATGGTATATCATAGGCATTATGTAGCTCTCTGACACAAAATTCGATTTAACAGGAATTGTGAGAACATCTCTAAACAGTCTGTCAGAATAAAAAAAAAAAATCAAAACCCCCCCAGGTATCACACTCATATAAGACCAATCTTAATTTTGAAACACAGTGCACTGCTGGTCAAGAAGGAGATAGAGAGGCAAAAATGAAACTTTTTCTGAGTAACTCAGAACAATTAAATATGTATAGATTTCAGATTTGAAAAAGTGATACATAAAGGAATATTTAAAACATTTTGAAGTTGGTAATATCTAAAATATTTTAACTGAGATAAACATGAAAGATTTAATAGGATTCACAATATTTACCTCAGTAATCTCTATCCTTCTTGTAAGTTCATCAAGAGAAGAAAAGCTGTCATCTAGTGATAAAGCTTCCAGGGAGTTATAAGATGCTCGTTCAGGTGAAATATCTGGAACAGTGTCAAAGTCCTCTTGGTTTGCCAAGTCTGCAGATTCTTCAGTGTCTATTATGTTACCATTCAAAAATCTGAGAAATAAATCTTGTTGTTCATTATTGACCTTCTCCTCTTGTCCTGCTGCTCTCTGTATTTCCTTGCACACCTGTGAATGGGCAGCACTCTCATGTTCAGACACTTTATTACACCCAGAGCATTCATCTGATGTAGTTCTGTCCCATGAAGAGTGTTCACCATCATCGTCATCATCATCATCAGGCTGTATCTGTTGCTGCTTTAAATCAGTATTTCCAAGCTGGCCACCAGCAATTTCTGAAGACCCAGCAGCATGTTTTGATCTGAGCAGATTTCTATCAGCTGCCACATCTTTATCAGAAGGAACCAAATCAGTAGGCATATAATCAGCATCTGTTAAAGCCAAAGCATCTACCATTGGCTCAAGAGGGAGTTTCACTCCAGGCTCCCCAGCCCCTTCTATTTTTGCTGCATCCTTGGAGAGCTGTCTTTCCCTCAGCTGCAGACTGTTATCTCTACCGGCATCCCCTGATGATAAACAGCCCGGAGAAGGCCTGCCCACTGTCCCTGTGGACTGGGTGTGTGGCTCCAATGTGGATTCAGCACTGCAGTGCTGCTCCTCCATGTGGTCCTTTCCTGCAGCTGCCCGAAGACTTGCTGCCTCTGTCTGCCTCTCAGTTTTGTTTTCACCTGGGCAAACAGTGCTCAGCTGTTTATCTTCTTTCTTTGGTCCAGCGCCAGGACAAGTTTCAGTACCTAAGTGCAATAGGAAAAACAGTTCCAGAGTTTTTAAATGATTCAAAGCATCAGCCCAGGGGGGAAAGAGTATACTGTGATTTGATAACATTGTAACCTAATGCTTCAAAATGCTCTCCCATAAAGGGCAGGTATTTTATTCTCCAGTCAGGATAACTTTTGTTAGTAGTCTCTGACTCCTGATTCAGAAAAAAAAAGTATTTGCACACATTTTTGAAGGCAAAGCACATGATTTAGTGTCCTTCTGAAAAAAGCTTCTCCCAATATATCAGCAAGTATCTTTCTGAATAGTCACTTCTACTGGATATTTTATGTGAGTCATCCCATGGAGGCCTGGAGTTCAGGCAAATGCACTTAATTACAGAAAACTGTATCTTGATGTCAGTGTATCTATCATCTAGAGAGATGCCTGCATTTCCTTTAAAGCAGCTGAAATCATACTAATTTAATAAATTTTAAATTTGCAGATCACTAGTTCCTTTGGTTAACACTGAACTAAATGGAAATTACACTTCCCATAAATGGACAGCATAAAAAGATGCTGCTTTTCAGATCATTAAGTTAGTTTACATATTAAAAATGCAATTTGATGCAGCTTATTTCTATATTCATATTTACAATACATATGAAAATTATTTTTTCTAATCTGAAATTTCAGAGACACACAAGGAGTTCTCCATAGCTTGTGAATTCACCTACTGTTGGCGTGATCTGCTGATGAAGAAGTAGATGGTTAGCCCAAGTTGTCTATGAAATTATTAGATACTAACCATTACAAGAAAGCCAAAAACTCTGTTTTTAGGCTTAAAAAGAGAGAAAGGGGCTGTTAAGAATTAAAATATCAAAGTAAGCTAGCTATGACAGAAACTGCCTTTTATTCCATACTTTAATAGAAACTAAGTTAAGACTGTGTTATAATAGGACTACTGTTGCAGTAATAGTAATAACTTCAATCAACAAATTGATACCTTTATAAAACATATATTTGCATTTTTTGGTCATAGTGAAAAGCAGAAAGGTCTTATAAATAGATTAATGAAGGTATCAAACAATGCCCTTTTTAACTGAGTTCTCACATGAATGACAGAAGATCTCCATGCCAATTTTATCCTTCCTCACCTGTTAAAACCTCACTTAAAATGTGAACAATATCCTGAACTTGTTACACGAAATAGTCACATTCATTAAAACAAACATTTGCATTAATTCCTTGTACTGAACAATTTTATTAAATTCCAAACTATCGCCCCTTTAATGAATAACGAAATGCAAGGTAGCACAGAAAAGACAGACTTGAAAATTGGAAAAAAGAAAATCCAAGCAAATAAAAATGTGGAAAAAAATATCAGAATGACATTAAAAGAAAGAAGGAGTACAAGAAACCTAATTTCTGTACAACACTGAAAGAAGAAATAGGTGTGAAACAGGGACTTTTTAAAAATTAGACACAGATGAGCAGATAGCTCAAGGGATTTGTAACGGGATACTGAGCCCTTCACATACAGGTCATGAGTTCAAACACAGCCTGGATTATTGGTACAAGATTTTGTTACCATCTGTCAATTTTTCCTAGTGGATACATCCACGTTACAACAGGCATCTTTGTTGGCAGCCCCAACTGCAACAAAGATTAAATGGAATCGGAAATTAAATCAGATTCTTTACTGTGAAAGGTGTCCCTTGAGCTCAGGGCACTGTTCCTAAGAAAGTAATAAATGATCCTAGCACTGTTATCTAACCACAGATGTACAAGAACTGGGATGCAATGATCATTCACACCAAGTTTCCAGCAGTGTTCAATATTTACAACTACTTCAAACAGCCCTTGCCCACTACAGACTGAAGGCAAGTTAAGACAAATACTTGAAGACTTAATTAGAAAAGACGCCTTTGCCTAGCTGAAGACATATCCACCAGGAGCAGTAATTTTTACCTGATTGACAGAGGTACAACAAAGTGTCTACTGAAATTTTTTTAGCAACAAAAGCACCTATGGTAATTTCAAATATGGTTTCTTTTCCCCCTAACAGAATTGCATTAGAATTGACACTTGGTTTGTTCATCACAGAAACCTGCATGCACCACTTTGTTAATCCAAGACAGCCTAGCAGAGTACTGATCTACAGTAATCTACCAAAGGAGAACTCACACTTCTCTATCTTTTTCCTTCTCCCCAATTTAAAACAAATCCCATTTTTAGGACCTAAAAGACAACAGGGCATAACAAATTCCTCCCCATCCTGGAAACGGGTATAAACTTTATGTACACACTGCAAACTTATGCTAAGGGTTTTGTTAAATTCAGTATTTCATTAGGAAGGTTTTCATGAAACACATTAATTTAGCTTTAGTTAACACTAAGACTATTAAGTTTCTGCTTTCAGTCAGAAACTGAAGAAATTCATGGGTAAAGGATGTATCAAATCTCATCTTTTAATATACACACACAGTATTAAGGGCCAAATTCTTTCTGTTGGTAGACTCAGAGTGAAAATCTGCCAGAAAGTAAAATATAATAGAACAGACCATTTGCAACCCTTGCTCAGAAGGGCAGAAAACGAATTAGGTGCTGTCCCAGGAATCCTGACTGAATGGCTTCTTATAAAGGTGTTTGTCGGTCGCTGTTGCCCCAGGTGAGAGGAAGTGTGAGTTCTTAGGATCAACTGCCTACAGAGGCTCAAACTATGTTCCCATATAACTTCAGCAGAACAATGGAGTAATTTTTGCTTCACATTACCAGGGAAGTTTGATTTTACTTCAAAGACGGTACTATAGTGCAGTGCAACTACCTCTACAATGTAAATATAGATATTGCTACAATGCATTTTATGTATTCTTACTGATAATTGCTACATAAATTCTTACTGAATATGAATCCATACGAAAGCCAGTTCTCAAAACTCTTGAGAGTTTCCTTTTCCTGTCTTACTGTAAGTCAAACTTCTACCACAAGCAGTTAAATGAGTTAAGTAGTTCTTCCTGTGGTTTGGTGGACACATTTATAAGAAAAGCAAGAGTTTTACATTTACTTCTCATTTTTCATTTAATTTTTAGTTTTATTTGTAGAGGAAGAAAACCACTCAAAAAGCAGAAATCAAGCATTCCAAGTTTTCAGGGAGAAGGACCATGCATTTAGGCTACTGCTGAACAGGTTAAATATTAGGAACTGTATGTTTATTATAATATAGGATTCTGCTGGGGTTCAGGCAAAATCAAGAACCAGTCTCAAATGGTAATATTGCTTCTAGTCCTGAGCTGGATCACTCAGGCATAGCTGGTTATCTCAATTTTATTTTAGATTATGAACCACTTTTGTCAAATTTCTGTCCTGGTTCATACTGATGCCTTCCCTGCCCAAATCCTTCTAACAGCAACAAACCCCATTCATCCCCACGCTACTGATGCATTGACACTGAGGGGCAGCAGTAGCTAGTGGCCACATGCTGCCTGAACAGCTGCTCACACTCATCAGGGAGAGAATTCATTGCTTCCTCAAAAATGCACTGATCTTGTGAAAAGCACCTTTTGCAAATCTCAACCATATAAACTCAAGTTAGGGTGGAAATATTCCAGTCTTTGTACTGAAAGTACTTAGCACTGCTGAAAAATTCTCAGCAGAACTGCTTTTTATTGGATGACATAGCTTTACTAATTTACCAACATTTTACAGGAACCCAAAGACTTTGATGATATTTTGACAAGATTTACATTAAGAGAAAGGCACGAAAAAATCAATTTACACCATTAATTCCTTCCACATTAAGTTGTACTAGAGCATTACAACATTGAAACAAAATGCTCCTGAATTCAGAATGTTCAAATGTTCTGAAATTCTGCTCTCCAGAAAGCTTTTGCTCCCACTTGGAATAAAATCAGAGGAAAAATTGTAAATGTTTAATTTTTTTTCCATGGGAATTTCCAACCATCCAAAAATAAAAACCACTGTGTTCTTTTGATCTGCTTTCTGAGCTGCAGAACATGTTTGCTTCGTGTTTCTAATGCTTTATGTTTAGTTAGGTTACAAGAAGAAAGGTGGAGAATAGGCAATACAGGGGTCGTGGTAAAAGAGGATGGAGGTAAGGAGGATCCACACATGTGGAGAACTGTGATTATGTGTCTTCATTAATTTCTGATTCTCCTGAACATCCTGGCTGATACACACTTGTAGGACAGTTTAGGTTGAAAGGGATCGCCTAGGATCACTTAGGCCAGTTCTCATGAGGAATTGTAGCTGTTTTTGAGGAAACGTACTGAGCTTAGGCCAACTTTGGCAACTGGAATATGACAAAAAACCAGAAACTTTTTGTTCAGAGAGAGGAGAGATAAAGCACAGCCTGGTTGTCTACCAGTATTCTTTCCCACTCTGTCTCCATTTTAACAATTCATTAATTTGTAAATGTTTCATAAGAACCTAAAGATTCTAACAAATTACTCAAACAAAACAGCCACTTCCCCAAGGCAGAAAAAGGAAAATGAGGCTGACATGAAAGTATGTACTGAAAACAATTAACAGAATGTTTTTCTCTTCAAGACCCCCTAAAGGCTTCATCATTTCCTATGTTGTTTCAGAAAAACGCATCTCAAAATCAGTACACTGCATGTAACTTAAAATAACTACTAATATTGTTAACTATACTCAATTGCCACACCTCAGAGTGTCTGTCATCAGGTTGATTACCCAGTATGTATTTGAATACATACAAATTATGCATCTTATCTCTAGTTTTATACAATTTTGTAGCTTATGTGAGCTGCTATAAACGCGTGCACATTTAAGATTATTTTTGATAGAGGCTAGAATTACTTTACAATTTTGAATATCAGTGACTAATTAAAATTGCATTATTTACCCATTGTGCTGAGAAAACAAAAATTTCATCCATTTGTGCATCTGTAGAAATCCAACAAGTGCTGTAGCTTCAAATGAAATAGCTCCATTGTATTTACATTTAATATAATTTAATATTTAAAACAAATGTATGCACATGTACATATACACATACCTGATTTAAAAGCAGTAGCTTCTCTTTCCTTTAAATTTCTGGATTCCATTAACTGAGGCAAACAACTGCTTTCCCATGTATTTTCTGCAGCTACTAGCTGTAAAATATGATAGTATTGCTTGTAATTTTTGGAATTAAGCAGGACTGCTGTGACTTTTTGAGACATTCAAACTTCAAAATGCTTCTAAACATGAAAGATTTTATCTAATTAAAATATATTTATTACCTATTTTTGACAAGGCAGAATTCAATTAAACAGCTGCTTACCTTATTTTTAGATGCTTGTGGCCTGCAGCAATAAAGGAAAAAAGAATAAATTAAACAACCTAGTGGCAACATCCTTCATAATAAATGTAATTGAAATCTTAGAAACCTTTGCTCTACTCTAAAATTAGCACAGAACTTTTCTTCCATTGAAAGCGTCAGCCTGCTAACATATTTTCAAGCACAGATCTGTACTGGCATGAATATCATCAGAAGACCAATTAGCCCTAACACTGTTCCACCTAGGTGAAAAGGCAGTCAGAAGAAAATTTACTGCAACATATCAAGCAATATAAATTCCTGTAAAAGATTATGCTCAGAAGAAACTCTACCAACTTTAAAAATCATGTAAGGACTTGATATCTGCTACTATTTAAAATACTGATCACTGTAAGGGATTGAAGAATGAAACGCCTCCCCAAAAACATATTTCCCTCTCCACAGACTGGGACATTTTCTGGGTTCTGTAAGATACAGCAGCTCCCACTGACTCCATTCAGATTCACAGGTGAATCAACACTGCTCACAGTCAGTGTGGACTTTGCCAGCTGGATAGATTCATGCACAATGTGATTTATCACACACAATCTGTCTTGCAGTCTTTCATGCAGCAATGAAGATAAAATGTAGAGCATTTTATTTAAAGCTACTGAAAAGAATTAGAGAGACAAGGGAAGAGTACTGATGTTCATATTACGTAACAAAAACTTCAAAAAGTTACACTGACTTTTAAATTTTACCATTTAAACTTCAAATAAAGGACACTCAAAACTGTCTTTAAAGAGCAAACATGTCCAGTATGTAGCTGTAAACCTCGAGAATCAGAAAAAGTTACATTACTTTCAATTACAAAAGCAAAATTCTCACATTTTCCAAGACCTGCATGCTATTTATTAAAAATTAGAAGTGTAATTTTAATTAAAAAGTAAAATTAGTTTAATGCTTAGAAAAAAACCCCTATATGAAGCAATAAAAACAAATAGGCTTTTGCCTAGAGAGTTTGAAAGAGTAGTAATATAAAATACAGAGCACTGATCACAACAAATGAACACAAGCCTTAATTTTTATCAAATTGCAGGGTTTCTCAAAACTGAAATGAAGAAGAAAGCAGAGTTATTCTCAACAAGGTGGCAATCCAGGTGACAACACAGAGGTGCTGCTCGTTCCAGCATGTAAATCACAGCAGACTTGAGTCTCAGCCTTTCTTTGGGCTTGCAAGGTGATGTGCAGGGAAATGTGGGCTGAGGCAGCTGCAGGCACTCAGTGCTACCTCTCAGCAGCAGCACACTATGAGTGTAAACCTCCAGCTCCAGTGCTAGTTATGCCTTAAGTTTTAGCTTTTATATTTTTCAGATCAGCATTAGTCTGTAACTCTGAACTCCATAGAGTGTTAGTAAGTGCTCTTCACTGTTGGGTCAGACAAAAGAACCCTTCCAGGCCTGAGAACCAAGGTCACCATCACAGCCTCAGGCCCCAAAAAGTAGAAAAAAAAGTGAACTGGAGGAATGTGACTTCATGACCTGAAGCTGTAATTGGACAATTAACCTCTGATATGCAAACAGACCAACCTTATATCTGTCTGAAAAACCTGTGACCGTTGCCCATCTTGGATATAGGCTCTGTGAGGCCTTTTGCACTGCCCAAGGTGTATCTATTAAAGGCTTTTAACAAATATCTACTTTATTATTTTAACTCTGTCTAGCCTCTGTTCTAGGTAGCCACTCCAGGCATCACTACACCTGCCCTCTCTTCCTGTGGGAATGCTGGAACACCTTTCCAGGGGCTCCCTCTCAAAGGCATTCAGAATACACATAAACAATCCCTGCATGGATTCTGGCAATCAGTTGGGCTGTTTTCAAACTTTGGTACCATCAGCCAGAAGAAAAAAATCTGATAGCTGAATCATACTCCTTATGAAAAATAGGAGCATTTTGGCTTATCGACTAAGCCAATGGAAATGTACCAGAAAAAGTTCTCTCTCCTCATCTGATTGAGAACATCTCTCCTGTCACAGGCTGGTGTTTTCACAGCCTTTGAATGTGGTTAGTTTCCTTGTTGCTTTTGGCTGATCATTTTCCAGTGGCAGATTGTATGATTTTTTCCATCTGTGCCTTAAAATCAATGTCTGGACAGCAGGACATTCACCCATGAAAAAACAGATCTCCTCCTCCTTCCTGATGGGTACAATCCTGTATGTTTTACTACCCAGAAAAGCAGCCTAGGCACTGCCCACAGGTTTGTTATACTGTGATATTCTGACTCAGGAGGCTGATGGATCAGGCAAAGCAGCTATGAACTGAGATTTCACTGTTCAGAATATTGTCATGCTAGGAAAGTACAGAATCCCTGCTTCATGTAAATGCAACCTATATGAAATTAATAGAAGGTAACAAGAACTACTTTAAGCATTAAGGAACTGTCCTAAAACGTGGAATTTTGGGAATAAAATACTAAAGGGTAGGTATGGGTGCTGAAGTCTGAGATGCTGGGCACTTGTATTTCAAAACAATGATTAAACCAATAGGTATTAGACATGAGCACCATCATCAGTCCTGCAGCTTCTGTCTTCCTAAATTAACACTATTCAGTTTCCTTTGGTTGAAATAATAAAACTTAAAACTCCAGCTCTGGAAAACTGATGATTTGCTAAAGCAAGTTCAGATCTAGTCTTCATACATTCCTCAAACAACAGTAAAGCAATGTGAAAACTGATGGTAAAAATATTTTAGTTACGTATCAGAAAGAACCACCACCACTTTATAACCAAATTCAAGTCAGCGGGATGCAACTTTTATTTTGACACTGACTATTTTAAAACACCCATACTGGCAAGTAGACAACAGCTGCAGTAAAATATTAGTTGAGGAGTAATAATACTTTCTTATACTTACTGTTGATGTGAGGAGCAAACTCTAGTAAGATTTTCCAGTTCTTGCCCACTCAGTTCTTTATCTGAATTCCTCGGCGTTGTAACTGGACTGGGAACTGCTGTTTTCCATTTTCTTTCTAAATTAAATCAAAAAAATTTTTACTCAAGATACTATAAAAGTAGCATTTGCTTAATATAAAATAAATAGGTGAAACTAATTAATGGAGAAATAAGGGACAACTTTTCTGTGTATGTTCTACAGTCCCATTTCAGACTATGTAGAACAGCATCCTATTCTTTCAGAACACACTAAATTTTCATCACATCAGACTCACTGACCCCTACCCAAAAATAAGCTCAAAACAACTGTGGATCAAAGTCTTGATTAACAGAATAAAGAATTACAAACTATTTGAACCTTCATAATTAAATGTATGCAAACAAATCCAAAGTAGGAATACTCTTCTTGTAACAAGCTGAGAGAAATTCTGATATAAATGATACTTTTGCTATGCAACTTTTAGCCTGGCAATATAACTCTTTAGAAGTACAAACAAATTAGAAAGTAATTCTTTTTTCTGCCGTATTAGTTTAGCTGGTACTCACCCCACTGTTCCTGTATGGAAGAAAGATTTGCAAGCAGCTGCTCATGATAGAGTCGTTCAAGCTGAATGAACTTCATCGCCTTCTCATCTGAATGGGAGGTTAAAGACAAATGCACACATACACAGACATGGTGTGACTTACTTTTAATTGGCAACATGTTTGAAAGGGAAGTAATTACACACTTGAAATTTGAAATAAGTGTATCAAAATTAATAATGGCTAGCATCTGAATTTCTGTGCAAGAAAGAAAAATCCAGCAGACATGAAAATGGCAGACAAGAAGTAAAATAAGTTGAGAAACATAAAAAAATGAAAATCCTATTCTTTTCAGCAGCTATGTCTTCCCATGTGCCTTAAGCACAACAAAATATTTTTCTAAAAAAGAAATTAGTGAAATGTTATTATGCTGATAACTTTACCAAAAAAAAGAAATCCCTGGGAAATGAAAGGCCAAAAAATGACACAAATACCATCACCCATCTCTCATGAAATACAAATACATGCCAATAAGCATGACTAACTGAAAATATGGCTCCTTTCTACTGACTGGTTGGAGACAGTATTAAAACAATTGACCCAACTTCAACTTTTGAAAAATACTTGCCCTCTTTTCAACTACTGTATACAACACTATTGGACTGCTGAGTTTACCTTTTGTCTTCCTAAAGATTCTGCTCTCTTTTCTTTTACATTAAGAACTCTTTCCCCTTGCTTAGGGTTATCAATATATTCACAAAGGTATATTGATAATCACATATTTTACAATAGACAGGATAATTCTAATTCCACCAAACCAAGAGTTCCACTCCACCAAGAGTTGTTAGTTGTGCTGTTTAAAGCTGCTTTACCAGCTATTTGAAATGTAATTCTACAATACAATGAGGAAACAAGTACAGTGAACGAGGTTCTTAGTAATACAGAAAAATCACTTTCCATTATTCATGCTAATTAAAGCACTGGAGTAATTATTACAAAAACACAACCAGTACTTGTTATTCTGGTTAGCCTCATGCAACAGCATGGCTTATGAACAACAATATTAATGGAAAGAATATTCCCTGTCTTCAGGAAATCTGTTATTAGAAACAGAATTACAGATCACAGAGAGAGCCTTAGAGGAGCACAGCAACAAACCCTGAATTATTGTTAATATGAGGTTCCACACTGGATGAATTAAAATGTCTGTCATGGATAATTAATACAGTGCAACATGATCAAGTAAGTTCTTTATTAACCTCAGGAAACTGATGGCTGGAGGTACAGAGGAGATATCCTTCATAAATATGTATTATATAGTGGTGTTGAATTCCACACATCAGGTGTACATTGCATTAAAAAATATTTCCTTTGATCAGCTTTAAATACAGTGCCTTTCAATTAAAGCAACTCCGATGAAAGAGGAACTGTTTCTACCATGCTGTTTAAATTTCAAATTTACTGTGTTTCCCCCGCACCGTAATTTACTACACAATTTTTCCATGCCTTTAATATGTGCTGTGTAATTCACATTTTCTGATGGACACTTTTGAATTAGGATGACCAAAACAAAAGTGCAGTCTTCTAAAACAGTGATGGATATTTTATTTTATATGTTGCTTTTATAATATTGCAACTGTTAGCTCTCTGGCTTTATCTATAGGCTAATATAATTTGTCTACGTTTCTTATGCCTTGTTATTTAGCCTACTAAATAATTAGAATTGCCTATTTGCTGTATTTTGTTTGTAACAAATTACATAATAAAGAAATAATCTGTATGCACAAATTCTGTAATATGTGATGCATCTTAGTGAATCACATCTACCTTAAGGGCTTACCACTGGCCTCTTCTTTTTATAATCTGATAATTTTCCCTTTAAAGCAAAGAGGAAATCCCAGTCCACCTTTTCTAAAATACTAACTTAACTTTCAGGTTTAATATTATTATTCTCTCACACAATTACTGAAACATATCAGAGTAATTATCAGCAGTTTAACTATTACAATTTTTTGTCCAAACTTAGTTGCAGTATCTTTGAACAAATCAAAACAAACTGGACTATTAAACTGTTCCCAGAAGAAATTACCCATATTTTCCTACAATAATTTCACAGGCTACCTTAATATGATTTTGACTAATTAGCATCCATCAAACACCATTTTGTTATTGTTTGCAGGTTGCTGATTTCAGCTCCGTGTGTTTGGTATTTTTATTCCAATCTAGACATTTTTAGTACACATTCTAATCAACTATTGTGACAATTTTATCATTACTAGAAGTATCCTATTTGATACAATACATATCCTATCTCTAAATTGGACATTTTCCCAGTTACTAATGTTTAGAATAGAAGTTACTTTATAAAAACAAAAATTCTTTGAAAATATATTCTTACTTCTTTGTTTATGCCCAGCTACTAATGATTGCATCAGTACAGCTATTGGAAGTGAATTTATCCCTTAACTCACATTCCAGTTGTTTGATTAAGGAGGATTTGCTAACATATTTCTAACCCCAACCCATAGAATGTGAGTTAACAGCAAAGCATTTGACTTTCATGTTTTATCATGCCACATTATTTTAATACTGTGCAACAATTTCTGCAAGTAAAAGGATACATTCTTCCTCTTGAAAATAGGTCTCAGCTATCTGCAAGAGTGAAAAAAAAAAGAAATTAAGAATCTATAATTTTCATGACAATGGTAAAGACATAATGTAAACCTTTTATCATAGTTTTAAACTCCTGGTTTGCAGGTTCCTATTTAGTTTGGGTAAAATATGAATGTTCAGACAAAATACATGTATTTCTATTCTAGGAAAAATGTCTTGAAAAAGTATCAAACATCAAAGAAAAATTAAGTCCTCTCACACAAAACAGATTTACCCAAATCTTAGTAGGGTTTTATGTTGCTACAACAATAAAAATTATTTCAGAAACATTTTTAGTTACAATAATAGAAAGCTTTAAAATTACCTACAACAGAAGCACTATTTTTATTGATACAAGTTCAAAAGTTCAAATTCTATGCCTGAGCAATGGTTCCTTATGTTTGATCAAATTAAGATCATTGCTGCTCTCCTGAGCATTACACTGCAATGTGTTAAAATAGAAATGGAGGTTTCCTGACTGATGAGAAAAGAACAGTCTTTTGTCTCCCTGTAGACAAAAAATATTTGAGAATTGCAACAATAACTTATTTGTGCTTGTTACAAAACTGTGCAGGCTTTCCTAGAAAGCTGAGGAATACTGACATCTTTGTAAATGCAATGAAATACAAAAAATATAAACCTCAGAATTATTCCACAGAACTCCACACTACCAGTGACCTTCACAAGCAGCAACTAATCAGTCCCCAGGGACAGCGAATTTTGGCAGTCTTCCTATTTGCCATGCATGGTGAGGCAAGGGCAGAGCTTGCAAAATGTGTCCAGGAACTGCAGGTACCCTGATACCAGAACATTCAGGTTGAGGCACCTCACAGATGATTCCCCAATGACTTCTGTGGGAGCACACAAAAATTCAGCCTCAACATCTTTGAGACATATCAATTTAAATAGTCATAATATGGAGGGCTTAAGTAAGTATTTTTGGAAAAGTCTGAAGATGATCACTCAAAAAAGACAGCAACTTGAGAGAGAAGTCTAGATTACAGATTGTTTTTCCTAGCTCTCAGTCTTACTACTAACCACTAGACCATTCTGAGCCCAGTACCTTCAAAAGAGAATGGGTGACTTTTAATGTTCTTTATCTGCACATTTTGTCTGCTGTCCACTATAGCCTCCTAAGGATTTTTGGAGCTGTCAAAGCTCTACCTGTTTTATATAAAGATACTTCTTAGATTCTGTAACGAGTCCTAAACAAACCAAATGAATCCCATTCAAGACAGGAAAAAAGCTACATCCTATTTTAATTAAACCTGACTCCTAGACCAGCCCCTATTATCCCACATCCTTTAATATTCAATACAGGCTTCCCACAAACACCATGGATTGTTAATACTACACAACACCTTACACAGCTCTTGATTTTACATTGAATTTTGTCATAGAGAATAGAAAAAGAATGTGATAGAAGAGTATTTGCTAGACTTGGTTTATTGTTACTGTCAGGCTGTATCAGCAATCTGAAAAACAAAAGACTGAAGATGACAGGTTAATTCACTAGAAAGGGAAAAAAATTCTTAATAGTCACTTTACGGGAATGCTAAACTTAAAATCCTTCCCCCTCCCATCCTCAATTAAAAAAACAGGTTAAGTTCCATTAGCCTTCTTTCAAACACTCCATTCAAAATGCTTGATAATTTTTAGGAAAAAAAGAGATAGTGTTTGAATACATTTCAATCTGAATATGCAGATTCTGTTCTCAGTTCTGTCACAGTTCCTGTGCGACTTTCAAAAGGTTTTTCCCCCTAGGGTTTGGCTTCCTCATCTAAAAAGCAGCAGATTTCACCTCCATCATGTGCAATTGATCTCCTTGATGTTTGCAAAGCATTTTAAGTTTTTGCCCTACCTTGTTTTTCAAAAATGACCTTTGTACTGACTCATGAATAACCACCAAATCTGATGGGGCTAAAAGTACAAAATGTTAATCCTTAAGCTAAGCTTCTCATAAGTTAAGGAACAGTATCAAATATCTTCACTCAAGCATAGATTAGAAAAAATAATTTAAAATTTTATGTCAAATGTAGATCATCCATAATATGCCAGCCTAAAGAGAAACTTCTTTCTCCCATATAATTGCTTATTTGTATCAAGGAAGAAGAATGCAGGAATGTCATTGCAGTTTAGAAGTTTAAAGTATTAAACCCATCCAATCATCCAAAATAAAGACAATGCAGCTAAATCAAATCAGACAGGTATAGTATCTACATATGGCTCACATTTTATTTAGGTATCTGCTGTCCTGTAACTATACCAGTGTCTTACAAACCTTCTTCAGCGTACATTAAAGAGTGATTTTCCTAAATCTTCATGCCAATTCCACCATTTGGGGAATTAGAAACCCATCCTTAAGAGTTTCCTTTAAGCACAGCATATACTTACAAGGCAAGATATAAATTAACAAATATTAGAATATCTTAGAGGAGATATTAGCCTTGACCATCTGTTATGCATCAAAATATTCTTTCTAGATATGAGCATTGGCATAAATAGCATTTTTGCATATTTTACCTAATGAACAAAGGCCTGAAATAAAAATAAAATTGGGTGCAGCACCCCAAAATCATAGAAAGTACCTGATGGAGACACAGGGGCAGTATCTTTGAATCCATCTGCTCAACCTCTTCACGGAGCAAAGAGAAAAGAGACTGCAACGTTTGCTTTTGGTCTTTTGGATGGAAGTTTTCCTTTGTTTCAACAGCACCTTCAGCCTGCACAAAATCTGTATCTGTAATAAGAGTATTTTCCTCCTGGATCGCTGTGGTTCCCACTGTAGAAACGCCTTTAAAAAGTATAAGTACATAGGTTAGGATAAAAAAAAAAAAATACATCAAGTTGCTTTTTTAGGAAATTTCAATATGAATGTTATGAATTAAACCCTTAAATAACATCCCTGCTAAAGTAAATGTTGGCATTGTCAAAATTAGTTGTGACAAGTCTGTCTCACTGTCAGCTCACCTACCTGACAGAACACAGTAACATTATTTGTACACTTCTAAATGGGACCCTGCTTTAGCTTATTGGGAAAAAAAATTATAACACTTAGAATAAAGGGTTCCACAGAGTTATAAATAAGAGACCAGTATGACATAAAGGTTGTTTGGAATGCAGTTTTGCTCAAAAAGGGCAAATAGCAGGTAGGTGAGGACAGTGTTAAAGTATTAAACCCATCTAACCAAGAATGAGGTTCTGAGTTTTTCTCTTTGCTCGTGCCAAGGACTTCATACAAGGAGGTGTCCTGCGGATGGATAGACACAAGAAAGGAAGGACAATTCAACGCGTTCCTGTTCTTCAGATGATAACACAGTGGCTCCTCACAGTGACAGCAGGATCTTCAAGGATAAAAAGAAGCAGACAATGACAGTGTGGGATTCTATTGCAGGAGAGACATGTCTAAGGGGACTGTCCTGTGAGGACAGTTTGTTTGAGTCCAGGGTAAGAGCCGGTATTCCTGATCTATGTTGGTAACAATAACACAAGGATGTGTAAACTGAATTTAGATTCCAGAACTTCTTGCTAGACAGAAAACTAGGTTCTTCATGGTACATTTCCTAGCAGTTCACTGTTGCCTGTCCCCAATTTTATAGAAGTCAAAAAAGTCTGGCATTCAGGTGGAGATATGAAGAATAATGCGAAGTACAACACTGTTAGAATATTATAGGACAAAAACTTCCTGGGTGCAAATCCCTCATTTGATTGTTAGAAATGCAAAACTTGTTGTGTATTTTGATCATGAATATGATAGTTATGAGAAAATGTAAAATTATTTTAAGAAAGAAGCGTAGAGTAGTAGTAGTAGTAACAACAGTAGTAAGAGGAATCAACTACCCATATACTGACTGGATCCGTTTCTCACAAAGACCAGAGAATAAAAGCAATAAATTACAGCTTCCTATAAAACACAGTCTTAGGAGCAACTAAAAAACTACAGCTGATTCCAACAGTTTATTAACTTCTCTTCTTCTTCTCCATAAAATATTTAATTTCACACACTTGCATTGAATTTCACTAAGACTGAATGTAAAAAAATCCCCAAATTATTTAAAACAATTTAGAAAGTTTGGCCACAGAAATGTGCACAATAAACTCTTAATAAACTCAAATTATGATGAGTATTGATCCTGAGCTACACTCATTTTCTGAAAATCATGTTATCATTTGAAGGATGGACAGCTGAGGGCACTGTTTCAAGTATCTTGGTGTCCTCAGCTGGGGCACTCCGTTTCAGACCCCCTTGTTTTCATTGCCACTGAAACCCAATAGTGATGATTCAGGTTTAAGATTTAGGGCCTAAGAAAGACATTAGCTTGTCCATGGAAGGCTTCACCATCTCACTTTTGATTATTTTAAACTCTTTGTTTAGTAAATTATCTAGCTGAGGAGTACTAATAATCTCTGTGGGTGGCTATTTTCACAGGGCTTACTGCCAGAAAAAATATGGGTGTAACTTAACATTGCTTTTTCAAAATTAATGCACATCTCTGATTTTCTGGTATTTATTTGGGTTTTCAGTGGGCCAAAAGCAACAAGAGACATAACTGGATGCATGATACAAACCAGGAAATACTTCTAGAGATGGAATTAAGGCTGTCTTTAAGAACACAGCTTCCTGTTTTGCACATTATCATGAAACCAGAAAAGAGGGTCCGCATGTTCTGGCAAACTTTTTCTCTCAGAAAAACAAACAAAGAAACCAAACGTCACTTCAAGCTGCACTTCATTAAGCAGTTAATAATCACTTGTCCTATCAAAATCTGAACATGGACTGTAACATGCTCAATGACAACTATCATGAAAAACCTTAATTAAGGTTGTCATTATACTGTTGCTACACATTGTTTATAAGCTGCGTTATTATTTGTACATATAGTTGAGCTGTCACTCAGAATCAAATTCTGCCCTCAAATTTCTCCCCTGATTTTGAAAGTGAGGCCTTACAGTTATATGGCTTAATTCTAACTTGTTTGATTTTCAACACAAGACAATATTTGTGCCTTAGTAGCACTACAACAAAGAACTTTTATTGTAACACTTAGTAATGCTATTTCATCATAAAGATGTGATGGGCTAGGATCCCTATTTATTTTTTCTCCCTGTTCTTGAAAACAGCACACTATTTTTCCCAGGAATCAATCAATTTTACTGTCCAAAGCAGATAATTTTTTTTTCCTAAATACAGATACCTTACATATATTTCTGATTTTTTAATAAGGAAGGATTAAATTTTTTCACTTTATAAAGCACTGATATTTACTCCACCCCAGAATGGAACCAAAGCCTTCATGAAAATATACATGGAAAGACACAGAAGACATCAGTGGCCAGAGCACTCAGCAGGCCCTGGACAGAGAGCCGGGTTCAAGTTTTTGCTCTGCCAGGCTCACAAATGTTAAACTGACCCCTTCCATGCCCAGCTGAGTGTGCCAATGTTACCTAAGACAGGGGGAGTAGCAAACTTCCTCTCAATTTCCCCAACAGCTCACAGAAGCAGCTCCATGTTTGCCTAAAAAAGATCAAACTTTGACACACTGTGAATAAAATCCCACATTTTTCAGTATGTCTCAGGTTCTTCTCTTTGTCAGTTCTGCAAGTACTCAAGATGCTCTTGCTATCTGCCGTAGAATGAATCAGAAATGCACATATTAGGCATTTGGTATCAAAATAAAATTGTGGATGTTGCCCTCTGTTTTTGATGTGAATTTGAATTTTCACATTCAGTAGCACTAGCTTAAGTCACCAGTAACAGAAGTTTCTAGTACAGAAAACATATGGCAATCTCTTTTTTTAAACATTCTTTGGTACTCAATACAGAAAGCTGTTTCAGATTGATTCATTCAAGAACTATTGAGGAAAAAAGAAAAAAGACCAACAAGTATTTAAAAACCATTCATTTTTAAGAGAAGAGATTTTGAGAGAAAAGTGTTGGTGGTAAAGATATAACTTTAACTGAGCAATCCCAAAATCTTGTTTAGCTTGGCATAGAACCCTAAATAAAATAACATTACTTGAATTTTCATGTAATTTGACTGTCTTATATTAATGTATTTTATTTGCATCAACAACAAATCCATCCCAAACACTCTACTTTCTTGCTTCTTCCACCTTCAAGCTGCCTTAAGAAGTAAGTGGAATAATTTATGGAAAAAGCGTATGTTGCAGAATTTAACTTGGGCAGAAAAGACTGAGTGCAGATTATCATGCTGTACACTATGCTAAAGGAAGCATACAATGATTTTACAACATTAAGGCATCAGTTATACTAGGACTGACCTTTTGAAGAAAGACAAACTAATTTTCAGAGAACATGGATAATTTGAAGTCCATATTTACAAAAATATATTGAAACAGATTAAACTTGATGAATCACTATCTCTAACACACTAAATTTAGTACAACCCTTTACAAGGAATAACATTATGAATGATCACCAAAGTTTAAATTCTTCATTTAAAATGTACATCAGTTCTTTAGTCACCAGTCCTCCCTAACCAGATATAATCATAGTACATTCAGAACTATGATGAATATACAAAAAGAATGTGAGAAAAAATTGGGATCTAGAAGCTACAGACTTGTTAATCCACTCTAAATCTCCCATAGCATCAAGAGGACTAAAAGGAGGTGCTTCTTCAAACAATAAAAAGATTAAATCCTGGAACCAATTACTCCAGGACACTAAAATGGATGCAAAAAGTAACTGTAAATCAGGTGACAAATTCACTCTAAAGTATTACAGTCTAACAGTTTCCACTTGGGGAAGTCCTGAGATTACTGCAGATGGGGAGCAGAAAATGTGAACAAATCACTACAGGCTTGCCTTGTCCTTATACTATCACCTAAAAATCCTCTGTAGGTCTCTGTCAGGGGAAAAATATTGAACCAGAAGGATCTTCAACCTTCAAAGATACAGTGATTCTCAATCTTGCGTTCCAGTCTACTGATAGTAGAACCTAGGATGATTTTAGCTTCAACACATGCCAAGCATGTTCAGACAGGTAATAATCAAACTTATAACTGCTTATTCTTTACAAACAACTATTTAGAGGCTTTCAAACACATTGCAAGTGCGAGTACTTGCTCTTTCTTCTAAAGTAAAAACATGTTGAGAGCGAAAGATTGGCTTCTCTAATGATCACCAATATTCTGCTGGGCAAGTGACAAGTAAACAAAAATGACTAAAATGTAATTTTCCATATTCCATATAAATTGCTTTAGTCACTAGCAAGAAGAGGAATATGAACAACGTGCTTAAGTCAAACATCATATTTTCTAGAATGGTAACATTTAACAGCAATCCTAACAGGTGTGCTTATAGAGAAAAATATTTATAAATCACTTAGTTATGAGTCAAAGTAACTCATCCATGATTTCTCAGCAGTTTAAAATATTTTTTTTAAAAATCGCAACAATACATGCAACTAAGTATTTAGTTTGATATTCCAGCTTGCTTGTGCAGTGCTCTGCTGTCACCCACTCAGGCATCTTCCACTCTAGTTTGACTATTCTCTCCTTTAACTCTGGGTTGGCATAAAGGCAAGAAAGCCAGTTTGGACCTTTAATGTAGAGGTATAGTGAGATATTCAGGAATCATTTAAAATAGCTGGTGCTGGAAATTAAATGAAAGATTGCCATTAAAATAATAACATTTGCAACATCAAGAAACTGTGTCACAGTCAACTGCATTTTGCGAAAACAGAAGAATCATCATGTAAGAGTATCTAAAGAATTTTAACCCATAAACAATGGGAGATATAATGTAATTTTGTATTTTGATCTTCCTACCTAACAATCAAGGTTCTTTATTAATAAAGTAACAAGAGTTTATTCACAGGGATTCAACAAAACTCTGAATAGAGTTAGGCAGGCAGGATGTTCTCTCGTGGTTTTCTACATTGCCAGGTTTTTCTATGAAATTTTCTGTTTTCAGGATTCTGCTTTTTGTCTTAAAACTTCAGCTCATTTTGTGATACTTCTGCATCAGTTCATTCAACAAGAACACAAACTAATGGAGAAAGAACACAAGCCAAGTTTAACTTCTAGTGTTTAGGTGAGTTTTTTCCTTTTCTTCCTCTTATTGTGCTTCAGATATCTCTGTCAACATGTATGTATAACTTTTCATGAATTTGTTTTTTGTTATTCCTTTCATACAGATGACTGATTCTCAATTACTTCTGCCAATCTCATTTTAATTATTTTATTCTGTTATTAAAACTTAAATCTACAGATAAAATATATAGACTTATTAAGTGCTGAAGAAAGTTATTTGAGAAATCATTCTCCCTGTAATGACAGATTTCAGAATGCTCATATATCTACTAGAAAATATAATTTTTCTTTTCTAGATTCTGCCTATTTGTACAAGGTATGGAATGCAAGGCTTCCTTCCTTTCCTGTCTTTACCTATTGTATAATCCCTTAAAATCATAATCAGTTTTTTGACTAGGTCACAAAAGACTTGCCATTTATGAGGAAAATTATATTTTAAAATGATTTAGTTTAAAATGCATGGAAAAAAAGCACACATGAATCAGCTGTTCTTTCAAAGAAACCTACGCAGGAAACATACTGATTTTAATTAATACATACAGCACTATGACACAAGCTTTAGGTTGTATGGCCAAAGCGTAATATAACACGTTATATTATGTTACACTATATCCTACTCCTTCAAAAAGGGAAGAAGGATCTCAAATAAGAACATGTAATAAACATTACATTTTTCCTTATCCAATTCATATCCAAAATATCTACAGAAAAAGTAACATCAAAAATTGGTAGGAACCCATTTTTTAAGGGTTTGTTACCCAAAGCACACAACCTAGGACTGTATGGTAAGCTTTGAAAAATGTAAGTAAATTTTACAACAGCTGGGCAAAATCAAGATATTTGGTACTCATAACAAGATTTCAAATGTTGACATGGGATCAAGACACCAAAATCTTGCACTCAACCATGATGGTCAAATGAACAAAACCATAATGCCAGAATTTCTATTTTGATTTGGAAGCCAGCCCAGCTTCCATACTGACACTGACACCTCCCTCTACTCCTGGTCACTTGATGTGCCACATTTTCTACTTAGCCACTGTTTAAATACAGAAGGTGAAAACATCTAGAGTTGAATCTGATTGAAGGCTAAGAGTTCTAGAAAAAAAAGAAGTAAAAGAAACAAAAAACCACCAAGCCTTTAGTGAAATGCTAAAATTAATTAGTACAACACCTAAAATACATTTCTTATTAGCTCACGGATTTAAACTACAGTGTTGCTTCTGAAGTAAACAAAACAAAAAATTTTAAATGAAGTACCTTTAGATTTTTTACTGGAGCTTCTTTTGCTTCTTGGACTTCTTTTTCCACCTGGCTGTTTTTCTGTAATAGGCTTTTCCTCCAGCTGAGGGTCCATATGGACATTTACCAATCTTCTCTCAGTCTCACTTTCCTTACAGCTTGGGATCCAGTCTCCACTGTCCATATTCTCATTATTATTGATGTTATCCTGTTCACCTTTATCCTGTCGTCCCATAGCAATGCTACTACTGGTCAGAACTTCATTCCCATCACTGTCAAGTTGATTTTCATTTTCATCAGCTGAAGGAATCAAATGAGATGCCAAACTTTCTACCCTATAGTTAGCAGGAAGACTGTCCTTTGAGTCTATTTGCAGATCATGTGGAAAGTCTCTGTCATCCATTAGAGCGTTACTTGTTGAACCACTTAATCTCCCTCCAGATATTTTTAGACCTAAAATATAAAATGGAATGAAGCATTTATAATATGTATGTTATAACAGATAAATAATGTCAGCCAATGCCAGCCAAGAAAGATTCACATCAGCCAAGTGATACAGCTTAAAAGTATGGGGAATTTCTTTCATTCATTGACCCATTTAAAGTCTTAAAGCGGGGGCTATTTACCTAAAAAAAAAAAAATCTATAAAGTTATATTTTTATCCAATTATAGTTGTTCCAGTTACCTGAGCAAATGCACAGCTGATCTTTACAGCAGTGCTCCCAGTGTTACAGCTGAGGTAATGAGAAAAACAAAAAGATAAACAGAAGCCGCCCATGTCCCCCTCCCCCCCCCTTAAAATCCGTGGCTAAAACAAAAGCATTCTTGTCACCTAAGATCACAGTTTGTCTGAAATAAAAATAAACTAGGGAGGAATAAAAGTGGAACAACTTTTAATTCTGTCAGTGATGGTATCAGATCAAACTTGCAGATAGATTCACTGTGTTATCAGAATAAGATGGAAGTAGAACCTGTTTATTACCTCAATTGTCACATTATTTTCAAGAAAACATTCAACATGTCTTCAGTATACACAGAAGCAGATGGTTTGTTGGTAAAAACCTAATCCCCCACCTACTCTCAGCAGGAGTCAATTTTCCCTTTTTGTGAAGATGCAACTCCAATCAATGCTGCAATTAGACACATTCACAGGAACAAAAAAGAGTAACTTAGCAGAAGACCTACATGTTACAGGACCATTATTGTATCAGCTCCTATCTTTAGCCTTCAGAAGCACGGCAATACTGCTGTTTAATTTAGCAACCATATACCTGAAATACAGCTCCATTATGTACATCTCACTAGATTTAGCTCACGTTTTAAATAGTGAAGCCAAGAATCAGCAAGCACTCTTGTATTACAGAAGAGCTTAGGTAAGCCTCCTACAGCAGCTTCCTATACTTTCCGTTAAATGAAAATACATTTAGGATACCTGTTCTTACCGGGCTTTCTTTACTCTTGGTATCCACAAGTCGAGTAAATGAAATATACACTTGCTAAATGTCCAAGGTAATCTTTCATTTTATTTGCTAGAAGAATTAAAATTACAGGAAAATGGAAAAAAATTCAACAGAATAAGTAGGCTTTCCTTCATACATTGAAACATATTTCTGTCAAAGATTACTAAAGAGACTTTCCCGAAATCATTCCTTCATAAACGTCATAGTTGCTAAAAGGACTGAGGAAAAAAAAAGGAAAAGAGAAAGAAAACATCAGTCCTATCTTAGGGACGAGAAGGAGGATTTAGGGAGCTACAGGCTGCTCTGCCTCACCTCAGTCCTTGGAAGGTAATACAGCAAGTTAGCCCAGAAAGCATTTTCAAACATCTGAAGGATAAGAAGGTCATTAAGAGCAGTCAGCATGGATTTATGATGGCTAAGTGGTGCTCCTACAAAACACTGACTGGCTCAGCAGAGGAAGGGGAATAATGGATGTGATTTACTGTGACTGTGGTAAGGCTTTTGATGCTGTCTCCAGTAACATGCTCAGAGACACGTATAAAAAGTACAGACCTGGTTAAACAGATGGTGAGGAGTTACAGGGAAGCACACAGAGGGCAACAAGCCACCACCAGCTGGGCAACACAAAAACAAAAGCCAGCACCACCCAGGACAATTCCATCCCTGCTTCCAACCTGAAGAACTTGCTAACTGCTTCCAGCCATACCAGTCTAACAAAAATTACTGCCTACCCTAAAACATACAAGCAGCACCAGGGGAAAGTTAGACTGGACATTAGGAAGCATTTCTTGACTAAGGTGTGGTCAAACACTGGAATAGGCTTCCTAGAGAGGTGTCAATGCCCCAAGCCGGTCTAAGAGCCATTTGGACAATGCCCTTTACAACACACTTTAGCTTTTGGTCAGTCCTGAGTTGCTCAGGCAGTTGGACTATGTGGTAACTGTAGGTCCCTTCTAATGGAAATATTCTATCCTAGTCTAAAAGAATAATGTATTGTACATTAGAGATGTGAGCTGCATTTTCCTTTGGCAGCCATTAGATAATTGGTTTTGCCTGAGCACCAGAAAGACAAAGGGAACTCTAGACAAGATACTAAGGACTTATCTAGAGAAAGCATTTGTTCGCTAGAAGGATGTTCCTTAATTAAGCCGTTTTCTCACAAAGACAGTTAAACACAAAATCAAAGGTTAGGAGGAAGACAGAAATTTAATCAGACCAGAAAGAATCCAAACTAGACAATATTGTTAAAGTCACCCACACTAGAGTTATGTTGATTTATTGATAACTGTTCTAAAGCATTAAAAAATAATCCCAAACACAATGTTGTACTTGAAAGGTTCACTTTGTCGTCTTTCTGACATATGAAATAATTACTACTGCTGCTTTCCCCAGCTCATAGATCAAATGATGCATCAAAAGAGGTTGAAGTAAATTGCCCAAACCCAATGAGGAATTAGTTTTAACAGCAATAACTAAAAATCAGGATGTCCTACCACCACAGTCTTGCTTCTATCCATATAAAACAGTTTATCTTTTCAACAGCCAGCAAAGGGAAAGAGAAATACAAGTGCACTTGAAAAAGGTGTTTCCTATTTGATTGTGCAAAACGAGAGAAGATGCTTTTGACACGTGATATTTGCAGTAGAGGAAGCTAACATTCTGATGGAAAATGTTAACTCACTTCCTTTGAACATTTGGCTAAAATGATAGTCCCTCTCTAGCTGAGAAGCTGGAGAGCACAACATTTCTTGGTTTATTGCCTGGAACTCAGTATTTCTCCAAATAAAAGAAGCCCTGACAATCTATTCCTTTCTACAACCCTTAGGACTCCTTAGAGAATGAAAACTCAAAAAGAGCTAGTTCAAAGAATTTAGAACAGTCTTGCCCTTGATCTTTTAAAAGGATTTTCCCTCCTACCCAGATAAAACTTTTTACCTTCTTGATTTTCAATGCTGCTATTTGCAATTCCTTTTGAGTTCACCAAGGCACTAAGCAGGTATCAAAGTGATTCTAAATCCTGCGAGAATGAACTTTGGCTCTGTCTAAAAACACAAGTAGAAACACTTATTTATAAACAAAAATGGAATTAAAATCCCTTGTGATTTAAACTATATTTAAAAGACCGTTAAAATGCAGCTCCTGTATTTACTGTTTTGCCACTGAAATGAATTGCAAACACAAAGAACATGCTAATAAAAAATGTTTGTTTCTTCATAAGCCCATCTTTCCTCCCTTCACTGGTTGCCCAAAACTAAAATAAAAGCTAACACTGAGTAGAAGTGTGCTGACCTTTGTTAAAAGGTAGCAGTGAATAAAAGTGCTTCAGCTGCCACACAGACTCATACAATTGGCACATGTAATCATGGTGATCATAGCACAAATGAAAAATAAAATGAAAAATATTTGCCAAGCGGCTAAAAGTCAAAGTCTTTATTGAAGAATTACTTGTATGTTTGTTTGCTTTAGGACAAACAGTATGCACATTAGAGAAATGGCCCTTGCTTGTATTTTAGGTCAATCTCAGTTTTAAAAGGCCCGTGCTCATCAACATTCTCTTTCATGTACTTCATACAAATTAATATAATTTTGACAACTTTTTCAGTTGTTCACTTTTTTCTGTTTATCCTTACTATGGAAATATAACCTTAAATACAGCTGTTTGGATTGTGTTTTGAATTTAAAAAAAAGGTAATAAGAAGTGGAATCATTCCTGACCTGCCACAGATGAAATTTGAAGAGGGCATTAAAAACAAAACAATACAGAACAAAACCACAAACACCACCATCCCCCATTACTTTCATACTAACTCAGCTCCTCTGTCCTGGACAGTCGGTGGGGTTTGTGAATGTTTACTGAACATACAGTATAGCATTTCATTTACTGATCTTCGATGTATCTTACAGAACAATCCAGACCATAACATTGTTTCTTCTAACGTTTGAAAAGTTTACATCAAATTCTTTTTTTATTCCATTTGATTGCCTGCATACAGCTCCTCTGCCAAAGACACCATTTTCCCTCTCTCATTCTCATGCCATTTAAATTTTCTGTGTTAATTAAAGAGATTTAAATCTTAACTTTCTGAAAGTCAGCTTCCCTACTATATTACCCACACCGCTCTATTCAAAATGAATGGGCACTTGAGATTGGTTTCCAGTGTTGCTTCTATGCAATATTTTCATTAACTTTGATGGTAAAGTCTGCAGTTAGGAGCAGTTATAAGCATTTTTGAGGATTTAATTCAAAATTAATTGTAGCAATAACTGCTCCAAAAGGAATAACATAAAATTCACTAAGACAAACAGAATATCCCCAGAATACATCTAACCTTTCGGGATAAATAAGGCACTTCTATTTGAAATAGGGATAAACCAGTCATTTTGTTATGATGAAAAGCATCTCAAAGAGATACCAAACAGAAAATTGACCACGGGTTCTTTTTCTCCTGAGATATAATACAGCAAGTGTTACATGCACAAGAGAATTCATTATGTCCTACCAGGCACTAATCAATTACAATCATGGGGGGGACTTTTTGTGCACAATATACACAGAACAAGATGAACAAGACGTACACAAGAGAACTTGGATATCAGCAAGGTAAGAGTCTTAGAAAGGAAGGGTCAGCACTACATCTGGCAATAGCAATTCAGCCTAAAAAAGGTTGCTATGTAAACAACCAAACAGGCTGTCTAGAGATGTTGTGGAATTCCCATTGTTTTAATGAAGAAATTCAGCACGGCTCAGGTTTAAGGACAGGTGAAAAATTAGACCCCAACTAGGAATTAAGTTTTCTTTATTTTTGTAGGGGTTTTATCATCTTTTCTCCCCCTTTTTACTTAAATACAAGCAGCTTTACAAGTCCTAGAGAAAAAAAAAAGTCAAACTGATTCCATGAAAATAAAACGAGTATTTTTAAAAACCATTACATTCACAGAGTAGGTATCTGTTTTGTTCTACCATTAGAACAAAAAAGGAAAACTGTAGAAACACTAAAATTTAAAGAATGACTAAATCTAACCCACGTATTTCTTAAGAATAAATTTGTTTCTAAGAATAAATCTGTTGATCTTTCTGATAGCTGCTGTGAAGATACTATCATTCAAATATAGTCTTGTGATGTACGTCTTTTCATATTGATAAATAATCTTCTATAAATTAATAAAAAACAATGTGAAAACTATCATGGCCATGCACAATCAAAACATATGCTGCTGATTCTTGTTGCTGCCCATTTTCATCCACATAGAAGGAAACAGGTTGATCTCATTTTAAGAACATTTATATTTAATACCAAAATGAAGATTCAGCGATGGGGAGAAATTCTAAATGACACAGTATCTATATGACACAGTGTAAAAATTACATACAAGATAGCATTACGAGTTGATTAGCTTGCAAGGAAAAGGACAATGTCCACTATGTTGATACAGGAGCTAATAAACAAAAAACACCTATGTTCTTTAGAGAAGAGCAAATGTAACTTTTCTACAACAGTTTGCTTCTTCATCTATAGTGGAAGCCAAGATAAACCAAAAGAAGCATGGAATATTATCACCAGAGTGCCCTTGCTTTGCCATAACCAAGGAAAGTACTGTTTGCTGAAGATGTACTTGACTATCACAGAATTTCCTATAGAAAGCAAGAGACAGCAGACAAAGGTGGTGGTAATTCATGTAGCTGTAATAATCTCACAAAGACAGACCAATTCCAGGTAACAGAATTCTGCTCTGCATTGTGTTTTATGTGAAACACAATGGTTGGAATGCTGCTGTTTCTAAAGGAAGGGAAATAAAGATATTTATATGCATGCTTCCATTATCCAGCCTGACACCTCTGCAGAAAAAAACACCCCCACGCTGTTGTGCTGTCTTATAGCACAGACTCATTGATAGTTCATCACTTCATGAGACAGACTTATATACAATCCCTTTACTGGACAGTCTCACCATGAGAGAATCTCATTAATATCCTCCTGACTGTTCAGTTTGCCCTGTTTGGCTTTGAAAAAAAATGTACTAGGGGTAAAAATATCTTTCTACATGCTTTCTCCTTCTGTGTCAGATACACAGATTAAGAGATCTATTTTTTCAAACGTGTTAAGTCTGCTGTCCTTCAAGAAGTATTCAGATACAAGAGTGGTTTATCTAATTTCATTGAATTTACAAAAACATCTGATTGTGAACACTTTGGTGACTTGGCACTTTCTGACATTGGAGTGACATTTCTCAAGTGGCAGTGGCATTTAAAGGCACAATGATCTTCACATCTTTAAACAGCAGGAATAGTGAGGTTTAAAGAGGAAGTTCTACATGCTATTTTCAACTTCTAGGCTTCCTAGTCATACTGCTTATTCACAGTTTTAATAAACAATGATAAACATACTGCCAGACGTAATCCACTATTCCACATTCAACATTACTTTAAAAATATGTATCAGTCATGCAGCCAAATACAAGAGGTTTGTCTGGGAACAAATAGTAGCTTTTAGTAGAACATATGACAGTTCTGTCAAAAATTTCACACAAACAACCTCTTTGTCAGCACTCAAAATACACAACGATGAGTCCCCAAGTATCTGAAAAAATTTGGGTTTCAAACTCCACTAGAACAAATTTGACTGAATGTTACAAGAACAAAAAGCAACCTCACCATTCAATGTGTTCAATGTTTTTTTCTTGTTGGCAACAAAACACCAGAACATATCATAGGTAGAGATTTTGTAGAAAAGGCAGCAGACCAGACTGCTTTAGGAGAATGGAGAACTCTCATCATTGCAGCTCTTTTATAAACAGTCTAGACAAATGCTGGTCAGGAATAACCTATGAGTAACTGGTCTTGCCATGGGATGCATGAACCTACTTTTAAGTCTTCTGAGAAGTAGTAATTTGCCTTTTTTGATTTTTAAATTTTCCTTCTAATTGAAGAACTCCCGGATTTTTGTTAAACTTCAGGATATGCACACAAGTTTGATTACAAAGCATAACAAAACTGAAAAGCTTCCTACTAGACAAATTTATGCACCTTTTCTAGGATAGGTACTTTTTCCTCACAGAATAAAAAGAGTCCTGCAAATCCACAGACTATATTTATGAGAATTAATCAGCTCAACTCACTCTTATCCAAATCTTTACTTTTCAAGGACCTGAGAAAGCTGTCAGATCTTACCATTTCATAAGAGATGTTAAAAACATACAGTGATGCAAAATTTCTCATGATCTCACAAAACAATTTTCAACATACATGAAAAAGCAGAAATGACAGAATAGATCCCTTGATATGGAGATGCAAGAAGAATGGGGGTAATTATTTAAAAGTTGCCCAACTGAAGAAAGAAGAGTGTTCAAGACTTTCTGAGAATTAAATTTCATAGTGAGGCTGAATTCCATAATTTTTGTATATTGATGAGAGACAAGCAAGTTTTATAGCCCTCATCAGCACACAGAAAAATAGTATTATAAAAATATTCAATAAGGTCCTAAATCATATCAAGGCCTGAAGCAATCACAAATAGAATGGAAAGCTGTCCATAAAACTCGTGAAACAATTCTTGTCCATAAATATTACATACTTGTGCTCCCTCTGTTACCAAGCCTGCAGGTTCAACCAGAAGGTTAATTAAGAACAGAGCTAATTGTTAGAGCTTCAATAATTGCCATCATTAGAAAATCAGAATATCCAGGAGCTCTACTAAAATCTTGCATCTATTTGCCTTACATTTCCGAAAGAAAGGATGGTCTGGTTTCTACATTATTCAGTGTCAGATACAAATGAATTATATCAAACCCCTTCTTTGCTCTGAACCTCCTCCATGAAGTCGGCCACGTTGTTACATCATCCGTATTGCATTTCTTAGCCACAAAGTACTAATTTATTTCACAGGGACGTAGCAAAGATGAATACAGTAACAGATTATAAAATAAGTATTTTGGTAAAGGGGACCATACAAGGACTGTAAGGAGGCACAATATATTTAATCTGGGCTTTTTACTTTTTTTGGCCCTTAAATGCATGAACAAGAACTTAATCATGTATGAACTGTAAGAGACCTATGTTAAGGAAATCACAACCCCAAAAAATTAATCACTGGTGTAACTTGACTGAAGTTAATGAAGCTGCAACCACTTAAACCCAGAGGTGAATTTAGCCTTGAGTGCTGTTTCACCTCTCCCCCTTCCAACAGGAAGTTATTACAGTGAATTCATTTCAGCTATAACTGTGCAAACAGATATTGGCTACATGAGCTGTCTCTAACAATTAACACCTACTTTTGACTAATAGATCTTAGAAAGCTTTTCTGAAGCACACCAGTTTCTCCTTGTAGCATCTGAATGTTTGCAGTACCTGAGCCTGTAAACAGACATCTGTTTCAGATCAGCTTTTCCAAAAACTATTACCAAGGTCACTTTAAGTAGTTTCCATGTAAAAAAGATCTTTCCACTACAAAATCCCAACTATTATAAACATTAACAAAAACAGTACTGTAAGGTAGTAAAAACTAATGTCACTTAAAACCCAAAGTGAGATGGTTTCAATGATACCATGATAGAAGCAGTTTAACAGCCCACAGAGAAACTGAATGACTATTATTTCTCCTTGTGTTAATGATGTTACATTTCAGTATTAAAATAGTAGACTTCAACAGTCTTCCAGGAGAAAAACAGAAATCCAGGTAAGAAACTAAGCAGCTCCCAAATCAACATTGGATAAAGAGTAATTTTATATGCCAACACTTGCTAGGATTAAATCTTCCTAGGATCAAATGTGTAAGATCTGCATGGTGTATGTCACTTTATAAAATAAAAACATCAGCCAGTGAAAATGCCAAATTATTACTGAACGACTGACAAACTTGTAATTTCAGGACAAGATGCACCCCAATTTGTTTATTTTGCCAAGCTGGGTCAACTGTAAAACTGTAACAGGATGAACAACATCTGCACTGTGATGCAGGTCCAGATGAAATGTTGGTTTGAAGTGATAAGATCATCATGCCCTCGCTTAGAGGCTAAAAGCACACAAAATTCCAAGTTATAACCATTAAGAAAGAACCTCCAAAATGTACATTATGAATTTCCATATTATTTCAGTAACATATTCATCAAGTGAACCTAAAAATCTTCCAAACATGCTTATATTACCAAGATAAAATTAATATCATTATTAGTTTTAGATTCTTTCTTTTTTTGAAGTTATTCTGAATTAATCTGAACTTGCCCTGCAGTGTAATATTTATGTTCCAAATAAAAAAGCCAAGAAAATTAATGGCATTGACAGAGAAAAAGAGTGTTAAACCTCGCATTCTAAGGCCATACATTAGCAATTCACTTGGGACAGGCAGAGTATATTGGAACAACAGTGGAAAAAACTTCACGCTCCTCTGAGCAACTCAGCTCCTAAAAAGCAAGCACACAACACAGCAAAATTAGCCTACAGAAATCCCTGGCACAAACAGCATTTCACCTCTATACTTTCCTTATCAGTCACTCAGACAGTTTTGAAGACATCATAGTTACATTGCAAGCAGATTAATAAGAGAAAAACAAGTAAAAAAACCTATAGTGCGACAGGCTTTCAAGCAAGGCAACATTTCAAAAGCCTTCTGAAAAAGGACTTATGATGAGATAGACACATGAACACAGGCTGAGTGAATTTAAGCCAGCAGAACAGGCTCACCAGAATTCAATGAGGAGAAATAAACAGAAAAAAGCTTCTATTTGAATGTTTTCGCTCCTGCCCACAAAGGTTTAATAGCGCTTTTTTTTTATGCACACAAAAAATATTTGCAGTAAATTTAGTGCTGATGAAAGATGCCAGATTGATAGCCCTAGGGACTGAGTTTCTCTGTACACACAGATAAAGCACAGAGTGAGAAGGTTTGTAACCCTGCCAAAATGCCTTATAATACACAGCTTACGCAACCATCTTCACACTACAAAACCCTTCACCTCTCTACTCAAAATGTCAAAAGTATTGCTTAGTGTTCATTAGAAGGGAAATAAAACGTGGACACTGTTGTTAGCATCAATAGGGACAGAATTCAAGGCGTCAGATCATTTAAAAAATGTTTATTTTTGTTCTGAATGGCTCTTTTGTCAGCTGTGAACTTTGCTGCAGTGTTTGTAAGGCAGCAAAGTCAATCTGCACCTGGTATGAAAAAGCTTTCCTATTAAACAGCCCACTATTACATAAGAAAAATAGCAAAGGAGAGGTTTAACGTCTTTGTTCAAGTAAGCTTATTCTAGCATACCAGACCACACACCTAGTGCTCAGAAACTGTCTCAAAGAAACCTGACTTGATAGTTTCACTTAATTGGTACCTAGGCAGCCATTCTCCAGTGATCTGCACAATTGATCTAACAGACTTTTAATGGACAGTAACTCCCTATTAATCAGGTTTCCAGCGTTAGGCTGGAATCTACATTGTCACATGGACCAGGCAAATGTCCAAGGAACCTTGGATTCTAATTTCCCTTGCTACTAATAGCTTGGCCAAACAGCAAAACTCCCTCCACTCCCTAGCCACTGTCCCCCATCCAAATGTCAAGCCATTTTTAATTGCCAGCAGAGGACATGCAGAAAAGCAGTAAGGTAAGGTTTATAGACCATAACGGCTCTAAATACAAAATTGCTGAGCTCCTTATAAAGGCAGACTTTCACTTCAAAGGAAGATGTCCAACACAACCCACAGGCTGCAAACTCACTGGAGCTGAAACCAGATTGTGGCATAGGATTACATGCTACTGCAGTTCCTGGGAGATTTCCTTTATGCATATATGGGCCTGGAATGGGGGACAGTGATGGCCAGAAAATATGACAAAAGAATGAGGCTACTCTCTGAGAGATTTTTAAAAAACAATTCTTCCTAGAGACTCTTTATCTGAGTGTGCAATTGACAAAATCTCTTACCACTCCTATTATTTTCCTTGGTCACCAACCAAAGCATTACAACAAAATTATTCAAGTATGCTTAATAAAATAAATGAAAACAACACTTCTGTAGCATCCTGCATCTCAGCAAAGTAGAGACATTTCTGCCAACTCAAGCACATAGCAGGTTATTTTATTTTCACATTACTGAAGCAAATAGGCTTAAGTGATTCTTTCAGCTCTATTGTAAGAGCTTCTTTCATTTCTCTTGAAAGCTTTTTCTAAAATTCACATTAGACGTGGTATTTGGTAACATGTAAATCTTTCAAACTTAATCTGCATTCTGACTCTTTAGAGGAGACTCTAATGATAAGTGTCTACTAGGAGGACAAGGAAAAAATACGATCATGCAAATTTCCATTCGCATACTCATTGGGTTCTTTTTGTGCAAGACAGAAATTCTGCCAAATTTGTACTTGAAATCAAGTATGGGGATAAGAGTTTGAAAAACTGAGGTCAAGACCTAGGTACTTTGTAATTTTCACTGTTACTTAGAAATGATTGTCAATATTTACTGTGACTAAGTGGTTAATACATAGCAAAATAATACTAAAAGACTAAGGCTTTAATATTAACTTGCAAATAAGCTTTAAATTGAGCCAAATAAAGGTAAATGCAAAATGTATTTAAAACTACTGGAAAAAAAAAATCTTTACTATCTTTTTGACACATACAACTAATGAGCTCTTTTGGTTCAAGCACAGAGTGGAATCCAATCAAACAGGTAACCCTTTTGATTCCCTCTGATTTATTTCAGGAAACAGTAATTAGGAGGAAACAATTTCAGAGCACTCAACAATGCACATATATTACAAAGATATGAGGCTGTATGAGGTAAGACTGTAAATTCAAATATTTGCATGTGGTGACAGATGGATTAAACTAGGAAACATGCCACAATCAACCATTAATGTAAAAATAACTGTTCAAATGTCCCTGTGATACATTTTAATATATTAAACAATTTTCTGCATTGTAATTTCTAAATTTAAAAAATGTACAAAACTTACCATTTTCCTAAGGTTTCAACAGTTTGTCAAAGATAATGTCCAGGTCATAAAGAGGTAGTCCTTTATGCATGAAAGATTCAGCCCACATCTGGCAGTTCTAGTAGGGGGAAAAAAAACCAAACCATGAGTATAGCTCACTACAGGCAAGCACTAAACTAAAGTAAATAAAATCACGAACAAAAGTGTATAATTTCTACTGTACGAAGACTTGTCAGGGCATTTTGTCATTTGGCTTTTATTAGCAAACACTCCTTTGAATAACCTCAGTTGCTCTGAACAGCCCGTTCAAAGATGATCCTAGCACTCCTGAGTCCTCCGACAACAAAAATTTCCAAAATTCATTAATTAAGCTTAAAATTTTACCTAACCTTTCTGTGGCCATAGCTGTCGATAAACTTTGATGAGGAATGCTGAATTAGGACGTTACTAAACACTTGCCCTAAGAAAACCAAGTTCTGCTTGATGTTCTAAAAGCCCTACAAATTACTGAATTATCAGACTAATTAGCAAGAGAGGGAAAAAGCTATTAGAACATAAAGTCCAGTTTAAAAATGGATTGAGGTCTGTCCCATCATCCAGCTGAACAATCTGTCCATTTCCCTTAAGGCACAGGGAAAACTATTACAGCACTCAGCGTAAAAAAGCAGAGTATTTAAAAATAAATTGCAGATATGAAGAACTGCTGCATTTGCTAAGGCACTTTTCTAAATTCGGCCCAGCCCCTCTTCATGCCACACGTAAGTCCCCCAAAAAGAACAACAAAAGCCACAATTTTCTATCCCAATTTCTGTTTCAGAGCAATATACCAAACAAAATGACTTTGTTTTGTAAGTAGGGAAGTCAATTTCTCACTTCACAAGCAGAGAAACAAGATACAAGAAATTAAGCGATTCGCAGAAAATCATATAGAAAGTCTACTTCTGAACCATTAATTTGAAGACTAGCTGTACCTTGTGATTGCCAGATCTCTCTTGCCCTCTGCACAAACTAGACAGGGAGCAGGGAAGGAAACACGTTTGGGAGGATTCTCTCTCCCTTCCCCCATCACACTGCGGCCACTCACCTGCCACTGACATATTTTTGCACAGCATCCCTGAAGGATGAACTCCAGTTAGGCAGAACTTGAAAACGTTTTGAGGATGGTCGTAAAGTTATTTCTCGTTCAGGCACTGGGGACGTTGCCGAAAGGACAACGTCAGTGCTACCGAAAATTACAGGTTTCACCTAAACCCTAATTGCAACAAGGTATCGAGCAGAGAGCAGCCGGCAAGGAGCGATGCCGGAGATCCGCCGGAGCAGGATCCTGCACCTGCTGAGGGCAGCAGGGCGATACAAACAACCGAGTCCCGAAGTGACTGTTTAGCTGCAGACGCGGAGATCAAAGCCACCCGTGAAACACCCAGGCAAACCTCAAACTAAATACGTAGCTCCTGGGACTTCTCGGACACACGGAGCGCACATCGCTCCGCGGGCGCCGGCAGAGCGCTCCCCGCCGGCCCGAGCCCCCCCTCCCGAGCCGCCGCTCGCCTCAGCCCCTCTGTGCTCCGCTCCGGGGGCACCGCGCCGGGGGCAGGAGCCGCGACACCGACACCGGCACAGTCACCTGCCCACCCCGGCCGAGGCGGGGAACGCGCCCAGCCCGCCCGGCACCGGCACCGGCACCTTCCCGCCGCCCGCCCGGCGGCCCTAGCCCGCCGCTGGAGCGCCCGGTGGCGGCCGACACAAGCAGAAGGCGGCGGCGGCGGTGCTCGGCACCGGGGAAAGCATCTCACCGTCCCCTCCTCCTCCTCCTCCCCTGCGGATAAGCCGCTGTCAGCTCACCTCAGCTCCGCGGCGGCTCGGGCGGCCGGGACCCGCCAGCCGGCATGGCGTGGAGGCGCGGGGGCTGGTGCTGCCGCAGGCTGCCGGCGGTGCGGGGCGGGCACCATAGAGAGGGCGGGCGGCGGGAGGAGAGCCCTCCGCCGGCGGAGCGGAAGCGCGCTGAGGGGCCGGGCACGGGAGGAAGTGACGCCCCGGTTGCCGCGGCGATCACGCTCCCGGAGCTGGAAGCGCGGCGCGGGCGGCGCGGCGATGTTGGCGGGCCGGGCCCCGCTGGGCGCCGCGGGCTGCGGCCGCCTCCTGGCAGCGGGGCTGCGGCCGCTGCTCTGCGCGCTGTCGCCGTGCTGGGCGACGGCGGGGCGGCAGTACCCGGCCCTGCGGATAGTGGAGCCGGCGAAGGAGAAGCGGCTGGTGCGTAAGGAGCAGCGGAGCAGCCTCGTGGTCCGCCGCTTCATCGCCTGCCCGCAGCTGGCGCGCACCGTGCGGAGCTGCCTGCAGAGCGGAGCCGGCCCCGGCCCGCAGCCCCTCCTGCTCGAGTTCGCTCCCGGTGAGCTGCCCCGAGGCTCCGGCGCGCCCCAGTGACCTTGGGGGGTCAAGGCGAGCTGCCGCCCTCGCCACCGGCCGTGGTGGCACCGCGGCCCCACCAGGGGCTGGGGCTGCTGCTTCGGGAAGGGACCGGGGCCCGGGCCCTGCCTCTGCCGGGACTGCGGGCGGCGGTGGCAGCTGCGCTCCGTTCCCGCGCTGCCCCGGCTCCATCCCGCCTGGTGCTGTCCCGGACCTGCTCCCCGGCTCCTTCCCGGGACATCTGGGTTGGGCACTGGGGTGTGCTTGGGGGTCCATTCATGCAGGGCTTGGGGAATGAGTGAGGGTGCAGTCTGGAGGCTTGAGGCACTCGTGTTAAAACTTTGCTGTAGATTGACCAGAGATGTACTTTTCTGTCAGGTAATACTTTGATTTTGTGGGCGAACTTTATCAGCAAAAGCATACTCAGGTTTATGGGCTATGGCAAGTCCTCTGCAGCTACCTAACGGTTTGGGGTTTTTTTTTGTTTGTTTGTTTTTTGTTTTTTTTACATTCTGCAGAATATATTTTAATAGGTTAGGTTTCACAGTATATTTCAGTTGGCAGAAGAAAAAGTAATAGAAATATTTGGAACGTTATCTCCAGTGCTGCTCAGTATCTAATTGTAACGCTGTGCTTAGTGTAATTCAGTGAGCAATCTCGGGCAGGCTGCCTGTAAATCATTTCACTAACTCTTGTTTTGAAATGTGTTTAACAAACACAAGCTATCTTCTCTTAAAGTTCTTATGTCCCAAGGGTTGTGTTGGGAAAATCACTAAAGAAAATCACTTAAAAACAAAAATGCATTTCTAAGATTTTTTTTTCCCTACTTCAGGTCCTGGAATTGTGACTCGAATGCTGCTTGATGCAGGTTTTAGAGTGGTAGCTCTGGAAAGTAACTCAGATTTTTTTATGGACTTACAGGTACACTTTTGATTCTGTTGCACGTTTCTAAAATGTAATTAAAGGGAAAATGAGAAATTAACTTAAATTGTTGTGTAATTGTTGGATCAAAAAGGAATTAGGCAGTGATTGTTACTTGCAATAACTGACATAATGCCTAATAACAGTATGTAGTTTGCCATTGCACGTCATAACTGCAGAATATTTTAAAATTAATTTGGCATTTTGTGTATGTAGGAATTCAAGTTCATACATAGTCTTTCTGTGCATAAATAAAATTTCATGCATAAATTTGAAACTCATCGGAGTCATTGTAGATGTTTATGTTTAAGCAAGAGTTCTGTATGAATCTGTAAGAAATCTGTAAAAATACTCTTAGTTATTCTGATTATCTCACAGTGTTATTTAATCTGTTTTCCTACAATTGACACTTACATGTGTTGTCCTCTCCTGCTCACCTGGGCTTTGCATGGATTCAAAGGGGGTCAGACACAGAGCTGCACAAGTTGCTCTAGAAGTTTGCATTACAGTGCTGGTTTGGAACCAATAACTGTCACCTGACTTAAAATGTGTATAAATGTATCCTCTCCACAGATATGAAAAATTCTAGTTTTAAATTGTTAAAAGAAGCATTTACTTAGTTGAGTATAGTTGTTTGGTTTTTTAAAAACATTGCAGAGCATCTTACTAGTTTAAAATGTGGTTTAATGCTCAATTTGAACAGCGCAAAAAATGTCAAAATGCCCTGCACAGTGGAAGGGGCAATTATTTTTATCAGTTGAAAGAAAGAAGCTATTCTTTTTATGAGTTGTAGAAAGCAGCTCAGTGGTTTGACTCTTGTTGACCGGGTAACAATTCTAGGTAGTGTTTGAATGCATTTTTTGTTTGGCTTGGGTGTTCTGCAGAATTAGTTACCATATCCAGATTTCTTCGACTCAAGTAATTTTTATTCAGTCCCTAGAGAATAGCCTGGATGGGCAATTAAAGGTGATTCATGGTGACTTCTTCAGACTGGATCCTTTGGCAAAAGGAGCATTGAAACCACCTGCTGTGTCCTCTGAGCAGCTTTTTGAAGCCATGGGTGTAGCAGCAGTTCCTTGGAGGGCAGGTACATGTTTATGATCCCACATGTCACAAACACGCGTTTGAAGGGTGCATAGGCAGTTCGGCAAAGCCTTTGGGATTTGCTTGAGGTGTATGTTCTATTTAATACACATGCTGGATTAATGGATACTGTTTCCTCCATTTCAGCTTTACTTAAGACTCATGATAGCTTCAAAAAAAATCTCCCGTGGCAATATCAGATAATTAAGTATTTTCTTGTCTGTTAAAGGTTTTGTCTAATGCACATTGAGCTTAGCTTTGACTAAGCTTGAATTATATTCATTCTTGAACAACATGAGCTCACAGATTTTCTTCTCTTAATTTTTTGTAGTTTAAACATTAGAATTAATGAGATTGTCTAATACATACTGCAAAATTTTAAAGATTCTTTTAAACACTATTGTGTGAAACAGATGTTCCTCTGAAAATTTTTGGAATCGTACCACAACAGTTGGAAAGAAACAGACTTTGGAGACTTCTTTTCACCATGTATGAATGCAGTTCCATATACAGATATGGAAGAATAGAACTCAACCTCTTCATAAGTGAAAAAGAGTATACGGTATGTGCAAGGCATTTTACAGGTAATGAAGGTGTAGTGCTGCACACAACACAATCCCATTTATATTGCACACTTAATGGTTTTGCTGGTGAATTTTTTTTCTACCAGAATTTTTAAGAATCGTCAGTTTCCTACTTGTTTGCTTTATGCAGTGATACCACTGTTAAGAAACATTCTGTTGTCATATAACCGCAGATCTTACAAATGTGAAGACTGGTCATTGAGAAGCATATACAGCAGCAGACAAGCTGCTTTCCATTGCAAATTGTGAGGTGATTAAATTCTGTGCCATGCTTTTGCAACAAGTTTGTTTACTAGTTGCAGGTAATAGTCAACAAAGACTAAATTCAAAACACAAAAACAGAAGTGAAGAGGATTCTGAGTCACTAAATACCAGTACAGTGAGATGCACTTGTGCTCTTGAGTTGTTTTGTATGCAGTACTGAAAAGAACTGAGGCAAAATACAATGATTTACACTCTTTTTTATTAATACTGTATACACTAAAGTGCAGAGCCCTTTCTGGATTCCGTATTCGTAATTTATGCTGCCCCAAAGCTCTAGAACTGAATTTATATTTCAAGGATGCCTTTATTTTCCCCCCCATGAAACTCCGAGGTTTGTACAGAGCCATAAACCTTTAATTACCTGAAGCAGACAAGGACTTCCAGGTCTGCTTATACAACTTGTGTTGTGTCTAACACCCCACTGAAAAAAATTAAATGTCTTTAGTATATTCTTCTGTGAAATGACAGGTTGGACACCACTGAAATATCCACTTGTATGGTATGTTTTAATGGTGAGGTTTTTTTCTAAATACAGGGCAGCCTATTCATTTAAGGCAGTCCCTGTTTTGTGTTTGTTTTCTTTATTAACTCTTCTGGTTATAATGTGAACCCTGTTATATAAGAGTTGTGTAGTAGAAGCAATTGGAACCTCCTTTAACTGGGCATTGTTGGCTCCTTTTTGTTGGTTGTTTTGGCTTTTTATCATATGACAAGGCTGTGTAAAATTAACAAGAAGTTAAATCTCCCTTCTACAATTTACTTCTTTCCTTGCCCTTTTTGAGACTAATCACAAGCTTTTCTTTTTTCCTTGCCCTAGGAGTTGTTTGATTTGTAATATTGATCAGGATGATGACTGTGCAAGTTGCTTAATGTTCAGCGAGATCACCTGATGTTTTACTTACTCTGCTTTGTGTGTCTTTTTGGGAATATTATCTTATCAGTGCAAGCTGATAACTCTGCCAAAATTATGGTTTTTATATGAAATCTGATCCTTGTTTATCTTCTATGTGAAACTTCTCTGCCTTAAAAGGGATTAGAAAGTATATGCTGGAGATTCATACATAGTTCAGATATCCAAATAACTGCTGTGAAAAAATACTTCAAGTAATACAATGTCCTCTAGTCCTGTCTTCTGACAAGATACACTAATATCATGAAATAATAGCACAAAGCACGTGTTTGAGGCCTAATGTAACTTTACCTTGGAATTTTAGACTTAACAGAATTCCTTACTGTTTTATATGTTTATGTGGATTTTGCTTAGATGAAGACACAGTCTTGGATTTTGCAGCAAAAATGCTTGCTCTTTGCCATTTTTTTAGGTATTAACAGCAAAGCCTGGGCAGTCAAAGATTTATCAAGCACTTACTGTACTTGCACAACTAGGGTATGAAATTGAACTACTGCATAAGGTAAGAGTTTGTACCAGCTGATATGGCCTAATGCTATTGACATGCATTTGGAAAGGGTTTACCATTGCAAACTAATTGGAAGCTAATTTGATGTTTAAATCAGTTGGAGAACTGTTGAAAACTTCTGTAAAAAGCCAAAACAGTCATGTTTTGTGTAAAACTCTTTCAATTAGGCAACATTGTTATTTACTATGATGTCAGTGTTTTCACTGTACTCAGAAACATTTATTCTCATAATCTTGTAGATAAAAAAGAGATGTTCACACACCAGATAAACCCTTCCCATTTTGCTAATGGTTGTATGAAAGTCTGCTTTTCCAATCTCATAGTCTGCTCTTTGTTATATCCTTTGTTTTATCCTCTGAAATTTTGCCATCATGTAGGCTTTGGACTTCCTAAGCTGTGTTCAGTAGATAGTTTTTTGAGTCTTGGTGCTTTGATGTTCCAAGCATACCTGCTTCTTCTACTAGTCAGTACCTTGTGAAGCATACTGTGGTTTAGTTTTACAAGGTTTTTTTTCACGTTGTCCCCCCATTTTCCCATGAGCACATGGTCATCAACTTTCAGTTAGTTTACGCTTTTCAGATTTATCTTTGTGCTCTGCTTTTCTAGGAACCTACCTTCATAGTTTAAACATTTTGCTAATCTACAGTTAGGTTTCACTGTCTGTTGTCTTCATGTCAAATACCTTACTCTACAAGGTATACATTAAGGTAAATATTAAGATGTTGAAGAATAGTACTTTTTGAAGGTGGCCATCTGACTAACAGGGTGAAGTAACAGTGGAGATATTTGATGTCTCTTTTGCCTCAGTCTTTAATAATACTGATAGGCCTTGGGCTGCCTGGTCTCCTGAGCCAAAGCACTATGAGCATGGGAACAGTGACTTTCGATTTACAGATGCTGCAAATGGAAGGGAGCAGCTGTATCAGCTGAGTGTTCTCACGTCCTTGGGGCCTGATGGAATTCATCCCAGAGTACTGAGGAGCTGGTGAAGCTATGGCAGGACCTCTCTCAATCAGGCCAATGTTACTCCACATCCTCCTACAAAGAAGGATGTGAGGAAAGACCCAGTGGACTACAGACTTCTTAGTCTAACCTCAGTGCCTGCAAACATTATGGAGTACCAGATTCTGTTGGGTACTGCTGAAAGGTATTTGAAGAATAATGCAGTCATCAGGCACAGTCAACATGGGTTCACAAAGGAAAGTCTCATTTAACTCATCTGACACCTCCTATGATAAGGTCACCTGCCCAGTGGATGAAGGAAAGATTGTGGATGCAATTTTTCTGGATTCTAGGGAGGCTTTTGATACTGCCATGAGGGCAGACTGCATCCTGGGGTGCCTCAAACAGCATCACCAGCCAGTCAAAAAAGGTGATTGTCCCACTGAATTCAGCACTGGTGCAGCCTCACCTTGAATACTTGGGCAGTTCTGGGCCCCACAATTTAAGGAGGATGTGAAGGTCCTTGAGTGCATCCAGAGGACAGCAACAAAGCCAGTGACAGAACCAGAAGGAATGTCCCATGAGGAGCAGCTGAGGCTTTGGGCTTGTCTTGTTTGGAGCAAAGGAGACTGAGGGGTGACCTCACTGCTCCACAGCTTCCTGACAAGGGTGAGAGGGAGGTGCTGAGCTCTTCTCACTGGTATCCACGGATAGGAAATGTGGGAATGGTTCAAAACTGTCCCAGGAGAGATTTAGACTGGACATTAGCAAGCATTTCTTTACTGAGAGGGTGGTGAAACATGGGAACAAGCTTCCTAGAGAGCTGGTCAATGCCCCAAGCCTATCAGCATTTAAGAGAACATTTGGACAATGCCCTTTATAACATGCTGCAACTTGGCCTGCTGTGAATTGCTCAGGCAGTTGGACTAGATGACCACTGTAGGTACCTTCCAACTGAAATAGGCTATTCTATTCTAACAAAACACTTCAATTCCATAATACATTTGCTTCCTCCCATAGGAACCTTGGTCATCATTTGCAACTAATTTGAAAAACGGGGGACTGGCAATACCAAAAACTGTGGTAAGATTGTTGTGTACACTTTTCTTCTGAAGATGCAGCTAAACTACCTTTAATTAAAGGTTAAAGTAACTTTATAGCAGCATTTACAGATGTATTTTTAAAGAACTGTTCTAATTAAAATTTAAGGCAGCATGTAGATTCATCAAAAGTGAAGTGAAGAATTGCTATTAGCTTAGAAACTGAAATAAACTAATAGATTTATTGTCTGTGATGGAAAAAAATATAGTGAGTAAACAGCATAAAGGAATATGAATAGATAAAGTATTTTTCAGAGAAAGTTACTGATGGTCACATCTACCTACTTGAACAAAACAAGTGTTAACACAGTTAATAGCACAACCAGTATGCTGCTGGTTTTGATTAAAATAGTTATTCACATGTCTATTATAGATTTCATGTGCAAATTAATTGCAGAAAAGTGTGGGTCTTCAAACTTACATCTGAGAAGTGCAAAAATACCTTGTGTAAAGTTATTTACTTCTCTCCTTTAGAGACGTAGTAATGTTCCTTTGTATAATAAAGGAATATTCCAATTTAATTCTGATAATACAAAAGCATGTTCACTTAATATTTTTAAGTTTCACGTTTCCCAGAAAACTGCTGTGGTGCTGTACTGAGTGTAGTTTGCAATGTTTCTGTAATGTATAAGTGACTAGGTGTGCCTTACATGCTCAGTTGTGTTGCTGAAAAGCCATGTAGAGAGCCCCATCAGGTGGGTTATGCAAGCTGCACTAGGACAGCTTTAGAAGTGCAGATGTCAGATCTATTGGACACATAGATCCATTGCTGCCAATAGAGAAGTACATTTATTTTGGTTGAAAACTCCACTTTGTCCCAGTTTAATAAAATCCTCATGTTACAATAGTGTCTTAGCGTTATACTCACATAATTCCATCTTTATATATAAAAGGCAGGTCTGATACCTTGCATAGTATAGGAATACAATAGGCCATATAATACCTTGAAAACTTACATCAAGCGTGTATTGTCTATTTCAACTAAGTCCAGTTTTAAAATATAGAAATAAACCCCAAGTTATAGTGTGTTTCTTTTGTTTTCTGTTTCCTTTTCTGTTTGAGTTGTGGGGAGGTGAAGCCTCATCTTCAGAAGAAATCATCTTGTTAAGACTTTTAATAAGAAATGTTACTGGTGGCAAAGATGAAACTCCTAGCTTAAGAAAGATACTGTCTTAAAAAGTTATTTTTTCAGTGACTTACTCTGTTTTTCTTGCAGCGGCTGCCAAATGACCATTTATGTTTGGTACGACTGACTCCTCAGCAAAATCTATTTACAGGAGGCTTGAAGCCCTCAAATGCATCTACCTTTATTTTCATGGTGAAACAGTCTTTTGCTAAACCTAAGTCCAGACTTATTGATAGATTAAAGTAAGTAAGAAAGAATTACAGTTTTTATACTTCAGAGAAATATATGAAAATATTAAAATATGTTCCCAAAGCAGCATTTATTTGCAGATGAAATATAGCCTTTTAAAAAACTAATTAATTAATTAATTTTTAATTAATCATCAACATGTAGAATAGAAGATTTTGTTTGTGCAACCTACAATACAGTATTTTGGGGATTGTTCCTGGCAGAAAGGTTGACAAGTATTTAGAATGCATATGTGCAGTAATTCCTGCACTCCAATGGAGCTTAGGTCCTGTATCTGCAAGAAGCTTTCACTTATTTTCCAGAGTTTTGCAGTTACAGAAATTAAAAGCTGAAAGAGATTCAGCCTATAACAGACATCAAAGTCATGCTAATGAAAACAGCTGTAGGTTATAGAAGGTGGAATGGGGATGCCCTCAAATGGCTCTTATCTAATTAAAAAATTACGCTTTAGACTTTACCAATTATGCAATCTATTCAACGTTTCTTTATGATCAGATTTCTGTTTCCCAGAAATGGAAGGTGTTCACAGTCTGGAAGGCATTGACTTCTTGCTGATGAAAATAATGAATATACTTCTCATTTGCTGATAGTAGGTTATCAAAGTTAATTTCCAGAAAGGGGAGAAAATAAGCTACTAAATTCCAGTAACTCTTTTAGCAAAGACAAGTGCAAAGAGCCTTAATGGATTTCTTTCTTAAAGCTCAGTGGTATACCTCATCTCCACTTGATCCTACAGTGAGGATGTTGAAGGCTTCTAATATGCATCTTTTATACACTCTTTTCCTGTCTGGGAATGTGTGTTAATGTATGTGCACATTTATAAAAGTATAGCCTTCATAGCAAAGATGTCGATGGGGGTGGATACACCTGTTTACATATGGAAGAAAATACGTGGGAGGTGTAAGTCTGTAGTTCATGCTATACTGAGTCATCCTTGGCTTTAATTTCTCCAGCACTGAAACCCCCTTTTTGGACTGTAGTACCTGTTACTGACTTATGCATTTAGGGTGGATGAGGGAGAGAGAGCACCTATCCTGTAATGAGGAGGTTTGCGTGGTTTGGTATTGTCTATGTGTGCTGGGGGGTTTATTTGCTATTTTAATGTGTTTTAATAGCAGAGGTTTCTTCCTGTTTGCAGTATGGATTGAAAGCAACTTGTGTTGCAAGAAGAGGTTGGCTTCTTCTAGAAGCTGTGAGAGAGTGGAGTGGACCTTCAGATAAAGTTTCTTGCTTTTTAATTTTTCACAGAAAGGAAATGCTCCATTATGATTTTTTTTGTTTGTTTGTTTCAGCTCATGGAGCTTGGACAATAGTGACTCATTAATGAAAGCACTAGAAATTCCCAAAAATGCTTCAATGTGTAACTTATATCCAGAAGACTACAAGCGTCTTTTTGAGGCTTTGCAAAACTCTGATATGTTTGCTGACACCTTGTTCCATGATGAAGTCTTGGCAAGTACAAGGACCATGAACGTATAAATCTAAAGCTTTTGGAAGATCACCTCTGCTTCTGGAAGATTACTTTGATGAAAAATGATTTAAATAAAATCGGAGATACTGTTAGCTAGATGATTTCCTGTGCAAACAGGAACAATTTAGCAAGTAACAAGAGCCCTTCTACATAGGATGAAAGTAATGAATTCACAGTTATTTGTTCACAATCCTACCTGGAATGGACAAGCTTTGCACACAATCCTATCTGGAATGGCCAAGCTTTGCAACTTTTCCAGGAGCTTATTAGCTCCTGCTACTTTTGGATGTACCACTTAAGTGCAACTTTTTGTTACACTGTTGCTGTAGATTTACAAGATTCGAAAAAAATTAACAGACCAAATTATTTGTCTGGTTTGTATTTTAGTCCTTAATGATTTGAATGCCCTTTTGACAGATTCACAAAATACAAAGGTCTTTACAACCACTGAGTCTGCTTCATTGTCTGCTTTTCTGAATTTGCAGCCTGAAGTCAACATAATGCTAATAAATTAATAGTTGTGTGTTAATAGAAGACAAGGTAATGACAGGGTCACAAAATAATAACCGAGAGTTGCTTAAACTTAAGATTGTGATATCCCTGAGGAAAAGCTGTAACAGTTATTTCTTTTGAAAATAACATGGGGCAACCTGTACTAGTTTATAACACAATACACAAACACCTACATGTGTGTAGGGATTATTTTAGGTCTGAAAGTCACCAGAATATTCAGTGCTGTATAAATGGTTTTGAAAAAATAAAATCATCTTCCTTGAAACCTTTGCCAATGTCTTTCTTTAATGTTGTGTACCAAAAAATTACTCAAAACCAGATGCTATTAAAATTCTGGTTTTAGCCATAGTACTCCATGAGGCAACCTGTTCCTAATTTCTCTTTCTGTCTTACCATGTAACTGTTGTGTTGTTGTTGAACAATGCTAAGAGGTTGTACTGTTTCTGTGTTCTATCTTGTACCCTCTGGGAAGAGCTGTGGCAAAAACCACACTTCTTTAGCAAAGCACTAGTTTATAAAATGCCATTTTTGTGAAGGCTGAACTATTTTCAGGCTGTGGAGAACAGTAGTGTCCAAAACGATGCAAATAAAGAATTGCATTTCTTAAGCTTAGTGTGGGGTATAGATGTGATAAGTATTCAGCTCTGTATTCCTCCTGCTGTTCTGACTGCAGCTGAAAAAAACTTTGAGCAGCCTCAGTTCACTCTGCTAGCTAGGCTGGAGCTCTCTCTTGAAGCTGCTGCTGAGCTTTTCTAATGTTATGAAACTCCTGGAAAGGCTGAGGCTTAATTTGCAGTCTGTCTCAGAGCCTTGCTGGTGTTCTGGTGCAGGTTGTCAAGATTTGAGACTTCCTTTCTGTTTACATCTCTGTTTCAGAGACAGTCATTGTAAATTGATAATGAATGGCAAACTTGCATTAACAGAAGAAATTCCACCTTTTTCAGTCTCATTAGATGGTAACTGTCTTATCTAGTGGTCTACAAGACTGCTCTGTCTCTTGGGATGATCCCCCCCACACTCTGAATCTAAACACCTTGCTCTTGTTGCAGCAAGATGTCTTAAACATCAAGCATACCAGAAGTATACTATACATAAAATGTAAGACCGCCACTGCATAAATAAATTTCTTCAGCTGTGTGCTGATAACATTTCAAACATGAACTGAAGAAAACTGTTTTATTTTGATGCTGTTAGAAAGCAGCACTTAATGAGCCAATGCAGAGAGCAACAGCAGGCATCTGTAAGTAGAAGGAATATTGTGTAACTAGGGACTTGAAGTGAGATATAATGCTCACCAGAAATGCACCATTAAGGCTAAGTGTAAGCAATGTTTAGCCCTGATCACAAATGTGAAATGGAGATAGAAATGCCTGCCATTATAAAAATTATTTTAGTATTCATGGAAAAGATGGAAAAAGTGAAAATTACTGTTGTATGTGAATAAATACACAGGGAGTGAAAATTAAGTATGTCTATGTATTTGATTAATTGATGCTATCCACTCAGTAATTCCTGCTGTTGCAGGATTATAGCTTTTGTGGGATAATATTGAACGTAAGCTTTCACTTTCAAATTTTAAATTGTATATAAAGACTTGTCATATATTTCTGTTATGATTTTAACCAATGCTGTACTACTTGTGTTTCTTTCCTTTGCATAGCTGCCTTTTTTTTCCCCCAAGACTGATTTAATACATGAACCTCTGAAACACAAACCACATGTGATGCACTATCCAGGAGAACACTTTTAAGTATTGCTTTTACTCTTCAATTTCTTTGAGGAGCTGCCCAAAAATGGCATTTGGCATTCTATATTAAAGCACCAGTATTGAGAATATTGATTGTAACTTCAGAGACACTAAGTCTTTTCTAGTGGCCCTCATCATTTGTGCCCTCTGTCTGGGAAAAAAATATTATGGCTGTGCTAGCAATTGCCTAAGCTTTTCCTACTTACCTATATTACAATCATAACAAACACAAATAGAAACAGAAACAAACTTGGTCCAGTTAATGAGAAATTTTGCCACTTGGAATTAGGAGGTCAGTTAAATTGAACTCTATAGTCAGTTCACTTTTGATGTAGAAGAAGGGTTTGTGACCTTGCAGTAATTAACACAGTAGATGCTGTGATAAGGGGTTGTTAAGGTGGAATGTGTCTGGACTGGCTGCTAGACCTGTTCAGCATCGGAAATTAGAGCTCAGCCTTGCAGGTTAATGATAATGTTGATGGAGATATCCGCATAAAACTTGAGAAAAAGATCGTGTGGTATAGTTTAAGATGTGCAAACGTGATAGGAAGAAACTGAGGCTTCCTGAGAAGCATGTTGAAATAATTGTTTTCTCAGGCTGAACACAATCTGTGTGCAGATTGAAAACTCCAACCTGAGCTTTGTATGACTTTAATTAGCAAAGCCATACCTTTCTTCTGTAAGCACTCAGAACATGGAAATAACAGGTAACTTTTCCAGAAAGGACGAGTCAGTGGGTGATGTTTATTTGCTCACATTATATCCCTTGTTTAACAGCTACTGCATCTTTCCTTGTGTGGGCTGTTTAACTTGTCACTGATAAAAATAGGCACACTGACTGTCCCCAGCTGATAGAACACAACATGCAGCAGCCACCTGAAGCCCAAGGGAAATTAGGGGTAGTTAAGATACACCAAACAGTCGATTACTCATAATGTAAGTCTTTAACCACTGATGTGGTTGATCCTATTGATACAACCCCAAATACACAAACAGCTCAGAACTTCATAAGCTTGCTTCTGTCTTTTGAAGGAAATTGATGTGTTTGAGGCAGGGAAGATACAAATAAAGTAGAAGGGTCTTGTAAACTTCCCAATAAAAAAAATCAACACATAAAATCTATGTGAAATTTATCATGCATTTGTGCTTAAAATGCTTCTGTAGTAATTTTTAATTTAACATTCTACAATCAATTTTTCACTAGCACACCAACATTGAAAGTGAAGAGACCTCTTCAAGAGATACGAGTTCATAAAAGATTTGTACTTACAAGCTTTCAACTAATTAACTGACAGCTATTCTATGCTGTTTGTGACAGAGATGTACAATTGAAAATTTAATGTTTTGTGTTTTGAGCCATATTTTGATCCCAGAAAAAAAAAAAAATCAATTTTGTGCTGTGTTGTTCGGAATGGCTATTGCACATTTATGAGTAAGGAGCAGAATTTGAATTATATCATTACTGCAGCTGTTTCTCTAAATTCATGTTGTCAAACACGCCGTCCTGAGATAGAAGAGCTAAAGCTCCACGACGGTGTCCCCTGGCAGTAAGAACGTATGACTAATTCAGCAGCAGCAGCCACAATTAAGTGATATTTCCTACAAAACTGCCCTCATTACATTCCTTGACAGCTGCTTCCATCCAGAATGTGTCATGCACTTCAAACAGCTGCTGAGAAGTCTGACCTGTTTAGGTCAGTGGATGACTTGTTCGTATAAAAACACCATGCTGATAACAGGGGTTAAATTCAACTAAATATACTCCTGGGCTAAATAACCACTTACTGGAATATATAGCCCGAGTACCATTATGCTTTTGAGAAAATTCAGACTGATGATTCCAAAAACATCCAAGTTGCAGATTCCATTGATCACCATTTCTCAAAGACTTTTGAATGGCCATCCCAGGCAGATTCATCACTAACCTGTAGGTGTAGATATCCAGAATCAGTTCTCCATGCTCTCCAAATAGATGTCCAAATATCCAACACTGCATTAAAATGTTTAATGCTGTATTTGAAAGCTTATCTATACAAGAAATCTCTATTACTGCTGTTATGTTTTCATATCACTTGAAATGCAATGTCAGCTAAAAGCTGTTTCGGGGCTTCTGTGGCTTATTTCCTGTACAGTTTATGCCAAGCTGATGGAAATCCCCTTCTTCAGGTACTCATACTTCAATTTTCCTAGAGTAGCTAGCCTCTTCAAGGTTGTGACTTTTATTTTGTTTGTGTGTTAGTGAGACAGAAGACTGGCATTCCCTCAGATGTGTTTTTGTACTTGTTGAGTTACTGGATGTATAAGTGAGCAAACCTGACAAGAAAAACTGAGAAAAGAATGAAAATTTCATCTGGTATTGTATATTTATATTAACTCTTCCCTGAGTGCACTTTTTGCAGCTCATGGATAGGCCTTTAGGTTCACGCTTTTTGTTTGACCATTCATTTCTTAAATTTATCCACTCACAGAGATAGATGTTAACTTCTGTTATTACTGGGCATGTTTTTGGTACAGGTTTTGGGCGATACCTGCTTAGAAACTCAATAAAACAGCATAGATAGGAAAATGCAGAATATTTAATTGATGAAGAAGTAAAGCATACAGGACAAATACATTAGTAATTGACTAATAATTAACTATTAAGGTTAATTCTTGAGAAACTCACAGCATCACTGTAATTTAACACATTTTAAAAATCTGCTAGAAGAGCTAAAGATAAGCATAGTAACATGCATAACGATTTCACTAACAGCTAGATTGCTGTCAGTTCTTCTGGTAATGAATTACATCATTGCAGCATTTAAGCAAATGTCAAAATATATTTTTCTGTGAGAATCCTCCGGCTTGAGGTACCTTGGTTCTTCCTAGTAAGTACACTTTTAGATACGCATATCACCATTTCTGATTACCTTGTTGCAACTCACAATTGCAGACTGAAATAATCATTACTGAGGACAAAACTGAGTGTTTTTTAGCAGTGCACAGCTGCTTGGCAGAACTGTTAGGTCTATGTCTCAGTGTTCTTTGGCAGCACGAATCAACACTCCTTTCCAAAACACAAGCCCTACTTCCCTCTATAGGTGTGATAAGGAAAACCAGACAATTTAGCACATTTAGCCTGCATCATGTGTATTCTCATAAATGAATGAGTTATGCAGACCCGTACAGAAAGCACTTACCTCACGGGCTTTGAGCACCAACATTTCAGATTAATGCTCTTAGTTAATCCTGCAAGTGTTTTGCTTTTTCCATTGTCATTTATCTGGTCCCTCTAACTCATGCTTCTGACTAAAAGTAATTTGGTGTATGGGCTGCATTGTCAGTGAGACACACCGCCAGAGCGTAGGTGCCCAGCAGCTACCGGCCCAGTATTCAGATCACAGTGAGATCCAGAAATACATCCAGATGCCAGCTCATAAATATAATGTTCTTTCTTGGGATGTCTTTTGACAGCATTGTCATCATACCCCTTCCTTTGTAAACCAAACTGTTTTAATATTTTGTGTATAAATGTCTAAAATGAGGTGCCAGGAGGATGGAGCCAGGCTCTGCTCACTGGTGCCAAGCAAAAAGACAGGAGGCAATGGGCAGAAACTGAAGCACGGGAAGCTCCACCTGAATACGAAGAAGAGCTTCTCTCCTGTGTGGGTGACTGAGAACTGGAGGACATTCTCCAGAGAGGCTGTGGAGCCTCCCTGACTGGAAATACTCCATAACCCTCATGATGCAGACCTATGCCATGCGCTTTAAGATGCCCCTGCTCGCGCAGGAGGTTCCACCAGATGACGCGCTGTGGTCCCTTCCAACCCGACCTACTCTGGGATTCTGTGACATGTATTATTAATCGCCTCTGTGCTCGCCCAGGACACGCGTGTGCCGGACACCCGGGCTCCATCCCCGCGGGCCCGGCCGGGCTGAGCTGAGCCGGCTCCCGCCCCTGCCCCTGCCCTGAGTTAAGATGGCGGCGGCAGCGCCGGTCACGTGGGGGCGGGGGCGGCCCGCGCTCCCCTCCCCTCTCCCGGTGCGGCGCGCGGCAGGATGGAGCCGGCGGCGCTGGAGCGCTTCCAGAGCCCGGGCAAGGGCAGCGGCCTCCGCTCCCGCCGCAGCCTGCGCCCCGGACAGCTGCTCTACCGCGCCGTGCCCTTCGCCTACGTGCCCACCAAGGAGCAGCTGGGCAGCGTGTGCGAGCGCTGCCTGCGCAGGTACCGGCGGGACGGGAAGGGAACGGAACGCAGCGCGCCGCCCCTTCCGCCGGGGCGGGGCCGGGCTGGGGCTGGGGGAGCTGCGGGCTGTGCCGGGGTGGGTGGGGGCCCGTGGTACGGAGAGGAGCTGGGCGTGTGCTGCCGGGGCTGAGGTGTGAGGCTTGCCGCTTCCTGCCTCTCCTTTAAACTTGGGGCTTTTTTAAAAACGGCTCCTTAGAAGATGTCACCTTCTCCCGGGCTGGCAGGAGGCAGCAGTGCCGGTGTGGCTCGGCTCGGTGCCGCTGCTCCGCGGCGTGTCCCGCCGGGCTGGCGATGGTGGGAGGCTCCAGCCTCCGCTCAGGTGCCCCTGAGTCCGGAGGGGCAAAAGGGAGCTGTGCCCCGGGCATCAGCCTTCGTGAAATAGGCAGCGGGCAGTGCTCGAGTTTCGTGTCGCCTGGTCAGGGTTATCCCCTGTATGGAGCACGTGGTTTCATTCATGCTGTAAATAAGTGCCTGCCTTCCTCCCGCAAATCCTCACACGTGGAAACTGACAAAAATGTAGTAACTTCCTGTTTGTTTAGAAGGAAACAAACAAAACTTGTTTTTTTTACCCTTGAGCAGTTTCTCGGGAGGCTGGATTGTGGTAGAGCTGTTTGAAGACCATCTGTATATTAATACCTGAAACATACTGCTTAGACCCAAACCCGTGTAATTGCCAAGACGTGAGGAAGAAAGACAGGAGAAAATTCGATCCAGTTAACTTTTCTTTTTTATGTTTTTGCTTTGGTTTGATTTTTGTTTGTTTGGGTTTTTTTTTTTTTGGGGGGGGGGAAAGGGGGTTATTTTGAAAATACTTGAAGTTTTGTTTGTTGAAATAGTCCAGGTGCTTTTCTTCATGTCCTTTATAGGGCATCTCAGCTTCTGTTTAAAGATATAAGAATGTGATCCTCATTTAGTCAAAGAAAAAAATTGACAATGTACTCTAGGCAATGCTTGCATCTTACTTCAGCATACTGAAAAAAAACCCAACCAAAAAAACCCCCAAAAAACCTCCTCCAAAAAATCCCCAAAAAACACCAAACTCAAAGGATTTTTAGCTGTTATATCTGTGAAGTCTGACTTGTGACATCAGAGTCCTTCGGGGTGATAACTGAACATTTTTCATTTGAAGTTGTGAGAGGCTGCAGACTTCAGAAGACAGGCTGAGTGCAGCAACAGGTAGAATAAAAGTGAATCTGAGGTGTTTGGATGTAGGCATGTGTCCTGGTTTGAAGGACAGGTGTCTGTTAAGGAAGGCAGGAGCCTCTCTTGGGGTGGGAAACTGTAACCCCTCTCCCTCCGAATTATTATAAATTTGAAATCAAGAGGCTCTCAGGTAAAGATATGGGCATAGGAATAACAGTTCTTTACTACTATCTAAAACAAGGATAACAAATAACAACAACTATAACGTTGACCAACAAACAGAACTAGAAACCCAGTGGCAGCCTGCTCGGCTTCAGGCACTTTTTCTCTTCGGTGCAGTTTCAGTCACAGTCTGCAGGGGCGCTCTGGGTGCGGTGATTCCCCGGTGGCTGCAGGGGCGCTCTGGGTGCGGTGATTCCCCGGTGGCTGCAGGGGCGCTCTGGGTGCGGTGATTCCTCGGTGGCTGCAGGGGGGCTCCGGCGTGAGCTCAGGTAGCACACGGCAATGACGGCTGCCCGAGGCACGGAGGGATGGAGGAGAGCCCTTGCTCTACAGACCCTCGGGAGGGGCAGCTGGTGTTGGTGCTGCAGCAGGATCCCGGGACACAGGGAGCTGGGATGGTAAGGGGTCTCCACGTGCAGGGAAAAACCCCGCTACAATGTAGCGGAGAAAAGCGGGCTGGTGGCAGGCAGGTCGGCTCCGGATGGGGCAGAGGGCAGAGACTCACAGCAGACAGACCGGCAGCTCCGCGCTGGCTTCTCAGGGGCCGTGGGTTCAGCAGACAGCAGCTCCGACCGTCCAGCTCCGAGGGTCCCGAGCAAGAGGGCGTGACCTCCCCCTGCCCTTGCTTTTCAGTCTCTCCAAATCTCGCGTTACCAGGCTCTGCTTCCGTGAGGGGCAATTTTGCCCCACCCTGCCACGGAGAAAGGCTCTACCTTTGTGCTTTGTTTCTCTTAAGTACCCAGTCATTTGTGTCCTAGCAACCCATGGGAGAAAAATTCCTGAGGAAAAGAACTAGATCCAACCTTCAACATTCTCCACTCCGAATTTTTTTCCCATGCAAACACCTTACATCAAATTTAAACTTTTGAGGTATATACATACATGCAGATACAGATACAAGCGCAGTGTCATAAGTAGTTCACTCTAAAACAAGATCTCTTTGAGGTATGCATCGGGTTTCTCCATCTCTTTGCATCACCCACCAGGTGCAGCTTGGTCTCTGAGCAAAGACAACCCCCCGGATGGGATTGTCTTTACTTGAGGCAGAGTTTACTTAAACAGTCTTTTTCAGCATACTTCTCATGTGTACTACTGGAACTTTATCTCCATCTGTTGTTCGCAAGGGGTCAGAGTGGGCAGGCCCGGCCCGGCTGGAGGAACCTCGGGTGTTCATTAACTATGTGGCCTTTGCTAAATTAGTCTCTCAGTTCTTGAACGTCTCCCCACCCAGTGCTTTCAAGGTGGTTTTGAGCAGGCCATTGTACCGTTCAACTTTTCTAGCTGCTGGTGCATGATAAGGGATATGGTACACTTACTCGATGCCATGTTCTTTAGCTTAGGTGTTTATAAGGCTATTTTTGAAGTGAGTCCCATTGTTGGATTCAATTCTCTCAGGGGTACTATGTCTCTAAAGAACTTGTTTTTCGAGGCCCAGGATGGTGTTCTGGGCAGTGGCATGAGGCACAGGGTAGGTCTCTAGCCATCTTGTGGTGGCTTCCACCATTGTGAGAACGTAGCGCTTGCTTTGGCGGGTCTGGGGCAGTGTGATGTAATCAATCTGCCAAGCCTCTCCATACTTGTATTTGGACTACCGTCCGCCATACCATAGAGGCTTTACCTGCTTGGCTTGTTTGATCGCGGCGCACGTCTCACAATTATGGATCACTTGGGAGATACTGTTCATGGTTAGGTCCACCCCTCGGTCTCGTGCCCACTTATAGGTGGCATCTCTGCCTTGGTGGCCTGAGGCATCATGGGCCCATCGGGCTAGGAACAGCTCTTCTTTGTGTTGCTATACCCGTGTTGCCAGGGTAGCAGTGGGTTTCCTATCCCACTTCCTCATGTCTTCTCCGTGATCACACAGGAAGAACTACAGCTCAGATCGTGGGGTGTACTCTCTTTCCCTGGCTGGGGGGCGCTGGGCTCTGACTTTGGGGCTTGTGACTCGCACTGGTGCCGCACTCATCAACTTCATCTCTTCTCTCACTTCTCTCATCATCTCTTCTCTGAGGTCTTTGACCACAGCAGAGACTTGAGCTTGTATTGGGCTACTGATCATACTATCATAATTCTTGAGTTTGGTGGCTATGGAGCTCACTGTCTCTCGGTTGTCATTAGCATTAATTGTTGCAATGAAGATGGTGTATTGGGAGGGCTCTAGCTTTGCTAGATTCTACAACATTTGCTTTGTACACTTGACTTTGTCGGGGTCGTTATCATGTTGTCCATCCTTTCTAAAGAGTACCTCCAATATTGCCACCTCCCTCAGCTGTTGGATTCCCTCCTCAAGGGTCTTCCATGGTCTTCTATGATGATATTCCTCCATTCTCTCCCTGTTGACAAACCTCTCTCTTACACTTATTAAAAGCCGTTCCCAGAGAGACAGGGGCCCGTCATCTCTTCCGAATACTTGATCAACCTCTGAGTCCTGGGACAAGGGTCCCAGCTGCCTTGCCTCAATACTATCCAGCTGCACGCCCATACCCATAAGGTCTCAGACTCGAAGTAACCAGGTTGTAAAAGGCTCACGACCCCGTTGCACAATGTCTTTTTGTAGATTACGGAGACTGTCATACCCCAGGGACTCAGTAGTGATTTCAATCCTTGGTCTCCCTACTGGTTGAGAGGGCCCTGCTTCCTTATCATTACTCACTGACTGCTCTGGTTTGACCTTAGTCTTCCTCTTTTCTACAGGGGCAACTGCTACTGGCTGTGGCTGCCCTTTTGATCTGACTGGAGCCTGAGCGGTGATAGCGTCCCTGGGTTCCTCTGTTGCCTCATTAGACTCTCTCTCTTTGGGGTACGGGAAGGGTTTCTTACTAGCTGGGTAAGTGTATTCCTTCAGCACTTGGCCCATCTCACGTATCTCTTTCACCAGGACTCCCACCCAATCCGGGTGGGTTGTTTCTGAGGTGGGTTGTGGGGCTGGGTCAGACTCTGTAGCAACATCTTTAGTCTCTGGGGCAATGTCAGGTTCTGGGATGGTGTCTCTAGTTTCTGGGGCCATGTCAGGTTCTGTGGCTACATCCCTAGTCTCTGGGGCCGTGTCAGGTTCTGTGGCAGCATCTTTAGTTTCCAGGGCTAGGTCAGTTTCTGTGGCAGCATTTCTAGTCTTTGGGGTCATGTTAGGTTCTGGGGCTCTATCCCTATTGTCTGGGGTAGATGTCAGAGTGGCTATCTAAGTCAGAGCCCCCTTATCCCTGAATGCTAAATAGAGCAGGCTTATCAGCAACACTAGCCACTGTATGGTATCATTAGTATCTAGAGAAGATTTGAACCCCTCAAAGATTGGCGGGATAGGCCCAAAGAGCTGGGTGAAGGGTTGTGAGAACATTTCTTTTGGTGTCACTTCTTCACAGTAGGTACCATTATTAAAGTAACTTTGAAAACATGTCATTAGTGTGTGGTAGCTGTGAATCTACATGTCTGCCTTCCAGAGGAAGTTGAAAATCCATGAATTCTTCACTTTATTGACTCATGACACAAACTGTATAACAGCTACTGTAGCTTTAGTTATAGGGCCCATGTTTAGATATGGGGCTGCAAATGGGAGAGAAACAGCTGTGACTACTTGCTATACGAACTGGAATAAGCTAGACCACATGGTGCAACCTAATGAGGTTCCTATATCTAGCACAAAAAAACTGCGTTACTCAAGAACTGTTATCTTTCTTCCCCTCGATGCCTTCGTGTCCCATCTGGGTCGCCAAAATCTGTCCTGGTTTGAAGGACAGGTGTCTGTTAAGGAAGGCAGGAGCCTCCCTTGGGGTGGGAAACTGTAACCCCTCTCCCTCCGAATTATTATAAATTTGAAATCAAGAGGCTCTCAGGCAAAGATATGGGCATAGGAATAACAGTTCTTTACTACTATCTAAAACAAGGATAACAAATAACAACAACTATAACGTTGACCAACAAACAGAACCAGAAACCCAGTGGCAGCCTGCTCGGCTTCAGGCACCTTTTCCCTTCGGTGCAGTTTCAGTCACAGCCTGCAGGGGCGCTCTGGGTGCGGTGATTCCCCGGTGGCTGCAGGGGGGCTCCGGCGTGAGCTCAGGTAGCACACGGCAATGACGGCTGCCCGAGGCACGGAGGGATGGAGGAGAGCCCTTGCTCCACAGACCCTCGGGAGGGGCAGCTGGTGTTGGTGCTGCAGCAGGATCCCGGGACACAGGGAGCTGGGACGGTAAGGGGTCTCCACGTGCAGGGAAAAACCCCGCTACAATGTAGCGGAGAAAAGCGGGCTGGTGGCAGGCAGGTCGGCTCCGGATGGGGCAGAGGGCAGAGACTCACAGCAGACAGACCGGCAGCTCCGCGCTGGCTTCTCAGGGGCCGTGGGTTCAGCAGACAGCAGTCCGACCGTCCAGCTCCGAGGGTCCCGAGCAAGAGGGCGTGACCTCCCCCCTGCCCTTGCTTTTCAGTCTCTCCAAATCTCGCGTTACCAGGCTCTGCTTCCGTGAGGGGCAATTTTGCCCCACCCTGCCACGGAGAAAGGTTCTACCTTTGTGCTTTGTTTCTCTTAAGTACCCAGTCATTTGTGTCCTAGCAACCCATGGGAGAAAAATTCCTGAGGAAAAGAACTAGATCCAACCTTCAACAGCATGTAACCAAGGCATGTTTTGTTGGGAGAAATAATGGTATTACCAGTTTGTTACACCATGAGGTAATTCATCTGTGTTTCTTTTTTTTTTCCTTCTAAATAGTGATAGCAGTTAAATTAAAAAAATTAAATAAGGAAGTCAAAAATATATTTCCACCAGTCTGTCCTCCTTTGCAAAATATGCTGTGGCTAGACAGAGTTTATCGATCAAGACTGTCCAAGCTAACATTCATCTAATTAAAGGAGATGTATATATTCATACAGAGATCTCAGTTTTTTTTAAAATACATAGAAATCAGGCAAATGGTGAAGCACTGCTAAACTGTGATGTGAAATAGAACTGTTTAGTCAATCTGGTTTTGGTCTGGTATAACCTGGTGTGGTCTTTGTTCAAAGTGAGGTGTCAGAAAAATGTTTTACTGCACATTTCCAGGACTACAAATAAAAGTTATGTTGTCCACTACTGTTTCTGTTTTTCACTCTGATCTTTAGGTGGCAGTACAGGAACACAAATTTAAAAAAAAAAGGTCTAGTTCTTAACATTGATTTAGTGTTTTAGCAATCCTTTTATATATGCAATTAACATTTGAGGCTTTACACCGTGGCATGTAATTCTATTCTTGCTTTGTCTCTTGGCTTGTAGTAGCGAATGTTGTTTGATGCAGTTTTAGGCTGTATGAGAAGTCCTGGGTATCTTCCTTCTGGACTGCCTGCTGAGAGGCAGCATGGTCTTGCCGGGATTTGGGGTCACAGGCTTGTGATGGTGCTGACTTACTCTATGACCTTGGCCAGGTTCCTACTGCAAGGGTCTGATGAACGAAAGCAGGGTAGGGTTGGCTGTTGAGGGCAGTTTGCTGCTCTGTTTCAGAGAGGAAGGCTCAGATAGTTCCCTTAGTTCTCTTAGACGAAAGTCAATTAAAGTTAATATTATTGTAGATTTGAAGTGCTGAAGTATTTATATACAAGGACCTATATATATGTGTGTATACGTAATGCATCTAATGGTAGAAAGATTAACAAAGATTATCTTACTGGTACTGTTTTTATAGTGGCAATAAATTTTTTGGTCACTGTTAGATCTACATTGTATATAGAAAAGATGGCAGATTTTTGTAACTGTCTCCCCTCTTGGGATTTCTTATTACTTCAAATAGACCCCTGTATTTTCTAATGAAGAGGTTTGTGTTGTTTTTTATACAAGGCTGTGCTAAAATTCTCTGCTCTATGGAATATCTGTAGTATTTGGGTCAGTGCCTTTCTGGAAACATGCTGGTTTTACTTTTATGGAAGTCTGACAAGGTTTGAATGGCCAGCATCTTTTCCCAATAATTTCCTGGGGAAAGTGACAGAAAAGATTATTCTTCTCTTACTAATTAAAGATTTTCTCTGTGGCTTCTTTCATGCTTTAATACCTCTTTAATGTTTGTTTGACTTCCAGATTTTGAATTGAAAATATACTCAGCCTGTTACAGATTGGGAATCAAAATGAAGTGAAGGTCAATTTTACCTTTGGTGTTTGTTTGCTTTTCACAAAACATTTCTGTGATGCCTTGTAGTTACAAGAATCCACTGCAAGAAAATGTAAGTCCTAGTTGATACTTAGGAGCAAGCAAACAAACTTTCTAGAATCTGAGTCTCAGAAAAAGTAGAAAAAAGAGGTAAACCCCTGCTATTTCAAAATACTATACCACTTATGCCTTTAAAGGGAATGAATATATGGGAATAAGTAATGAACAACATTATGTATAGCCTATGAAATTAAAGGCATTAGTGTTTCTTGTTTGGGTAAGGTCAGAGGGTCAGACTCTGGAAGAGGGTTAAGAGGAAGTATGAATGTATTTTTGAATAACTACAAGTTTATATTTAGAAATATGTACAAGTACATATTTAGAAAGAGAAAAAACATTAAAGCTAGAAGTGGTGATAAGGTAGATACAACAGCAAACATTATTGCAGTATGGGAAATGTAACCAAGAATTACTTTAATAGTTGGGTGAGTACAGGGTACTAAACACAGGCCAGCAACCACGTGCTCTTTGCTTGATTTCACCAGATTTAAAAATAGCCAAATGGAAACACCTTTACATTCAGAACTGTGCAATCCGTCCTTTGTCTTCAGCACTGACACTCTCTTAAACTGGCTGCTTTGTTATTATTATTATTACTGTTATGACTACTGCTACTAATAAAGCATTGTGCTATTTCATCACCACAACAGCTGGCATACTGTTGTTAAAGTATGGAGTGCTTGAGTTAATGGCAGCCTGAAGGTACAAAAATACCATTAAGTTTTAACCACGGTATGGAATTTTTTAAGTAGAGAGAAGCAGGGTTTGACTCAGGAAGAGAGTGACGGGGTGGTGGTTGTGATTGTGTGACCCTTCCTACCACTGTGACCCTGGCTTGGAGCTGTGTGGTTTTGACAGGGGACAACTAATTGTTAATCCTTCAAGTGTACCCCTTTCACATTGCAGCAGGGAGGTCAAGAGAGGAGAGGAACTCATTATTTTGGCTCAGTGGCAATAATAGTTTTTCCATGAAGGTTCTGTCATTCATCAGCAAAGGTAGGATGCTTCCTTAAGCACCAAAGAGAGTGTCTCTCAGCACAGCATCTGAGTTCTGCTGCTTCCAGCTTCGCTGGGTGATTAAGTGCAAGGTAATGGATGCTCTTTGGTTATGTGATGTTTAGCATGTAAGAGGCTTCCAGTAGTGCACAAGACTATAAAATCTACACTGCCTCCATATTTATATCTGAAAAATACTTCTGCTGCTAGCTAATACAGAAATAGTTTTAAATTTATGCTAGTTTCTTGAGAACATCCTGTTTTGTTTCTCTAGGTGTTCTTTGTATACATATATTTTGTTCTACGGGGATCCTAAAGTGTGGGAAACTAACATTTGATGATACATTCTTTGACTTCTAATTTTTTATCAGTTCTCATCAGATGAAGATAGTTAAGTATCATAGTTCTTAGACATAAAACAATATCCATATTTTATAGTTTGCTTGTATAAAAAGGTGTTTTGGGTTTTTTCTCTCCTGTAGAATATTTTATTTCCATGGTTGTTTATAGAATGGAACAACAATGTTTTTAAAATTCCTCAAACATATGTAGGAACATAATTCTTAGATTTACCACATAAATGAATAAAGTTCAGCAGGACTTGGTGCCTTGTTAATAAGTCAGTAAAGCCTTTTAGATGTGAGAAGTATGATGTGTTTCATAGCCCTTCAGGGACAGTCAAAATTCTAGACAGAGTTCCAGTAGTTTTCAAGATGTGTAACCTCTTATAAAGTAGAGGAATATAAAAAAATCTTATTAGAGTTAATCACAGTGTGAGTATTAGGAGCAGGTATGTTTTTGTGCTTCTGGGGTAGGATAATCCTGGGAATAACATGCTATAACTAGATGGAGCATCCTGACAGGACTGAAGTTGCAGCACTTGGTGTACCTGAAGTGTGAAGTAAGAGCAAAGCATATGAAACAAAATTGTATGTGAGACAGGAGCTATACAAAGTACCATAATTTCGGGCTCATTTGTGGGAATGCTTCCCAAGACCTGAGAAATTGAACACCACCACCACCAGTAACATTTGTCTCTGTAGCTGAATGACAGCTGGAAAAAGGGCAGCATTTTCCTAAGAGACCCTCCCTCCCCCATCTCAACTTACTCCCATAGTGTTGAAGCAACTTTATGAAAAGCAGGATAGAAATGCTTTTTTTCTGCCCTCATGCCAGCTGGAGCCATAGAAGTGGCTTTCAGGCTGCTGTCCCATGCTGCCAGGAAAATCTTCTGTGAGAAAGAGTGAAGACATAGACTGCACTTTCCTGCAGTGTCTCGTCCAGACAAGGTCTGTAGCAGAAACTACAGTCTCCATCTCCCATTCCTTCTGTTTGGAGTCAGGTTGAAGGAGGGAGGAAGGAAGCTCTGGCATTCAGGATAGCATTCATACGAAGTTGCCCTAGCTTGCCTGTTGATTTGGTTTACTTCCCTCACCTTGCCCTTTTTCGTGTAGCCAGGAGTTTCATGTGTTGCTGTTAGGAATATCCCTTGGTAGGTGTTTTCGATTGACTATTTATCCTGGAGGCTTGTTTTGAGAATGTAATTCAGGTTCTGTTAGCTGTAAACCCTTGTTTTCATTGCATAGTATTTTGATCTTCAGTTGGTGGCTCCTCTGTGCTTTGGATATTCTGGGCTTGCTTTAGGTAATGTGTGGGTCACTGCTAATCTTCTTCCCTTCCTCCCCTGCCTTGTGGTCTAAAGATTGTTGTTCATGTCTGCTGCTGTCAACCTGGCTCTGCTCCTGTTAATAACAGGAGAAATAGAAAAGGGAGAGGCATTGTTAAAAATAAATTCTCCCAGGTCAAGAGCTTTTATTGCCATGCCTGTCATTTATGGAAAATGAAAATATTAGACATATTTTAAAGGGCCCTAAAGCTATTACTGTGTTGGGGTTTTGTGTATACAATTTCCATGCTTATACTGCTCTGTAATTTGAAAGGTATTATATCAAAATTTTTGTCCTTTCTAGCTGTGACTGACCATTTCAGTTGTAGTTATCTTGTAGATTTTACTCAATTTAGGTTTTTTGTGTATCTGCAATCCACACCTGATACTGTATATCTGTTCTGCATGGTGTAGTCCCTAATATTAATGTTTTAAAATATTAATATGCTCTGCATAAATACTCTTTGCTTGTGGTTATTGAAAATAAGTTTGTGGATTGTATTATCTTTAGTACGTATTTCCTTAGGTTGAACTGTAATTGTGCAAGTATAAAATTTTAATCAGCACTACGAGGGAAAACATGAGTGATTAGAATATGGTAACCTCTAGCTAATGTAACAACACAATTAGTTCCAGATATTTCCCAAAGAAAGTTTTTAATTATGTGCAAGTTGCTCAAAGTTTTATACTGCATTAGGAGTTTATTGTTTAAATTCTTTAAGACTGTTACTGATATCTTGTGCATAGATATTGGAATTAATGAATTGTTACAGGTTACTTCCATTGTGGCCATCCTCAAAAGCCACTCTGTGGTTTTGCCTGTATGGTGTATGGAATGATGCTGTTTTCCCTTGAAGAATCTTACTGACTTCAGAGCCAGTTGCAACAGCTGTTTTGAATTATCCAAAATTAGATGGGTGAGGCTGATAGAATTTTCTGCATATCTCTCTGCCTCACCCATTCATGTTTTGAAGTGGGTTATGGATCTGCATAACAGCTCACCTGATGTGCTGGCTAGGAGCTGCTGAAAGGGCAGGGCATTCTTACTGCTCTCCCGAGTCCTTGCTCTCCTTCCTGCATGTACCTTCTGCTTCTCATTTGGCACTTTGCTGCTCGTATGACCTGTGATACACACACTGGTGCAGAGAAATAAACTGGCAGAAAGCATACTTTACCAAAATAGAGAAGTTTTAGTGCCCTTGAATCAGCTTACTGCTGGGAGAGGAGAGCAGAAGAGGCCGCTGAATGGGAGTCAAGGTCTGATGGTCAGGGCTCTGCTGTCTGGTGGTAGCTGGCCTTTAGTCTGCTGTAGCTAAAAATGAAACTCTAAGAAGGACAGTTAGGGGATTTTCTGAGCTCTTATAAATGTCTTTAGGAGAAGCAGGGCTTTCAGGTGTGCAGGATTGACTGGGTTGTCAGTGTTGGGGACAATTTCTTCTGCCTTGTAGTCCAGCCTGGTTGTGAATTGTGAGACCTCACCCTCATTTCTTTACCAAGTCATGTTTCAGTCATATTTTTCTTCCTCAGTAGCATTTCCTAGCTGCAGTTTAGCAGAAGAAACACTGCATACATTTGCAGTTGTTTCTTACCACAAAGAAAAGACTTTCTCTTTGACTGAAGTCTTGGTTCCATGGGAGTGTCTCAATTTTCTGACTTCATTTTTGAAAATAATTTTACTGATTTTGGGATCTGCGCTTAATTCCAGCAATCACAATTCTCACAGTGCTTCTGTGGCTGAGTGGTTATTTAGATTTTATTTGGAGGCCAAGTTGAACTTTTTAATCAATCCCAATGGTGTCCCAGTGATTGTAGGGTTGTCATCAAGCAGCACAATTGGTTGAACACCAGTAATTCCTGTGCTAACTCAAGCTGCAGTCCCCTATTCATGCAGTATTCAGCTTTCCTGGTTATCATCATAACTGCTGGCTATGTTCAGCTCAGGGCTTACTTTGCTATTAGTTTCATTGTTCAAGCTTAAGTGGAATTAAAGATTGAGTGTTTTTTAAAGTATCTTCTTGGCCTCTGAGTACCTGATCCTACACTCAATAGGTAGGAAACACAATTTTGGCTTCACTCAGGGCAGGCTTGCCCCTGGGTGTTTATATACTGTTTGTGTGCTGCCTGTGCCATCAAGTTTAAGCATTCAAAGGAAAAACACTAGCATGTGTGTTGAGCACTGCTTATGACGGTATCATTAGGGGTGGTTATGATCTCAGGATCACAGAAGATGTAGAAGAGCAGAAAAGGAGTAAAAGATCATCACTGAGTAAAAAGAGGAAATGAAAATGGTCTTAACAACTGTAAACCCCTTCTTACAACTCACCCAAATATGGCTCATTCATATAATCTAATTCAAATGTCTCATTGAACTGTTTGGAGTTTGCACTGGTGACCTGAAAAGACAACTTCTGTGGTGATGGCATTCTTGGTAGTGGGAAGGAACATGGTAGAATAGGGAGAAAGAAGTTGGTGAAACATGGTCCTCAGGGAGGAGGGATTTGTCTCAGAAAATACTGAGCATGAAATAAACTATGTTTCCTAGTTGTTCAGTGTATTTTGTGCTTCTCAGGTAGAAATTTGTTTTTATTTATTAGTCAAGAAGAGCTTGAAAGTGGCTCACTTTAACATAAAGGTTAAAAGTGGAGTGCTGTCTTGGTGTTTTTTGTTTTATTTTTCCTGTTGTATTGTTTTGTTTTAAGTACTACTCCCTGGTAAGATGAACTATGGCACCTCTTCTTCTTGCTGTGTCCTGACTGCTGTTTTCCATCACAGAAATAGAGCCTCCTACTCCTTCTGAGATAAGTGGTGTACCAAGGAACACTTGCTGTATATAAAAGTATATCTCATAAACTTTATCTCCTCCATTTTTATGCACCTTGTGTGTGAGAAATAAATTCCACTTTTGCAGATCATTGTGTTCAAAATCTTTATTGAATATTGTATGGGATGAGAAAGTTTATGCCAGGCTAGTACACTACAGTTTAATTTCCTCTGGAAAAAAAAAGTCAAGATTTTTTTTGATCAAACTCTGGATACAGATATTTTAAGCATTGAGTGAATGTTGGTGTGGGTTTGTACTTTGTGCAGCTGGCTTTGATTTCTGTGGTGTATTGACTCCAAGTCCCCCAGCTGTTGAAAGTCCAGATTTCTGGAAAAGCAAAAACAGATTGAAAGATTTAAAAGAAAAAATAAAGTGGGACAGAAAACCACTTCACAGATTTATGGTCATAAGCATCTATGTTGTTTTAGCAAATGAGACTGGCTACTCAACAATTTATGAATTTTATCCACTTGTCATATTAAAACAGTCGTAGTAGTTGATATTCCTGCACAACAGATGGAATAGCCATGGAAACAATTTCTTGAAATACTGTATGAAACTCAATATGTGATGATTGATTTATCTGAAGTCTTTGCCCCAGGAGAAAGAGGCTATGCAGTAATCCACACAAGACATGTATAATATCAGTTATGAAACATATATAGCAATGAAATGGATTTTATCATCAGTAAGATCTTTTTATTATGTGGGGTCTTTTTGTTTGTTTGTTTTAGTTTTGGTTTTGTTCCACAAAATAAGCACATCACACTCATGTAAGTATCTCTTATTATAAAATGTCCCTCTTTGTTGCTAAGAAAGTAGATGAATTGTGTTGATGAGCACTAACAAGACTGACAGGTATAAAAATAGCAGAAAAGTTATAGAGGCTCTTAGTTAGCAACCAGTTGCTGAAAGAAGTTAATCTTGCCACTCCTAATGAAAGCCTAGTATTTTATTAGACATGTAGGCAGTCTGTGTATTGCTTATATATGGGTTTTGCTGCCAATTGATAGCCTTTGCTGCTTTGGCAGTCACTTTGATTGAATTGAACTGTTTTATGTGATTACTGCTTTATTCTGTGTTCTGGTAAGTCAAAACTACTTAAATTCAGTTTTTAATGAAATTCCGTAAGGAGTGCAGACTTACTGAGCACTGTATGCAAAAGAATTAGACCCCTCTAAAGACTTTTTGAGAATCTGGCGTGGGCTTGTTTTACTGGATTCACCTTTCTATTGCAAAGTGTACTGACAGGAGAATCCTGTTGCAGGTATATAAAATATGACACAGGCTGGATTCATTAGTGCTGAGTTAATGCCCCGTATGGAATTTAGGATAAAAAATAAATGAATGTGTGGAATGGGGTATGTGTGTGCCGAATTACACATCCAACTAATTTTTCATTGCTTAGGAAGTTACTGGATTTTTCAAGATTTTATTTTGGTAGCGTTTGTTTTATTCAGTATTTCAGGGAGCATTTGCCACTTTCTGGTGCTGTTCACTGCATTTTTAGAAATTCCCTTCGCAATAATACACGTCATGTTACTTGTGTTTGCAACCCACTTGTAAGGACTGGTTGTCATTTTTCTGCTTTCTCCTTCAAGGACAGTCTTTGAACACAGCGTGGGAGAGGGAGGGTCAATAAAATCAAAGAATGGCTGTGCTCACCTCTTTTTTTAATGTCTTGCTCATGTATAAAACTGAAAATATTGTCAGCTGATGTGTATATTTTAATGCATGTGTGAGCAGCACGACAGATGAAGGATACCTTGTAGTTCAGATACGTAATTGGAGGATTAGAGCCCTTCTTTTGTCTGTTAAATTTAAGAAGGTCCTTCCTAGATTACCTGTTTGAGAGAGGTTTGAGATTTATCGCATTCAGCCATATATTTAGAAGTTGTTCATAGCATATATTTTAATTATGTTTGTGTATCACCTTAAGGGCAATATTTGACCTTAGCCCTGTTGAAAAATCTTAAAATGTGATTATAGGCAGCAAAAAGCATATCTGCTATAAATTTAATAGTACCATTAGGATACAGTCCAACACCAGCAGGTTTATGTGTACGCTTGGAATTAACATGGCTTTTTAAAATTGGTAAAATACATCCTAATTCTGCCAGAGCTGCAAGCTTTGCTGTGCAAAACTTTATGGTCCATGCAATTTTCTAGATGTTGTGATTGCTCCTTTCAGTTTCAAAAGCTGAGAAACTTGCTTGTCCTTGGCAAAAAAAAAATGTTTGTGTGGAAAAAAAATGCAGCTTAACTTATACCATAGAAGGAAAAGTAAAGAGGCCAGTGGAATGTGAATTACAACAGACTAACAAAAATGTCAGTGTGAAAAATTGTTTACTTGAAATGGACTCAGGAGACATAACCTGGAGAGCTGCTTGTAGCAGAAGGGATATTAAATATTTCTAGGAAAAAGTGATCATAAGGGAAGAACATGACCGTTTTTAAAAGTACTTGTCTGCTATGGATGGTATTGTGGTATAAATCAATTATCAAATCAAAGAGAATTTAGCAGATGGAAGCTGAAGTTAACAATGTATTTATGGTATGAAAAATGCTTTCTGATTTTTGTGTAAAAATCTCAGAGAGATTTGGAAAGGTGAGACCTGAAGTCCTAGTTTTCCTGGAAAGTTACATGGCTATGGCCCTCTGTGTGACTCATGGGAACATTTAAAAAAATGACAAGGAAAGTACAGGACTGGGAAGAGATTCATAATTTCTGTACAAGATTTGAATTTCCAGAAGTTGCAAAGCATCTTACGGAGAGAGGAGAAGTGGTTTAAATGGACAAGATTTTTTCTTAATTGAAAAGATCTCGATGAACTTGTAGGCATGCTGGATTTTGAGCTGGGCAGTAGAAAGTTGTGTCTTTGTGTTTGGTCAGGAGGGCTGTGAGATAAAAGCACCAATGTGAGGCATGTAGCTGGAGAGTCTGGGGATGTTTGCATCGTGGCGTAGGGGTGGTTGTGCTGCCTCGTGGCAGAAAATCACATACCACAGTCTGTACCAATGAACGTGGGTGTTACCTGCAACTCTGAATATCCTGTTTCACAGTTGGTTTTAGCCTTTTATCTTGTTTCTGAGTCTCAGGAGGAGTTGAATTATTAAAGGACATTTTGTCTTTGAACAAGTAGCTGTCAGCAATGTCAGTATTTGGTGTGCACTGAATACAGTGATGTTTGGCTTTCTGGTATGGGGAGCTGATGTAGGGCTCTGGTCACTTCTGCAGCTTTCCTTCCCCTAATCTGCTTTAGGCAGATGAAATAATTTACAGAACTCCCAAGTGCTTCAGAAATTATTATGGAGCCAAAGATCTTGTCCTTAGAGATTGCCTTGGAAGTTGTGACTTTGGGAATACGTCTGTTCAGAACTACTGTACTGTAGACTTATTAATTTTTAATTCTCGTATCTTCTTTTTAACCTCCCCCCATGGAATCTTACAGGCTGTATCTGTCAGTACACATACTGTTTTATGACCCTTGTAGTTAGGGGTGCTTGTGAAGCACGTATGTGGTATATGTTCATATAGGCCTTAATAATAAAATTAATTTTCACTAAAATGTACTTTACTAATAGCTGTTTGTTATTAATTGAAAGACTATGCTTACTTTTCTGCTTATAGCATATAAGGATTCAGAATGAGTTTTAAAAACTGCATTTGTTGGAACATTTCAATGTTGATCCATTTTACAGCTGAAAGGTAATGGCATTTTTAAATATTCATTTTATTTTCCTGATACAAAGTCACCTGCACTGTGTTTGCCTCCCTTTTGCTGTAAATTCTTTGAGGCATGAAATAGCTTGCCAGTTGTCTCTTATGCTCAGAAGTTAATGAATGGTTATCAGTTTATTGCAGATAATAACTTAGCTACAAACCGTAATGCATGCTTAAGCTCATTGTGTAGAATTTTTGCCTTAAGACAATGTTTAATCAGTGGCTGTAGGTTTAAGAATGTCATTCCAGGCTGTGCTTTCTCCCAGGACTTCACAACTGAAACCTTTTCCTCCCCTGTCATCCTGCCCCATTCTTCGAGCAAAACTTTTGTCAGCTTTGAAATGCTTCCAATTTTGCTACAAACTTGCAGTAGCTTTTAATTGAGCAGATGTTCTGCCTTTGTCTTGTGGTGAGTCGTTAGTAATCATTCTGACTGGTGAAAATGAATGACCTCCAGTTTTTCCTAGTCTTGTACCTATGAAATAAAGTCTGTCCTTGACATGTTTCCTTGTGTTAGGGATGTGAGTTTACAATAAGGAAGCATAAAATCTCTGTGGACTCAACCCTGCAATTATTTCCTATTAGAATAAAGACAGAAAGAGGTTTTCATTTTATTCAGCTTGTATTGCTCCTAGAATTGGTAATTTCCAAAACTGTATTTTTTTTTCGTATGTGTTTTCTTTTTATGCATATGTATGCTTCTTAAGCAAAAAAAAAAAACCAAAACAAAACAAACAAAAAAAAAAAAAACAAAAAAAAAAATCTGGGTTAATTTTAATTGGAAGAATTATATTCTCTTAAATTTACGTCATAGCTGAAATAAATAAAACATGATGTTTCAGCAGTCTTTTCAAAATTAAGAACTAAATTTTTTAAAGTTGTTTCCCAATCAATTTTAGATTACATTAATTATAAAAATCCATTCATTCATTCTTCTTGTTTTCTATTTTAAAGTTACTGAGGTTATATTTAACAAATAACTGTGGTGTGCATTTGAGGAAACAAATTTTTACTAAGGCAGTGCGGTTACTGCTGGCACTCTGTGCAAGGTAATGTGGTGGTGGTAGGCCATCAAATAGACCTGTTACTTAATGAGATTTACTACAAAGCTTTGAACAGTATTGGCTTCAATATCAGGCTATCTTCTAATAGAAATTGTATCTTTTTCTATTTTAAAAATGTCATAGCAGTTACTGGAAAAACATTAAAAACATTTGGATTCCCTTCTTCTAGCATCGTGCTAGTTTTTCACCGTTTGCATAATTGTGTGTTGACAAAACCTCATTGACAGAAAGTTGACTCTGAAATCTGTACAGTCAGCATAAACGCTGTATGTTGATGTGGCTGCAGTTCCTATAGAACTGTCCAGGAGGAGTGATGTTTTCCAGTTACTCAGTCTAGTTCCTCTGCCTGTTTCAGCAGTGGACTTTACTTGGAAGCAAATCTCCCTTCTCCTCATGCTGAAAGACTATGAACTGCTTAATTATGCTGTGGCGTGGGGAGATGTCAGTGCAGCTGCTGCTCTGTAAACCCCCCAAAGTGGTGTTTAGGTGGTACTGCTGGGTGCTCTGGGGGAAGGTCAGGTGCTCCCTTTTGATTCTGGATTACCTGCTCCAAGCAGAGCCTGGCCCTGTCTTCAGGAACTGTGCTTTCCTTTCACCACTTGAATTCTGCAACAACTGTCAGGGTTTCACCAATGACCAAGACCCACTGTGGCTCAATTTTGGGGCCTCCACAGCCAAAATATTTCCGTAGGAAGGGCTGATGTGTCCTGGTTTGTTGTGTAAACAAAGTTGTTTCACAATAAGATGAAGAATTTTTCCAGGATGTTGTTGTGAAGAGAAGATGTTTCTGGTGAACACAGGGAGTAGCAGCCCAGGAAATGAACATTCAAGAGGATTAATGTAGTTTGAAGAAGTGAAAGGACATTATTGGGACATATAAAAATTGCCTGGAGAAAGCCTAACTTACAATAACTTTAATTCTAGAAAAAAACCCTAGTCTAAACCAACAAATATTCAGAATTAAATTGCTTTTCTGTGTAATGCAAAAGCATTATTCTGTTTTAGTCTTTTTTTTAACCTAATTGACAATTTAAAGTTGCATTATTCCTAAACTCACTTTAAATACTCAGTGTTTAAAAAGCTGATTGTCTAAAAAGTCTTAGTAGAGTGATTAGGTTTTTTAATTGCATGCTCAGTTTCACTGAAAAGATGATCATTAAAAAGATCAGTGCCAGACACAGAAATAGTGTTCAGTTAGACTGTAAGACTTAGACAACTTCATCTTTCTTGACAGATGTTGAACTTCTCCGTGTAGATAAGATTAAAATTAAAAAAAACGAGAAATTACAAGTGGAGCTTGTCTACCTACTTGCAAAATGGCCAGCAGCAAGAAGAGCAAGTGAAACCCACCAAAATTTAACTGTGGCTTGATTATGCTTTGGTTTTGTTTTCTAGGTGGCCAGAGTACACTTGCGTATCTCTTTCCAACAGAACAGGAGCTGGTGTTCTTCAACACTAATTTTGGTTGCTGCCTTCCACATCCTTCAGCTAACCTGAAATTTGAAATAATGCTCTATTTTAAATATATTTTTGCAGTTGCAGTCATATTTCTCAGTGAGAGTTAGGTTTGTAGCTTTCTTTTCTCTGTGAGCTCAAGGTCTGACCTTAGGAGGTGTTTAGTGTGTCCACTTTTGATGCAGGGATCAGACACTGGACATAAGGTTCAGGAGATGGATCATCTTGTGGGATTGAGCCATTTCACTTCATTTCTGACCTAATCAGTATTTGAACTCAAGTTTCAGGAAATGAATGCTTGCTCTTGCCATGTCATTTCTATGAGATGCTGCAATGAATTGGAAAATTATACTTCAAGAGGACACGAGAACTCGGAACATCTGTTGCAGTACTAGTGAAATGTGCATTTCACATGCCTGGCACAAGAAAAATAAATCCTTTCGATCTCCATATATTTTGGAGTTGCTTTTCTATTTAACCCCTTCAACATTTTTCCCTCTTAAATTCTTCCTCTTTTATTTGCAGAAGACCTAAAAGTAAACCTGCAGCATTTTTCAGGACTGTAGGATTTTTAAACAATTAATTTGCTAAAGTTACTTCTGATTAAAACTTGAACTGTGGATTTGGATTTTGCTTAGAAAATCAAGTTCGAATTTTAAAGCCTGATTTATGTACAGGAAGATCTCTTTGTTAGGATTTTTTTCTTTTGCTTTTGTGAACTATTCTGTATAACATTTTTTGATGCAAAAAACTTTTGCTACCAAAAGATATTAGACTGTTTCTCTGAATGTTGATGTATTAAATATCCTAATGCTGAGAACTTTTCAGTAATAGAAGAGATGATTAGTATCTTCAGATGTGACCCCATTTTTTTTCATTTCTAATAGCAAGTGAAGATTTTTATAAATTGTCTTTGTTACTATTGATGCAGTTGTACTTAAATGTCTTTGTTCCTTCCTCATGGTTGATGCCATCCTATGACATTTTTCTGAAGGTTAGCTCTGCAGGATTACTCAAAAAACCCAACCCCACTGGGAAAGGAGAAGAAATTTCAAAACAGAAAGATGAGGAGGGTTCCAATCACACGGGTCATATAGGATGGGATCAGTTCCTTGTGTTCAGACGGACTGGCTTTAATCTGCAGGTTCTCCCCCAGATGTAAACATACCCTCAATACTCATGATTGTCTTTCTCTTGGATGAGGAAGCATGATCAGCACTGAAATGAAAAATTACCTTTGAATGATAGATCTGTTTTATTGGGAATTGTTTAGCAGAATGTGAACTAGCCACTCTGTGACTAGAAGATGCTCAGTTATTGGGATTTTCAATTGGGACTGTCTTATGCTGAAGCATTTAAAACTACTGTAGATACCAACTATCATCTAAAGCTCTGTACCTTTCTGAGAAATAATTAATTATTTGGTCTCACTATTGATGCTTGGTGCATTTGTTGATTACTTTGCCAGCTAAGAAATGAATTTGCTAATGAGAAACAAAATGACTACAAAGAACTGAAGTTATGAAGGATGAGTAAGGCTCTAAAAAAAGCTGTGCAGATTCTACTTAAAACCCCTCCTGCTTTGGAATATATGATTTAGGATTTAAAATTTAAATATTCTGTTGCTGTATTAAATAAATAACAAGTAACTCATGACCAGAAAAAAACCAAAATTGTGGATTTTATTAAGTAAAAACTATGTGGCATTATAGTCTTGCACGCTCAGTTGTAACAGGCTGTGTACAAAATCTCTATATATCAGCTGTGATTGTTATGAATAGCTGAGTATGTTTCACATCATTTGTCTCTATATGATCACTTTGGTGATCATAGAATTTTCTGTGAAATGGTTTTGGTGGCTCAGAATTAATTTAAAGCATACAGAGTAGAGTGGAACAGTTATATGATCATGTGGCACACTTGTGTGAGGAAAGATTGATTTGATAAAAAAAGAATTTGCCAGCTGTTTTTCTTTTTGCTCACAGTACTCTTATATGTGTATGGATTTTGAGGGAGTTGAATGTTGCAGTTCTGTCTTACCTTCTGCCAGAGTCAATTCAGTGCCAGTTCTAGTTAAAAGATGTTCTTTCTTTATGGTTGTCATGTATACCAGATGAAAAAAAAATTATTAGCATGCCATAAAGAAGGACAGAGCTTTTATTTAGCTTTAGCTTTGCAATTCAGAGCTATTTTTCTTAGACTAGTTTGCATCATGAAATGACGTCATGTATTCTTCAGCAGTTCTGTGGTAACAAGTAGCATCCTACTCTGTGAAAAAACAAATTATTAAAAAAAGGTAACAGTTCTGGTGAGGGACATCTGTTGCTAACTAGTAAATTATAACAGGGGGAGTATTTTTCAGCTGTAATTAGTTACATTCTGGAAGCGTAGGGGAACCTGGGTTAAAATAATGCAAGAGCAGTCACGTTTGTGAGCAAAATGAAATATGTTTTTAAAAGAGAATGTGTCTGGCATCTTAAGGAAATTTTTGTTTGGGGGGTAGGGGTCCACAGAAGCACGAGCTCAAGAACTGAAAGCTGAGGGAAACCACACGATGAGTACCGCTGCTGTTGCCTCTGCAGAGGATAGTTGAACTTGTTTTTTGATTATTGTGAGAATGGACCAGTTTTAGTAAGCAATGGGATGTTACCGTGTGTGGAGCTGTCATAATGTTCCCTGTAATATGATGCCTAGTGGCACCCCAGATCACATGCTTTTTAAAAAAAAAAACCCAAAACTTAATACAAAATAGAATCAAAAATGCAAAATACATTACTTACCTCCTGCTGTACTAAGCATCCTTCTATTTCCTGTGTCCCTTTAAAGGTGTGCCTTAAAGATGCACAAACCTCCCTCTCCACCCCACTAATACCTTGATTGGAAGTTGCAGGACTGCAGTGTACCCTTCAGCCATGTGCCATTCCCCTGTCCTGTGTTATTTCAGGACTGGCAGGGGAAAGCTAATTCTGCTGCCTGTCTTTCAGAACAGTGTGAACATTGCATCTGTCTTGGCTCACTGCACCGATTTCCAGTTGCCTGTGATTGCATCCAGAAATGTTTGTGAATTAGAGCAGCTGATGAAGTAAAGGTAGACTCTGCATACCAAACCTTCCCCTCTGCAGCCTGGCTGGAGTATCCTGAAATAATGAAAAGTTTCAGCTGGCCTTCAAGAGTAACACTGGATAAAAAATGCATTGCAGTAGGTTGTTGCAGAAATGACACAAAGGAAATGGTTGCAGGGAGGCCTAAGGAGCCCTGCTTTGTTGGCTGGGTGGTAACCGGAGCTAAAGAACTGGGTACATGCATCATGGCTGGGACTTTGCAATCTGGCAGTAGCTGGTGGCCCAAGGGTAGGGTAAGACTGATGGCTCGCTCATTCTATTGCCCAGTCCCATCAGGTGCAATGTGGTTAAAAGCCTCAAGCTTTCCCCTTTTATCCAGAAACTTTGTCTTGCTAACACTGAACAAGAAACAGCAAACTGTGCTACGTTTCTTCTTAATTAGTAAACTTTGGAGTTTACTTCTGTTAGATGTTGGATCTGGGCTTCATCATATGCAAATTGCCCTGAGTCTGTTTGTTAAATTGTGTTTATTTTATGACTTCCTTAGCTGTTCCTGATGTTGCATGGATCCCAGTTTCCCAAGAGTTGGTTGCAAATTTTAATGGTAATTTTTTACATGAATTTTTGTGGCAGTTCATGCATGTCTTATTTTAGATGTACTAGAATTATCATCTATGCGGATACTGTGGTTGTCCTCTCCTTCAGAACAATCCAAATCAATGACAATAAATGCAAATTTATTCAAAGATTATGGGGAGTCCTCCAAGATGTGTTTGTAGCTGCAAGTCATCTGTATTCATAGTCCATCACATGCAGCGTGTCTGCTGATCTGAACAATGGGAATGGTCCCATTAGAGGAGACAATTTTGATTTCTTCAAAACCCTGTGAGAAGTGAACTCTTTGTTTCTTGTACCTGCTATGAATGAATAAGGGCTTCCTTAGGAGAAGCCAGCAGGGTATTGCTTTAGTAAGAGGTCAGCAGTGGGGCTATGCTGTGCTGGATGCCAGCAGTACAGCACTTAACCCAGCTTTTGGGTGCTCTGCAGGGCACAGAGTAGTGACAAATATCTGCCCTATGGTTTCCAATTACTCTTTGGTATTGGGTTTATGTGACAAACAATAAAAAGTGAGGGTTGAGTTTCAAACTTTGTTACCTTTGTTGAGTTAGGTATTTGTTAAAAGTCTACTTCTGAGTAAAACCAGTAACTTTTAAATGCATACAAATACATGTGTGCATTTTCAGATTTGTTCAAAATTCAGAATGTTTTGGAAACTAACAAAAATAACTAGTAGAAATGAACTTTAGCTCTGTGCCTAAGGTATGGATCTTGAGCCTGAAAACTTGATTGGTTTCATTCCAAAAGACAAAGGGTGAAGTAGTTTTGGTAGAATAAAATTCAGATTTCAACTAGTGTAGACTGACCGAAATTGTGTACTATGCCAAGAATAACATTTATTTTAAAGTCCTAATTAGTCTTTTGGTGCTGTTAAGAGGTTTGCTTCTAATTGTTAAATTGCAGGGTTTTCACCCCTCGGATGCCAAGTTGTTTGTCAGGTGTTCATGCAGGATTGCAGCCTCTATGATGCTGATCACCAGTTTGGGTGTCTGTGGCCCTTATAGCACTGTGTGGTGGCTGACAAGGTTTGGAGTCTCACAAGCATTTTCTGGTTTAGAAGGGCCAGCTTTAGTTTGCCAGAGAAAACTTTGTATCCAAATATTAAAATTTCTTTTGGTGTGCAACTGGTATTTCAAATATAGTACCACATTTGAAAAAAAAAAAAAAAAAGACTTGAGACTGTTTGTCTGTGAAAAGTCATCTGTGATTACAAAAGGAAGACATTTTCAAGATTGTAGTAATGGTAGAAAAAAAAAGATAATTCTGTTTCAAGTTAAGTACATTAACCCTGGATAATATGTTTACTCTTGGGCAATAAATTTATTCAGGTTAAATATTCCTTTCAATTTCTTTCATTAAGAAAACTGTCTTTGGGAGAACATAATGATTGACTTTGATGTGGTCATTCTTCCACTGAAGCAGGATTTTTTTCTTTAAAAAAGCAGATTTTAACTTGTAATCAGTCTTTGGAGTATGGAAAATGCAATAGTGACTATAAATGAGAAATTTTGACAGATTTTTTCTAGGCATCCCATAACTGCTACCATCATTGTGTTGGCTCTTCCAAATAAATGGATAAAATTCTGAGATTCATATGCAGTCTGAAGTATTTATATATTCTTTTAAAGATTGTAATGTCTGTCATATGCAAACACCATATGGATTTAGTGTGCTTTTAGGAGGTGTATTTTATTTTTTATTTTGATTAAAGTAGTAAGTTTTGCATGGATATTAAATATTTTGTGTGACAGAGGCTTGTATTTCATAAGTGCAATTAATAAATATTCCCTGTGGGGCAAATTTAAAATGAGAATCCAAGTTGTACTTTCTTTTTGTTTGTTTTTTAATATATGGCAGATATCTGCTGCAGGCATTTTTTAAAGACTGGTCTATTCATGATACTTAAAATGATTTGAAGATACGCGAATATGCAAGTTTTTTTTTACTGTTACTGTTTTGATCTTACTCCCAATTGGTCTCAGTAACTGTACCTTACATGAATTGAAATTCACGCCAGCATAGGGGCTTTAATAAATGCTTCCTTACCTAGGGCCTTCATACTTTTATTTAGACTTTGAAAGTTTTTTTTTTCCCCCTAGCTATTTTTCTTGTTATAATATTGCTTGCTTGGTTAGTTAAGTTTATAGCAGGAGATACAATGATATCATGTGGAGGCGGATTCTGTCAGGCTCAGGGTGGGCTAAGCCCCTCTGCCCAGAGATTTGCAGGGCTGTTAGATGCACAATTTGAAATGGCTGAGGAGGAGCATTAAGTGGAGAAGCTTGCCTGGAGGGATGTGTGTGCTTTGGTTTGAGTGGAGTGGCCCAGCATGCTGGCCAGCAGTGTAATGGACCATGTGTGCTGCAGTTTGCTGGGATGGATGGAGTCCACAGGGGCGGTACGTGAACACCTCTACAGATCACTTCTTGCGAGACAGAGAAAGGGTAGAGGAGTTTGTTGTGCAAAAAAGTATTTCAAGAAGAGCACTTCCTATGTATGTAGCCAAAGAACGTAATCTGCTCACATCCAAGATACTTTTTTTTGCATTTAAACACCTGCATGCCACTGGAGGAAGACTTAAATGTTGAATTCTTTGGATGGGTAGGCTTATGGTCATATAGGTACCGCACATTTTGGGTACAAAACTGTACGTTTTGTTCTTAAAGAAAAACTTGCTGTAAATATGTGGCTTTCTGACAACCAGTGTGTATTTATCTGAATTTAACTTTTCCTGTCTTTAGTCCAAGTTTTAGATCAATTTGATTTAGATTCAGATATGTTCTGGATCCATGAAGCTACAGTGAAACTGATTGAGAGATGCATCTTCACTTTTAGTGGTCAGGATAATGGCAGTAAAGATAATTACATGGTTAATGAGCTATGTGGATTTTTCAGTAATCTCAGGGAGATACTAGTTGCTCTCTCTGGTTAAAACTAGGATGTAGCTAATATATTTAATGGAAGGATTTATCCATTTAAAGCAAACCAGCAGAGGGGTTCTGCTGGTAGGATGGTAAAGTTGGCCTATGCAAGGCTCTGTTCTCAGTATCATTTCTGCTGTATTGGCAAGTTTTCCAGTCTCTGCATTGTAGGTTGAGACTGGTTGGGACTGTTCAAATCCTTCCCTTCAGTTTCTACATTGGCTGCTTAACTCTTCCAGAGCATCTATGTTGGTACCTAGTTCAAGTATTTAAAGTATCTTACTCTTTGAAATAAGACTATCTTTGCATGGCTTCAAATTGCTTCCAAAATGCATTTAAACTAGCAGTGATTAAATTTTTTTTGGTTTTGATGTAGTCTGCTTATCTCTTGCATTTTATGTTATATTGCCCTTCTGTTTTCCATATATGGAAATATTCCTGAGAATGGTCCCTTCCTAACTTCTATAACCTTCATTGTAACCTCCTGAACTTTTAGTATGGTTATGTTCAATCATTCTCTTATTTCCATGAAACTGATAGCTGGTGGTTTCTTGCTTTCATTGTCTTGTGTATTAGAGTATGACATTTGGCTAATTAAATTTATCTGCTTTTCTTCTGTAAGTATGTACTTTTCATCATTTGATAATTATTTTCAGAAGATTTTATTAGAACTTTCATTATGATGAGAGCAACTTCTATACATAAAGCGATTTGGATGCTTCTTTGTAGGCAGATTTAAACTGTAGAAATTCAGGAGTAAAATGAAAATAATGAAAAATAAATACCTAAAGTTCTGTTAGTGACTGTTGTATCAGTGTTCCATGTTGTGCAGATTTTAGGTTGTTGGTCAGTTTAAATGTCTTAAAAATATAAGCAGAGCTGAGGAGTTAAACAGTGCTAAATATTTATAGCAGAGGAAAGTCAGTGACTTTAGGAAAATGAAGGATTATGGACTCTTTGTTTGAGGTTTCCAAGTCTATGAAAAAGGGTTAACCCGGATATTTAAACTTGCTAATAAATAGCATATGCTTTCACAATATATTATTCAGTTTTGCTCCTAGTAGGAGCTTTTAAAATGTGTAAGAGTAATGCTTCTTACTGTAAGTAAGCTTCAGAGCAGTTACATTTGCATGCTATATTAGTTGTTAATGATAATTTTTTGGTGAATTATGGTACTTTTAGAAAGATCAATATGTAGACAAAATTATTTTTCCTTTCCCCTCCTTTTTGTTCCTGAAGCTTTTCCAGTTTTTGAAGTAAAGATTTAAAATATATATGTATTTTTAAAAATTTGTTGTACAGCATGAGATGCAGTTCACTTTTTTTTTTTTTTAAACAACCATCTCATAACCTCATCTATTTTATATTCTATTGACTAAAACAAAGTCTTATACATAAATCAGTCTCTCTGCTCTTGATTATTGTGGGCAGTGATGCAGGGACCAATTCTAATAGAATTTGCAGGGAAGAAGTCAATTGAGTTTCGACAGGGGTCATGTAGGATCCATAAACTCCCACGGGGCAGTTATCAAAGATGTAACTGTATGCAATGGAGCATGACAGAGCTAATGCCTTTTACTTACTGACTCTTGATTGAACAATTAGTTTGGCAGTGGTCACTGTGCTCTTTGCCCTTATTAGATAGGTTTGGTAGTACAAACAATCTTACAAGACATTTATAAGCTTCAAGGTGATTTTAAGTTCACAGGTAATCCTCCCAAAGCGGTGCTTAGGTATCAATTATCAGAGACTTTACTTTTGCCTTCTTGGGTTTAACTCATACTCAATGTGCTTGTTCTTGATACTGTCACTGCTTTATAAAACCCCAAAATTATGGGTTTGCCAACTCCCATTTTAAATCTTCGTTTTAATTGGTTAGTTGGGCTGCTGCCACATGGCCCCTAGAAGAGGTAGAAAGAAGAAAATTGCTATGCATATTGATGGCTCTGTGTGTGTTTATTTTTGAACAAAAAGTACCCTATGACTGACTCATTTTTATTAAATAGAGAAAAAAGAAATTGAGGTTATAATTAACAGGCATATCCCTTAAAGCAATATCTCTTGTATTTTTAAAAAATAGCTAAAAATAATTGGCAATTTATTTTGAGGGCATTTGCCTTAGCTATTTATGCCTGCAATTAATATTTACTAATTATAATACTTCCCTGGTGAAAACATTACTGGAGTAATAATCCTTATGGTAAAAAGAGCATATAACACATAGCTTTTATTCTGTACAAATCCTCTTGAACTCATGCGGTCTAAATTTAGATGTGATATAATAATGTGTCATTTCATTCAATGTTTGTGTTTTGAACCAATATTATATTGTCTGTCTCATTTTTAGATAGGGAAACAGACAGAAAAACTAGAAGTTGTGCACCATTTTCAATGGAAGCTTTAACAGACTGCCTTTTAAATTGGTTTATAGCTTTTACATATATAAAATATTTCTGGCGAAGAGTGGTTAGGTGGTATGTATTTCAGAGGTTTTGGTATGCACATATGTAAAAATATTGAATATTAAAAAGTATTCAGTGAAACAAAGTAAATTAGTAAATTTAGTCAGATCCACATCTGGATATATGTTCAAATAATAATTTTCCTTTTTGGAGTAGGAATGTAATTATTTTGATACAGTTCTTACAGAGCAGTTCTGAGTTCTTAATTTAGTTGCATTCAAAACTCAGTTTACTTGCAAATCATTCCTGTCCGCTATTAAATAGTCAAGTTATCAACATTTTTATTTCTGACAGAAGTACGGGCTTTATCACCTGCAGTTGTTGACTCATCATCAGCTTCTGTGAAATCCAAATCTACATATATATTTGAAGAAAATTGTACTTTGAAAGAAAGTTAAGAAAAAAAAAGAAGATTATCAAAGTGAAACCAAACCTCTGCAGAATAAAAATAGGGAGTCAAGGCAACCTGTTTCATAGTTAAGGCATCTGAACCATAATTCTCCCACCTGGGAGCAGTGCTTCTGAATCCTGCCTGTGAGGAGGACCTTGCTTGCAATCGCTGAGGTGTGTGTGAACACACAGACAGAGGGGAAAGATGTTGAAATTGTGGGCACAACAAAAAGCCTAACACCCTTTCAAAACCACAGTGGGGAAGGTCAATGCTTCTGCCTGAGACCAGAGTCTGTTTGTTCACTGAGCAGCCACAGAAGGGCTGGCAGTATTTTGCTGCACCAGGATGGTACTGCTCCCCTTCCTTTCTCTTTCCATGCCCATCCCCTTTATATGGTGGTGCCCTTAGGTCTCATCTGTGCCCTCTGTGCAAGCTGGTGCCCTTTATATGGTCTCCTTTGCTCTGTGGAACATCCCATTTCATGGCACCTTTTGGAAAGCCTTGAGATACCCAGTGCTACTTAGATGGTACTTTCAGACATGGTAACAAATACACCCTTGAAATGAGCAGTGTAGGAAGCAGTAAAAGGTATGTTTATGTATACCAGCATTTTTTGAAGCATGATTTTTTTTCCCCCAAATTTTAAGGTAACAGTGGCAGAGTATCTGAATAATTAGAGAATGTGTAGTGTAACAGCATGTGAAATCAATTCTCCATTATTGCAGCTTTGTCTGTTACCGGGAACATTTTTGGCTCCTGAGTCATTGTAAATCATTGAACACAAATGGAATAATGTGGAAATAGTAGTGATATTTGCAACAATTCTCTGTCCTTGTAATCTTAAATTTCAGATTGTCTTTATCTTTTTTATTATTAAACATCTTGCTGCTAGATTAAGGTAATCTTTGAGACCTCTTGCATTCAACCCTCTATGCATAAGCCGTAAATACCCGGTTTACTCTTCTACTTGAGAGAGAGAGAGCAAAGAAATTTTACTGTGGATTAATTCTTGTTATCATTGATAGCAAGTGGTTGAATGCAGACTCGGAATCTATGATAATAAGGTAATCTGTTTCCATTTGCAATAGGCTTTTATTATTCATTCTTTGTAAACCATTTAGGAAGGAGTATAGGCTACCATTGATTAGTCTGTAATTAGTGCTCACAGGCAGTATGGTTGGAGCCATGTTGGAGGGGAAAATTTATCAGTTATTAAAAGCTGCGTGACTTGTGTAGAGGAACTAAAGTGCAGACTCCAAAGTGTATTAAATTGCCATGTTTATTATCTACCTAAATGCTACTGTGAGTTCTCCAACTGCTTTATGTGCAACTGTTCCTCAAAGTGAGGCAGGAGTATCATGCATTTTATTCATAACAGATTGAATACGAGGCAATTGTCAGTAAGCCATTTGATGGTGAAGCTTATTCCCCAAGTCAGGAAGCTAGAAACAGGTATTCTGTAACAGATTGGGAAAAGGCTTTTCAAAATGACCACATCATCTGTGCAGATGCACAGTAGAGCATCTGTGTAACCTTCAGGCAGTCATTTTTATACATTAGTGAGAGCATCAGTCTTTGTGTGACTCCTGTGGGGCATGCAAACACAGCTCAACTGTTATTTTGCCGGAAGATTTTCCTGCCAAATTTTATTAAAGTACATCATGGGGTAACATACAAATGGAGATGAGATGAAATGCCTAAAAAGCCTATCTGCAAGTCTGTCTTACTGTTCTGACTTGTGGTTTTTCTAGAATCTGTCTTCCATTAAGTATCAAACCTTCACAGGTTAGCTGCATTTGTCTTTCTTTAAAGCAGTTTCCTGTGTAGCACTAAATTTAGTCAAGCTGCCTAATGTATAATGCCAGTGCCACTGACAGGGCTTGGTGTTACTGTTGGTGTTTGAGTTCACTGAAGCCTCCAGCACATAAGAGGATTTGGTGGCAGCCATGAACGGGTTGCAAGAGAAATTTGGAGTGCTCCAAATTGCACTTGTGGAAGAAGGAGAGGCAGCATGCTTTGGTAAGCAGGGTGCATGTGCCCATCTGTGCAGTTGTGTGCATTTCTTGTGGTATTTGCTCAGTAAACAGTGAGCAATGTGGAACAGTGGAAAGGCCTGCAAGCTAATTTACTTTTTCAGTGGTCAGAGGAGAGCAATCTTTGCTGGAAGAAACTGACCCAGTTGTGTGACTTGTTTTTCTAGTACTTCATTCATACAGCAGTAGTGTAGTTGGTGAAAACTTTGTCAAAGACATGAGTGGTACAACAGAAGTGCATTGTTGAGCAAGGTGATGGCATTCTACTATGAAAATCGGGGCTTTTGGACTCAGAAATCAGCACTGGAGAAAACACCAATTCTCATTCCCAGAGTAGGTAGTTTTCCTCTTTCGTTTACCTAGTTGCCTTTATCTAGTATTTTTATCTGCAACTCTCCACTCATCCAACAAACTAGAAAATTTTTCCACTAGAAAATGCTAATGTTTAAATTTTTTTGGTGTACACATCCTAAGTGTGCTTTCATAAACAAAATTTTTCTCATCTTAGAAAATGTGCTTGGACAGTCTAAATCCAAAAAGCATTTGGGAAATTAATTGGTTTCTTCAAGTCATAACTAGGAGAGTTGTTATACTTTTTGGTAATTACACAGAATGAGAAAATTTTAAGAGTAGGAAAGATCCTGGAACAAGTAATTCCTTTTTCAAAACACATGACATAAATTCACTACAAAAATGATCATAAACTGATTTTTGGTTTATGTTTTTGTAAGAATTCTGGTTAAACATTATAGGGATTATAGGATGGTAGGATGCTTTCTTCTGCCAGTTTCTCTGTTTGCAATTACTTTAGGGTATACTGAATATATTACTTTAATATTACAGAAATTAAACATAATGATGTACCTAATTTAGGTTTTCATTCTCCTTGCCAGTGTTCTAAAAAATCTGCACTTTAAAAAAAATAAAATCTGATTTTCTTTTCAAAATCAATATCCCTGTGAAAATAAAAGCACTTCTAAGTGTTAAAAAATTGATAGTCTGTATTTATCCTTAGCTAACAGAGTCCAGATCTCAATTACTCTTTTTTCTCCAAATGTATGTTTTTTGTATGTGGTGGTACTATTAAGTCTATGATAATTTCACTCTAAAAGAGAGTTGTAGCATGTTCTTCTGATGTCCTAAAACAACTGTTTTGTCACTGCCTAGTTTATGTTAATCTGTCTGATATTTTCATAGGGTTTATACTTTGGTTTGGGGTTATGTGTTTATATATATTTAGTTTTAGCAGATGACTGCATATGTATTTATTTTGGCAATATCATTAATTGTTCAGTAGACTTTTATCCCCAAATCCCTTAGTCTTCCAGACAGACCTAGAACATGTGTTTGTAATTCTGTTCTGGACATTGCCAACACAAATTAGTCTTGGAAGCTTACTTCACATTTTAGCTTAAAATGTTTGCAGGTATTTTCAAGGTTCATGAGTTTTACAAGAACAATTAATACTAAATATGTGCTAATCCAGATTTCCACCTAAGTTTCTTAAAAGTATTTACAAATATCAGCCTGGCAGTTCCCCTTTCCAGTCAGGTAGGTTAAAGGATTTCTGCTGTCTCTTGTTGGTTGAGACACTGCTGCTGCTGACCTTACTCATAGATTAGGATGAGGAATGCAGAAAAACAGTGTAAGATGGTGTTGTGTGTGATTCATCCATCAGTCCTTGCTTTATCATGTTTGTTTCTTGCCTTTCGGGTTTTTTTGGCAAAAAGCTGAACTTGTGGAATTTTTTTTGTTTTTAAATGAAGGCAGTGGTCCGAGGCTTGGGGATATTTTTTATCTCTTGAAGAAGGGCTCATCTTCAATAGTGCAAAGATCTAGTATCATACTGGGAACTTTTTATCAAATTAGGTGTAAAAGTAGCATTGTATGAAGTATAAAAACATGGCCCTGATTCAAGAAATTATTCTGTACCAGTGTCTTTCATAATATACTCCCAATTTAAAGTGGCTTAGTTGGGAAACACCTGGCATACATACATGTTTATATATAATAGTATAAAGGAAAGCTTTTCAGTTTTGTGGATGTTTCCCTTGTGAAGAAATTCTACAAAATTTGGGGGTTACTGATGTGAAGCTAATGCATTTTATTAATTGCATGTAACCATCATGCACATGACCTGACTTCAGTAATACAGGTGCACAGCAGAGGGGATGCCACAATTCAGCCCTGCTGAGTGAGAGTGTTCTAGAACAGCAGAAATACCTATTTAACAGCAGGCTGAAAATTCAATCTGCTTTAAGGAAGAAAACAATTTTTTTGAAGTAAGAACACAGCTTAAATAAAATATGTAATTTCTCTGACTGCCCTGAATAAACATATATTCTTTAAACGTAACCTGTTTAATGTGAAAGCCATCATACCAGTAGAATATGCAGTACATGCCATTTTCAAAATAGAGTTTACTTTTAAGTTAAATAATCCAAATCAGTGTGGATCATCCATGGGTTAGATTTCGAATGTGGAATCTGAGTGGTTTCTTGACTGAATGGAATTTTGTTCTGTGGTTTGGAGCTGTGAAGAAATCTCGTTGTCCTCAAAGCTGAATTTTGCCATGGTAACAGGATCTGCATTGTGCTGGGTTAAAGGTATTCTTCACCTTTTTGTCATTAGTTTTATCCTTCCTGTATTGGAATGTTTTTATCATTTTTATTTTGTATTAGCAGAGTACTGTATATACAAGCAGCACTTATAAATGCATCAGTGCTGGTATTCCTCAGACAGATATTTGCATAGTGGGATTTGTTTTTGTGTTTGATTGAGCTCTGTTCCCTTTGCTACTTCTTTGTGAACCCAACTGATTTCTTTTTCAGGTGGTGTATTCAGGTTTTGAAAACAAAAGGAGAAGTGAAGTCATTTCATGTGGAATTCTTACATTCAACTAAAACTGGGTGTAATTTGGGTTCTTTTAGCTGTTTAAATAATCTATGTGAAATTAATCAGAGGCATTAATCCACTTGCTAGCTGAGAAATATCCCCAGTTATTAACAGCAAGTGTCTTGATTAAAATGAAGCAAAACAAAAATCCCTAACCCTAAAACTACACCTGCATCTCCTACTGTTGACAATTTGACTTCACCTTTTTTGGTCAGGCATTAAAAATTACCTTTTTGAGCGAGTATTTCCTGCACAGCCTAAGGAACCAGAGTGACAGAGGTTGGGTGTTTGCCTCTCAGGCTGCAAGTCCCTTGGTCCTGTGGAGGAACATTTTCTCTGCATCTCTCATGCACAACTAACACATATTGATGCTTTCATAAGAAATACTCAGATCAGTTTTAACTCAAGTACCTGTTGCAGTCATGCAACAACAGTGGGGACTGAACATAAGCTACTTAAAGCTGTTGGCTTGCTGCAGTGTGTTTGAGTGAAGCGTGCACAGGAGAACATCTGGCTCTCCCTCCATTTATAATGACAAAGTAACCAATTTGGATGCAAAGTTTGACTGGAGACCAGAATTCAAGCAGTAAAGTTAGCTAAATGTGGGGTTTATGTAGATCCCTCTGATACTGTACCAGCCTTTCTAAAGTGCTCAAGTCACTTGTGTGCACCGACAGAGCTGTTGAAGGGGGCAGGTGCCCAAGGTGCTGAGGAACCTCTTCTGAGTTTCACTGTATTACTGCAGGAGTGGTGGTGGGTGTTCAGAAAAGGTGACGAGTTAGAGTGTAACATTTTCAGGAGATACAGGAGGAAATAACAGATACGAGATGAAAAATCAGAATAGGACTAAAATGCCAATAGAGGTAATATATGTATAGATAAAAATATATTCATGCATATGCATGCACGTAAAAAACTTTTTATTTTGCACTCTTGATGAAAGTGGAATTTTTATAAAAGTGTGGTTGTGATGGATCATTTCTTCCACAAGTTTTTTTCAGCTCACTGATTTGAGGCATGGCTGACTTTAGAAATTACCAGAGGCTCATTTTTCTCAAACATGTACTGCAGGCATTTCTTTTATTCTGCAAAGCAGAGCATTGCTTTTGATTATTTAACTTTTACTGATACCTATAAACCATATCAGCAGTGACGTACATTAACAAGATCTCCAGCTCTCTCCCAGCAATTGCCTATCACAATAAACCTTTGCTTTCTTCCTCTGCAAATAAGGAATAACATATTTCTCATTTTCCTGTACTGTGCTCTGCAGTCTCATTCCATGGTTGTTGAACTGAAACAAATAATCTGATTTCACTCATGACCCATTGCTAAAGCTATGGTATAATGATTAAAGGCTCATATTTCTTGGCCATGGAGAAAATGAAATTTAACTGAAGACTTATAATGATGCAAAAGTAGTACCTTCTGGAACATAAAACCCAAATTTACTAGATAATTGTGCAAAATCCATGGCCAGTCCATATCAATTTGTGATTTTCCTTATTAGTTTAAACCTCCTTGCTGTGTCTGTGCCTATTTGAAGCTTCTTCAATATGTGGCAATTTTTGAAATGGAAATGTGTGCACTGATGTATTGTCATTGGGACAAATCAGCAGGAAGGTAAATGGCAATCTCTTATCTTATGACAGATATTATGGCTTGGCAGCTCCTCTTCTTTTAACATTTGCTATGGAATGTTGTAAGAGAAACATGAGAACCAGTAGCTAAGTGTGGGGAAGCAATGCTGCATGTTGGAATTCCCATGATGCAATTAAAAAATAGGTTTTTTAAATAAAATAATAGCTTCAGATTTTTTAGAAGCACTTGGTTGTTTCTCATGTTGATGCAACATCATTATTATATTGCCTGATAAAAAGAGCTAGAAATGGAGAAGCTTTCACTTAAAAATACATGGGAAACTTTATTAAAAATATGAAATGGAGCAAAAGTAGTTCAAGTTGTATCTTCATTTCTACAGTTCCACAAGAATTCATTAAAACTTTTTTGCAAGTATTATCTGTGCTTCCTCTCTAAAATAGTTTCCGGGAGACACTAAATTATTTTGACACTTCTGTTGTTTGAATAGGTCTTTTTTGTGAAGGTATTGGCTGTAGTTAGAAATGTAGCAATACTAATTACAGAACCAGTTTGTGAGAGAGGGCTGCCATTTACAGGCATGCCTGAGCATGTGCATATCTTCAGGCATATCAGTGGGTGAGATGGAAATTTTCAGGATTACTCCTGGGGTTTGATGCCTTCCTGGTCAAACTCAATTGTTTGACAGGAAAAATCGTTCTGAAGCTAGTGATAATATGGGGCTCTAAAATACATTTTGGAATTGGGCCAGTTTCTTTAAAAAGGTCTTTTTGCTGGAATTGGGCAAATTTTAAAACTTTGAAGAATGCTTACTGAAAAATTATGTAGAATGAGTGGGAAGTAGACTTAGGCAAATTAACACAAGTGCTCACAGCTGTTAAATTATAATTACTTTTTTCCCCTGAAAGTATATGGGTGTCACTATAGTTAGAGGCATTTCTTTTGACTATTTTTTTGCTTCTGTACTGAAAAAGAGTGGAAAAGGGAAACTTGGATAACTGTTCTTTGAAACTGAAGAAACATCTATTACTCTTTTAGCCATTGGATGTCACCAGAGTACAGAGAGTAAGTATTAGATGATGTGGAGCTGATTTATGATTTCCCTTGGTTGTTTATTTTGGACTGGGAAGGCTCCAGCCCTGGAGAGGCTTTCTTAGATCAGTAGTCTCAGCGTCATGGCCAGTTTCATCATGTCTGTGACTCTCTTAAACTCATAACATTGAGCACAAAATGGGTTCAGCACTTGTCCTCCATCTGTAGGGGCATTGACACCAGTGAAGCAGGGGAGGAAGCAAACAAAAGGTGAACAAATATCATCACACACTTCAGCCTTGGTATTTCCCTGCCTGTTACAGTGGCATAATTGGCACAGGCCTTGAAAATAGCTTGTCTCCCCACTGCTCACGTTGTGTTGGGATTGCTAATCAGCTCATGTATCTCATTTGCTCCCCCAGGTGTGTGGGGCATGGCCTCTGCTCTACCAGGTGCCTTTTGGGCAGCCCTGGGCACTGCCTGGGCTTTGCTGCAAACACTGAACCTGCAGTGGCTCAGCTGAGTCTGGGGGCATCTACAGGAGTTTCAGTACAGTACAGGTTAATTGAAGCACAGGAGAACCTTGCAAAGGCCTTTGAGAACAAGTTGAGGCTCCAGGGAGTCTTTAAGAACTTTATGCTTTATTGCTGTTCCTATGCTAATATGAAATACCTTCTTTTTTACTGGTGAACATTTCCAAAATTAAGCTTTAGTGTGGGACCCATGGAATCCACCTTTCAGTGACATGTAAAGGAGGGACACAGAAGGGAAGACATCCCTTCTGTATTGACATCCAGAATCTGTTGGAGAAAGAAGTGTGAGATGTGACATAAGAGATTTTATTTAAGCATTTGATAGGAGGAAGCTTTCTAAAATGTTTTCAGATCAGTGCTTGGAAGTGCTGTTCTGATGTGAAATGAAAATTACTGGAAGGAGTGTAAAGTGAAAAAGGATTTGAGCCTGGTGGGGAAAAAAAATAAGCCTTCTTGGAGATAAAAAACAATGCCTTTGTAATTCTAGAAAAGGAGAAAGAGATTCTGAAATAGTAAAGGTGTTGAAATTGAATAAACTAGAGAAAAAATATGAACAGTGACAAGTAAACCAAAATGCCTGCAAAGCTGGAGATAATGAAATGACAGGAAAAGAACCAATAAAATACAGAAAATTTGAAGGAAAATGTGATGGAATGTGTCAGTTAATGGTAATTTAAAAGATTATTCATCCAACTAGACTGAGAGAGGACTGATTATGCAGTTATTTGTAAATTTATTACAAGTGTTCATAGATTTGCTTAAAGTGATCTTTCTTCAAGTTTCCCCAGTTTCTCGCAGTTGTGTAGAATAGTTTTGGAGATAAACAGTGGTACTCTCAGGAATAGTCTGCTCTTCTATGAGGTGAAGATGGACTCGATATCATAAATGCTTTTGTCTGAGGGAAACTTACATGCATTTGAAGTGCATCCCAAGAGGAAGAGGTACAGCAGGAAACCATCCTGCTCTGGAGGGCTGGATCAAAGGGGGAAGCAGAATTACAGATGTCAAGAACATTTTCACATTCTTCTACTGCAAAAGTCTTCATTGGGATTTTATAAGTTCATGACAAGAACACTTCAGATGTCTTGTAAGACCTCATGATATCAGATTGCACCTGAGCAAAGGGGAAACAAGCTTTCTCTGCCCTTTCTGCTGTTTGATAGAAGCACATTTTCCTGCATTTTACTCCCATTTTCTATCTTTGCAGGTTCTTCACCTTAGAAGGACTGACTATTCTGTTCCAGTCACCTGTATTTGAATCTTAACTTGGGTGTGATCTGACCATAAGGGCAAAGCAGGTTAAAAATTAGGTGTTCACTTGATCTATATCCTTTCCTAATTTTAAATCTACAGGGCAAAAAGCACTGGAATTTATTTTGAGCCTGTGTTGCTATGTCTGTCAAAGTTTTTTGCCTGAAATATTTTATTTTTTTGTTCATCACTTTCAAAATGTGTTCCATAGGGAATGAAAGATCTTTTGGGCATAGATGTTCATATTTGAAAAAAATAAAAACAAGTAAATAGGCATTGCAGGACCTCTAAAAAATGTTTGTGCTAAAAATGGAAATGTGGTCAAGAAAGGAACGGAGCTTAGAAAGAAAAAAGCCTATGAAGATATTATTCTCTGAGAGGGTCAGAAGGGTTTGTATTTCATTGAAAATTATGCATCCATATGATCCCAGAGGTAATACTAGCAGGATGTAAATATTTACATCAGTATGATATTTTAGAGTAACAGCTTTGTTTTGGTGGAACATTGACCTATGGGTTGAAGAAAAGTCTACTTAGATATACAGCAGATTAATGAACAAATTAATCATTTTTATAGGGAAAAGTGAAAGAGAGGATGTTTTATTATACTTGGCTTCGTTGGATTTTAACCACATGTTCCAGAAATGAACATTTAAAAATATCGCATCTAGCTTTTTTCCCCAGGTTTCTAAGTTTTAGATATGACCTTTTCATATTTTGAAATATAATCTCAGTCTTCCACAGTGTTTGGCTTTTGTCTTTGATTGAAATCCCAAGGTGGAATGAATGCACTGTGTGACTGAAAATAATCTGTTTAAGCCTGAAATTGCTGGAGACGTGTTGGTGTGCCCACTGCAGGGAAACCCTGGAGATGGCCTTGATTTGGGGGCAGCTGTGTCAAAGTGGCTTTGCAGGGCAAGGAGATGCCACAGACAGTGGCATCTTGGAGCCAGTTTCTGCTGTGATTCTGTTTCTGTGCTCTCAGTGGGGGACAGCTGTGGGTTCTGCTGAGGGGATAATTGCAGTCTTTTCACACAACCACTGATTTCAGTTGTGGTTTTGTTTGTTTTATTCATTGTGCACGTTGATAAGTGTGTGTGTGTTTGTACGTATACTGGGTGTGTGCTTATATAAATGTAAAAGGTGTTTTATTCCAAAGCCAGTCTGTCTTCTAGAACAAAAAAATCACTGTTTTGGGATATGCTGAGTGCTTCTCCTGAACAAGTTAAAGGGTCTAGTAGTCCTGAAATTCCTTCTAAGGTGAATCTTTTGGTTTTCAGTAGAGAGATTTTCTTATATTTTCTTGTGTAGGTTAGGATGAGAGGTAAATGTTGAATGGAAAAGTAGAATTCAAAGGTAAGATTAAATTTCATGCCTATTTGAGGGCTGTATTTTTTGGTATTTCTTCTTATAAATTCCTTCACTAATTTTATTGGAAAGCACCGCATATGAAGCTTTTCATCGTTTACCAATGTAGTGGAGAGAAGTATAATTCTGTTCTTGGTTGTATCAGAATAAATACTGCACTTCAAGCGTCTCTGTTTTCAAAATTTGTTTTTTGGGTTTTTTTCACTTTTACCATGGGAGTGACATCTCTTTGTGGCTCTAGATAACTTTTCAATTTCAGCAAGGAATGTCTCACCATTCTGTGAGTGTTGCCTATTACAAAAAATTCAGTCTTTTTCAAAATAGTGCAAAGAGGTTTTGAAAAATAAACACTTTCTTATCCAAATTTGGCAATACTTAAATCACTGAGTGAACACAAAGACCAGTTTCCATATAGAAGTAAATGAAAATCTAGTACTTGGATGTCTTTTTGTTGTTTTTCTCCAGCCTTGACTTTGGCTCCTGCAACCTCCAAAACAAGAAGAAGCTAAAATTCCAATTTAAATTGTCAGAAAAGGTATATGGCAATGAAGAAATGACTGTGGACCCTTACAAGTTTTATTTAGAATATGTTTTTCACACTTTGCAGACCAGATATTCTTCAGAAGAAAAAGTAAGGTACAGAAAAGAATGATGGGAGATATACCTAACACACAAAACCAGAGAATCAATAAGATTCAGAAGCTCTTGTCAGCTAAAGTCGTATGACCCATACATCTGTTGAGTGTATATTTTAAAACCAAATACAGACAGTACATATGTAAAAAATATTTGTAAAATCTGAACAGAACTGGCACCCATTCTAAGCAGAAGGATCGTCTTTCTCCTCATCCATTTGAGTTCTGATTTTCCTTGTAGAATGTATGCAGAAATGTTTCAGGGTGTTGAGTAGATGTCTGGGTATAACAAGAATTACAGAAAATAACAGCAAATGGGCATTCAGGGTTACAATTAAGACTTCAGAAGCCAGGATTTAAGTTATGGGGAGTCATCCTGAGTGCTGAGTTTTTGTTTCTGTTAGCAAGTGATTGTTGTTTTAGAGTGCAAATTGCCTTAACTAACCTTTCATTACAGAGTAAGAGCTTTGGTTGTTCATGTCTTTTCTGGTTTTTTTCTTTTTTTTTTTTTTTTAAACCTGGACAATGCAATACCACTTCTGTAGAAGGTTCAGGTATGAAGTAGGTGATGATTTTATTTGGAAATAAAGTAGGTGTGTCTTCCTTATATAAAATATAAAAGGTCTTAGTTGTAACTTGAATAAGTGACTCTGATCATTGATGGTTAGCGGTAGTTGTTATCTTTTAACTCTAATTCTACCTCCCAGAAAGCTAATTTAAAGAGCTGGTTAAAAAGTATTAATTCATATACTTAACACAATGAAACCTGCAAGTGCAGAACATAGGAGATTTTTTCATTACTTTTAGGAACAGGGAATTCTAAGGCTTCTTACCTGGTGTACTCTTGTTTTCCCAGATCCAGTGTGGGATCTGAGAGCAGGGTACAGAATAACCTTAGGTCAGAAAAGCCTGGGAGCCTTATTTCAGAGGCTGTGGGCATGGGGCTTATGGAAGATGTCTTCTCCTCTGCCAGCTCATCCAAGACTGCAGAGCAGGTCCAGGATCCTGGTGAAGGAGAAGGGGAACCCATGTGCCTGCCAAGCTGAGCCAAGTCAGCACCCAGGGCACCAGAGGCGCTGGGGACCCCTGCTGTGGGCACAACTCACTGGCTGCAGACTTGTTGCTTGCCCAGGGCTTGGATTTGGGATGCTGCAGATGCATGTGTCCTGGGGTTGTGCTGCCTGGCCCTCAGCACTGTTTATCCTTGTCCCCAGAGCCATCCTCCCCACAGTGCCTGGTGCCCAAGTAGGTCAGCAGTGGGGAACAGCTGGGGACCAGCTGTGTTGCTACACCTCATCATTGAGAGAGAGGTGTGGAGAGAAAGCTGTAATTGCATTTAACATAACCCCTGTGCTCTCAAATCTACCAAATGTAAAATGGCTGTTTGCTCTTCACAACTTTGTTTTTATTATTAGAAGACAGAGGCATATTAGTTAAAATGATGAATGACTTCTTTGCTTATTGTAGGTATTGATTGCTTTCACTTTGTGACAGGTCTGAAATGCATATACTTGGGAAAATCCAAGTACACTTCATGCACTTGACAGGTTTGACTGAATTGCAAAGGTCTAAGAATTTGTTCAGGAAATTAGTTCAACTTGACACGCGTTGGAAAGAGCTGCTCTTTTCATTCATGTATACAGGACAGGATTATTAACCATAAAACAATATCAACAACAAAATGCAGGAGGGGATTTGTGTGAGATAGTCCTGTTTTCCTCCAAGATGTGGCAGAGGCAGAAGTGTGAATAAACTACATAGAAAAGCATTTTGAACGCAGTCTGGTAATCAAATGTTCTGTTATATCTGACACTTATCTTGTGTGTAGGGCTGAAAGTCAAGTGCCTGCAATCAGCAGAGAAATGTAGATGCATTTCCATTATAAATAAAGTAGTCTAAATTGTATTTAGTTGACTTTTGTTGTGGTATTTGAAATTTTATTAGGCCATTTCCTGGCAAGCAGAAGTATTACGTGATGTTTTTAGAAGTGCACATGTTTTTTAAGTTATGGAGAGTGCAGGTGTAGCTCTGATAGGACCTGGTAGTCCAGGCAAACCCCTGTCAACCTCTTCACCTTCTTCTTAAGATTTTAAACATGTGTTAAAAAACAAAAGGAAAAACATTTTCTGAGGAGGGTGTGCCCACGGGGGCAATTCCAGGCAAGCTGTCTTACTTGTTTTTTTCCTGCCTCATAGTTTTCTTTTTTTTCCTGTCCATATCAATCTCTTGGAAATTCCTCTGCCCACGTCTACATTTGGGGTTGGTTTTTTGCCATCTCAGTACACATTGGGAGAGCTAATTCTTTGAGCAGTGTTCGTAGGCCATAATGATGACAAGATTTAGCAATAACCAAATCCTTCAGAGGAAAGATTCTTAACCTGACCATTATACTATGCTAGAGGTCAACTGACAAGCCCTGCTTGCTTTACGCATGTGGGTTTTGGTTTTTGTTGTTGTTTTTGGTTTCGGCTGTTTGTTTTAGTTCAGGCTAAGATACTCACTTGTGCTTGTTGTTTTATAAGGGGCTGTGGTCATTTGCAAAGTCTTGTTTATATTGTGTTGGAAAATTAATAATTTATTTTTAATTACTGCATCTTTCTTTCCTGTTTTGTTGCAGCAGAAACTTTTTTAGAGATTAAAGTATTACTGAATCCGTTAGACCAAATTTTGTGCATTTTCTCATCCATGAAATTAGTCACATTAGATGAGATGCAGTAAATGACCTGATACTATGTCCAGGTGAAGTTAACAGGTAATAAGAAATGCATAGGAGTACCTGAAAGTGACTTCAAAATTCCTTTTAATAAAGCCTATGACATCAATAAAATATTGAGAAGGACAGAAATAAACCAGGGAAATTGCCTTACTTCTTAAAATGTTCTGAAATACACAAATCCTCTGTATATGAATACTTGAATCTGACTATAAAAGGTTTAACAGTTAGTGCTGTAGATCATGCTGTTTTACACTTAGTATGCTGTGTAGCAAGATCCAGAGATGTTACAAATACAAAGGATTTTTTTTTAGTCCAGGAGGAGGAAGAAGGATTGGGAGAGAAAGCAATGATTTCATTAGCAGCTTTACTGTTCAGCTCTCTGACAAGCATTCGACATCTCCTTGTCATTCAAAGAAACCTCAAAGATGAATGGATAATTCATTCATTAAATGGCACCAGGAGGGAGTCACCTTATTCAAATAATCTGACTGATAGTGTCAGTTTGACACAAATTCCAGTTTTGAGCAATCCTTCGATTTTTGTGTGTGTATGTGGTTTACTGCAGCATCATTAGCCCTTGGGGACAAAGGACAGAAAGGAAATAACCCTGTAAAATGTTGAAACTTCTGAGGGTGCTGAGGGAGTTTGGTGCTTTGTGGTGACACGTTTTAGTTGTAGTTGTATTACACTTTTGTAAAAGATAGAATATGTGTCGGTGACTTTACACCAATGATTCCAGTAAATCCTGGCATCTCTTGGAAAATTACCAAGAGGTCTACCAAGCCCAGGTATGCTTGCAATGTATTAAGGTTATTGGATCTAGCCTTCTCATGGAAGAATGTGAAAACTGTAGGAGAGACTTCTCTGATTGTTGTGGGTATTGATTCATTTAAATTCAGCTTCCAGAAAGTTTTAATTACTCTCCTTTGGAAATCTGCATCTTACCTGTTGCTGCTGGGACTATGTGGTGCTTCAGTGTGTTTGGGACTAAAAGTGCTCCATTATCAAATTCTGAACTCAGTATTGTGTTTTCATGAATGACATAGAATAAGCAAAGTCTGCCTTCAAAATGTTTTTGCTCAGTCATTCTGTAATAGGATGAGCACTTAGACATTCAGTTAATACTGTGTAACAATAAAGAGCAGTTTCATAGAGGCTGCTGGCAAGAGTGTAGAATATTGAATATGAAGGAGGTATTTAGAGGCAGAGAGGCCAGAAGGTCCTTAGTGACCTGAGACTCTACAACCAGCTAAAAAAGACTTGTTAAAGGCAACAGGGACGTTCTGCACAGTGACCATCTCAAGGGCTGTGGCCATGCATATGGGGAGCTGAGGAGCAAACCAAGTTCTACCTTCTTGGATGTTTTTTTTGGTTCTAGGTTTACTCTGACATGAGCTTCTAAATTAAGAAATATATCCTCCTCTATCAGAACGTGGTTAAGGTTGTGTCATTGCTCAACTTTGAAGATGAGGCAGCTCTCCCCAGCTGGCAAAATGAAGATTTCACACTTGTTTCTAACCCTGAATCATCTTCAGGCATTGCACCTTAAAATCAAAAGTGCATGTACAAGATTTTAGATTCTGTTTATAGAAATCCAACAGTTGCTAGTTCTTTCTGGCTCCAGGGCTGGCTTTTCAGATAGGAAGGTTAAGAACACTGTAGGAAAACATCTACTTATATCTGAAATGTTTATAAATTACTTTTCTCCTGGTAGTTAGTACGAATACCTACAAAATATTGTGTGACAAAATAGGGATTTTTATGCAGTACAAATGAAAACATTTTTACTTGATTGTAATGATCTGTTCAAAATGCTCTTCTCAATCTTTGACCAATGCAGCTGTCCAAACTCCCCAAATACCTATAAGAATCCTAAGATAACAGATCAGCTCTTATTTTTAATAATTCAAAGAGTAAAACTTTGATGTATCAGCAAAATACCTTTCACACTTGTGGGACTTGAGGGGAAGGAGAGGTTGCCTTTTGCTAGAGGATGCCCCATGGTATTTCTGGTGTGCTCCTACTCTTCAGTTTTGGTATTGCACCTGAAATACGTGGACTACATTTTTTATCCAGAAGTTGTAGATTAAAGTTTGTGGGCATTTTGGTTCTGTCTGGTTTGCATGTGGCCTTTGAATAGTCTTCTACCTTTTTGAGGTCACCCAGAGAAGTTAAAATTTGGGAACAACTGATGTAAGTAAAAGAAGAAACACAGGTCATGTTGTAAAGCCATTGGTCTGGGAATCTGTCTACATGGTGTGCAGCCTCTAGACTGCTGACAACAGCAGTGACGGCAAGGGCAGCAAATTACATCTTTTAATCGCACCAGTTTGGAGTGAAAGTGAAAAGAGCACACCTGCTACTGATGTGCAGATACCAGGGGTCTTGCAAAGTTCTTCATCTGATCGCTTAAACTTGCCACTTCAGTTTGAAATGGGCTATTTTAGACAGTTATCTCCCAATTAAATTGGAAAGCTGAGCTCATCTATATAATAAACTATGAGGCAGCTAAATCTAAAACACTACAGCAATATGAAGATACCATTACTAAAATTGCCTTTAGAAGGGGACACTGGCATGACTGATGCTTCTTTACTTGCCTCTTAAAAGGATGGAGAAGGGGGTGCTGAGGACTAATTCCTGGTGATAGTTTGTTGGATGTACATGAGCCACATTCAGTCATGTGCAGGTCACAAGAGAATAGTGACATCCTGTGCTTCATTAAGGTCAGAGGGGTGGCCAGGAGGAAGTCTGAGGGGAAGTAGTAAGGGTTGTGCTGTCCACAGAGCCCAGATAATTGTTGTGTCCATATTGTAAATCGCCTGCCTTCAGTTTTAACAACAACAAAAAACCATGTACTGTTTTCCCAGCCTAATGAATGACCATAAATCACATAAACAGCTTTGCATGTTTAGAAATGCAAGTGAACATTTTGTTGTGTTTCCAGAATAATGTATCATGTTCAGTATCTTCTACAGGAAAATAAGAGGGAAGGGAAGCCTCAAAATCTGTCTCATTTCTACTCACCTGAAGTAAATATCTTTACTTATATATTTGAGGTGCAAGATTTGCTCTGTGTGTGCTTTCACATTTAATGCTTACTTACTGTCTAAAAATGTACAGAACTTCAGTGACATTTTCATAAGTCATATGACTAAATTAGGACAGTATCAGAAAACAGTCCTACAGTCAGGAGGTGCTTTTAACCTTTTGATAGTAATGGATAGGTCTGGTAGTTCTCCTCGTTTTCATTGGATTTTTATATTTCTCCCATGAATTTTTATTTTGTTCTCACTGTCCACTGTCCAGAAGTGTTCTTAGAATAGAAATTTCTGCTGATGCATCAACTTCGGGCTCTGTTATAAAGATAAAATTGGCTGTCACAGCCACAGGTTCACAGCAAGGTCTTGTTTAAGACCTGGTGATGCTTGCTTAAGACAAAACTCAGATAGTAAACAGATTAGCCAGCTATATTGAACAGCTCTAATTATGATGTTATCTACAAAATCAAGCTCCTCAGAGTTACAGCTATATGAGAAAAGCACATTTGATAACTTTACTGTTGATCCAAAGTGGCCCCAGAGGTGCTGAGTGACACAAGTAAAGGGTTGTGACTTTAGCTTTGAACATAACTATGTACAATTTCTTCCTGCATTACAGTGCATTTTAGACTATTGTTTTTAAGATATTTTTTGTGACTTAGAATATTTGGAAATTGCTGGTTAGGTAAGAAGGATAAATACAAAACTCCATCTGTATTTATGACCCTTTTTGTTTTTTTTTTTTTTTTCCTAAACAGGAATGAAAAGCTGCACAGGTGTTCTCAGTGCAAGGTTGCTAAATACTGTGGTAGATCTTGTCAGGTAAGATGAAAAATAACAACTATAAAGGGTTTAAGAAAATAGGCATTTGAATTCTTTTTTTACAGGGTCTCCATGCATTTTGCCTATTGTCATACCTCCACACTGCAATTCATTTGTAGTTTTGGATAGGGTGGGTAAACATGGTGCCTTGTTTTATTTGAGTATTTCTATAGCTACAAGTGTAAGATTCTGATCAGTACAAAAGACAAAACAAAGTTGAAATGTGTGGTGTTTGACTGTACTTGGTGAGGGGGAGGAATAATTCTTAAGCTTCATTGTAGCTCTAAGTCAATTTTGCAGTAAAACAATTTGTATTTCAAGAGTAGTTTTTATAATGATAATTTATATATTCCATTTTTTTAAGACAAAATAAAGATCAAGAATGTGTTGAAAAGGCCTTAAGGAAAACTGCATCTCTGAGGAGGTTTCCAAGAAGAAAAGTGGTGTATGGCAGGAGGAAAAGGGACAACAGGCTTAAGTTGAAAGATCAGAGGATCAAGTGGGATACAAGGAAAAGCTCTTGACAGCCAAGAGGTGGAACAGGCTGGCCAGGGTGTTCGTGTGATCTGTGTGTTTGTGGGTTTGGAGACCTTACTGGATAAGGCTCTGAGCTGGGTCTGATGCCAGAGTTGAGCCTGCTTTGCAACTAGAGATCTCCATAGATCCATTCAACCTGACTTATCCTGTGAAATATTTCTCAAAGGTGTTCAGGTCTAAAATCTTAACTCTTATATTTGACTAGATCTATAAGATTGCCATATAGAACACGGGAAGTTTTAAATGGTTCCTCAAAGTTTTGCATTGTGATTTTCTTTCTTTTTTTTTTTTTTTGGTGGGAGAATGGGGGTTGGTAGTGGTTGTTTTTTTTTTGGGGGGGGGGTGGTGTTTTTTTTTGTTCCTTTCTTTCTCTCTTTCTCTCTCTCTCTCTTTCTTCTCTCTTCTTTCTCTCTTCTTTCTCTCTTCTCTCTCTCTCTCTCTCTTTCTCTCTCTCTTTCTCCTCTCTCTTTCTCTCTCTCTTCTCTCTCTCTTTCTCTCTCTCTTTCTCTCTCTTCTTTCTCTCTCTTTCTCTCTCTTTCTCTCTCTCTTTCTCTCTCTTTCTCTCTCTCTTTCTCTCTCTCTCTCTTTCTCTCTCTCTCTTCTCTCTTCTCTCTCTCTTTCTCTCTCTTCTCTCTCTTTCTCTCTCTTCTCTCTCTTCTCTCTCTCTCTCTCTCTCTTTCTCTCTCTCTCTTTCTCTCTCTCTTTCTCTCTCTCTTTCTCTCTCTCTTTCTCTCTCTCTTTCTCTCTCTCTTTCTCTCTTTCTCTCTCTTCTCTCTCTCTCTCTTTCTTTCCCTAAATAGAGAAAAAATGAAGAAAAGCAGCTACTGGTCAAAGTAGACTAGTAGTAATATTCTATAACTTTTTCATTTAAGTCTTTGACATTCCAACAGTCATGAAGTGAAAGCACCATAGAGTGGTTTGGGTTGGAAGGGACCTTAGAGATCATCTAGTACCATGGGCAAACACCTTCCACTAGATCAGGTGGCTCAAAGCATTGCTCAAAGCATGCCATTCAACCTGGCATTGAACACTTCCAGGGATGGAGCATCCACAGCTTCTCTGGACAACCTGTTCTAGTGCCTCACCAACCTCAGAGTAAAGAAGTTCTCCCTAATGTCTAAGCTAAATATGCTCTCAGTTTGAAGCCATTCCCCCTTGTCCTATCACTACTTGCCCTTGTAAACTGTCCCTCTCCAGCTGTTTTGTGGGCCCTCCCTTTAAGTACTGGAAGGTGCTGTAAGGTCTCCCTGGAGCCTTCTTGTCTCCAGGCTGAACACCCCCAGCTCTCTGAGCCTGTGTTTATAGGAGAGGTGCTCCAGCCCTCTGGTCATCTTTGTGGCCTTCCTCTGGACTTGCCCCAACAGGTTCATGTTCTTCTTATGCTGGGGGCTCTAGAGCTGGATGCAGCACTGCAGGTGGGGTCTCACCAGAGCAGAGCAGAGGGGCACAATCCCCTCCCTGGCCCTGCTGGCCACACTGCTTTGGATGCAGCCCAGGTTGCTTTCTGGGCTGCAAGTGTACCTTGCTGGGTCATGTTGAGCTTCTTGTCAACCAACACCCCCAAGTCTTTCTCCTCAGGGCTGGTCTTGTCACATGTCATATACTTCTATAAACAATTCTGCTTTAATATAATCTGTAGTGTTCTCAAGATGCCACAAGAGAACACTTGTGGCATCTTGATCCCTCCTTTTGGGGATTAAGACATATGGAGAGGGAAAAGAGGAAGATCTGTCATTTTGATTCATCATACGGCAAATGTGTGCAACCTACATTAGGTGCTTACTGTAGCATCAATCAGGTAGATTTATTGTGGGAGATCATAAGGAAAACATGGACATAAAGACTGTAAAAGACCAGATTATTTGCAAGGTAAGTTTAAAACAAATATCTTCTAGGAGAGTCATTGGTAAAGCTTCTGTTGGCAGGCCTCTAGTGGGAAATGAGACTGCTGGCACTGGCCTGCAAAAGCAGATCTGCAACGTGTAATGCAATAACCTGTTCCAGCTTAGCTGTAGAGGCAATGGAGGTAGGAACTGGAGCTTCCTCTTTGAGAAACATAACTATGAGAATATTCTTCAAGGATTCATAAGGGATAGCCTGAAACCATCTTGAGTATCTTTGCTTTGTGCTTCCAGCTCTGTGGTTCACATGCTTGAAGCCATCCATAGTAGGAGGTATGGATTTCAGTAGGACAGGCTACTGCTGCTGCAAGTGATCTGCACTTAACATGCTGTATATTTGCAGTTACGCAGATTCTTGAACTGTTTATATAAATAAATTAATGTTGAATTAATGTATGTAATATCCTATGATACTAGGTAGCGATAGAGAATTACCCAGTTATTTTGTAGCCAAAGCAGTGAATTTATTGGGATTGATGACTCTAAACAGATGATCCAGATAAAACTGAGACCAGCCAGATCTCTTTGCTCTTGAGAACTGTCCTCTAATTCCTATTTGTTCTAATAAGCCAGCTAAGCTATTGTGCTGCTCTGGTTTTATGGCAGCTGTTAGGAAAGCTAAACCAAATGTTTTGTGCCCTACTTGGCCTCTATAGCTAAAGTGCAATTCATTAATATGTGCACTTCTAATTGAACTAATTGGTCAACAAATAAACAGCAGGGTATTGATGAAACTGCAGTTTGCACATTTGAAAAAGTGAATATTGGCAAAACAGGACTATTTTAGTTTTATAAATACAAATAACTTTGAAATGCAAATGATGTGGTTGAATTTGCAGTTCACAGTTGCAAATTGATTTGATTTTTTTTGTATGTGTGATACTGCAACTCAAAACACTTAGGCTTAAAACCTGTTATTTTTCTGGAGTTTTGTAATTAATACATTAAATGAAATCAGAATTAATATAAAGATCTGACTTTAAAAAAATGTAATCTCAGTAGGTGTACCGGGTTTAGAATAAAGGTGGATTTTGTGAAAGAAACTTCAAAGTAAATGCAGTAGGGGATTTCTATTTCAGAGTGTGCAAAAAGAGCCATTTTGAAAGCTGAAAATATCTTGTAAACATCTTCATTTGTTTTAAAATGTCAAGTGGTACACAAAGCTATCTTCAGGCTAACCTTAAGGAGAAGAAACAGTATTTGAAAATGTCTCTCTTTTTGGGACTTGCAGTGAGAATAGTTATCCTTTAAGGGAATATGTATGCAGAGCCAGTAGTCCTGAAAAACACCTATATACAAATCAGAATATCCAGTTTTGACAAATCTCCTTAGTGTCTATATTGAAGATTTTGAGTGAGATGATCCAAATTTCAAAAATTCCCATTGTTTTCCAAGCCAGTTGAAGCAAGCTGTTTTTACCTTTACCACTTTATTTTAATTTTAAAAATATTAGAAATGTGGAACTTATCACAAGAGATCCTTTAGGGTGACCTTTTTCTACTGAATTCTGATTTCAGGATCAAGTACATATAGATTATTTGCTTTTAATTTTTTTTTCTTTGAGTCAGACCTCATTGTTTTGCCCCTATTTGGCATTTCCCTGTTGTAGCCCCTTTCCCACCTGTTGATGACTGATTTCTCAGACCTGCCTGCCTTCTAATGATGTTATGTTGGCTGGGTGTCTCTCCAGAGGTAGAGTTATCCCAGCTGCTGCTCCTCATAATCACTGTTGTGATCATCCCTGGCAATGTTTTATAATATGATGTATTCCATAGATTGAGGACCAATGATATAGATGATAATCCCTGAAAAATGGAAGAGTAATTTCAGGTGGAATTCAGAATATGAAGTAACAAACATTATTGAAATAATGTAGTAAAAGTAAAATGTCACAATTAAAAAAAAAAGCATTCTGTGAAATTCAAACAAACCTTTGGAAATCACAGATTATTTGCTTTAAATAGATCAAAAACCTTCCAATGGAAAAATATACTGCATTGTTGTTTTTTTTTTTTTTGGTTGGGGTTTTTATTGTTAACTCTGGTCTTTAATAGCTTTTTATTAGCACGTTAGTCTGGAGGAAGCATTCTTTTTTTTGATCTTGCATAGAAGACAAGGGAAACCTTTGTTTCATAAACATTGGTTTAGGATCTTTAGTAGATTCAAGCTCCATGGGGAGACAGCAGTAGCATATGTGTGTGACAGAATGGACGTGCATTGGCAGAATTGCTCAGCTGCAAATATGCAACACATTGCAGGCATTTGTGAGGGGTCTTTGCTTGTGCCCTGAGCCACAGAAGGTGTTCTTGGGCCTGGGTTGTGCAGGGAGGCTTTGGAGTTGGTGTGGAGCTGGTTCGGCCGGGGTTGGTGTGGAGCTGGTTCAGCTGGGGTTGGTGTGGAGCTGGTTCAGCTGGGGTTGGTGTGGTGCTGGTTCAGTGGGCAGACTCCCAAGCTGCCACCAGCAAAAGCTCTGTGCTGCACCATCTCTGAAGCCATGTGCGTGCTGACCATTTTCGCTTGGGTGAAACCTGAGGATTTGCACTTGGGATACATTGAGATTGAAGGGGAGATAACGCTTTGGGAGGAGATAAATGGAAGGATAGTATTTCCAAGTTCCTAAGTGTAGTGAAGCCTGGAGGCGGAGGATTTTGTATTGCCCTGCACTGTTCAGTTGCCTTTCTTTTCCTCCTTCCATTAGTGTTCATTTCTAATAAGGGAAAAAGAAATCTTTGCAAAATTGGAATACCTTCCCTGGCATGGAGGAAGAAAGTCATACTAGGTGGCCATATCTCTGCACTATAGGGTTTATACTCGTGCTGGGTGTAGGATATAAAAGCCTTGACTGAAAGCCATGATACACAGAATTAAGAAAATCCTCCCACAAAGAAATATGGGACTAACATAAGCCTAACCAGTAAGTATTGTTAGAGACTGACTTTAAAATTAGGTCTTTCCAGGGTCACAAATCTTTGTTTTCATGTTGTCCTGTAATTTGTATCCGTGTTGTATTGGTAGTAAGAAGAACTATTGTTGAATTTTATATTGTTGAATTTTATTATATTGAAGGCATTTGGAACTTTCCTCTCTCTCCCTGACCAGTTGGGAATAAATGAGTGGCAGTCCCCATTCCAACTTCTTCTGTAGTGGAATCAGAGTGATTCCTTTTTGGCCTCAGTTTTGGCCAAAGTGCTGTTTCACAGAAAGCATGCGTTTGGACTATTCTTATCACATGGGAATGCTCTCAAGGAAACATGGCATATGATGCTATGTGATACAGCATATTTCATCTCATTAGGGCTATATTGGTTGGGTAAGTTATTAATCATTTTGATGTCACCTCTAGCATGTTTAGAATTCTGTGCAACAGTTATGTAGAGGAAAAAATTTGACAGATAAAGGCTTACTCCTAGGAGCATTTTTAGTTTAAGTTGGATAAAAATGCCAGTATAATTATATTACACAGAACAATGTCTGGACATTTACAAGCATGACCTTGTTTTTTCTAGACAAGGATAATTCTATTCAGCACTAAATAGGTAACTTTTATTTGTCAGACAGCATGTGACACTAACTGTATTTGGATTAATGCCTCCTTGGTGTCATTTTTCCCCTTGTAGAGTTATGGGTAAAAGAAATGAAATCACAAATCTCTCATGTATCTGAAAGAAATAAAAAGTTCAGTTTATTTATTACGTGTAAGCCACAGGGGGAAAAAATCCTGAATTAAATATAATAACTGCTATTGGTGCTGAAACCTAGTTACCTGAAACAATTCCCTCACTTAAATGCAGCTTAGGCAAAAATTGTGTGATTGCCTTTGGAATCTTTATAACTTGCATGTCAGCATCTCCAGGTCTGATGTACCCTTACACACAGCTCTGCCATTTTCTCTTTTTTAATTACTGAACATTAGACAATCATTTTCTCTGTGGCACTCACCTAACAGAAACTGTTTTTCTGGGTTCATGTTTTTTTCCCTTACTGCATATTTGCGAGAAAATGTCACCTTCAGAAGCCCTTGGTTCTGAGTACCTGTCATTGTAGCAAATTTTTGTTGTGCCCTATTCCTTTGCTTTTAAAACTATTTCAAATGGCTGTGTGGCTTCAAACATAAACTGTGAATGTGCAAATAAAATGTGAGCATATGTAGTATGTTAATGAGATGGACTTGGAGTTTTTGTATAATATAAACAGAATTTTCTGCTTGTAGAGACAGAAGACAAGGAAAAAAAGTGGTCATAAATTTTCTTCCAAATGTCTTTTAGCTGAAGACTCATTCTTGATGTTCTTCTGCACTAATCTTGGGGCAAGAATGGATGGTAGAGGTAAAAAGAGACATATTTCAATGTATAGCAGCTTTCCTTTATATTGTCATCCTGACTCTTCTCTGCTATGGAGCTGTTAGTCTCCCTCTGCCATTCTAATCAAAGTGGCCCATGAAACAAAAATTGCAAGTTTGGGTAATACATACAACTGAAATATTTTTGCTTCTGTCTTCTGTTTTGGTATCAGTGACCACTCCTGATCTGAACTGTGAAAAATATCACCACCAGTCCTCGCAGCTGGGGGCATGGATACCTCATCAGCTCAGGGATGTTTGGGAGTAGCTTTTGCAGCACTGAAAATTTGACCATTGCATTATAGCAGCTGCATTTAGTGCAGGGAATGGACTCTGAAGGTCTCTGCAGTCTTGATGGCTGAACAAACAAGTGCATAGAGTTTTGTGTATGTTAGACAGCATCCTTTCTAGTTCTCTCCAATCTTGTGAAGTGAGCAGCTACGTACTGTTGCTGCTTCATGCCACAACAAATGAGAATCAGTGCGCATTGTTTTGAGCATGTTTGTGTGCATATATAACTGTAGATAAATATATATATATCAAATATTTGTGTATATTTAAAAAAATAGGATACAGGTTATGTAAAATAAAATGCACTTTATTTTCTTTTTCTTCCTTTTTAAAAAATCCTGATAGAAAGAAGCCTGGCTGGACCACAAGCAGGAATGCAGGTGTCTTAAGAGCATCGAGCCAAATTTTCCTCCAGACTCTGTCAGACTTGCTGGCAGGATTGTTTTTAAACTAGTAAGTGACATTCTTTTACATTGTTTCAGTGCAGAAGATTCTGATAAATGCTTTCTCACTCTACATGTTTAATGTAATTACGAGCTACAAGGCTGAAGTGACTGGGAATGCTGAAAAAAACTGGACTGCAAATTGCATTACAAGTTTACTGATTAATTTGCAGAAATGCTGAAAGGATCAAGAGATTCCAAAATGGACATAACTAAGTTCAAGGACATGTTTATTGACTTTCTTTTCCTTTGGCTATGTGGTAGCAGTCTAAGCTTATTCCTGCCTGGAAGGAAAACATAGGGAGACACTGTTTTCCCTTCAATACCACTGAAGCTATTGGTGCCTTTGGAAGCTTCACTCAGTGTTGTTTGAGTGAGTGGTAAGGACAAAAGCACTGGTAGTGAGCCCTTTCTTTAGAGGGCATAATGCCATGCCTTCCATGCTGGGTTCTCTTAATCTCAGTTACATTTTTTTAATATTTTTCTAAACTCTCTTAATAAGAAAGTCGTGGGTGTTTGACATTCCCATGCTTTGATTACTTTATATGGACTAAATTTTGTGTTACTTTAAGCAGCTTATGAATGTGTGGGATTGTAAATCAAAAGAGATTTGCTCATTTTTTGCTGAACCTGCTATGATGCTGTCTGTGTTGGATAAAAGTGCAGGCCTTTGTTGTGGTCTGAGGTGATAAAATATGATTTCACATTTATTTTATACATTGTTGTGAAGAGTTTGTGCATGATAGTTTTTAAAGGGCAGATATGTACCTAGCAATACTGTGCATTAATTATAATCGCATGAACTCTGAAACTGCAAACTTCATAAACCGATTTCAATTATCCTCTGAAGGGCCAAAGTAAGTTACTAAAGGTAAGCTGCCAAAGTGTTAAAAAATTAAAATTAGTAGGAAGTGCTATAGCAACAAAGAAATTTAGTTTTTTTGGGACAATTATGCAAAGTCCTGGATTTATGTTGATGCTGTTGGCCTTACCTAATTACCTTACACGTTTATCATACGGAATATTCAATCTTTAGAGTGTTTTCAAGATAAAACATGCCACGTAAAAGTTAATTACTCCTTTTTCTCTGCAGCTCAGACAATCAGAATGCCCTTCTGAGAGACTCTACTCTTTTTCCGATCTTCAGTCGAGTAAGTAATTGCCAGCCAGATTTCAGGAAATACTTCCGGGGTCTGCTCTATGAAAGGGCCATCAGATTTTCTTGCAGCTTGCCTTCTGAAGGTTTCCTCTGTAGAGTAACAGAATCAAAAACCTCTGTGGGAAAGATCAGTTATTTCAAAGATAAAAGGAAAAACATGTCTGTTGTCTTGAAGCAAAACCTGTTTTTTTGCATTTCACAATGAACATCTTGCCTGCTCATTTTTTAATTTACCCAATGCCTGCCTTACTACATACAGTGTCAATATTTCTACATACATATACAATAATACGTATATTTTTATGTTGAGGTTTTACTTTTTTAATGCTTATGTGCTATTGCATAAAGCTTCAAAATAACTTCCAGAAACAGGAAATAAAATGAAATTTAAAAGGGATATCTGTATATTTTTTTCTACATGACCTTTCAATAGAGAAAAAAGATGAAATTGTGCAATTATTACTTTCATGGCTTCACAAGTTTCAACTGCTTGGGTGGAAAAAGATGCTTATTACAATCTCTCAGTACAGCAAATGTTGAAATAGGAAATATTTTTTCCCTATTTTGTGGCATCTTGAAGGCTGATTAAGGAAGAAATACATCCTTGGTTCTTTTTTGCATCTTGTTTAGGGATTTTTTGGAGAGTAATGTAAGTATGGTTTTTGGTATTACTGAGATTTTTGACTACAAAGCAGCTTGATCTATTGGTATAGTTAGTTAGAAATAAAACCCACATAAACATAAAAAATGCAGTACATAGTATTAATTTTACTTCTGAACACCCTGATGTTCTGCTGCCTTCTTCCAAACTGCAAGGGCAAAAGACCTTAAAAAAACAGCAATTTAAAATTGATAGATTTCAGTTATTTAAAACAGAGTGATTTTCTGCAATGGATATTCTCAAATCATGTAACAAAGATTTATGAAAAACAGATGTTTCAAATTAAGTTAAAATGATATAGACTATGGACTTTAATGCTTCATGATGCTGCTGGGATCCAAGGAAAGAGTCTTTATTGTATCAATAGCCAATTGCAGACTGGCACAGGAGGAACTGGAGGGAATAGTCTCCTGTTGAAAATTAAATTTTGATCACTTGTACAGCAGTTGTCTCTAGTGTAGGCAAAGATTTTTTTCGTTTCATACAAGCTAGGGTTTCTCTGTATCCTTCAGGAGATAATCTCAACTTTCCTTGACTTGACTGGAGACAAGGGGAATAGTGTGATAAGTTGTCTGGGGAGAAGCTTGGTGTTGAACAGCCTGAGCTGCAATGTTTAAATGGTACAGAAGTTTGTAGAGTGGCCAGAAGCTTCTGCCAGAATTCTCATTCTGAAGGAAATGATGATATGGCCTGAGAGAAAGATGGGATGACCATCTTCCCACTGATACAGAAGCAACTGGTCCATAGCTTGTTAATTTAGGAGAAGGCAAATGAGAGATCCACTCTCTCTGAGTCTTAATAACAATTCCTGTGAAATCTTCTTAACTCCGCAGCACCAGGTGTTTAGTACATTAATACATTAACTGAAGCTGATACCTAACAGACTACAGTACAAATGGCTTATGTATAATCTTATGTAAAGGTTTTGGCTGACTCTTTACTTGTGTTGTTTCCCTGGCTTCCTTGTTAGAGTGAATAGATGGTCTCTATGGTTTTGGAGTAAAATTAATCCAAAAATGTTTTGGGTTGGTGGCATCCAGCCCTGTATAAGGTTTTTTGCAATCTCCATAGTTCCTTGAAATTCCCTTATATACTCTGAAACTCAGATTAAGTAGGAGGAGTCTCTCTGAGCATTGTTACTTTTGCTAGTTCTCATTTATCTTAAGACAATTCCTTCCTTCCTTAAGTTCTTTGGGCTCTCTGTTTGTTACAGTAATTCAGAAATATTATATTTTTTACTTCAGTATTCAGAAAACAGTTTGTGTGCTATACTTTGGGGCAGTTATTTTGCTACTTTACTTGTATAAGTATCAGAGTTGAATAATTAAATCCCCCTACCTTATTTAGAAAAGTTTTCATAGGCCTTTTATAGCATTTTGTCTCCCACACCAGGTTTCCTAAACAATTGAAAAAAGTTGCTTAAAAACAAAAAATGAAAACATTCACAAATTTAATTTCATTTTGCTTTTGGCTTTGTTTTCTTATGTGCTCGGAAAACCAAGTCTTGATCATTTTCCATTAAGATTCCCATGGGACTTTTTTTCTGGATCATTAGCTCTGATGTCCTGGACAGATTCCAGTGTGGGTAATTGCAGTCTGCTTCCATCTCTATCAGTTCTCCCTGAAGTTCCAGTTGGTTTTGGTATTCATGTTCACATCTGTCCTAAGCTACAGTGTCCATTTATAACATGCTTCTTATATGATTTCTTTAGTCTAGGGTTGTTTTATTTGCCAATATTGAAACAAACCATGCCTTCCTCTCTTTGTTATAATTCATTTTGCAATGTATTATAGTTAGTTTAAGGTACATCACATGTTGTCTTGAATAATTACATTTGAAGGAGGAAAAAGCATTTTTGTTTTCAAAGGAATATTATACATGAAATGCAAGTGTATGTTTATGAATTTTCTTTTATATTTTTTAAACTTGGTTGTTTTAGTCATCTGTTTGTTTGCTGCTTCTCTTGAAGACAGTTCTCATAGATACTATATTTTTCTATAGTAGAGACTTTCTGTACATTGTGAAAAACATGCATGTCTGGATTTCTAACATTTACATTCATTCATGCTTGCAAAATCACCTGCAAACATCCACATTGTTAATTGCACATGGGTAGTGCTGTGGGTAGCTGCAGATGTTTATAATAAAATAACAAGTCACCACTATGCAGAGATAAAATGGATTGATAGTGCATCATAAATCTCCGCGTTTTGTTGTAGACTAGTGCTTGAATATGTTCAGCTTCACATTCCCAATTTTGTACTAACTGGTAGGAGAAAGAAAGTGTGAAGCAGATAACCAGGCAGTGAACTCTACTAGGGCAGCAGCAGTTTCACTTTCTGTGTTATCAGGGACTGATGCATGCATAATCACCTCATTTAAAATGTGATTCTTTCAGCTTCAGGATTTCTATCTGTAAAACATGAATAGTGGTGCTTTATGGTAAAGTGATATTTACTTCATATTATTTCATATTCATTGTTTACCAGTTGCTCTGTATGAAACTCCTTTTGTTCATAAATGCTTTTCTGTTTCATTTGCTGACACATCCGTGGAGATTACAGTATAAAAGTATGTACTGCTGCATAAAGTTCCAAGCATACTTCTAATGTGGTTAGTCTTACAAACCCAGATGCCTAATTTTTGTGTGTAATGTCTTACATCTGCCTACACATCTGCTTTATCTATTGGCTTTTGATCTTTAACTTGTGGTCGTATTCATATGATTTGGCAGTAGCAACCTGATAAACTCTACTGTGTGTTGATAGGTAACTGTCACAAAAATGAGAAATGCCTGCCCTCTGTCAAAATTGCCCTCTGTCAAGATTAATTCTGGAACTGGAAATGTCTAGACTGTATGGCTGCCATTGGATGTTTTCAGAATGTTGGTGAAATGTTCTGTTTATGACATATTCTACTCTTTTTCCCTTTCCCCATAAGACACTGAACGATTAAGTGAAGAAATGAAGGATGGCCTCAGGCACCTTGTGCAGACTTTGCAACTGTATTTGAAAACTGAGATCCAGGATGAGTCTCAATTGCCACCTGCAATTGACTTTTTTCAGATCTTCACAAAAGTAAGTGTTAAAATCTGGTTGCTTGACAGCTCATAAATTATCTTTTCCTCGTGTTTCGATTTATTTCTGAGTGGGAGTTCAGCAGATACGTTCAGAATGTGATATATGACAAAGTGAATTCAAACTATTTTTTTTTATTCAGTCAGTATTTAAGCAGAAGTATAACTTTAATATAATTGCAGCGCTTCAAAATTAAAGCAGTAGCCAGGGGATATTTTTTTTCCTTTTTTAAAATTATCATGTTAAAGTTGTTAGGTGAGAAAAAAAGCAAGAAAGTTCAAATGTAATTGAGTCAATCAACCTGAGTAATTTTTTCACAATAATAAAGAGCATATAACATCACTCTTCGGCCTAGAATTTTTCTACAAAGTGAAATATATTTGCAGATATACTCCCATCCCATTTTGCCATTTAGAGGTGTATGCTAATGTTTGTGGTAGTACTGTATCCTACAAGCTGCTTTTTTCAGAGGCCTTGTGGATTATTTATTCTTAAATACTATGTGTAAAGTATTTAAAATTTGATTCCACAGTATGTAAAATGTTTATTTTGTTACCAACTAAATATTGTTGGCTTTTGGTGTAGATATTTTATTACTTTTAATTCAAGAAGCTAAATTCAAACAATGCTAGCAGAAATATTTTATATGAGTGATACTCATAGTTTTACTATAGTTTAAACTCTAGTTAAACTATAGTTTAACTGAATTTAATTTTTTTATTTCTAATTGATTGATAAATTCTGCTATAGGATTTGAGTTATTTATGTTGTGGTTGTTTTAGTAAGCGTATTCTTATGAAGAAAACCAAAATATAACTCTTTTTTTCTTCTGATATAAATAAAAGACAGAGCCTCTTTGGGAGAAATGAAACAAAAAATGCTAACAATTTTTTTTAACATTTAAAAAATCTGTTTGCACAGTTACATAATCTTTTTTGGTTTTTTTGCTGTGGACAGGAATAAGAACAGTATAATCAACTGTGTTATTTTTCTGGATTTTTTTTATTGGTGATTAGACTGCTGTGATGTAAAGTTGCATTTTTACCTGAAAAATCACAGTCTGAAATAGACCCAGTTGAAAGGGTGCATAGATAAAACCCCTTAAGTACTGCCTTGTCTTCTCTCCAGCTGTTTTACTGTTTTGTGTTGGCCTGCTGGTTTGGCCTGAACTTTGTCAGATGCATTTCACATGAAACATGCACGTTGTATTATCTGGTGTAGAGAATTTGTGCAGCTGAAGATAAAACCGATTATCAGAAGATGATCACTGCCTACTCAGTTTGAACTGAGTTGCAGCTTGTAAGAAATTCTTTCCAAATGTTGTTGCCTTCTGTGTAATAATAAGCTTAAGATGGAGACTGGCCATGGTGGCTTTACAGAAACAGTGTGATGATTCCTAAACATGTTGAAACACTGATGAAGAAAATACAGGTTTTTAGCTTTTTTATGTACACACATGCACAAGCATGGGCACATATGTGCACCTCTTCTTCCCTCCCATGTATTTTACCAAGGTGATGTCAGGGGACATCAAGGGCAGAGTGAAAGCCAAGACTTCCCAGCTCCATATATCGTTAACTAGAGAACTGAGAGTGCTCCTGTCAATGACAACATTTGCCCCACTATTAACTTTGTTATCGCAAGGGTATTTTTGACTCCATGTATTCTGTATATTGACTGTGAATTTTTCCCCACTCTGTTGAATGTAGTGCACAGTACTGAGTTTTTAAGTTGTTGGTTTTGGTTTGGGGTTTTTTTGTCCAGTGAAGTAGGGCTCATTTCCTTCTTTTGCTGGTTCTGCTTAGTCTGTGTGATAGTCTGCCCTGGGAAAATGGAGACCAGATGACACAGACCTGTCATGTGTACACATACTTGATATCATTAATAGTAAAAAGAACTTACAGAAGGGATAGGAGAACCTGACTGGACAGGTGAGTGGTTGGGAGGAAAGATCTATCAACAGCCATGTGCTTTACATAAGTAAAATTAGTATCTCGTTCAGAGTTCAGTCAAGCACAACTGTCAAGCTTTTTGTAAGACCCTCTTGTCGCTCTCTAATTTTCCATGTGGCCTTTTACAGCCTTCCCAATTTGGTTGTCAAACGAGTTTGTTATGAAGTGCAATGTAGTACCAAAATATTAATGTAGTATGCCCTCATCCCTAGTGAGGTAGCAGCAGACATTTTCTGCCATTCCCATGAAATGTTTTTTGGAATATAAGGTGGATGTCCATGCAAAATTTTTTTTTAAGCTGAAAAGGAATGCTTATTCTCAGCAGGTAAAATTTAAGACTTTGGATCTGTAAAGTCTCTGATAAGGCTTTTGCAGTCTCTTCTCTGTAGTATAACTCTAAAGAAGACCAGCTGTGATGACTTCCCTGTGTGGTCATAGAATAAAGAAATACTACAGATACATAACTTCAAGATGTAATCTTGTTTTCCCGACTGCTTCCAACATTCCTTTCAAGTTCAGTAGGTGCTTATTCGAACATTGAACTTTTTTGGATCAGTTCTTTCATTGCATGCCACAAAAAGATCCAGTCAAAGGTCATTTTTTATTCTATTTGATGCTGGATCCTCAAGAAGGAAAATAAACAGACTGCCAGACAAAAGAGAAAAATTATCCTGTGGTGAGGTGACTAAATTCCAGATGGTTCTTGGAAAATCTCCAACCTGATTTAGGTCAAAAGAGCTTCTCAGAAGCTCTTTTAAACAGTCCTCCTTCTCTGCTGTCCACAGCTCTTGTCTTTGTGAAAATTAATTATAGTTTTATTCAATTGCTTGTGATGCTTAATAGGCAGAGAATCCCGAGTGTGCATTTGTAGAAACTGCCCATTGAAAATCAGAGAGAATTTTGCCATTTCTTTCCATGGGAGTAGAGTTTCACCCCAATGTATTTTTAGTTTGCATGAGACATGTGGACCTGTGGAAAATACCAGCTGTACTGGATGGGGAGGTGTTTCAGAAGTGTTATGTACCTTTCTTTCTGACAGTGTTGCCCTGTCCTTACCAGACAATTTGCTTTTGTATCAGCTGTCCTTTGAGCTGGAGCTGAATTTTCTCATTTTTGTTATCTGATCACTTTTTGGAAGCTTCAGTTTATTTAACATGCCATTTATCAAGGTTGTGACTGTTTTAAAATTCTGATCCTCAGTGTTAAACAGAATTATCTGCAGCTAATTACGTGGTAAGGCTTTAACTCCACTGAGACACTTTCTAATGTCAAGATAAATTTTTGACAGCATGGTTTTATGGTTTAATGATGTTTCCATAACCTTGAGATAAAATCAGTCCTTGCTTTTTATTCTTCAGCTTTTACTTACATGTGTGTAGAGGTGGCCTGGAGTCCTTAGAGACATTTAATGGATGCGGGATAAAGAATTAAATTTTTTGTACACGTTTATGGTTCTTTTAATACTAGTAGAGAGAACAATGTGAACCACTATAAGACGTTGAAAAAAATCTCTACCTACCATGTTGACTGTGAAACTGTGAGTGACTGCTGATGGGAATCTGGCCTAAGATGACTTCTTTTAGACTGAATGTAGGCTTGGTGTTTTACGTAGAATTACAACTACTCATACTGCGTCAGAATTGATGTTTTGAGCATTTTGAAATAGTTTGAAAATTTCTTTTCCAATTAATGAGAAATAAAAGTGATTCTGATGTTTGATAGAATGATAGCCATTTTAAAGTCCTCCTAATTTCAGGTCCTCACATTGATAAGAGGAGTAAGATATATGCCACTTCTGTCATGAACTAGCAGTAACAAAATCCAGTGACAGTAAATGAACTGTTAAGAGCAGACTTCTAGGGCACTTTAGTAAACTTAAAACAGAATTTTATTGGAAAGGAGTTTTCTAGAGGATGTTTTGATGAAACTGTTGATAAACTTTTTGGAAAAGGATGCTGGATTGAAGATTTTAGGGAACCCCATAGAGCAGAGATGATACTTACCTCCTGAAGTAGCAGTCTTCCTAATTTTTCTGTTGTGCAAAACTTCACTTCTGGACAGTATTTTAACCACACATGGGATGATAGGGACTAGACAAAGAATTTTTAGATTTCTTAAATTTTCAATCTTTCCTGCAGTTCCAATCTTGACACCTTTTTGTTGTGAACAGATTCTACTTTGAAAGTAGGTATGCTGCTTTCTTTCATTTCACTGGAGAAGTCACACACCTGTATATGTGGGAGGTGAGTAGTCCTCTTTATGCAGTTGGTGGATGTGCTGCTCACCAGCCTCTTCTCAGGCATTGTTCTACTCTTTGCTTTTCAGATCAGTTTAGAATTGACAGATCAGAGAGTGAAAACAGGTCTGAATGACTGTAAAGCTGTAAGTCTAGGATAGTACAAAAAGAAGTATCTGTATGCATTAGAAACATGTGTGCAACTTTTATATGTCAAATTAATTTCTTTTCGTTTCACTTTTTTGAGGTTTGCGAAATTGACATTAGAGTGAAGAAGAGTTACAAGTTTGCTGTAGGCAGTCTCTGTGCTCACAAAAAGTTTTAACCAAAAGACCAGTTGTCTGTTTAGGCTACTGGTGTAGTTGGTTTTGTTTTTAACGTAAGGAGTAGTAAGGATGTTCTTTAAAGTGCAGAGGCCATCCCTCAATAGTCAAAATGTCCTAGTCTCTTTAAAATCCTTTGTTTATTTCTCCTATCAAAATTTAGATTTTTTTTTTTTACTTGTTCTTCTAACTTTTCTGTACTTACTTTTTATTCCACTCAGTGCTTTGAAATAATTTCTTTTCAGCATAAAAGGTATTAGTACCAATTAAAAAGAAATCTCACTTTTAAAAGGGTTTTGGTATGTACCTGCATAGGCAGAAGAGAACTAGGAGTTGAGCAGTGTCATTTGGCCTTTGTAAAGTCTGAATACTAAATTATGGTAATTTATTTGTGTGTTGTTTTATGTACAAGTTGAAGGAGATACTTGATGATGCGACTGATAAAGTGTGTTTGATCTTCACATTTGGTCCTTTAGATCTTACAGGCATCAGAGTGCATGTGTTCTCTGAGAAGACCTTGGAATACAAGGTACAGCTTCCTGGTCAAGATATTCTTCAGTAATGCTTTCAGTAGGTTAGTCTTACTTAGGATTCACTGGTTAAGTTAATAATTAATGGTATCAGGGAAATTAAAATTGATTTGTATCAAGAAAGTCAGAAGAAATATTAGGATAAAGTTATAAGCAGGTTAAAAGTTGTTAAAGACATACAGGAGAAGGTTGCTTTCTGATGCTAGGCTTGCTAATCTAATTATCTCTGGATGCACTTGTTCAGTTTCCCTGTGATTGGGAGGCTGTGAAGTTTTTCCCCTGGAGACAGGAAAAAAAAAGAAAATGCATGTTTAATCCATCATTGTTCTTTGTGTAATTCAAAGCTAATGTACATTGCTAACCTGTCTCACAGTAAATTGAAGACCAGTACTGACAAATTTATTTTTAGTCGTGGCCCAGGAAACTGTTTTGCAAAAAACTTTTAATTTTGATAGTTCTTTTTTATAATAAATGCCAAAGTCTTGCAATTTCCAGGAATTATTACACCTGAAATAAAATTGGTTAAGCTTAGGTGCTTGACATACATTTGTGTTTGTTAATCTTCTTGACTCTTCTTTTTATTTTAGAGTTTTAGGAATATATTCCTGCTCATCAAACTATATCAGAACTTTTTTCTCTGACTCCTGCCATCTACTGCATGAGATTTGTGATTATCTTTTTACCAATAGTGCTATTGATTTAGTTGATAAGGTTTTCTTTGGTGGGAATATGGACATGGTGTGAGGTAGAAGAGTTTTAAAGCAAGGATATATTACAAGGAGTGGTTGGGTAGAATTTGTAATAATAATCTGTAATAATTTATGGAAGTGGACTGGAAGCAGTAATGGCAAAAAGCTTTAGTGGTTGTAGCAATTGGAGTACATGCAAAAAATATGTGGGGTGAGGCACCTTTTATGTTTGGCAGAAGTCAGCATAAGAGAAGGTCATGGAGATGTTTAGTAAAGATCTGAGTAGTAAATGAAAACCATTTACATCCTCTATCAGCAATTTAAAAAGCCTCTAATTGAGGAGGATAAACCTGATAAATACTTGTAATGCTGTTGGCAGCATAGTGTTCTATCCTTGTCTTTAGGATGACCTGCAGTGGGGGTGCTTAAAGCATTTTTTGTTTGTTTTGGCTGTGGCAAAGTTAGAATTTTGTGTGGAAGGATTATTAATCAGCTCTGAGGCTGGTTCAACATGTTTAATAGATGAAATGGCAAAAAACTCCTTTTTTTTCCAAAATGACATTGCAGTAGATCAATAGTCAGTTGAAAAATACCATGCTCTTGGAATAGAGGATGCTCTTTGAGTATAGGATGGGGAACCATGTATTTGTGGTGCTATTGTTTACTTGCTATATTCTGAGCTGCTTCAGAGTCTCTCTGAAAATGAGGGTAACTGTCTAAAGTATGCTATAGAGCTAAACTGCTGTTACAGTTTAAGTATCAATTGAGGGAGCAACAAGTTCTGTTTCATGTAGACATTTCAGTGGGTGTCAATTAAATGATACCTACCTACATGAAATTTGGTCCTCACAAATGTGTTCTCTCCCTGTTCCCCAATATATGAGTATATCTTTTTGCTTTAACTGCGATTGTGGTATGCCATGTTCTATTTCATTAAAACTACTCCTAAGTTTGCTGTAGAAATAAGATGGAGAAAGAAACAATTAGGCCATGATACTGGTTCAGTATCGTAATCTAACTGAGCCTGTATTTTAGCATGGGTGAGGAGCTGTCACACCGTGGGTGTAGCACTGATGCATTGTTGGCTGGCGTGAGATCACTTAGTTTGTGCCATAGCAACCTGAGGCTGACAAAGGCTGTCTCAAATAGTGTCATGACAGTACATGAAAGTGCTTATGGGTATTCTGCAGTAGTGACTGGCAGCAGATCGTGCAAGCAAGGTGCAAGAGCTCTGCCATTGACAGCCAGGATGATTTGTCATAGCTTTCTTGCTTGCCTCTCCCTACACGCCTACACTGCAAATTCCGATGCTGTCCCCAGGTGAGTTAGGTGTTGATTGACTGGCAGAGTCAGATCCAGGAATATTTCCTTTAGGAAATCACCTAATTTGCTGTAATGATTTAATTTTTTTTCTCCCCCTTTCCTCCTGATTGTGTAAATATTGACTAGACTTTTTTCATGCCTATAATCACCAGTAAATTGTATTTCTTCTTTAAGATCCTTTGAAACTTTCTGTGCTGGTTATGGGCTTTTTGAAATTTTAAATTTGTTCATTCAAATGTGTCCCTAATGTCATAGATACTGCAGATAATGGATTTGAACTTATCTCCCTTCTGAATTTAAAGTAATTGTGGGCTGTTATTAAAGTTTTTATAATCACTTTTGGAAATCCAGCAGTATTTTTCTGGTTTTAAAAAGAAATCTGTAGCATTAAATCTTTCTTCCGTCTTGCATTCCACAAGAATATTCTTCAGTCTGTCAAAAAACCTTGTGCTTTGCCTGTACTCACAAATATAAAATTCATCTTCTTTCTTCCATTACCATCAAGGCCAAGTTTTCATTCAGCTGTCAGAGGAAAGTGGATTGGATGCCCACTCTTTGATGGGTATTTTTATGCATCACAAGGTCATTGAAGTCAGACATATCTACACTCATCATGTAAATAGATAGGATGTGGTGATATGTTGCTACTAGTCAAGATAGAAATGGTGAAGTGCTAACCTACTGCTTTGTCAACATCCATTCAGTGTTGTGGGTGAGAATTGCTTTGCCTGTTTGGGCCTCTAGTCTGGGAAGATAGTAAAGAAGGATGCACACATTATTGTCTGTGACACCAATGTTTTCTGCATGCAGAAATTATGTAGACTAAGTAGTGCTGACATGTTTCTCATTTTGTAGTGATTTCAGCCTTTAAGCTCGTTCTCAAAAAATCTTTATTTAAAACAGGAGCTTGCACAGTGTGCATTTGTACTGTCTAATTTTCTGAGAGTCATGTTTGCTTTTATATTTTATGAGTATGATGCAAAATTCCATGAGCTGGCTGATAGTGAGAAGCTGTTGCAAAGCTGTCTTGCTTTTAAACTTCCAACTTTTTTTTTGTATTTTTATATGTTTGGGGCTTTTTTTAACCTGAGACAATATCCATCATCCTTGTGATAATTTAAATGGCATAAATCTGAACCAAACATCTCTCTAAATGAGAGATTTCATTTGCCTAGGTTTTATAATTAATGTTGCATGTATTGACTATTGTTTTACATATTAAAAAGTGAAGTACAGTCTATAGTTTTATAAAGAATTATATACTAGGTGAAGAAGCAGCTTGTGAGAATATGATAACATTGGAATTTTTCTAGTGGATTTGGTCCAATGACAGATATGAGTCCAATATATTATTAACATATTGTATATTAATTATGCAAGATCATTATGTTTCTCATTCCATAGCAATTCTTTTTTTCATTAAACTATCCTTTTAGACATGTCAGATAGTCAGATTGTAATTTTTAATGTAAGTTCCAGTTCATTTGATTGAAAGCTGTAGTTCTGAAAAGCTCCAGTGATAAAGCTCAGTGCAGCACTTCACCAGTGTGCCCCCATTCCGTCAGTTTACTCAGGACCAAAGTTTGTACAATTGCCTTTATGACATACTTAGGCTGACTCCAGAGCTGAGTGATGGCAGGAATGACCAAGGGGAGAATTCAGCTTGTGGTCTTAACAACCTTGTACCTATTAGAAGTGCCCATCTCCTATAAAAAAAAAATCCTTGAAATGAATTAACAGTGGCTGCTGAGAATCACAGCAAGATTTGTACCATCATCTTCAGCATAAGTGAACCATAAGGTATAAAAAATAGTAGCAATTTGGGTTGTGTCGTATGGTTTTGAAAAATATCTTTTCCTGGTTAACTTTAACTTTTCACAGTTTCCTAGAAAACTTCTTGACTTAATGAGTATGTTAGTAGCTCTGTTTCCTATATGTTATTGAACTGTTTTTATAATATCTTGTCATGGCAGAAATCAGAGAATATAAGAACATGTAAACAAAAAGGACTCAGTTAACAGCAGGATGTTGTACAACATTAATGGTTCTTATTTGCAAGTTTTCATCTTCTTGGAAGCAGCTGAATTTAGGTAGAGTTCTGATGTCTCACTATGGCCCTTGATGTTGCTGGTGGTGATTATAGATGTGAAAAACGTCTAGTCAATATTTACATTATCACGAGGAAAGGGGGAGAAAAAAGATGTGAAGGTAGGAGTGTGTTACATGCTGCCATTCAGTGGCAATTGATATTTAGTTGAGCTAGGATTAAGTAGGGAATGTCTGATGATAATTCTGTAATTAGTATTCTTAGTGATTAGAAGTCTCATTGGGTCTCATGGTATGGTTTATTTTCATGTAGCAATATGAATTAAGGTGTGTATCTGCAGCTTGGCGAGTTTTCTCCTGGTATCTCACCTTTCCAGTGAGTAGCTGTAGTAAATCTTCTGCCATTTCAGTGGGGAGATGTTAGTTGTCTTAGTTCTTTATGGCAGAAAAAGAAATAACTCTTTTTGACCAACAAAATTTGCTTACTTGTTACAGTGCTACTAATAAAAGTACTCAGCAAATGAGGAGCTCTGAGTCCCACTTTTTAGAATAAAAAATTGCACAGAGAATTTGGAGGACTTTCAAGAGGGAGGGCAGGTGGCTCTCTATTCTAGCGCTTGAAAGCAAATTATGGAGATTCAGTACAGGTAATGATCAATAGTGGAATTTGGAATAGTGAGGCAAAGTGGCTCTGATTTATTATTCCAAGTAAAGCTGAATTCTCACGAAAAAAGATACAGTAAAAGATCTGGCCACAGGATCCTACAATGTTCACTTGATCCTTTTAGAAACTAACTACCTTTTTTTATTTAGTCAGTTTTGCTCTTCTCTCACTAACACTGATTTTATGACTGGGTCTATGTGAAAGGAAAACAACAGATTTTATATCCAGAATGCCTGAAAGATTTTTGAAGGCTGAAAAATAATTTTGCATAGTGATGGTGATCTACTGTTGTAGTCCCGGCTGCAGATCTGTACTGGAATCATGTGCTCAAGCATAGATGTGCTGTTTTGACTTGGGTATCCATTCTGACCCTGTGACCTGGTGTTCAACCTTGTGTGTTGAGATTCTAGCAGATTGAGAGTCCCATCTTTGATTTAATGGGATTTGGGCCATGATGTGAATGTATCCATTGCTTCTTAAGAGCAAACAGGGAAGAAAACTTCAATTTTTCCCACACTGATTTGTTGCCAGAAGCTGCCTGCATCTGCTCACGTCACTCTGTCTTGGTAAATCAATCTGCCCCCACATATCTGTCTTAGCTCTTCTGTGTTATATTGGAATTGTGATCAGCACAATGTATGTTTAATGTGAAATGTACACCATGGAATGATTGTTAACACTAGCAGCATTGCACATGCTGTTTTGTGATGGGTTAGGAAGAATTAATTAGCACTACTATTATTAAAGTGTTACTAATTAATGTTACACTGCAGTCATATGCTGTGAAGTTTTCAATAATCTGTTCAATTAGCTGTTTCACATATGTAACAGACATATGTTGTTATGCAAAAGAAAGGTAACTGAAACCAGGATTGCCTGGAGTTTTACTTGATGTAGATGCATTTTCTAGGGAAAATGAAACTGAAGTCCTATGGATCACACAAGACTTCTGTATGTGTAAGTTCTACAGAAGAGAATATACGAGTCTATGATCTTTGAATCCCTGAGAGAAGACCTTTAATGAAGCTTGACTTTATGCCAGAATACTCTGAAATCAGTTTGAAAATATTATTGATGTCTTTATTATAAGTTAAGGCACTCAGCAACGTAAAGGAATGCCTGATCACTTTGGAAGTTAGGATGAAAACTACTTTAGAAGTATTTCCCATGAAAACACACTTGCTCTTTGATGCTTCCATATGGCTGTGATGAATGTTTCTGCTCCTTTATTTAAACTGGCAGGGAACCTGTAATTAAAGTATAGAAAGATGCACTGGAAAAAAAAAATAATGTCTTTACTTTGAGAATTCAGCTGGATTTCCTAGCTATAGGGATATTTTTATTTGTAGAAAAGTAAGACATGCTTGGAAATGCAGAAGGCTGCTTTGATGCTCTCTTGAGACATCTGTCCTTGATTAGCTGCTTGAACCAGTGGTGTTGCATGTTTTTGCCTTGTTGCCAGGGAAGCCATCACTGATAGCTTCTTTTGAGAAAGAAAAAGCAGCAGATGAAAATGTTCTCATTTGCTGCTTCATTCTGGGATTGAAACATTCCCAATTAACTCCTGCACACTTCAGTTTTTGTGGGCTTTGTGGTTCTGTGACTGAATAATTGGGAAATAAGTTTGAAGACTTATATGCAAAAGCATAAGGGATAGAAAATACACTGTTAATTAAAAATGTTGAGCTAGGGTTCATCCATTCACAACTATTATGTGATTAAAAAGATACCCTGTAAACAACATTTGATTATGCAGTTATTTGTATTAATGGACTTCACCCAGGAAAACTTACTTCAGATGTTTTCCTAGCAGTTGGTAAGTTAAAAGAAGCAATTACCTTTTATGTCTTCCAATGTGAGACAAATTCCTTGTCTGATGTCTAGTACTTTAAGTTTCAATAGCTGTTGCCAAAGCCTACCTGTCTTAAGCTAAATAGCTTTTGGATTGCACCAAGATACTTTGAATAAAATTCCTTTAATAATGAGGTGCTTTTAGGAATTTCTGGAACTTCCTTAATTATATGGAACTGTCAGTGCCTAAACTGAAAAAGATTGTTACATTCAAATACAAAAAAAAAAAAAGAAAACAAAAAAACCAAAACCACCTTTATTTTTTACTTATTTACAAGCAAATGGAGAATTGAAATTTGAATAAGTCAGTGACAGTGAATTAAATAATTATGTTTTTTGAAGAAATTTTTCTAGTTTTGCAGCAGTTGTCTTATACATGTGCAGAGACGAGGCTAAAATAACAACACTGAGATTCTTTGAGTGGTGGTTTATTACAGAGGAATTCCTATGGACTTTAAATTAATATTGTTTTTTTCCTAACAGAAATGCACCATCTTCTTCACAGAAAAGGAGAGCCATTGAAACTTCATAAACTGCTTTAGTATTGCTGCTCTTTTAGGAAAGGTCTGTCTTTCTCTTTGGATCTAAATGACTTTCTCATTGGTCTGTCCAAATGAGCCTGGTGATGCCACACTTGCAGAACTGTGTCCTGTGGAAATCGCTGGCTGCAGGCAAGCATTGTTGCTAGCAGAACAGGTCTGTAGGCAGGAGCATCTCTTACAGGCTAGGAAGAGTTGAAGAGAGCAGAAGAGGCAATACAAAGATTATTTGAGCATGTTTTTTTTTTTTATATATATGATTCAAAATAAAATAAAGAAGACATTTCACCGCAGTGTTTATTTTCTCTTCTTTCAGTGTTAGTGGATTAATGGATAATCCATAATGTAAATTATATTGGTGTTATTTGTAACTGCTTTCTATGTTTTGGATAATGCTACTCTACGTGTGTCAAGAAACCAGTACATAGAGATAAAACAATAATGTAAGACATAATCAATTTATTTTAACCATGATTTTTCTATCAGCCTGCTGCTTTTGTGAAGACATTAGTTGTATTCAGACATGACATGATGAAGAAATTTTCAGCAAAATCCCTCATGAATTTTATGGTTGCAGTGGAGTTATTTCTGCCCTTTAAAAAGTATGTTGTTACAGAAGTGACATAAGACTTAATGGGACTATTTTTTCTTATAATTTAAGAAGTATAATTGCCTTTGGTAGAAGCTGAGCTAGAAAACAGGAAATGCTGATCATGTGTGACATGATCTAGGATTGAATTGCTCATGTTTTTATTCCTCTTGGCATTTATCTGAAATTTTCTTTTTTTAGCATTGAAAAACACAGCAAAGAATAATCTCAATGCATCTTTATTATAACTGGTATTTCTGTGTAGGCTCAGCTTTGTTAGGAAAACTGGTTGTGACTGCTGGGTAATTACAGGGTTGGGATTGCCCTTGGAAAGCCAGATGCAGTAGGTTACTGTGCATGAATTAAAAGCTGGCAGACTTTTTGGCTTTCTTTAAAGGGAAGTTGTTGTTGATAGTGGCTTTTCCTTTTTTGACTAAACACAATCCATTTTGATAGATTGGTTTTCAAACTCATTTATCTTTATTACAAAGGGCCTATATCAAGCTTTTGTGGGCCAATTTGGTCTGTTTAGAATAACATGACTGGTGTTTAAATGTGGTATTCAGAAACTGCTTTGTTAACAGATGCTCTATTTGTTCCTGTTCTCTTACTAAACAGTTTGAAAAGGGTGGAACTAGTTCACATCAAAGCTCTGGTTTGTCTAACAGCCTGTTAACATCAAATAAATTAAGCTGCACTACGTCAGTATACTGTGATCTAATCATATTAATGCAATGCTTTGCTTTTTTAAAAAACACTATTATAATTTTAAAAATTGGCCTTTCCTGAACCTTGAACCTGAAAAAATAGCTCTTGTATGTTCGATTCAACCCCTTTTTTTGTCTTTCTGTTTCAATACAGAAAATAGTAACTGTTCTTAAGGTGAGAGTAGGAAACCAAGAAACTGCTTGACATGCTTGGAGAAAAGAAGCAAGAAAGGCAGAAGTAAGGGGTTGGGTGGCCTTTTCCTATTCTTCCAATTAGCTTCAGATATGGAGATACCAGATCAATGAGAAAAGGGCCAGAGTTCCAGTTACTGTTGCATTTTATGCAGCATTTCACAGTAAAAAAGCTTTAGATCTTAGGGCAAAATTAATGAAGCCCTTTAAAAAGGAGTAAAACATCTAGTGTTTTAAATTTGTAGATTTTTTTCCCTGGTCTGATTGCTAGACCAAACAGACCAAGAGATTTATGAGATTCTGAAATGCTATAGAATATTTTTAATAAATTAAAAATATTATGGATTGGCATGGTACAGAGGAGATGGCAACTCATTCTTGTGGCTGAACCCTGATCTTCACTTTCCTTGTTGTGGATAAGAGGATACAGGAAAAAGGGGGGAGGGGGGCAGGGAAAAGGAGTAGAAAAGGACAAGTAAAGGTTTTAATTTGGTGACTTTTATTTATTTTTGGTCCATATGCACTGGATCCAAGATGCTGGGTAGCTACAGACAAGTTATGAGTTGGCAGGTTTGCCTTGACAGCTGTTACCTTGGACTTTGGAATACTCTCCCTCATCAGTGGTACCATCTGGCTGCTCTGACATGATATTTCTACTTCATCAGTCTTTGGTAGGTTGGGGGGAGCTGTGGGAGCTGTTTCATCCCATGTTTCTAATGCTGTAGTGCTGTTGAGTGTAAGAAGTGGGAGATCAAAAAGTAAGGCCTGAAGGGAGAAGATAACATCAGATTTGTCATGTCCTAGACTGGTGTGACTGCTGGTCTACTGATTTGAAAAAAAATCACTGTCAGTTTTAAAATGAATACAGCCTTTGGCTCAGGAAATTCCTAAGGTCGGTGGGCACTGGGATGGATATATTGGTGGAAAGATCCCTCTCTCTTTCTGTGTTTACCACCCCTTTACGCAAAGAATCTGTTGTGGGCTGGTCAGAAACACGTTAATGTGCTTGCACATCCACATTGTTTAGACCTGGAATAGCTGTCCTTAAATGATGATTTGTTATCCTGTTTATCAAAAGTAACCTGATGATCTGTGAGCCTGCCTCTGAAATTCCTCATGTCAACTCACATTCATAAGAATAAGAATAAGAATTAAAAGTCCCTAGCAGAAAAATTAAATCTTATGTGTTTCAAATGCATAGAAATCTTTTAAATAGATGACATTATTAAACAAGATGGGTATGAAATTGTAGCAATCACTGTAAATCTTTATCCTTTTAATGCACACTGCTCATTTTTTGTATGTTCATTTGCTCTCTCCACACCATGTGAAAATCATTTAACTGGTGTAAATACAGATAGCTTTGCTGATTTCAGTGGATAGCATTGGGAACTGCATGTCTATACTTTTCAGAAACAAAGTATAATAGTTGCTAGCAAGGGAGCAGCTGATTAATAATGTGGATTTTATGGTCAATAGGTGGAAATGATCTGCATTTGATTTTTATGTGGGAAATTGAACAAATAAATTATTTTTGTCCTTTCATGTACATACCTGCTACATTAAGCAGGTCTTTAGATGAGAATATGGAGCTGTTGGTTAAAATATTAGCAGTTATTGTTATATTTATAAACAAGTGAATAATACATAATGCCAGTCTGTATTTTTGCTGTTTCTTTTTGGCGTATTTAATACAAGAAATGTGTTGTGGGGGTTTGGTTGTTTGGTTTTGTTTTGGTTATTTTTAATATTTGCTTTATTTTAATGCCACAGTATCTTTTTCTCACCATAAACATTATGTTCAATCAGTATTTAAAAAGAAACAGTTCAGCATGTATCTGCTACTTTTCACTTTATCCTGATCATAATGTCACTGTCAAATACAAAATATTCTCAATAAAGATAATATATGGGTGAAAATCAAATATTACCAAGTCATTCTTAACTGATTTAGTCTGTAGAAAAGGTGGCACAGGGGAGACTTGAGCAGCATGTCAGTCTCTTCTAAGTAACAGGAGGAAGGACAAGAGGAAAGAGCCTCAAGCTGTGTAAAGGGCGGGTTAGGTTGGATATTAAGAATTCCTTTTTCATGGAAAGAGTTGTCAAGTGTTAGAACAGGCTGCCTGGGGAAGTGCTGGAGTCACCATCCCTGGAAGTGTTTAAATGATGTGCAAATGTGGCACTTAGGGACATGGCTTAGTGGCAGACTTGGCAGTGCTAGGTTTATGGTTGGACTTGATTTTAAATGTCTTTTCCAGCCTAAATGGTTCTGTGACTCTATGACCTTATGGAAAATAGATCCTTGCTAAACTAAATATAGGGTTTTATTGCTGGGTTTATATATTTGGTGGAGAATGATAATATTGCTATTTAACCAAGTTTTATCTTTTTGGTCATGTAAATTAAGAAAAAAAGTAGATCACATGCTAACCAACTGCCTTGCAGAATTTTACAGTTATCATAGCATTAATTGAAAATGAGAATATTCCCTGTACATGCCTTTTTGATGTCTGACTCAGGGGGGTGCATTCTTGACCTTGTGCTATTCAATACTTCAGTAAGAATCTTTGCAGATGATGATGGGTTTTTTCATTTGCCCAAGCACTGACAAAAGACTAGGCTAAACTAAAGATATTTGGTAAGACGTTGGGATGAGCCCAAACTTTTTATTTCAATACAGACAATATTTATTCCATTGTATTGTTACCCTGTGAATCACATCTTTACTTGCCCAAAACCATGTATTCTTGCTGTAAGAGAAATTGTTTATGTGCTTAGAGTGACAAACGTATGGGGATTTTTCAAGAGTCAAGACTAAAGTCTTTATTATTACATTTCTGTGGTGAAAAACAGCTGATATATTTTCATTTATTTAAAAGTTGAAGAAAGCAAAAGGAATTATTTAAACCAGTCAGTGTGTAGAAAACTTTGTCTTCTGCTTTCAAAGCTAGTATAGCAGACAGCATTTTTCTCCCTTCCTCCAACAGATTACCACAGTAGTGTATTTTACACTACAGAATGTTTTCATTATGCTTGGATGACCTTTCATGTGACTTTGAGTTTGACAATGCATTTGTTACTTTTCTCTATAAAAGGAAGCTGTATGCTACCCGCTCTGAAGCTGAAGTTTTAACCTAGTAGTTCCTTCAGAAAGATTTGGGAACTTTGTTTTCCCTTGACAATTCTTTGCCAAAATGTCGCGTGTGCCATAGCAGAAGTAGCTGGGACAGAGTCCTTAAGCTGCTCTCTAGGTTTTAAAGATTTTAGTTTAGACACTGGTGAGAGGAGTGGCTACTGATGAGAAGCAAAGGTGGTGTGTGTGTGTGTACTTGTGTCCAGCTTTTACCCCATAATGGCATGTATTCCTGGAGGAAGAGCAGGAGATGGTGATCTCATACAGTGGAGAACTGCAAACAAACATTTCTGTTGGGTTTATAGTCATAGAAATGCTATGCATTATCTTGATCTAGACATTGGTTTTACAATGACACAAACATTTTAATAATAAGATTTTCATTGTACCCCTTCAGATAGGACTGGCTTGTTACTTTCTTGCATGATTAAAGATGTTGTCTCTACAATGTTTTATTTGGAATGAAGTAAAGAGTTCACTTCCAGTAAGTGAAAACAGCTAAAATGCTTCAAAATGTGTAAGTAACTTATATTCTGGCTGTTGTGGTAGCAAATCTTGTATTTGTGCAAATGTGAGCCTTTTTTATTAGAAAGCCACAAAACTGATTGATAAAAGGATATTCAATAATTATACAAAAGCTTATTTAAAACTTGAAAATTGTGGCCTCATAGAAGGAAGTAAGCATGCAGAACTTCTAGGTAGACTCAATACTGTCAGAGGGAGATACAGCAAGTTAAAAAAATACAGTATGATTTTTTTTGTGGCTTACTGACAAACTTAATGCTGAGGTCATATATGGAGATAAGTAATCTTTTGATGTTCTTCCTGATAATCAAATTGTCTGAGAAGATTTCCTTGTGTTAGCATAAATCTGTGTCTGTGCAGTCATTTTATGCAGGTGATTTTAAAAAGTAGTTTTGTGACCTGATAGAAATGGAAATGTTTCTTAGAAGTGAGAAGGAAACTTCAGTGAGGAATATATGAGATTATTCTCTCTAAAATCTAACCGGCAAAAATTGTAGACACTTTTTGAAAAATACTCTACCTCTTCACATCACATCCCAAGGAAAATCTTGACATTCTCACTCAATGATGCTTAACCTATTTTCAAAATAAGCCCTGCAGCCAGCATTCCCTCCCATGTCAGGAGGAAAAATGCAGGCTTGGTCTGGTAAAGATGGCAGGCTCGCATTCTGCTGAGGAGTGAGCTCTGGAATCAAGGATTTTTCATAGAAAATGCCTGATCATTTATGCTTTCTCTTCAAAGATTATTTAATAGAGTGTTAGCTGGATGTTTGCTGGTAAACAAATGATATCCTGTGTAGAGCTTTAACCAGTAAATGCCATCTGAAAAACAATATATATCTAGAGGCTAATCTACAGGTAAGCTCTATTATTTTGCCAGCATATAGCAAAGTTAAACAAGCAGCTGTTTTCTGCACTGTCTTCAGCTTTTAGCTGGCCTTGTGTGGTCTGGCTGGATTATGTTACAGTAATCTGTTCCTGATGTGACAGTCTTTGGTAAATATAGCAATGAACATAACTGGAACTGTCTTTTCTTGCATATTTCTTTACAGGAACAGAAGTGGCCAAAAAGTAGTGCCTACAGCTTATGACTCTCCATTTGTATAGGAGTGTGTCAAGAATTAATGAGACCCTCTGGTGTGATCTTGTATGAAAAGAAATGCAGTTTAATTCTTCCCTGGAACAGTTGTGTACACTTCTATGACTTGATTGAAACATAGGCTTTTTCTGGGGATTTCTCTTTAAAATTTACTTATGAGTTTTTGTAAAAGACCAACCATGTATTTACTCCAGTGAGGGGAAACGTTTCCTTCTCTCCTTTTAGAAATCTGTTTCACCAGCTCAGTAACAGGGCCAATATTCTCTGCATTTATTTCACCTGGCCACTGCTCCTATTAAGTTTGCCTTCATAGACACCATGGCACTGTGTCTTGATTGCTCTACCTCAGAGCTCCATACTCTTATTACAATGATTTTGTTAGTACTGGCAAGCAAAAGTATTGAAGTAATCCCCTACTGTTCTGATTGATTTCCACAATTTTCTGGCATTAGCTCAGTTTTTCCTCAGCAGCCTTAGCCATCTGCATCTGGTCCAGCTTCTGGCTGCATTCATGCAGGGGGTCAGTAGCTACAGTGAAAGATGTATGTCTAATTCATGTGCTTCAAGACTGAAGAAATTATTGCAACCCTCAGTTCTTCCACAAGTCAGTCTGACAGAACAAAGGATTATATGATGTCAGTATAATTAAGCTGTGCCTGGCCAAAATTAGTTTCAAACATACCAGTTGTCTTTTTATTGAACTGAAGAGTGGCCATGAAATCTTTGCACTGTCCTCTTGGGGAGAAGGGCTGCAATTTTCTGTAGCTAGCTCGTGGGAATTTCAAAGAGCAAATACATTGACCTTCTGCTGGAAACTGTTTATATATCAACAGTTTTTTCTTTTGTGGTTTCCACTATTACTGTGTATTTTAAAATGTTGATGTGCTGTATGGATGCAGGTCAGTTCAGCTCGTCCTTCTGAATCAGTGATTGCAAATGCTCCCATATTGGTATTCTTCCTTAAGTTTGTCAGATCCCCATAAGACATGACTGGTTTGGTGTGTATTATGAATATATGTTTTGTGCATTCTCTGTGACATGGTTTTGGTTTTTGTTTCCTAAACTACAGAGGGTAACCTCTCCCTGCCTCAGATTTTCTGGTGAAAGAGTGCTCTAGTAAATTATGTTTTAGGAGGTAGGGTGTGAAGAATTGTGAGTACTTAAAATGTGGTCAGAAGTCACAAAAAAGAGAGCTGAAGCAGTTTATACTTGCTGTGAGATTTAGCCAAGTTTTTCAAGTTTTTAGTTATGGCAGGGTTCTACTGTGCTGATCACATACATGCTTACTAATGGGTTTTCATGCACTGCTTGATTATAGATTATAGGGATGAAACTTGATGCTGAAAATGGGAAATACTGAGCTAGCCTTGCTACCTCCAGGATACTATTCCAAGGCAGAGTAGAGTGCTGGCTGGACATTATGTGTAGACCCAGATATCTCAGACATTTTATGAAAGAGCAATTCCAGCTATTTCCTATCCTTTAACTACCAGCTTCGACACTACTGAGGAACTAACAGTTTGCTATTTGTAGTCACTTAAAATGTACTTGTGAACTTCTTTAATGAAACATGAAGCCATTTCATTAAAAGACATCAAATCAACTTGTAATATTGTATCTGTTGGAAGTATAGTCTTTACAGTTATGGATTTACAACTTGTTTAGACCATAACATTTCTGCTTAGTAGATCTTGTCACATAGGAATACTGACTAATTTTTTTTAATTCTGTTTGAGCAAAATCCCATATAAGAGCTTTATATAAAACATATGATGTAATAACTTCATAACCTTATCCTAACCCCTGTACATCTGCAAAGGTACTGCCTGTAAAGGAGGCACAGTTTGTGTCCAAATCGCTGTAAATACATTGTAGATGTACCTACCCCCTCAAGTACTTGCAAATGGGTAACAAAAGACAAAAGGAAATAGTGAACACAATGAGAAAATTACATTTCTTGCCTTTTCTAGAAGAGAGTATTATCATTGCTTTTACTTTAGCATAAAAAATTTCCTCCTTCACTAGGAAACCTGAACATGGTACAAATGTGACCACAAAAAAAAAGCACACCCAAAGATGAAAAAACCCCAAAAATACCTTTCTCCCAACAGTGCTTGTAATTCTCATTAAACATTTCCTGATTTAATACTTTCCATTTTATTCATTTATTCCTCTGTATGTATTTGTTTATGAAGGAAGCCAATATGTATTTAACCTCAGATAACATATTGTATCAAATATATGATGTTTATAGTCATAAATAAAATTCAGAACTGCCTTTTAGTAGTTCTATGTACTATCAGTCAACATCACTTAGTAATATTTAAATGATTTTTTTAATGTATGAGTCAATGTAAATGCATTTGATGAGAAGGCACATTGGAAAATACGGTACAATTGAGAAGCAGCATGTGATGGATGTCAAGAAAAGAATTAGAATGATAATAGCTTGAATTTTTGTTACCTCAGCAAAATAAGTTGGTTCTTTAACTTTCTGAGTTCCTTGGGTGGTATATTTAAATTAAGCAATTGAAGAAAGAAAAGGGAATTTTGAAAGTGAAGTAGATGCCACTCCGACACTGTATTTGAGTACCTTCCAGGTCTCTTAAAGGAAATTATTTTTGTGATCAGGATAAGTGAGATTTTTTGGTTAGAAAAGGAGAAACTGAAGGTTCTTTACATTTTCCAAGCTATTCAAAATTCACTTAAAATGCTGAAATAACTCCCTTATCTTTACTACCTTCTCCCTTTGGACAGAGACCTCTTTCATCTGCATTTGACTCCTTAAAGAGAGAAACAGGTAAAATAAGACCCTTTTCCCCCAAGCTGTTGCTTCAGCCTTCCTTACCTTTTAGCATTTCTGTTCCATTCTCCATAAGAAGCTCCAGACTCATGCCAGCTTCTTTACAGAAATTATTATTTTATTTCTAATTATTTATTCTCCCATGTTCTCATTCATTTTTTTGTTGTTGCTCCAGAAAATGTGTTGTTGCCAAAGTTTGGTATTCTGGAGCATGAAATACAGCCTGTTGTGTAAAAACAGCAGAAAAGTGACATTTCTATGGGAAAAATAGTCTATTGAAGTCAGTCCTTGGTAAACAATAGAAAGAATGTGTTTTCCCTGCCATTAAAAGTATTTCTATTGCAAAAAAAATAATCCTTCAGGTATCTGAATTCACTTATTTCCTCTCATGAATCAAATGTACACTTCTATATTTCTAGTCTATTACAATCTATACTTGCTGTATTGATTTGTGTGTTTCTAGCAAACAAGATCAATGATTTTGATATAGCAGAGACAGCACATTATAGTCCACGCTCACAATCTTATTTCTAAATCTCAAACAACGAAGTGAAACTCTGTTAAAAAGCATATTTTTCAATTAAATTTCTCATGCATTCACGTAAGAAAAGAATCTCAAGAGGTTTCAGGTGAAGGCAGATATTGTAAGAAGTGCCAGTCAGCTACCAAATGAATATAATTAAACATTAGATCACTATCCAAAAATAATATCAGAGCAGAATTGACAGTTTTCAATTATCTTGTTACAGGACTAAACCAGCTTTTCCTCACAAGGGATTAATTATCACTGTACACTTCCACATGAGCCTGTACTCAAATCACCGTTGTAGCTGTCACTTCAACTTTGGTTTTAAGCCTTTTCTTAATAGGTGACTGTACAGTCATAAAGTGCTGAAAGTTTGGTAAAGTTTGTCATGGAAAGATGAAATAATCGTTATTCTGCTGGTAAATTTGACTCTTAAGGACCCCACCATGTACTGGACTGTTGCCCTGTACTGTGTTTCTGCTGTGTAAACAAACATCTGGCCTGGCTGTTGAAGTTGTCTACCTGACCCTAAATTAGCAGTATGGTATACGTGTATCTGAGTTCTTACTACACTATGAGTTTTTAGATTTAGTAAGGCCAGGCTGATGAGAGAGAAGGTGTTAACTGGTGAATTTTATGTGCCTGGACCCCAGGTACCTATGCCAGGAATGGAAATGAGTAAAAGATTGGTGGTGTTACACTAAACTGAGCTAGGTGTGAACCATTGCTGATAGAGAAAACTAATTCTCACAGGGTGGTGTGTGTGGGGGGGTGGTGCTAGTGTGGAAATGGAAATGTGGAAATGTCTCATCCTCCACTTGCAGGGCTGCCAGAGCCTAGAGAGAGCAAAGGGGGAGATGGGACACAGCCAAGGCTGGGCTAGAGGACTGAGCTGTAGGCATTCACCCCTTCTGATCATAAAGCTGTAGGGGCAAACTACATCTGAATGTATGAGTCCATGACTGATCAAAAAGAGAAGGATGGGTCTGGGTTTGAACCATTTAAAGCCAATCCAGAGAAAGTGATACTCATCTGTGTGAGGTGGAAAAGCAGGTCATAGAATTTGAAAGTCTCCAGATCTGTGAAAGTAATAAATAAAAAAGTAGGCTTGAAGGTAATAATAATTATAAGTCCATGCATAGCTTGTATCATGGTGGTTTGGAATTCCTGTTGTGTTTGTTTTTAGCATATTTGTTTTTCAGTGCTTTCTGCTAGAATTAATTTGTGAGTGACCTTTCATTAAATTAAATGATCTCACACATTTGCCTTTGATTTAATAGACCATTTTTTGTGGTTTTAAAATAATACATCAGGAATTCTACATTATGAAAAACTAAGTATTTCAAGGTCTGATTCTAAATGTGTCTTGGTAAAAGTCTTATTGACCATACTGATGTTTCTAAATGAAGTATAGTGGTCTAGTTGTTGAAAATTCATTATTCCTACATAAGATTCCTTTAAATGAAACATACTTATCAGCAATTCTGAAGTGGTATGAAAAAGCTGATACTTGCTATAGAGTAACTAGTATCTAAGTTGATTTTTGGCTGGAAAAAACAAAGGGAATTTTTTTGAAGGAAAAAATGTTAAGCTTTATTTTGCTTTATTGCACAGAATATTCATGGAGCATGTCAACTAAGACTGATGCAGTAGAAGGTTGTTTAAGCAAGACTTTTTGATCCTATCCTGAATGTGCTTTAGGGAGCATTTGAACTACAGATACTGTCACTTAAAACAAGAAATTAAATTTAGATTTAGACCTAGTAAAATTAGTAGTTTCTCATCAGGTGACAAGAATTATAGGTGAGTTTTTCTCTTCCCCATCCTCCTTTTTATCAGTAGCCAAAAACTGTAAGGAAACAAACTCTTGTAAGCAAAGTCATGTGTGGTAATGATTATAAACAATAATACATGTGGAGATTCTGTAGTTTGTGTGTTTGCCTAGGGCCTTTGTTGTTAGAGCCATCAAATGCCAGCTATAGTAATGAGTGCTGGCAAACATTTATGTTGATAGTTTGTTCTGATTTTTTTTTTTTTTTTAATTTTATTTCAGTAGGATGTAGGTAAAAGAAAATGAAAATGCTGGCTACCTTCCCTCTTGAGTAGAGCAGTTTGTCAGCTGAATACATCTGGCCTTTGACAGGCGTGCTTGTACTTGATTACCTACTGAAGATGTAGTGCAGGCGCACACAAGTTGGGTAAACATGCTGAGGGGGCAGTTTCCTTACCTCCCATTAAGAGTATTCATCTTGTTTTGTGTGGAATTCAACTCATGCAGTTTCTGTTAGAAGGAACTTTTACTAAGTCATTAGTTACTTATGTCAATTTTCATGCTACACTCTTGTCAAAAAGTTATTTTTTTATTTAATATGTTGTGTTAATGAATATACAAAGTGAAGCAGTGTTTTTAAAGATGCTGGGTCTTAAAAGAAACAGGAGGCTTATTCTTTTGTGTGTTTTACTTGCAGATGATACAATTACTCTGTGTAAGTCTACTCAGAGAGGAGAGCTAGAGAGCATGAAGTGTTTAGTGAAAGATTCATTGACCTTCACCCCCAGACTGCTTACATGAGCAATGTCTACAATGGGACACAAGAAAGTCTTTGCTTAACCAATACTCTTCAGCAAAATGTATCTGCAGTATTTTTTTCTTAACATTCCTTGTTATGGCAACCATGAGAGGTTTATATTGCTGCATTAACTGTTTCTCTATTCTACTTTTAGCTGCCATGATTTGGGTTGTTTTTTCTTTTTAAAGGCAAGAAGAGGCATAGCTCAAACATAATCATTTACCTGCTGAATATTTTAAATGTAGCAAAGAAATTTAAATGATATTTGACAATTTGACTTATGATGTGTGGTAGAGAGAAGGGAAAAATATTTGAAGGGCTCAGAGACATTCAGAGAGCTCTGCAAATCAATGCTGTGAGTGACGGACTCATATATCAACCATGACTCTGCACCAGCTAGAAAGTAATGAGAACTTCAGTAATTTGGCTCTGCTATGGTTGAATGCTGCTTCTGGGTGAAATTTCATGAGCGTATTAGAAGTGAGACCAGGTCACTTCTGTCTTAGCAGGCAGAGGTAATTTTAAAAATAGTAGTACTTGCCCTGGAAATAAAACTTGGGTGAACAGCAAACTATAGCTGTACAAGTATATGAGAGTAAGTGTATGCATTACACTTCAGCCATTTATTTTCCCCCCTTTCTGTAGTGTTTTTGAGTTTTCATTTCCTTATCAGGTAGATTTGAGGGAAAATCTGTAATTAAAGAAGTTAAGAAATTTATTCGCAGGTAAATTATGAGAAACCATTGTCATTTATGTAACAGGATATTGGGATAACTCATTCTGTGGGAGATGTTAAAAAAGAAGAAAGACAATAAAAAAGAAAACCAACCCCTTAATATGTTTACTTTTTCTGATACTACTCTCTTCATACCTCCCTTACATTAAAAAGTAGTGTGTTTACTTGCTCTTCTTTTAGCTGGAATGGGAAACTTTGCTGTAGCCTGAGATATTGTAAAGTAAAGATATCAAAAGATGTTATTTTGATACCAAAAGGGAAAAACCTTAGATTTAGATTGGGAAGCCTTCTTTTTGAAACTAGTTTTAGATTTTCTTTTCTTTAAGAAATCTAGTGTAGTAGTACGCTACCACCGTATTCTGGTAAGGTTAGAATGATTTTCAAGAACATATTTTAATTGTTTACCAAAATAGATCAGAGTCAAATGAAATTTGTACGGTGATGACAGTTCATCAGGGAGCTTCTGGAAGTCTTATGGAGAAAGAAGACTACTGTTATTACATGAACAATGTTTAACTTATAATTTCCTAGCTTTTATGTTGCTTTCCAAATCATGCTATTGTTTACAGAAGTCAGAGGTTTGTCCAAAGACAAGCTCTATTTTGGAAAATTGGCAGAATTTTCCATTGGGATGGAAAATCACTTGGATTAATAATAAGAGGTATGTTGTTGTTCCCATCTGCCCCATGTTTAAAGCATCTTCCTCTGGTTGCCAAGATATGTCTTGTTCTTTTGGGTTGCAGTTACTGCTATCAGATACTCAGATGGCTGTAAGAAATCACAGAGAGGGTTTTTTCCACTTTTTCTTGGGCTAAAAAGTAGTATATCTTCTTTCCATACTTTCATATATGTATTTATTTAAAGTCTGCTAGAGTAATCCATGTCTGTCCCTTCCATGGCTTGCTACTGCAGTCTGGGGTCATCTCAAGCACAGTGGGAAGCTGAATTTTGTCCCTCAAGTTTAGAAATGGTCAAATTTCTGAATTAAAAGAAGAACCAAACCAACAATTTTCAATCCAATTTAAAAGTAGTTTACATTTTTCTATAAAAAAGCACCTTACAATTATTTTTGAAAAATTCTCATAATTTAAATACTGTATTTTCAACTGTTATTCAAGTATTTGTTGTTTTCCCCATAACATTAATTTTAAAATATGCAATGATTTTTAAAAAAATGCAATGCAATACAGCATGAACAGATGGTGCTTCAGTATTGAAATGACCTTTAGACTGAAAAATAAATTTTTATACAAGAACTTTCTGACTTCCTCTTAGCTTTGAAAATAGTACATGTAAGAGAGTCTGTTACAGCAGAGTTTGCTCTGGTCTATGAAAAGATCTGATTTATGGCCGTAATCCTCAACTAAAAATGTGTAGCAGGGTGAAATCACATTTTTTGAAGTCTTATTTTCCTTGCAGCCTGTGTGATACACATGGTAAATACGAGCAGGATCTAGCCTGAACACCTCCCAGTACTAGGAGGATAAGTAGGGGAGTCCTTGAGCATTGAGCTGAAGAATGACTGAAGCTCTGTTGTTTCCAGGAACATCACAGTCTCTTGTCCAACTGATGAGCTCTTTCAGTAAAAGAATTGCAGAATAGTGATTGTCATCCTGGAAAACACCTGTTTCAATGCTCTGTCCCACAGAGTAGAATGATGAGGAGGGAGGAGATGTTCTGCCTTTGTTGCTCAGTCATGTTGATTTTCAGTATGCAGGTGGCATCTTCATGCTGGAGACATATTAGAAAAATACACCGGTGGGACTTGGCCCCACTTCAGTCAAAATGCAGAGGTAATTAATGGTGTAAGAAGCAAATGGCACTCTGTTAGACAACTGTTCAGCACATTAGAATAAAACATGAGTCGCTTCTTTGGACAGAAAGAGCCATTGCAGACGGAAGCTGTTGGGCTTTGACAGCTTGGATGAAAAAGGTTGTTAAAAGTCCCGAACAAGAATTTGATGAGGAATACTGGATATATTACCAAAATTCTTCATTCCAGGAAGCAATACTTTGCATTCCATCTTACAATTTATTTTAAAATTGAGAAATCTTAGGTGCTTTATCTTTTGCTTTTCAGAATCAATTCTCTTAAATTCATTAGTTTTCCATATGGTGTTCTCTAGGGCATAATTTTGTCATAACTGTATGCTCTATTTGTAGTATTTGTTAGTTGTTCTTGAGGGGCACAGGGGTTTGTTAGTGGCCAAAACAGTAAATGCAGTTACCTGAATGGTGGGGCTTGTGTAGAGAGGGTTGGGTTTCATGTGTCAGGGTTTTCCACCTTGTGGTTTTTTTTTTCTTTCTAATTAGACATTGCTCTACAGATTTTTCAGTTGAGAAGCATATTAAGAGATATTTGGACCTGGCCTTCTACAACAATCAGAATCATCAAGGTTGGAAGAGACTTTTAAGCATTAAGTCAGTTTGTTCACAGAAGGAGGTCAGGTTGGTCAAACAGGACCTTCCATTTGTAAATCTGTATTGGCTGGGCTTGATCCCCTGGTTGTCTTGCATGTGTAATGGCACTCAGGATGATCTCTTCCATGACCTTGCCTGGAACTGAGGTTAAACTGATGGGTCTGTAGTGCCCTGGATCATCTTCTGACCCTAACAAGGCTTCATTAATAATTTGCTTGACCTTACTACTACTCTGACACTCCTGTTACCAACAGAAATTGCCTGGATAAGTTAAAAACTGGTGAGGGATTTCATCCATCCTGGTATCAAGCTAATTTTTAACCAATAAAGGCCCAATCTTTAAAATGAAATTAAAGGGTCATATTGCATGCCTCTTCACTGCTATCTGTGGAAGAAGCTGTACCATCCAACTCTTGCTCATTGCACATGGAAGCCTGTGTTGGTGCTGCTGGTGGTGCTGAACTGCAGATTTTCTGTGGGTTTGGGTGGCCTCCAGAAAGGGAGGTGATGGCCAGCCCATCGTCCTTGATACTGTTAGTACAGTGCTTAATTTATCATGAGCCAGTGCCTTGCTGACCTCTGCAGAGAGCTAATATAATGTGCTTTTTAGGTTTTCGTGAGAGATGGATTCCGCTTCCCACAATCCAGTTCAGTCACCTGTGATAAAACTAAGTGTGTCAAGCCACAACTAAATGTGAATGAGGCTGTGCTAAGGTGCATGGGAGAAAGAGCTGACCTATTCCCATTTGTTCTCTTTTACCAAACACTGCTAAGGTCTGAAAGATTGCTACTTGTCAGGAATCTGTCTTCTGTTTCATCATTGTGCAGTGGCTTGATTTCCAGTCCCTCATGTTTTGTGACAGGCTTGTAAGACACAAATGCTGCTGCTGTGACTGCTGAGAAGGGAAAGGGATGATATCTAGAATTGTATTACAAACCTGCTTTCATGTAAGGACCCCATTACGTTGCTTACAGTTTTTATATTCCACCATGCACTTTGCTTTTTAATCAGACAATACCTAATTCAGTTTTGGGGGTTTGTTTATTTTATTCAGTCTCTACTGCAGAAGATGATTAATGAACAATATTATTTTCTTTTAACCTGCTGTGTATGCAGTGCTGCGTGCCACTGCAGTTTGTCTCTTCTTTTGTATCCACTGGATGCCTGCTTTTTATTTTTGTTTTATTTTTGTTTTATTTTTGGTTTTATTTCCCCCCAGTATAAACCTGTTTGGCTTGCTGATGCCTCCCAGGAATATTTAGCCTCTCAAAAAGTTTGTGCATAAAATACATATGCAGATGTTTGTGTATATTTTAAGTTGGATGTGTAGAGTACTTAGTATTCAGACAGAATAGTTTGTTTTGGGCGTATGAAATTTAATTATTAGGCAGATTGTACTTGTCTTCAAAAATAGGGTACAAGACAAAAATCTAATGCATTTCTTTTCTTCTACAGTAACTATTGCAGTAAAAATTCAAATTCATAGAATATTTGTCACACAAACAACTGTTCTTGGAGTTACAATTCATAAATGAGGACAAGAATTAAATTCCAAACAGCCTCTTGGCAACTGCAACAAAAGGCAAAATGATCTAGCTCTGTAATGGGGAGTCTGTTGCCCTCTGAGACAAGCCTGAGAAGAGATAACGTGCATATGGGACTGATATGGAGGTCACGTAAGGAGGAATCTTTTAATTTAATTAAAAGCATAATTAATCCTAGAGAGATTGTGTTACCCTCTATGGTTGGATTTTTTGTGTCTGCAGTGTTTGCAAGCCAAAAAGTAAATGTATTTTTGACATTTAAAGATGAGAAAGTATCACTTTTTTTTGCCAAGAAACTTATCTGATGGAGAAAGAATTAGCGAAATATTAAATGTCAATTTGCTGGCAAACATAAAATAGGCAATGCAGACCTTTGCATCTTACAGAAAAGATAATGATAAAACCAGTTTTTTCCACACTGGCGTGTTCCGATAAGTTCTGCCTCTAGGATTTTTTGTAGTAGACTGTTACATGCCATTGTACTTGTTGTGTATGGTGCTGTTCAGTGGCCAGAAAGGCTAAGGCATTAGGCATGCATTTTAGAACAAAATGATACATTAAGAATTTAACAAAATAATGTTGGCATTATGATGCTATCTTCCATTTTCTGAGAACCAGCTGAACAATATAGTACACTTAACTCCATTTTAAGAGAAACAGTTGCCTATGATGAAGTGAGATTCCTTTTTCTTGATGAATCTTCATTTTATCAATAGCTAATGAGCCTCGGCTGCACTTCTCCAGCTGAGAAGAGAGAAGGGAATTGTTGCTTCACATGGCTGGAACACCTTAGCTCCTATTGTGATAGTGGTTCAGCATTTCTTGTAATTGGCCTAATAGCAAAGGGTCATCCATTATGAAACTGCTGTTCATCACCTCTGTCTTGCTAGAATGACATCAATTTACCTATCTATCATAAAGTTACTGGACCAGAAGTCTGAGGCATTGACGGCTTATTTCAGTATATAGTCATCCCAAGACATAATGCATTTTACATCCTGATTTTTTCAGATGTAGGAATACTGAAATAATTATTAGCAAAATTGGGATGTTGCACACTTGTTTTGTAGTCTGTAACTTTTTAGAGATGGCATCTACTTACTTTACTTTGCTATAATGAATGGAATAAAATTTTTTTTTTCAAATTCTGGCATTGCAGTCTGATTCCTCAGAAAAGCATGAATTTTCCTGCAACTAACAGTGGAAACTGAGTTATCAAGACTGGTCAGAGTAATTTACCACGACTATAAGAAAGGCTGGATTCCTGAGTCTTTCTAGCACAGCATCTTTAACTTGTTAGTGTGACTCCACAGTAACATTTGCCTTTTGGCAAGTCATGAATGTTAAGCCTGATTTCCTGGTATGGGGTGAATGTACTAAAGGGAGGGCGAAGATCCTCTTGGGTCCTGAACTGATAGAATTGGGTGGCTTTGTGTCTTCCCCCACACTGAGTCATGTGCTTTTCTAACTCAAATTATTCTAAGGTTCTTAGGTCAACAAACATGTGTTTCTCTTCTGCATTCCCCCTTTTCAGAATTTCCTGACTGGTTATTCTGAGTTTTTGCATTTAAAACTTTTATTCTGTGTCCAAGTATAATCTGGTATTGAAAATCATGGACACTCTCCATGGATTACAGTAACCCTAGAGCTAGTGCAGACTCCTCAACTGCTATTTACACCAATTTACAAGAAATGAAGCTAAAGTGTAATTAAATCAGTTCATTGTTCTTCTATTTTGGGCAATGTTGAAAGTGTATGCAAGAGGTTGCGAAGCCTGGATAGCTAAAGCAGACCATTGGATTTATAAGAATTGGCATGTACAGTTGCATAATTCTGTGTACAAAACATGCCATAAAGAGAAAGATGGATTGAACACAGCAGAACAAGAAGCATAATGATTTCCTTCCAAGTATCAAGAAGTGTGTAGCTAAAGAAGGGCTGCTTGGTGATGCCAATGCTTCTTCTCTTTCCTCTGTCTCTGTAGATTTAGTTGACATTTACTCCTGCAAGCCTACTGGTTATATTCAACTTAATCACTCCTTTCTTCACTAATTGAGCAGGAAGAGGAGGAGCTCCCTCAGGTGTAGGAAAGAGAAGAGCTGTGCTTTGCTTTGTTCTTAAGAGAAGTAGGAGCATGGCCTCTTGTGGTAGCTGTTGATTTCATAACTACTGTCACACAGACGAAATGCAGATTAGTTACACCAACATAACTCTAATTTCTTCTCTTTCAAAGGAGTCCAAAGTGGCACAGAACTAGATGCTCCCCTGTATATGTTGCCAAACCCAAGTAAAAAGTATTATGGCGCAGGCTTAGAAGTGAGCTAATTACAACTTGGGAAAGAAGTGCAAAAATAATTGTTTTAATTTTTAACTTACCTTTTGCTCTTCTGATATGTTTTTTTGAATCTGCCTATATTGGACTTTAGCTGGCCTTCCTCAGTCCCTTTTCCCACTACTTCTTCATTCCCATCCCATAACTTGGGAATTGAGAATGAGTCTGTATATTCACCATGCCGCAAGGCTTGGATACACATTTCTGTGTCAGGGAAGAGTTTGGAAGAAAACAAGGAATGCCTATGTTGTGTTATAAAATAGAACTGGGAATTTTGCAGACCAAAGCAATTTCAGTACAAAGGAAGGTTGCAGGTGTTGCATTTACTGAGGTGCTGCAGCCCTGACTGGTCTTTGAACAGACTGTATGAGGTACAACATTTTAAGTACATTTAGTGTTTTGCTGCAGTAATTATTTTTTTAAGGTCAGGCAGCAAAGCAGGAGGAAAGCCCACTGAAGTGGAAACCAGTAACAGAGAGCCAGACAAGGAGAGAAGGATTTGAGTATTTGAAAAGGTTGCTTCCCAGGTAGAAAGGAGACGATTTAAAATATAGGTAACTATTGTAGGGGAAACACAAACTAGCAAGTGGGCTAAGAAGAGAAAAGAAAAAGCAGAGCATAGAGTGCAAAAAATGGGTAGTAAGAGGAGCAATGCATGTTATGATTGAGGGTGTTAGAAAATAAAAGACAGGAAATAAGGAAAGATACTAGATGAAGTGACAAAACTGGGAAGGTGGCAAGAGCTGAGGTGATATATGATGTAAGTCCAACAAGAGAGGTGGTAAGTATAGGAGAGTTGTTCCTTGCTAGTTTCACACGGAAGTGGCAGGATTGCTTAGGAGTTTTGTTAGGCCATCCTTCTCCAAAACACTTACTCAATTTACTTCCTATATAGTGTGTGTTCAGTCAGCATGGTTTGAGTTATAAAAACTCTATGCCTTGATGCATTTAGAAATGCCGTTTCAAATCTTTAAAAAATCTATTTGAAAGCTGAGAAAAGCTTAAAGCTAAAAAGCACATCTTTGAGAGGAAAAATTAACTTTGCTTGTAAAATATGTTAGGAGAGACATTTCTAAAATCTCTGTGCTTTCTTTGAGTTTCATCTTTGTTCTGCCTTTATGAATTCAGATCCCTTGTGTCCTTTCCCCCTTCCCCTGTTTGGCACACCTCTTGATTGTTTCACAATTTATCTTTCTGCCCAGGGAATCCAACTGTCTGGGGCTAGTGACTTTATCCTGCCTTGGTGTCAAGGTCAAAATCTTTTAATTTTACAGGTAGAGTGAGTATCGTGACCCCAGGGTCTGCTGCTGTATATTTAAATGCTGTCAGTGTTCTCAGAATGACAATGTCTGAGGTTTATGTATGTCAGCTGCTTTATTGTGCTCTTTGGTGATATTTTGTCTAATTTCTCTTGGCAAGCATATAGGTATTTTCTTGTTAACACTAAAAGCCTGTGGCAATAAAAACTCTCACATAAAAAAGGAGGCTTAACAATATTCTTATTACAATTAAATTGAAGAGTATATTTACAAAAAGTTAAGAGCAATTTTGGCAACATAATAGAGATAAGTTTGCCTTACTACAGTTTCTGCTTCATATCTTTAATCAATAGTTGTGCTAAGGATGTCTTTCATATATTACCATTCCTGGAAAAGCCATTGCAACAGGGAAGAATTTTAATTACATTTTGCATCTACAGGGTTTGGTATTTTTAACAAGAGATCAAGTTACCTTTTGTCCATTTTTTGCTGGTGTAGAGTATTTAGACTTTCTGATTGGATCTGTCCAATCAGATGTGTGTAGCAGGAATACAAACTGAAACATGGGATCTCTTGTGCATTTTCAGTATTCCTTGGATCTTAGCAATGGTCCTGATCAGTACAGATTCACTGAAACAATTGCAGTAGCTTCTTTGCACAAATATATCAATATATTTCTATGTTTTCAAAAACTACAAGGTAAGTAAATTAAGGAAGGTGACATGAAAAGCCAGTTACTCCAAAAGCGTCAAATACAATTTCAGTTCCACATAGGAGTTGAGAGGCTAATGTGTATTGGAGCAAAACTAGAAGATAGTTCAGCTCTAACAAATTGGTACTGAAATCTTTTACTCTGACATTTCTTCCAAGTCTTACAAGTTTGGTGTCTGGTGAATCATTTTAGACACATCTAAGAAAAGAAAGAAATGCTTTAAGAAATGTTACATCATTGTAGAAATGTTACAGTAAATAAAACAAACAAAATAATTACAAGATTTCTTTTCCCTTATGGACAAAAGAAAATATTTCTCTCAGCCACCAAAATTTTTGAGATGTTATTGCCTAAATATTTCGCTTCTTCCCCCTTCTAATCTCCTGCTTCTTTAAAAAAAAAAAAAAAAGGAAAAAACCAAACGAACAAAACAGAACAGGAAGCCTAAACCTTGCAATCTGCTTTGAAAATGTTAGCTGAAACAGGTCACTAATATGAAAGAATAATAAGCGTCTCAGAACAGCTCATGACTTCAAGGGCGTCAGATCTAGAGTTGCTGAGAACCTTTTCCTTTACCCATTACCAAACTATTCTTCTTGTATTAAGCTAAAGGAAAGAAAACAAAACCTACAGATTTCTTAAAATTTAGTCATCTTGTTGATATACTTGTTTGAACTTCAAGAAAGTGCTTATTTATCCATTGTGTGCAGTTTAAAAATCTATGTTAGCTGTTTATATGTGCCAGTTGACTGAATATTTTGAAAGGCTGCCCTCAAATTTGCATTCTTTCTGCTGATAGTCCTGTGACCAGCAAACTGATGTACTTGTGAAAGCTAAACAAACTTCTGCAGGCAGAAATTATGAATTCACATATCAGCCTTTTCCATTAGAAAGAAAACAAGAGAAATCCCACCCAAAACCTGATTCTCTTATTAGATTTGGTCTGCTGAAGACTTAATCTTTGGTACTGAAAGGAGATGTGGCAGTCATCATGCCAGATTAACACTGGAAACTGTAATTCTGAGAAAGGTGAAAAAGGCTTTTAGAAACAGAATCTCTTGGCATCCATAGAACCCCCAAATCCAGATACCTTATTCAGCTGAGTAACTGTGTTGACTCTTTTAAGCAGTGTAGCGTATTGTTTCTAGTCAAAAATGCTTTTGTCTGCTCAGTCTGCATTAAGATGAATTACCTATGCTGTATGTGCAAATTGTGGTTGTACTCAGTGGTCCAGGCATATGGACATTTGTGTTGACTAAGCCATTTTAACAACTCTTATCAACTGTCAGCAAAACAGTTACATGTTTTTAATGTGGTAGTATTCCAAGTTTCTCAGCATTTGTCTACCTTTCTTATCATCTCTAAAGAAGACTGCTGCAGTTTTTGAAGAATCATTATTTATTCATCTCAATTTAGGAAATTGCCTTATCTGAAACTGAGCTGAAGTCCACATATAAATAAGCAGGACCCAGATCATAAAGAGAACCAGATGCAGTGGGCCTCCTACACTCCTAATGGCCTCCAAACATGTGGTCTAGTACTTCTGGCTGAATGCAAGTCACAAATTAGGCTTTCACCACTGCTGTGAACAAGTAAATGCCATTTACAGAACAAAACACTGAATTTCAGTTACCAATTCTATATGATCACTATATTTTATTTGTATTCAGAAGCAGAGACAGAGGCATAGTTTATTAAGAAACTGTGTTTAAGATACACAGTTTGCAAGTAGCGCTCTTCTAAATATACAGTGAAGAGTGCTCTACTTGCTTTGTCTTTGTTTAAAATAACCTTATCTGACTAAAGTTTCCTTGATACCCTAAGCAAAATGACCCTTTCTGAAGAGATGACTGAGCATTTTGGTACAGTGATTTGCAGGCAGCTTTGAATGTACTTCTGTAAAGCTGTCAGGAGCCACTTGGGGGGCTCTGAGAACGAGCACTGTTAGCATGGATGTGAACCCGAGCTATTCCCTGGTGGGTTTGGATAGCTGGGACTCAGTGCTAAGGCAGCCCTGGCTTCTGAGTCACAATATGGACAACCTAAGCCTATGTTTGCTTTCAGAACAGTTTATCCTTTTGAGGAATAAGGCTGATCTGTTCCAGCAAGGTGTTTAAGCTCAGATGCAACTGAGTGAATGGGGAAGAGAACTTGCCTTGTCAGCTAACCAGCTGAAATAGCATTTCCTTGTCATAAGCAGAATTATTGTGCTTATCTAATTCAGCTCAGTGCTCTTTTATATGGACCTGTGTTCTTACATATGTATTTAGTCTTTAACTTTTTAAAATTTGTGAATGATTAATAGAAGATGCAAGATGACAAAGCAGAGATGAAATATATTACACTGTTCTTACTGTTGAATTACTGGGGATATTTTTTGTGTCTTTAAAATGTTCCTCTTTAATTTTTTATTATTATTGACTCCCTCAGTATTTTGCATATATTGCTCAGATGAAAAAACTGAGGCAGAAATTTATTTGCTGAGTATATTGAAAAATCAATAATACATGCTAGAATTCTTGCTGACTCATCCCTTACTTGGGATTACTCTGTCTTTAATTTTTTGCTTGTTCAAGATTTTAACCTGGAATTGAGTTTTGGTGCAGGAGATTTTTTTTTTAACAGTGTATTTTGCATTATGCATTCCCTCTGCTTTTGTTTTTTTTTTTTCTTCAGCTGCAGTAGTTGACTTGTTTTCCTCGTAGCATACTTCATTCAGTTCCACTTGAATGCTTAGAAATATTTTATATTTGCCTTGTTCAAATGAGGCTGACACATGGCTGGAAGAAATTTACAGCTAGTAAGTGATGGCAGCAAGTTTGTATTATACAATTTTAAAAGGTCATAGGTTTTGTCACTATTCTTCATTAGTTAGGATTATGATATTGCAAAAAAACCCAAACGCTAGCATATGCATGAAAGGCATGTGCTTCTTTGTATAATCCCTAGAAGAACTTTTTTAGACAGGCTAATCCAGTCAAGGGATGGTTCTAGGGCTGTGTCCCTTCATCAAAACAGAATGTAAATCTGAACCTCTTTGATGTTCTCAGTACCTCTGCACACTTTGCAAACAAATGACAAATTTTGTCTGGAGTAACTTGCAAAGTAGTGGATGGGAATAGATATTTAGCCAGAAAAAAATTATTAGGGTTTTTTTTTTTTCCTTTTCTTTAAATAGATGTATTTGAAGCTTTGTTTTGATTTCAGTTTGATAGGAAGGGAGGGAATGGATATAAATAATCACTGCCAACTATGGAGGGACCTATGCTCCCTGGACATAGGGAGCACCCCAATTCCATACCTGAAGAAATTTGTCACTTTTTAGAATGTTTCTCTTCTGACTAAAAAACATAGATTTTTTATTTTCCTATAGACTAATACACAGCCTTGATAGCATTTGAATCCATCTTAAAAGTAAAAAAATATCCACATTGAAGGTAAGATTTTTAGATCATCCTAATTTTTAGATCATATCATTTCCTTGTATGAGTATTAATTCACTGTTGTCAATCTTAGTATTTTTAAATGCTAAATAAAAGCAGTTAATACTTCAGAATGTCCAAACCTCTGTCATTACCTAAAGATAACAACAAAAGTATGAAGAGTTTTTAAAAAATAATTTACAGTGATCATATTTTGTAGGCTCTGTCTGGGAGCGTTCTAAATGTTTGGGCAATTGCTGCTTGTCAGGACTGCTGATCTTGCTTTATCTAAAATATGTGCATGTTCACAAATGACATTTCATCAATCCCAACTCTCCATATGTTTCAGATATATTCTTGAAGATTTTTATAATTATATTTTCCACACATGTGCGTGTGACACTCAGACCTGTGAAGAGCAGTTTGCTTATCAGTTACTGTGGAGATGTGTGCACCCGTGTCTGGAATAATGTACTCCAAAACTGGTGGGATAAAGCTTCTCCTGTTTCCAGTTTTCCCAGAAATGTCTTTGGAGAATTTTAGTTCATATTGTGTATTAAATTAAATTTCATCCTCCGTCTTGCAATATTTTCTTCCCAAGCATATATAGCTTTGCATGCTACAACTGCAATTGTTTGAAAGGACTGAACTATTGCATGAGAGAAATGATTGAGTTATTTTTGAAAGGATCAAGAAAAAACAGATACTCTAAAAAGTAGAGTGGATTTGGACCCTATTTAATGTTTTCGTTTTTTAATTCAACGTTTTCAGGTGTTTTTTTTTGCTATCAGGCCACTCTCTAATTATTCTGTCGCTAAAAAAAAAAAAACCCAAATAAAACACATTACTTTCTAGCTCTTCTCTTCTGTGACTTATTTCCTTTTTCCTTTGTGATCTTTATTTTCAAGTCAAATTCGATTTTGGCTTGGTTTCCTCAGGGAATATGATACGTAGGTGAGAAGGAAAGAGACCCCTTAGTGTCTTCACTAAGGAAATGGCCACCACATTGTAATAGACACAAGATAATTGAAGCAGAGAGAGATGTGAATGAAAGCCAAGGAGACCAGGCTTTGTGAGTTCTGCCATTTGTGGATTCAGTTTGTGTGAAGAATTTTCAGTGCCAAAATACATATGAAGCACACACACCTTGTCATGTTTGTTTCACCATGGTGTCGATGTTAATTATGGACATATAGAATGAATTAGATGCTATTTATTTAAAAAAGCACCAACGTATATACACATACATGTGAGAAGGGACCTTCTCTTAGCTGGGAATCCCTTTTCCCTCCATCCCAGAGGTTGCTGTTTAGCAGACAGGGAATAGCAATAAAGGAAATTTGGCAGAATTAGAAATGGGGGAGAAGTGCAATGAGATCATATAACTGCAGGACTTTCATGACCTTTAGGAAAATATGGCAGTGCTTTTTCAACTTTTGCATGACCTTCTCTTGAAGAATAATTTTATTTACATGAGATGCTGAAGCCTGGGCCAAGCCCAAAACATCAACTTTCCCTTCAAATTTATATTTCTGAGAAAATTCAGTCATGGGATCCATGGCAGGGAGGGGATTTTTTAACTCGAAAGCATCCTTGTATTTGCTTTCTGTGGGAAAAAATAACCTAATAGAGAGAAAAAAAATCTCAAAGAAAAACCATCAGTTTCCATACTTGCTGTTAACATTCTACTAAACCCCAGAAAAGTCAAGTATCTTAACCCTTGATTAATACAACTTCAAAAATGTGTGACTATATTAATATTTTAAAGTATTTTTGTTGTGACATAATTGTTAGGACGAATTTTTATGGTTTCAAAGTGGGGGAGAAAATGTTATGCACAGACTTCCTGAATAGCCACATAATCTTATATGTCTGCTTTCATCTTTCCTCCCCATACTCTCTCTGCTTCTTTCTGGGTCATTTCAGAAACTAACTTTTTGAGTTCGTTGTGTTACAAATATTTGTACAAGGAAATGTATTAGCACACTTTTGGGTACCATTACAAAACTGTTCCCATCTTTAGAAATTTTTTAAATAATCCAGGTGTTTTCAACAACTACAAATCAGGCCAGCAGGGGTCAGTTTAGTACCAATGGAAATTGAAACGGCAGCAGTGTACACTTGAGGAGCTAGAACAAATGTGAAACTTGTATAATCAGACTGCAAATAAACTGTGTACACAACTTGGAAAACAGCGACTAAATTTTTGCTATTCCTACTGGATTTGGATTTCAGTCCTTTTTTAAAAGTCAATGGATGAATAACCTTTTCTGGAGTTTTGCTGACTCCCACAATATTTTCAGTATTTTGTCTTTTAGGAGTACGATCTATTTGATGCTTTGCAAAAAAAGTGTATCTTTGTTACAAAAAAAATCCAAACAAACATAGAAACAATAGGATATGAAAAAATGACTGATTTCTGTGATGTCTCACATTTAAACTGAAAAACTTGAACCTTAGGTAGGTACATGAAAGTCTTCAGGTCAAGTTCTTCAAAGGCAGGAGTACTGGTATACGTGTAGAGCTTACCACCACCTGAACCTTCACATCCCTCCCACCTTCCTTCCTCCCATAAAGAAACTTGCAGTGACTTCTTTAAAACCACTGCTGTGCTTTTGAATTTCTAGTGTTTGCCCGAGATCACCTGTGGCCATAGTTATTCATTAAGGAAAATATGTCTAACATACAAAATAGAAAGCAAGTAGAGGATAAAATAGGGAAAAACAATACAAAAGTGTCTGATATAGAGGGTTACTCTGAGCTTTATATTTTTCATGCAGTTGCTTTTTTCTGCAGGTATCTGGCTTTGTCTTCTGTTTGCAGTCTTTGCCATTTTGATGTGTGTTGCATTTGTAGCAGAACTGCCTGGGTGCATCCATTTTTAGATTCTTGCATTCCAGGAAAAAGTAAGTGGTAGCATAGATCTTTTAGAAATATTTAACTTTCTTGTTAGTTCACTAGTGACACCTGTGGAAATGCTCAGTTTGTATTTAATCACTCTTTCACAAGTAGAGTTCAGATTAGGTCCAATACTAGTTTTAATGATATAATTGATGCAATGTAATGAGATTCCTGAGTTTAGGGTTATGAGGAGCAGTTTTTTACATAAAATATGAATATAAACTATAAGAGGAAACATAATATTGAGAACATTCAGAAATTGGTTTTTTTATTCAAACTTATTGCCCAGTCAAGACTGAAATAACATTATATGCTTCAAGATTGAAAGACAAATAACATCATGTTATTGGAAAATTTTATGACTGTTTGTAGCAGCAGCAGCAAATATAAGTTTTCAATTTGTCTTGATTTATTGTAATCTTCTTTTATTTGAAAACTCTATCCTCCTCCTGCTTTTTTCTGTTCTTCCAATTCCATTCTACCACATTCTGCATATTATGTAACTGAAATGGGTATGACTTTATAGATTACTAAAATATATCTAATTAGATTACATGGAATTTCAAGGCAAGGACCTATCTTCTGTTTCTATTTGTCATCAATTCTCAGACATTTTCTGTGATAATTCTGACTTTGGTATCTAGAGCTGGTTCAAGATTTCCCAAACCATGAAACTTCAGGTACAAACATTAGATAATTCTGTCCATGTTTACATTTCTCATTAAAGGTCTTAGTGACCTGGCCATGTTTTTTCTGGAGAGAGGTCATGAGTTAGAATACAGTTTTATTCACTGTGCTTTCAAATACTTCAAAGGGAAACATTTTCTCATTAGAATATAATATTCTTTTAAATGATCTTGTGTGAAGTTTGATACAGCAAGGAATAAATTAATTTTGAATATTTGGGGACAAACTGTATTGCTTTAAAAAACCTGTCAATTATGCACCTGTTGGCTGGCTTTCCATTACAAAGTTAGTTTTGGCCAATTTGTGAAAAATTACTAGTTGTAAAATTGCTATTGCTTGCAGAATGTTACAACTGTTGAGTCCCATTTCCCTTCCTAAATTAGAGAGTAGATGTGGTGATAAGTCTTAGTTCAAAAAGCAGCTGGGAGCTGTCTTTCTCAGTTGTCCCTTTTGAGCTGCCACAATTCAAAGATCTTTGCCTCTTTTATGTGATTCCTCATGTTTACCTGTCTGTGTTGCCATCTGTGTTTTTTTTCCCCCAGACAGACAACAAAAGAATACTTTTCTTACCAATCTAGTTCCCCTGAGATGAATCTATGAGTCTTGGACACAGGTTTTAAGTCATTATTCTTTGTAGGCAGTTGAACCCTTGAACACAAAAAGTTGAGCTGACTTCTCCTCTTCCACAGTATTTTATCACTTCCTTCCTCAGTTATGTTCTTGCACTCAAATAGACTGGGCACCAGCCTTTCAGGATCTGTCCTCAGTGTGTCTTCATCTCTGCTTAAGTCTTGCAAACAGGATTGCTTGCTCAGAACTATTTGTGGCTCTCCATTTAGTCCTCCACAAAAGACGAAACCTTTCTTTTCTTGACTGCTAGTCTTCCTTTGAATAAGTAATGGCTTTTCCCATGAAGGGTATTAAGATTCTCTTTACCTAGAGAATGTTGTGAATCTTGAACTAGTATGTCTTTGATTTGAAAAGTTCCAGCAACAAGATTTCTGAACAAATGTTTCTTGTACTTCTATTAATGGATTCAAAATGGGTCTCCCAGTGTACTAGGGTGTTAGAGGAGGACTGCTGTTTTCTGCAGGGAGGAAGTGGGAAGGACCACCAAATGTGTGAAGATTCTTCAATTCCCTCTCCAAACCCTGCTATTACCTTCAATGTGTCATCAATTAGTACAAAACCTAAGAAGCCTCAATCAGTACTCTATTGCAGAGCTTTTATCATTGCAGAACGTGTATCAGGCTTACTGTGTGGTGCCTGCAATATGTGGAAAATGCCTCATGAGGATAATGTTGGCAAAACTCTCCATGATATGGAAGTAATTTGCTATAATCATCAGATTTTCAGATGCAATCACTTGATAATTGCATACTTTGAGGCTAATGAAATACAGTAACAAAGAACAGGAAACTGCTATGTTTGTAAGTGGAAATATTGCTTTAAAATGTATATAAGCCCCTAGTGCATAAATGCCCCACAGGAGAGATGTGATATGTGGGAATTTCTCCTGTTTGTTTTGAAATCAGCTCCAGTAAGGTTCGTGGTCTGAGAAACTAGACATCTGTAAAGGACTCTGATGGTCAGAGGATTCTCTGGAGTTTGGTGTTTCAGTGCAAACCTTGACAAGGAAACATTTCTATGTGAAGGTACCTAGGATAGTGATAGTGCCCCCAGATTCATACTGATGAGTAAAAGAAATGTTGCACAAAAAACCAGAACACACTATTATGCAATATTAAAAACACAAAAACCCCAGCAACCGTTACACACCCTGAGACCTTTGCAGCTGAAAGATGGCTTATTTCAGGTGACTGATTTCAGTTACTTCCGATGACTGAGGCAGAAGCTGGTCTGTGCTTGTGTAAATCAGCAGACCTACAAGGCAGCAATAACAATGTGTAATTTGGTGGCTATTAAAGTTTCATTTCTCAATCTTCATTAGTTATATTTTGGCCAGAAGCCAGGGAATTCATCTTAATAGGGAGCAGAGAAAGCATTGATCTAGTGTGGGTAAGATTCTTAGTACGTAGGGAATGTTTGTCTTGTTGAAATTACGCACTGTGAGCTTTCCTCAAAAATGCAAGGGAGCTGTATGCTGATGAAAATGTTGAATAAAAAGGACTGAAGGAACACTAGTAGGCCAGAATGATGAAGGTATTTTCCGTCTCAGTGCTCAATATTTTCAAATGGTTCTTCATACAAGAATAGGACAAAATATGTGAGAAATGACCCTGTACGTGTGAGTAGAGCAGTGGTGGTGAGTATTAACATTCAATTATGTCTATAGCCTCTCCTATGAAATAAACTTTGGCAATCTCTCCTCAAGGGGAGGACAACAGAAAGATTAGAAGACACACTGGGTAGGAGAGCTTCTAGAAACAATGAAGATGGATGCTTAGAAACAGTGGGCTTCAGGTAGGATTTTCAGCAGTTGTTCTGCTCTGTGACTGGCAGGTTTTGTTAAGAAAGCATCCTAGCTCTTGAATTCATCTTCTCTAAAACAAAGCAACATATATGAACCTTTAGCATTCAGATGTAATCTTGATTAACTCTATTCACATAACTTCCAGTGAGCAGTTCATTCTTCGTTTCAGGGGAGGGGTGATCTCAAGGGGAGCCAGGAATTCAGTGAGGTCCTGAGGTTTTCAGCTGTGATTTGAGTCAAGAAAGAGGAGGGACAGAAACTGATTTCTTCTCTGTTGTGACCAGCGACAGGACCAAAGGGAATGGCCCGAAGCTGTGTCAGGGGAGGTTTATGTTGGATTTTAGAAAAAGATTCTTCACCCAGAGGGTGGTTGGGCATTGGAACACTCCCCTGGAAAGTGGTCACAGCACCAGCCTGACAGAGTTCAAGATGTGTTTGGACATTGCTCTCAGGCCCTTGGTGTGATTCTTGGGGAGGTCCTGTGCAAGGGCAGGAGTTGGACTTAATGATCTTTATGAGTCCCTTCTGACCCAGCTTATTCTGTGAGTCACAGAAGCTCATATTTTCACTAAGGTCAAGCCAAAGGTAGGCAAAAATAGGTTCTCAGGAAGTTTGTCTAATGGCTGAAGACACTCAGTATGCAGTTTCAACACTATATTTAGGGTATTTTTGGACCTAATGGTTTAAGCAGCTATGTTTTTTCCCTTGCCCTGCAGAACCATATCTATCTGCATCATCTGTAGTGCAGCCTTTTATTATGGCTTCTGATGCTCCTTAAGCAACCTCAGTAAAATATATAGAAGTCAAACGATTAGACTTGACTTTCCTCTCCAGTTTAAGATGATGTCTTATCTGGTGATTTAAATTTGGCTTTTTAAAAATGAAATAAACTTTACTGTCTAGGCATATTGCATGCCAGCCCATATCATTCAGAAGTGGAGTTTGAAGTGAGACAGAAATAATAGTATCCAAAACTATCAGGTGCAGCAGCTACAAAAGAGATGCTGACACGCTATACAACCTTTGGGATAGCGCCTTTCTAGAAATCTGTGCTTTGAATAGCTTTTTGCCCTCTGAAGAGTATATTTATTTCCCTCCCAGCTAAACTGGTAAGAAGAAAGACTTCATTAATATGAAGATGTACATGTGATGGGTTCTTGGATTTCGTTTCTCATTTGGCCCTTAATATCGTTAACAATTAGTTTTGTAGTAGTTTAATTTTTAAGGCAAGAATAAAGTGTTGTCAGTTTTTTCTGTTTATATAAAATGTGCAATGGTGAAAAAGTGTAGACATTATGGGAAAGGATGACATTTCTTTGTGCTGGATGAATATTCTAAATTGCATTAGAGGAGGTCTTCAGAAGAAAATCAATAGGACACTGTTTTCTTGCTGGCAATAACTTGGATGACCTTATGTTTTTCAGCATTTGCCCATATTTCCTACAAAGATAAACAAAGCAAAGTCAATTCTGTCTTAGGTCAGTGTCACTACGCTGATTATATAAATTTGTTCAATTTGCTGATAATATAAGTTCTTTTATTTCTAGTATCAGATTAAATTAATAGGAGAAATCCACTGGCTTGTTCTGTTCTTTACCCAGCTATATGAATATGTGAGGAGAGAAGAGATACAAGCTCATAAAAATGAATATAAATATAACTTATATATAATTAATAATAATAATCATAATAATGCAATCTACTATTCTCTATGCAGCAGCATTTGCAGACCAGAGACAGATCAAAGGGATTACTAGAAAGAATGACCTGTATGCTGGTTAATAAGAAAACAGACTAAAGCATTATTGATCCAGTAAACTGAAGGCTTTTTAGTTCATTCTTATCTCTCTCTGCTTTATGCCTGTTCATAGGTTTTCCAAGTATAAACACTAGAGAATATTGAATTTCTTTTCCTTTTGAGTTCTTTGAGAACTATTGCATTAATATGATAATTGTCATTCTGAAAAATCCAAAGGTGCCAGCTTTCCTTTCTTAGTAATTTTATTAAAAAAAAGAAAAGCAGAAATTTTGTTCAATTTAGCTAAAAATTGGTTTAGGCAAACTAGTGAAAAATCTTACTTGAACACATCTGGACTTGTTTAAGGTTGACATGAGCTAAATCAGTATGAACTACATTGTACTGCTTTTATTCAGATCAAGTTATTTTTCCTTCAGCTTAACAAGTAATTATAATACTAATTTCAAACTGGTGTATTTTGATGCCGATGATGTACAGTAGCCTGGATTCAACTCTTCTGTTGAAGTTTAATTCACTAGAGAGGTATGTCAAGTAATGAAACTATCTTCATTTTCCCATGATGTTTTTGAAGCTGAAATACCAAATTGAGTTTCATCTTACAAAGGAAGGAAAAGAAAAAAACCTCAACCAACAACGAACGTCAGACCTCAGTGAGTTGTTTCAAGCTGTGAGAGTGTAAGGATTTAGACACGTGAACAAAGTAGATGTTGTTAACTGCTCTGTGGTAGCTGTCCATAAACATACTCCAGCACTTCAAGGTAAACACTGTTAATGAGCTCCTATTCCTAAACTGTAGAGTAGAGAGGGTGTGCAGGCTGTTTTTTCCAGAATGAACTGGTGCCCTTTCAACTTCATCTCTGATCACTTGTCTTTGTGATGCCATCTCTAATAAACATATTAGTAAGCGTTTGTGCTTTGAAAGCACGAAAGAGATGAAATATCTAGCTGTTCTGGAATTTATGAAGGCATTTTGAAGAGACTGTTACTTCTGCTAAAGGTGGGAAATTAGATTTTTTGGCATCTCTTCCTTTGCTTTCTACCTCTAAGCTGTTGGAGGTCCTTCAGGGAGCATGGAAATGGGTGTGTGAATCATAACAAGAGCCAATTAATTGAGATACAGCAACCATCTATAGCAGTCACCAAATTTCAAACATAATCAACTCCAGCCACATTGTCAGAAGAACAGATAAGTGTTTAATAGGCAGATATTTGGACTTATTTTCACAAGCAATTGATTTGAGGAAGATTAGCACGTCTCCTATAAATTTGAAATTATAAAGGTATTACTGACAAATGCCAGAGTATCCATTCCTCCTACCTTGAAATATGTTAAGATGTTTTTCATTAATTTTTGGTGGAAGTGAGTTTTAAACACATAACTTGGGAAGAGTATTTGATTTATCCATTCTGCATGGACTGTCTTTTGAGTGTTCTCTTCAATTATTTAATTCCTACATTGTGAGCAGTTCACAATTGGTTTCTGGACTCTTCACAATGCCGTGTGCTTCTAGGTTTTCTTTCCAAAGGTAAGAGTCACGATTTGTTTTTCATACTTGTGACTTAATATCTTAATATGATTTTCTTCACTCTCCTCTTTAATACAATAATTCAGTGATATCCGTCAAATTTTAATCCACATGCTTTGCCATACTATTCCTTATTCATCTTAGTTGTTCTTTAACTAGAACTGCTGATGAGCTGATTTTTTTTCTCTACCATTTCTCTCTGTGTTGCTGACGTTCTTGAGTTGATCATTTGGATGGTCATTTTTCTTACTTATTTTGCATTCATCAACATGGATTATATTTTGCTTTTGCTTTAGTAGTTCATTTAGTATACTCTGAAGTGCCTTATTTTATTCTCTGGTCCTGCACACTGTAATAACTTTTGTCTTCAAGTATTACTTCCATTTTTGTTTTATCCATTTTCACTTTTTCCCCCTGTTCTAGGTTACTAATAGAGGGAAATACAAAGCATGTATGGTGTGAGCTGAAAAGGTACTGCTGTGCCTCTTTCTACAGCCAATCAAATCAAAATTGAGAAACCAACAGAATTCACTGTGCACCAGATCTGTTGGCTAGTTTCAGTAGTGAAAGGTGTGTGGGGGCTAAACAATATGAAAGAAAATAAAGCCGCCACCTTCCTCCTTCTCAATTCCAAAGTCTGAAGTAGGTAAATAAAATAGAAAAATTTAGCCTCATGATTATAATTCCCCATGTATAATTACTGTGTTGCATAATAATAAAACTTAGAAAACAGGAGAAAGAGAATTGCTTTGAACAATGTCAGTTAATGAATTTGGACTTGAGAAATTGCTGTTTCCCATGCTTAATTTCCTGCATCAATTCAAAACCACCTACTTTTTGACATTTCATGGTCTCTGAAGCAATTAACAGTGATACCCCAATCTACAGTTGTGAATTTAGATGAAGAATAAGCTGCAGGGAGAGAAGAACTGTGAAAAAGCAGAAAAAGATTCTGCTTTGTTGTTGATATTTCTGGTAGTTGAAAAAGGACAGACTAAGAAAAGGATCTCCTAGCAAAACTGTCTGAAAGTGGAATATTTTTCTGAATTTTCTAAGTGGCATTAATAGCCACGTGATAGTTTCATTTGCATGTTTCACCTCCTTTTTCTACTATTCAGTGAACCCAGAAAATTGTTTGCAAATCATAGATCAGTTTACATCCAAGGAAAAAGCAGATAAGCACAAATGCACAGGTATATTTGCAGTGATTCAAAGCACAACTCAATGCTATAAATGTGCAGTGCCCCATTAACCTTTTAGATTGGAGGCATGTATCCACATCCAGTAAGTTTTCTATTAAGTGACAGCTGCAAAAAATATTGCTGTTGTTTGTGTCATTAATTAGGTTCTTTTATAGATTTAATCTCTGCTGCAGTTTCCAGAGAAGAAAACTGGTATATAACTTGTGAAGAGGAAAAGGGATCATTTATTTATATTTCCTAAGGTCAACTCATATGTTACTAACTCGTTTTTTTACTATTGTTTCTCCTCCATATTATGAATTTTTCCTGTTTATTTCTTTTTAAATTTTCATAGCTTCTTAGATTGATAGCATTTATTAAAATGCAGATTGATGACCTTCCTCAATTTAGTGAATGTCTTTCTTTGAAGATTATACAGCTTTGATAGGAGAAAATAGAAACACTTTCTGTAAGCAGATTTATTTGCTATATCAAGATGAAATGATGGATTACTAACAGAATGTATTTTAAAACATTTGTTATATTTGAGATACTGTTTTAGCCCATGCATTTTAGAATTAGTTATAAATTAGAACACTAATGCTGAGATACACAGAAGATGAAAATATTATCCATTTGCTCCAAAGAGTGTAATGATTTTCAATATTAAAAAAATAATTGATTTTACTGTCAAATTGATTTAGTATTTTTATATTACATTGTTTATGAATTTTGCTTATTTTTAATATGATATTGTTTGATTGTGTGTTAGCTATTTCAGGGTAGTTATCAAATATCAAATTGCTTTTTCATGTGACCAATTGAAGCTTCATTGGTACCTCACTTCAGACCCTTTTTCTAAAGATCATCACGTATAGCAGTTCTCCAGCTGCAGTTATAATCAATGATGTAGCTTCTACTGAAGTTTTTACTGATAGTGTTAAAGGGAACTTTATCCTAAGCCTATTGTTAGTCCTACTGCTTTCCCTGATACCTTTGTTAACGCTCCTGGGTTTTTTTTGCCATCCTACTGACTACAGTGAATCATGCTGTGATATGGAAACACAGCCACCTTCTAGAGGGTGACACAAATACATGGCTTCCCTTGCTACCGCCATGCCCTGTAGAGTTTTTGTAAGTTATTACATAAACCCTACAAGGCTGCTATAAAACTACAAAATTACTTTAAAAATTTTACTTTATGAAAATTTGGTTTCTGTTCTTTATGTGGGACTAAAGTTTTTGAAAAGTTGTGTCATTATAAGTGGTAATTTGTGTACGCAATCTGAAGGATACCTTAAGAGGTGGCTATGCTTGGACTATGCACTTGTGTAATCAGGACAATGACAGCATTGTCCAGAGTGACAAGGAGGTGAACTTGATGAGAAACAAGAGGCAAAGAGTTTGGGCATGCAGGCTAGACAGAGTGTGCCATAAGATATTGCAAAGAGCTTTTCTGCTCTCACATCTGCTTCTGTCACTTTGCCCCTTGCTTGTACTTCAGTGGATGGGATTGTGAAGCACCTACTTTCCTCATACATAACAAATTATAGAAAAAGCAGGCAAATAGGAGTGGAGTTTCTTCTTGTTTGTATTTTGTAGCCTTTGTTTTACATTTTTGACTTTGTCTTGTGTGCCAGCTCTGCAATAGAAATGCTATCTGTTTATAATGGTGGAACTGGAATAATTCTCAAGAGTCCTGTCATTTTACAGCTACTTTACCTTTTTCAAAGATGAGTTGGTATCCAATGATTTTACTGAAATTTTTAAACTATGCTGAAACACAAAAATGAGATGAGAGAGGTGTTGCTTTCATTGGGAGAATCAATCCTCCAACATCCTAAGTGGCCAGCATAGTTGTGTCTCTGAGCTCTTGATGTTTGGAGGGAGATGAGCACAATTTTCTGAGCATGTTCATGGAGACTCTGGCCATTTGTGGCCATGAATTGTGGGTCCTGTCTGCAAGTGCCAGCAAAGGTGGTAGTTAATGCCGGTAGTGATGGCAGTTGTATTACAAAGTAAACTGAGAGCAGCAGCATAGAGATACATGAAACAGGTCAGAGGATAGAAGGGGGATTTATTCTTCTTCCTTGGGGTTCATCTCTGTGATTTACACAGGGATTTTCCTGTGCCCTTTTGGAAACCACTGGTGAGATGAAAGAGCAGAGGTCAAGACAAGAAAGCTGATAAGCTCTCTCTTTCTCTGCCCTGAAGCAGGATGTCAGCAGGCTGGGACTCACTGGGACAAGGTTGAGGCAATCTGAACAAAACAACAGCTATGCTAGGTCAAGCCAAAATCCACCTAGCCCACTCATTTGTCTGATAGTGACCAGAAATACTTAAAGTACAATTAGAAAATTGCCTTCTTTCTAAGGTAGCTTTCCAAGATGTGGTATGCTGTACTTTAATTCTTCCCAAGCAGAGTTGAATCTGGATTTGTTTGAGGCCTAAATTTACTTTTTTCCATTTAAACAATTTGCTTCCATTTATGTTCTCTACAGAATCCCACAGAAATACAGTCTGTTATGTGATTATACTTTATCTGGAGTTTAATTTATTGTCAAAATTCTGTTGTTGTCAAGTATAGAGTAGAATAAAATAGGCTGAGTTGGATAGGACCCACAAGGATCATTGAATCCAGCTCCTGGCCCTGCACAGGACACGCCAAGGATCATGCCTGACAGCATTGTCCAAATGCTTCTTGTCAGACTTGATGGTGTGACCACTTCCTGGGGAGCTGTTCCAGTGCCCAATCACCCTCAGTGTCAGGATTTGGACTCTAAAGCACTGTAAGGTGTTTGTGTTGTTGAGGTTATTTTTTGTAAATGTTTTCCTCTGTGTTTATTAAAGTTGAATGTCATCTGCTAGTTCATTTTTCAGTTGCTCATTGTAGAACTTTCACAGGTCTCTGTGGTCAGTGTACAACTTAATTATTCTGACTAATCACTAGGTTTTGTGAGTTTACCTCCGTTTGCACAGTGTACTTTTTAATCACAGATGCATGTGAGACTCCACAGGACTTTTCTCCATTATGAAAAGCAAAAGTTTTTACAGCAATTTTGTATCTTTTGACTGCTTAATAATTTGAAATAGGGTTTTCCTCTTACTTGATGAAGTCTCAGGTTCTTGAAGGGACATGTTTTGGTGAAGCATTTTGTAAAAGCCTTTCTTGGAAATTCAGGTAGGCTGAAAGCTAAATTATAGTCATCCAGTTCATAGGTTAAATGATTTCTCTGAAGAAGTCTCGTAGATTTGTGAGATACCATTTCTTCTAAGACAACTGTATAGACTCATCATATAAATCTGTCTATATTAATTCTGTCCTATTTTTTTTTTTTCTGATTTCTACCATTTTGTATCGTATAAAAGCTGATACTGGAGGTTTTAGTTTCATAGGTGCCCTCTGAAATTGGTTTGAAAAACTGGTTTCATATTTTTCATCAATTTAATTTTTCAATTTTCTGATGTTAAAAATTGGTTTATTGCTTTGATGCATTTGACACATTTTCATTTGATGCCACAGATCACTCTTATTCCAGGATGCTGTGCTGATTGTAGCTCAGTGATACAGTGGTTTTGCCAACAGAAAGTTTTCTGCTCCTTTTTTCTTCTGTCCATACCTTTGGTTGGAAAAGAAGTTAGTTTATGATAGAGCATAGGGATAAACAATGCTTTTTACATTTAACCAAAATACACTATTAAAATTCACAGTGACTAGTAAATGATAATTGCCAATAAATTAGATATCTTGTAACTTATTACATGTTTTGCGGTAACAATACCCTGAATATGCAGTACCAGGATTATCAAAGTTTTGAGTATCCCAGAATGCAATAGAATACTCTGTTGAGCTGTAGTATCTGGCAAACCCCAGAAAATCATGATGCTGTGAGATCTCTAGGTCAAATTCTAAGGTGGTTTTGGGCATGGTGACTGCTTTGTTGTCAACAAGAGCTTCCTGATGGATGTTGCTCATTCAAGAGTTGGGCACGAAGTTGACTAAGGATCGATTTTGCTTACTTTCATATTCCCTGAGTGGTGATAGATTTCCCATGGCCACAGTGTGGCATTTGTGCAAAGCTGGATGCTCTAAAGCCAGTTGTTATTGTACTGGACAGGCCCTAGAGTTCAGGCTGCACACCAGCCACACACACAGCACGCAGCCCACTGTGAAACACAGAGCAGGTTCTAGGAGGCTTAACAGGTGTGATTGACAGCTAAAAGGTAAACACTCCCCAAATATATCAACTCCCTCTGTGGTGGTGTTTGATTAGACTTGAGAGAATAGCTGTTCCAAGAAACCCCATTAGTGAACTAGAAGGTCTGCAGCTTTAGTGTTGAGCAGCACGCTTCCAAAAGCATGTGGTCCAGCAGAGATCGGTTTGGCTTTGGTACATCCACAGTGCATGCAGTGGCTCTTAATAAGTCTCCTTAAAGCAGTTTCTAAGTGTATATTGGGGTTTCAACTCCATGTGTGTGTTGTTGTGTGTGGTATTCTTTCTGGCTGCTGCTGCTTAGAGTAGAAAATGAGTTGAAGGAACATGGGTTTGGGGTTTAGCTTCTGGTTGGATTACAGTTTGGCTTTGAAATGAAGGGAAGGATTTGCTTTCAGGTATGAAAGAACACTTGGATTAGATGTATAATGTGTCACATCACCCTCTCTTTTAATTAAGGATGTGGCTTGTTTTGGAAAGAGGTCCCCCGAGAATGGGTTTAGGAGCACTGTGGGGCTGGCTGGCCTGGAGGGATGTGGCTAGGGGCTCACAGCCACCTTGGAAATGGGAAATTGCACCTGCTATCAGGAGGTAGGAGCTGTGAAGGACTGATTTAGAGAGAAGTAAAAGCTCCATGCAAATTTTGAAAGCAGACCCTTCTTCTTTTAAGGAGACAGAAGCCTTAGACCTGAAAAGGTAATTTTCTTGAGAAGCAGAGGCTCTCAACACTGCAGCTCAATGGGGTTCTCTGTCACTCTGCAACAGCAGCAAAAATCTATTGATCACCTGGTCAATCATGTTGTGTCTCTGCATGAAATACACGCACTTAAGTCAGAATCAGTATTTCATTTTCTTTTCATTCAATGTCCAACTTTTCATGCCCTTGTAGCACTCTGTTAAGATCTTGTATCCCCCACCAGGAAATTTGGGCTTAGGCTATAGCATTTAGAGGATGTGAGCAATTCTTATGAGACTCCTGCTCTTTGGAGCAAGCACAAGAGCATGAGAGACAATCAAAATGAGACATTTTGTGGTTTATGGCAGAGTATACTCACTAATACCTTGTGCTGTTAGTCCTGTTTATTCTTAGCTGTGTTGTAACAAGATTTCTGTCCCTGGTTATTTGTTGACAAAGTAGCATTGCTAATGTGTAAGAATGACATCTGAAATTTTAGTCATCTACTTGACAGCACTGAGATTTGATTGCTACTGCAGTGTGCTGTGGATCCTACTAAAACTGGCAAGGTCTGAGTGCAGTATTTTATAACATCTCTTTTGGGTGATACTCAGTGAGAGGACAAGGAGCAATGGCCACGAACTAGAACACAAGAAATTTCACCTCCACATGAGGAATAACTTTACAGTGAGGGTGGCAGAGTGCTGAACAGGCTGCCCAGGAATGTTGTGAAATCTCCCTATCTGGAGACATTCAAAACTCACCTGGACATGTGCAACCTGCTGTAGGTGACCCTGCCTTGGCAGGGGGGTTGGAATGGATGATCTCCAGAGGTCTCTTCCAACTCTAGGTGTTCTATGATTCTGTGATCTGGAAAGCTTTGTCTTTTATGTAGTGACATGGACATGAGCACCGTGATAGAAGAGTGTCGTCTTGAGTTGATAGGCAAGGACTCTCTTTGCTTGAAAAAGAAAATGTAACCAGTGTATTCCAATCATTCTATGTAGATGATTTTGTTACTCACTTCTATTTATTTGCTTTAGGAAAGGTTTTTTTCCTTCTGGACTGATGTACTGTTGAGCAGATTCCAGAACTCTTGTTTATATAGAAACCTTTTGGTTTTGTAGTTGAAGATTGGCTTAAAGAAATATTCTGCTTGTGTAATAGAAAATCTCATTTATTCATTAACAACAAATGTCATACCATGTCATCCTAGGTAAATTAGAAAAGATAAAACAGCATCACAGGATAACTTGTGCTCAGCACAGTGCTGAAAACTGGGTCTGCTCTAAGGTCACACCAGGCCCTCTCAGAATGGTGAGACTGTGCAGTCCTGCTGAGGAGCCTGATCTGTAATCTTAATCCTGAGTAAAGCTGCCACTGCAAATGTTTCAGCAACTCTTTTATTTCCTCTTTTATTGCAGGACTGCTATTTCTGTTCAGATAGGGTTATGCTGTTATGCTGTGACTGTTGCTGTGCGTTTGTGAGTTGCTGTGTGTTTTAATAAAGCTCTGTTAACATCATCCTTACTTACGGCTGGGCAATACAAGTCAGGAGGGAAGAAAGCTTAACATCAAGAGACATTCATCAGCCCTTGTGGGTTGTGTTTCTAGCCCTCACTATATTTATGGCAAAGAGATACTATCTTGTGTAATTCTATTGCAAGCTTGAACTCTACTCCTTTACAAAGTTAAATTGAAATGAAGGATTGATCCACTGTGTGGTTGCTGAACAAGATTAATGTTAGTTGATGGTTTCAGACAAACATCAGTGCTAAACAATATAGCTATGTTTAATGTTTAATATGATTTAAACTTACAGATATGGATGAGTAAAAAAAAGGAACCTGAGTACTTTCTTACCTGTTAAAAACTCCTAGTTTATTTAAATTTTAAATTTAAGAGAAGATGCTTTAGTTATGTGGATTGTTTATTTAAAGAGAAAAAAAATCTTTAAAGTCTCCTAGAAAAAAGATTTACTTTAGAATGTCATTGAAGTGAAGGGTAAATACTAAGAGCAAAAATTGGTGCTAGTGCAGTTGCTCTGTGAGAATTACAACTGGAAATTAGGAAATCTAGAGTTTTGGAGTTAGTTGCAGAAAATATTAAACTAGAAAAACTAGGAAAATATAAAGTATCTGGATATCTTCAATTTAATTTCCATTGGATCTTATGTAATAAAAAATTTGCTGGGAGAAAGTATGTTTTTCTTGAATCTAGGTTAGATTACAATGACTTTTTTAACAATGTTAAAATATTTTTAAATTCTGTTTGTCTCCTTATAGCCTCACTTCCAGTCAGAGTCTGTGGTTCTTAAATACCATATCTATATATTTTTAAAATATAATAATTGTTACCATAAATCTGAATTTCCAGCAGTTGCAATTCCCTGAGCTTTTAATAGTTATAATTTCTTATATTAGTTAACACTGTGAAGATTTGATTTATAAATTTGGCTTTTGCATGTAGCAGAATTTATTATTGAAATACGCACAGTAACCCTAAGCCAGAAACTGTAAAGCATGCTGCTTTATGGCCTGTTTAATGACTAGGAAGTATTCTAAAACTGTTTGTCTCAGTGTGGCAGAAATCATGTTTAATGCTGCACTGTCCTAGTGCAGTATTAACCCCTGGCCCCATCCACAGCAGTCACAGGTAGGACGGACCAGCCCAGCCACATTAAGTTCATTCTCTGCACATGAACGTGCTGTCTGTTAAGTGTGAAATGCCAGAGCTAAACTGCAGCCCACCCTGGGTTCCTTTACCTGATTTATAGCTGGCCAGTCCTTCAGATTCTTTTTCTCTTTCAGACATTGGGTGCCTTCATTCCTACCCAACTGCCAGAATCTTGGAATGAAAAGATTGATTTATATTTTCTGTATTAAGCAAATACTTCCGTGAGAAAAAGCAGTGGAGGAAAAGAAAACTGAAGAAAAAAAAAATATTAAAATGATTTATTCTAAGGTAGTTACAGAGAACTACTTTTCTACAACCCTGAACGTGAATATACCCAATATCAAGATTATAGTATGAAATATATATATTTTGGTTTTAATAGTGACAACTTTCTGCTAATGAGAAGTGTAGTGAACAAGGTGTTGAAGCACAAACATCCAGCTGGTGCCACAGAACGTTTGCCATGCTGCCATCCCTGCCAGTTTCTCTGCTTGCAGAAGTCAGCTCCTGGGTTTCTTTAGCTTTTCTAATTGAGTTGTTGTTCGTGGGGGTGCTAGGTCCACGCTTACAAAAACTTGTATTTCCTGGCTTCCAGGTGCCAGTTGGACTCTGCTGGACCAGGGAGCTGCTACAGGGTTTTAGAAATCTGGGACAAAATGGTTTTTAATCTCTGGCTTCAGGAAGGAAGCTGCTGAATCTACCTCTCACTTTTAATGCTACCAGGCATGCCACAAATATTTGTGAGACTTATCCAAGCCTGCTTCTATTAACACATCTGCATCTTTAAGAATCAAACTCAAGTTCAGAAAGGTTCTTGTGTGATACTGTAGCATATTTTTGGGAACTTCTAGTTTTAAACCATGTTACTGCCAAGCTCATTTCAGCATGCAGAACAAAGAGGTTTTGATGCTTCAGTATTTTCTTTAAAGGAGGGAATTTCTAAGCCTTGCTACCTGTGACCATTATTAGTCTGTTGTTTTTGGTTTTTTTCTCACTGCTGCTGCGCTTTTCCCTCTCCTTGATTCTTCTTTTGGTCTGCATCTTCATCTATCTCGTATTTTTGCTCTCCCATTTCCCTTTTTGCATGCAAATGCAACATTCAAAATATTGAAGGCTATATGTTCTATCCTTCTCATTCTGTTTTCAGGCTTTTGTAATTTTTTTTTTCCTCTAATTCTATCTTTGGGATTGTAATAATTTTTTTCTGCTTGTACAGTTCTGTTTCTCTCATATTTTCTGTCATTCATGTCCTGTCAGAGCTCATCCCATAATGCTGGCTGTCCTTGTTATCCTTGTTATCCCATCCCACACAACTGCACCAGGCTTTTCTAGCTGTGTTCTGATATGCCACTCCTATGTGAGCTGAGCTGTGTTGGTGCTGTGCTCCTTTGGCCCTTGTAGTTGTGCCTTCTGGATGTGGGGGTAGAGAGAGCAAGCAGTTCCTTGGTCTAGGGAATTTGGACAAATCTAGCATTTAGTCATGGTGTGTGACACATGGGCAAGAGAAAAGGATAGCCATCTGTCCCTTGTGTTTGAAGAGAGAATGTTGTGGGAATTTGGGTGTAACAAACCTGAGTGGAGGATTCACTTTATAGTTTGCTTACTGGAGTACCAAAACCATATTGCTTTTGGGGTTTTTTTGGTGGTTTTTGTTTGTTTGTTTGGGGTTTTTTGCTTGGGGTTTTTTTTGTGGTTTTGCGTGGAGTTTTTTGTTTGTCTGTCTTCGTTTGGGTTTTGTTTTGTTTGAAGAACAATAACCTGGAGTTGGTTAGACAAAATAAGACTGTGAATTTAGGATTAATCTCCCTGATTATGCAAACACATGCCACGTGTTAATGGAAAGACTAAACCCTTAATTTATGCTTGAATACCAGCACTGGTTTTTTATCCCTCAAGTTTCAGAGTCAAATTTTAAATGAGAGTGGAAGGGACCTTAAAGATCTGGCTCCAACCTTCCTGCTATGGTCAAGGACAGCTAGACCAGGTTGCCCAGTCCTGTCCAACCTGGCCTTGAATACTTCACGGGATGGGGCATCCACAGCTTCTCTGGGAAACCTGTTCCACTGTCTCACAGCCCTCATAGTGAAGAATTTCTTCCTAGTATCTAATCTAAATCGACCCTTTTTCTGTGTAAAGCCATTGCTCCTTGTTCTGTCACTGTACATGCCCACTGTCTTTGTACATGCCCATACAAGAAGTCCCTCTCTAGCTTTTTATAGGCCCCTCCCTTTAGGTAATGTAAGGTGCTGTAAGGTCTCCCTGAAGCCTTCTCTTCTCCAGGCTGAACACCCCCAACTCTCTCAGCCTGTGTTCATAGGAGAGGTGCTTCAGCCCTCTGACATCTTGGTGTCCCTCCTCTGGATTTGTACCAGCAGGTCCATGTCCTTCTTATGTTGGAGGCCCCAGAGCTGATGCAACACTCCAGGTGGGGTCTCACCAGAGCAGAGCAGAAGGGCAGAATCCTGTCCTTCATCCTGCTGGCCACACTGCTTTGGATGCAGCCGAGGTTGCTGTTGCTTCTTGGGCTGCAGTTGCACATTGCCACGTTGATCTTCTTGTCAACCAATGTTCCCAAGTCTTTCTCCTCAGGGGTGCTCTCAATCCATTCTCTGCCCATCCTAAAATAGAAATTTCTGGGAGCAATTTATATATTTTTTTCTAGTAGAGAAAAACTTTGGAAATCTCTTCTACAGTGTCTCAGACACAAAATGCTTCTAGGCTGCTGTAGATTCTGAGATAAGTGAGGACTGAATGTCAAACTGCCAGAAGTCATATCAATAAACAAAATCATAAATGATGCTATGAGGATTATAGTTAATTTTGTACTTTTTTATGGAACCAGAAAAAAGTATTTACAAGTGTATGCATAAGTCCTATCTAAGAATATTTATTAAGACAAGGGTTGCAGGTAATGAAGGATTATGGCTGGAATATGAATGCTCAGCACAATTAATATGGAATAAAAGCACACCAATTTTGGGAAGATTTTTGCTTTGATTTGCCTTGCAAGACCAAGGCATGTGATGAATGCATAGAAAGGGATGCACTGGGATTTGTTCCTCCCTCTTTGGTCTCTTCCCTGGAAGAGGATTTCAAACCCAAATGGTCTGAACCAAAGAAGACAGAAAATGCTATTAATAGCAGTCATAGTAAAAGTGATATACAATAACAAACAATAATTGTTTACAAGGGAAGAAGCTTAAAGGGGTTAATTTGATTTAGCCTTTCTTGACAGCTAGAGGTTGCTGTCCGTGGGATAGGGGCATCTGCAGAAGGGAGCTTTCACCCTTGGACCTGGGTGTGTCCCAGGAAGGTACAGACTCTCCTGCAGCTGTGGGTAGCTCTTTGGAAGGCTCTCCTTCAAATCCCCTTGCTACAGGCAGCTCATGGTCAGCCAGCTCTGCTGTCCCCTGGCACTTCCATGCATCCCCAAAGGGAAGCCTGCCCTAGCTGCTCTTCTGTCTGTGAGCCTCTCTGGTGCATGCTGTAAAATATGCAGTAAACAAAACTTTAAAATTAAATTGCTTCTTAGGTCTTAAATAGACTTATTATTTTGCAAAGTAAGAGAGCAGATCTGAATTATTTACAAATGCAATCATGGAATCCAGAGCAAGAACGAGACTGTGAAGCATGCAGCCTAAGCGACTAAATTTTTCCTCCCTCCTCTCGTATGCTGTAAGTGCACCTTGAAATGCCATTACCTGTTGTAGCTGAAAACAAGATAATTTGTAATGTGGAACAGCTAATTTTTCATTGTGGTTCCACTGGGGCATAATGCAAAACAATCCAGTGTAGCTACATTGGTAATGCAATAACGTGCATTCAGAGCAGGGCTGTTGTATCCTGTCACCTTTGGCCAATAATGAAGCTCTTTGCAAAATTGCTGTAGGCTTTTAAATATATTTCACATATTCTACTTTTTTCAATGCATAGAAACCTATGCAGGAGGAAATAATTGAGTTTGGGTTGTTATTAAAGAATAAATAAAAATTGCAAATTATATTTAGCTGAGGTCTTCCCCAAATCTAGGAGCCTTAGTTATGTTAGGGAGCTAATTTGGTGAATCTTCTATTTACATAGAAAAATAAGAATTCTCAGAACCTGCTTAGGCAAATTTCTGAGGGTTTTTTTGTTTGTTTGTTTGGGTTTTTTTTTCTAAATGTTAGAGCACATGAAGGATCTGGGAAATGACAACTGTTTTAGGTTGACATCAGCCTGTGATATATTGGCTTTGAGAATAATGCAGTTTAGAAAAAGTTTTAATAGGACAGTGAGCTGCAGTATTTCAGAAGTGTCAGTGCACAGCTGCAAAATTAAGCTGTCCCATAAATTTTGCTATGTTGTCTAGAAGCTCAGCTTTCATCTGCAAAAAAACAAAACCTTAAAAGTTTAAAAAAATAATTTTTTTTTGAAGTTTAGGTCCTAAACTCTCTTTCTTTCATTTATTGCATTCTGTGTCTCTTCCAGATCACCCAAGAGGCAACATGTCCTGTGTCCAGCCAGAGCACTGGATCAGTGTGCTGATGTTTCCTCAGAGGGACAATTTTTAGATTCCCCTTGTTTTATCCAGCCTCTAATTTTCCTGTAACTTGCTAAAAAATGTGATATCTTCCAGACCACTGTTCTGTTGTCAAATAAAACTAAAATAGGCTGGAAAATCTGAGAGTAACTTGGAGAAGATCTGATAGGATTGTGCAGGCCTTCTTTTGCATATCCTGTGACTAAAAACCCACCCCAACCCTCAAAAAAGAGCACCTTAATTTTGCTAGAAGCAGTATCCAAATATCCCTGTGTGTTTGATCTGCATGTTTGGATTCAGCAATCCAAGCATTACTGTACATATATCATTAATACACTACTATTCCACAGTGGATTTTTCTTTCCAGCAGGGCAAATTTTCCTGTATTATATTGGGTTGCTGGAGAAACCCTGAAGGGTGACGGAAATTTTACATCTTGAATTGCATCGTAATTCCTTCCTTACGAGACAGACAGAAAACCCATTATGCAAAGCCAGATTCCATCTCCTTGCTGTAGATAACAGGAAAAATAATTTTTTACGATGTATTCACAATCCTCTTAGCAGGCTGCCTGAATTAGGAATTCTGATAATCGTAAGTAGTATTCTTCCTCAACCCCTGTATTTACAAATAATTTACTTACACAAGGCTTGTCTACCTGAGTCAAAACCAAGTCATCTGTTGTCAAAGAGAAAAGGATTACAGACTCAGAAATCTCCTTACAATACAAATTCTGATTACTATTATCCTGACTTTAATCAAGGTTGAATTATTTCTGACATTATTTGAGATGAGAAAGAACCTGAAAGCTCTTAAAAATAATAGTAATAAAGGTAAATTCTCACTGTAAGTTGCACTCAAAAATTTAAATTAAAGTCATGTAAGTTAGGGTGCCTCCAGTGAGAATCTGTCTCATTAATATTAATCTCCAGACTCTAATGAGAACACTAGGCTACTATGTAATGCTAAAAGGGCACAGGTGTGACAGTTTTAGAGGAGGTGGAAGCCCTGAATCCCACAGGCTATTAAACATAAATTGTGCTACCTAATTATTAGGCAATTTCTTGCCAGGTTATTGAAAGGGATAAGTTTATTAGTGTTTATCTGTGAAAAATAAATGCCCACAGAAGAAAATTTATCATAACTGGAACAACATATCCTTGAATTTCCCTGTAACAGAAAAATATGATGAAGAGGAATCTCTGACCCAACTGCTTTATCAATATGCTGATTTCTCTCTACACAGAAGAATTCTATGGAAAGTCATCTTTTCTTCTTTTTTTTCTCCATGGATTCATGATCTGCTGGGCTGCTCTGTTTGTTTCACAGTGATGCTGGATTGGCAGCATTGAAACTGCACTGTTGAATCTCAGACCATTAAAATGGAATGCATCAATTACAATTGCTTTGGTAGAGGACATCCATGCCAAGGAAATTACTGGAGAAAGCAGATGCTTATATTTTGGAAAAAAACCAGCTATATATTTGCAGGTAACAAACACTAAACTGTTTTTAGCTAAAATTTTCTTTTCCAAGCAGCTTTTTGGGGGTTTTCTGTTTTTCCAGCACTGTGTATCAAGGTGCGAAGAAAATTAAAGGTTTGAAGCTTTGCTGTGTTCTCCACAACTTAAGCATCCATCAGTTGGTCTGTGATGGATGCTCAGTAAATAGCATGGTTTAGTCTCAGGAAGGAAATTTCAGTTCACACCTTCCCTGCTGTGCTCAGGTTTGAGGGCATAAAAAAAATAATACAATACAGAGTTTCTTTCTTGGGCAATGTCAACAACAGCAGCCTTGGTGCACACAGGGAGTGTATTTAATCTGTTTGTGCTCCTAGACTTTGCAGTGATGGATTCCATATAAATAAATAAAGACTCAGGAGATTTCATGAGGTGCCACTGGAAGGTGATCACAATTTGTCTTCATGAGAAACCCTGTGGTAGAAACCTCCATAAACTGTATACAAATATGTTGTCCACTCCTCCCTAAAAATGGCTAAAAATAGAGGGAAAAAACCAAACTTTTAAGGTGTAAATGTCCTTTCATTATTGTGCCTGCTAGTGTAGCTGTTGTGTTAATTGGTAATTCTTAATGAGTCCTCTGGTGGTGGAACATAATAGAGGAGGGACTGTGCTATGTATGTTAAACCCACAAGTAAAATATGATTTTATTGTCTTGAACAGAAAATTATTTGCATGGTGAACTGTACAGATGGCTTGTAAAGGAAAATTACTCTTCCTTCTTGAAAAACCACTTGATAAATCACAGGCTTCTCTTTCTGTTTTCTTCTCCTTTAATGTCTAGAAAATCCAAAAGTTATGCAAATATGTAGTACTCCAATCACATTAAACACCTGGAAAAGCATAAGTACTCTTAACAGATTACCTTAATATGCACTTTTTTTATTTCTAATATTTGTTGAAAAACACCTGAAGTCCTAGGCAATGTTTTTTAATTAGAAATGAGATGTTTTCTATGTTAAATGCAGTAAATGAATGTTGCATCATTTGTAGTTGACACAACCAACCTTTTGTGTGGTTCACTAAATGCAACATACTGTTTTTCCTTATTACTTTTTTTTCTGTAATAGGCAGTGATAGCACACAAAAAAGTCAATTTCTAGGTTTATTGCTACTTAAGAGTAGGCTTCAGTTTGAGTTGCAAATGGTGAATTGATTGGACTTTCAGGTGGAACAGACAGAGATCCTGGCTCCTGATTATTAATGATCACAAATATAATGTTGTGGGCTGCCTTGCTTTGTGTGGAGGTGCTGCTGTTGAGGACATACTGCAGAACTGGTACCTGTGTTACTGTGATGTTGGCCTCACATGGACATCAGGTGCCCACCAAAGTTGGACTGTCACTCCCCTCTTCAGCTGTCAGGGGAGAGAAAATATAACAAAAGGCTTGTGGGTTGAGGTAAGGGCAGGGGGGATCACTCAGGGATTACTGTAACTGGCAAAGAGACACCACTTGTGGAAATTTGTTTATTACCAATTACATCAGGGAAGGATAATTAAAAATAAAACCAATTCTTAAAAACATCTTACCCCTTACCCTCCTTTTTTCTTGGGCTCAACTTCACTCTGAATGTTCTCTACCTACCCCCCCTGCCCTGCAGCAGCACAGGGGACAGGGAATGAGGATTGCAATTCATCACAAGTTGTCTCTGCTGCCCCTTCATCCTTCCACTCCTCCCCTGAAACTTGTAAACATGCATTTGAAACATGACAGCTGTGACACTGTTGTGTTTCTACCCTGCTGTCTTCAGGTGTTTCAAGGAAGAAGTGATGCTTTCTTTGCCTGTTTCCTGGAGTTCTGTGGAACTAAGACACTGCCTTACTTCCGTGCAGAGAGGTCTTAAAATTGTTTTTCTGAGGTGTAGAGAGCAATTGAAGTTAAAATACAGTGGATTGCTAGTTCTTCAGGATTGCTTTCTTATGTTTCCTGGATATCTGTATTCTCAAAGAGAAATATTATTAGCATGTCAGCTCTGGCTACCTCCTCTGTCCTTGTTTTCTTGTAGTTTGGCTGATTTTATCCAGATCTGTTAGGAAAACAAAGGCTTTTAACCTCTCTCTGTTGCTGTCTCATTCAGGAGTGTTTTAAAATCATCACTGACTTTGGCAAGAAGCTGAAGGTCACATAGTTATGATATTTGCCTGAGCTTCCTCAACAGTGATAGGCTGATTTGGAAGTGCCCAATGCAGGAAAATGTTGGGGTGTGGACTGCCCTTAGCACCAGAGATGCCAGTGAATCCATGTGAGCCAAGGCCCCAGAAGCCAGGCTTTGTCCTGTCAGTTGACCAGGGAGTGCCCTGGGAGATGTGACCAACCTCCCAGATGGGTCATGTCCTCCTCATTCTTCCCAGACGATTTGCATAGGAGCAATTGCTTCGTTCATATGAATCTTCCTCATGAAATAAAGATCTGCTGTAGTAAACCCAGTGATTGAGCTGCATCAGATCTTTATTTCATGACGTGGCAAATCTTTATTGATGATGTGATGATTTTTATGTCATGATGTGAAGCCACTATTGATTTAACTGGTGGGCTTCTCTTTTACTATTCTATAAGGGGAGTGAATTGTATCAGGTATAACACGATAGATCATAGGGTGTCCATTCCCTGCCTCACCCATCCTTGCTTGTCCCTTGTTCAAAGGGGCTGCATGACTTTGGTTATCCCACTGAAAATACAACAAATGCCCTACACATTGCATTCCCAAACTTTCATTGCCACTGAAATCCAACAAAATTTTGGTATCTAAAGGTACGTGCTCTAAAAGTAAAAACAGCACCAAATCTGATTATTAATCCTTGAGATTTATTTCTTTTTATTCAGTAAATATTTAATCTTTGTAAACAACTTGCTGTTTGCATTTGGGGAATAAAAAGAAGAAATAATCCTCAAGAGAACAATATCAGATTATTTGTTAAGGAAAAAAGCTTTAATACTTATTAATTGCCTGATTTAGAGTCTTCTGTTATTAGCATAGTTGTTTAAAGACAAGTCTTTCCCTTTAAGTAGTGAAAAAAATACAATTTTTTTTATCCATTCCTTAAAAAGCAAACAAAAAACCACCTGATGACAAGGCAGTGGCACATCAGAAGAAGGTGGATAATGAGACAACATAGGACAATGTTAAAATTTGAGAATAACAATCCAAAAAATGTTGTGCTGACTGAGCTGATGATGTTGAGCCTGCAGATGGGAAGGCTCAGGGGCAATTTTATCACTGTGTCTAAATGGTTAATTAGAAAGAAGGAGGATAGTGGAGGAGTGCCCACTGATGGTACAAGAGGCAGTGGGCAGAAATAAAAACCCCACAAATTCCATCTGGACAAAAGAAAAAGCTTTTTTTCTCTTAGGGTGATCAGATACTGGAAAAGATTTTGTGAAGTCTCCATATGTGGTGATGCTCAAAACCTGATGGGGCATGGTCCTGGGCAGCCTGCTGTGGGTAACTCTGAGCAGGGGCAGAGGCTCTCTCTAGCAGTCTTCAATGTTCCTGTGAATTACATTGACATTCACTGTGTGTAGAAGATGTGAAATGTCCATGTCGTGTAGGATGCATAAGTGCTCAGGAGATAAGCAGTTGGTTTTCAGCACTTTTTCAGGCTTTCTGTGATGTAGGGACTTGAATGAAGTTAGGCTCTGAGGAAGATTACTTGCTATAAACTTCTGCATGTGGCACATCACTGAATTCATACCAGAGTCCTCTCAGTGGAGGAGCACATTGTGATACAGAGCATATTGCAGGCTCTGTACAGTTTTGTCTAGGCTTCTTGGGTTCTTAAGAAGAAGAAGCTCTGGTTTTCCAGTGGTGGTGCAGGTTGATCTGAGCTTGGTCTTGTAGATAATATCATGCAGCTGAAAACAGATTTGTGCTCAGCAAATGGCCAGAGAGCACATCTTTTTTGGGATTTTTTTACCCATTTTTTTACAGATTCCCCAAATAAATATTTGGAAGGTTCAAGCTAAGCCTGAATCAGCTCAGATCTTCCTTTAAACACAGATCATATGCTTAATTCTTAAAGAGCCAGATAAGTAGTGGTTTCAGAGAAATTAGTAGTTCTGTACACTATAAGCTTGTTTACCTCTTTTTCAAGACAATTGGTGGTATTTTAATACTGTACTGGTTTGGACTGGGCCAGGATTAAACCACATCAAATACATGCTTTATTTGCCTAAATGAGTTTATTCCTGGGTTTTTTTTTTGGTTGTTTGTTTTGTTATTTTTTTCCCCTTTTTTTTCTTTTTTCTTCTGATGAATAGCTAACTACTAACAAAACAACATTCTGTAGTAGAAGCTTATATTAACCTCAATTTTTGTCCCATTTTGGCTTTTAGTCATCTTAATGTTATCTTCTGCAGTTGTTTTAACAAAAACACAGCACATCCTGTCCAGACTTAAAAAACATCCTCTCAATGAAAAATTTGGTGCAGAATGCCCTTTCTACAGATTTATATCAGTGTTTATACTTCTAAACAAATATTTACCTTACAATGAGACTAATTTTGAGAACTTCTAAACACGTATTGTTTTTCAGGCTATATGCAGAATTCTGTAATGGAGAGAAATATAATTTCTAAGTGCTAAAATGCATACCAGCATATACAAACCAATAACCAGCACAGTGTGATCTGAAGAAATTACTTCCCCCTATACAGTGCATGTTCTTTAAAGAGAACAACCACTGCTTTCTTGCTCATTGTAATTCACACTGCGTCCAGCACTACTGGAAAACTAATGAAAATGCTGGGAGTATAAGGCTTTATTTTACTGTTGAGAATTCTCAGTGGTTACAATATTATGTTGTGCCTAATTCTCCTGGTACCACATTTTTTTAACAGTGATTTCTATTTTCAACCCAGTGATCCATTTCATGCATTAACCCCCTAAGTACTGAATGTACCGTGTAGCACAAAGGATCTTTCAGAGCAAAATGCTTTTACTAGATTAATTGTAAATAGGAAAAATCTGCTCAATCAGTTAGAAATCTTATAAGCACAGGCTCAGTGACGTGGTAATCTGGGAAGCAGCGCTTTTTAAGTCCACCTCCAAGAAGATCAAAGTGCAGGAATAAAAGAAGGAGGTGCTGATTTAATTTTTCCATCTGAGACAGCATGATCTGAAGTGATGCAACTGTTGCCATAGTAAAGTTATATTGAATTGACTACAAGCCAGTCAGCACCACTGTGTAATATTCCCCCCCCCACCCCCACAAGCAAAGCAGAAGGATAAACACATCTTGATTGATTTTGTTTTCCCCTTTATAATAAGGAATGATAGGAACTGATTTTAGAACTCTCTTAAGAAATTATAATTGCCAGCAGTGAAAAGTCACCTAGTATTTTTTGGATTTGGGGCATACTGTGTTTTAGATATAATTCATGTTTTTTCTCAAAATTTTCATTCATGAAGCATCTTCAGTTGTCAACTGTGAGATAAAGGAGTAATCTGCTCAATTAACTGGGGGAGTATGAAAATGTGGAAGATAATACCACTAGAATATTTTAAATGGTATCTTTACACATCTGTTTAAGTTTTGGCAGGATTTACTTTCATCCTTGCCTTGTTACTCAAGTGTAATTTATAATGCATCTGAAGAATTCCCTTATCTCTCTCTCTACTTCGCCCAACATACACATATGTGCAGGGATTGAGAGACCAGGAAATATCACATGTCATGGTCTCTGTTCCTCAGTGTCTAATTTTATGAGACATCTAGGAGGGTGTGGTAATAAAATTTGGTTGTTATAAAGTAAAAAATAAGTTCTGGTGGTGTTAATGTTCATATTTCCATGGTTCAGGAGTTCTGTTAAGATTACACAGTGGGGTCAGTATCTGAAGTGTTGCTACATCGTTAAAGGCATTAAAACATCAAACAAATCTGAATTCCTGTGACCAGAGCAGCCAGACGTGGAGTACAGAGGCCCATCGATACTAAGATTTATTTCTAACCGTGCCCTCCTGCTGTGTAGGGGGTGAGGGATGACAGCCTTTTTCAGAGGCCTTCGTTTACTTCAGAGGTTCTTAATTTCTTCTTGTTGCAGCACTTGGAAATTTTGAGTAACACCTTAGGGGCCAGATGCTGCAGTGTGAGCCTAAACTTCCACCTTCACTTGAGAGAGCCTTGAGTGCCCTACCTGACCTTCAGGTGCTGGTTTCTTTCAGGTCCTGTGGCTGTGTCATGTCTGCTGGTCTCTGGGGTTGTTAAACATGCACAGTGCATCTTGCATGGCTCTCAGTTTTGTTAAGTAATCTTGCTTCAGGCAGCTGATACCCTCACTAATGCAATTTGCTCTTTCAACTTTTCCAGAGAGGCAGGTGTACTTTAAGGGACCTTATTTTATTTGAAAGGGCTTCATGTGCTTATGTTGTGCTGTTGCTTTAGGAGGCTAAGGCAAATTGGATAAATGTTTCTTGGCCACTGAAGGCAGAGATGCTGATGTTGCTCATAAACTTGTGAAAGAACTGTCCCTCTCACGGCTGTATTGCACAGACTGGCTTCTCCATCAGTGCTGAAGGCTTGGCCATGTCAGGAGGGTTGACCATGGCCATTATTTTGGAGAATAGGTGGTGCCTTCTATGTCTATAATGCGTGTCCTTTTTTGTCCCAAATACCTAGGTTGAAAACAGATGACTGATTAACTTTTTTAATAAGAACACCCCAGCCAAGCCCTTCCCAACTTATTAGGTGCCTGAGAAATCTCAGGTGTTCTCCATTTTTGCAGTGAAGTTATGCAACTGTTAAAACTCACCTGATTTTATGGTAGAACTAAGTACCTTAAATCGGCATCAACAAGCTGAAGTCCCTGCCTGCAACTGGTCCCAAGGTCTTGAATTTGATTGGAAACTTTAAAGGTAGCAGGCTTTAGAAACATCTTTCTTAGGTTAGAAGCTTAGAATCCATGAGAAACAATAAAAAAATGAATAAAAATATTATTTGAAGTGAACCTGGGAGAAAGGGAATAGCTGTAGATACTTGTGGCCCATCCCATCATTCAGAGAGTGCAGTGTGACATAGCACTGGTCAACACATTACACGGCAACAGCAAAGCCCTAGGAAGTGAAATGCTGCTCCTTGATGTACACAGGAAGTGCAGATTTGGAAATGTAATGAATAGGCAGTGGACTTCACTATCCTTGGCAAATTGGGAAAAAAAATCTCAGGGATATAGAGAGAAATGAGAATAGGCCAGAGAGCACCTTGGTGGTCAAAGAGTGTGTGTCTGAGTGGGGAGAACAGGAGAACCCAAGGTGATCTGACCACAGTGATGGGGCTGGGACCCCCTACAGCACCATGTGAAAATGGGTAGGAGTAAGAAACAACTGCATTAGTCAAAGGTAAGACTTAGTTTTGCAGCCTGTTATATCTAAAAAAGATTTTTATTGTTTGTATCTCTCCACACACAGATAAGGTTTCTGGTCTGAAAGTATATGAATACACTTGAAAAAATGGTCAACAACATGGGCCATTTCAGTTCAATTCACTTGAAGCAAACGTCTAGGAAATAACTTTTCCTTAATTTTTCTCTACCTCTTTATTAGAGATGTCAAAGCTGTGGTTACTCAGATATTCCTTTTATCCAGTAGCTGACATTTTTCTGCATTCTCTGAATGCATTTTGGAGTGCTGCAGTGTTCAGTTGCTTTTCACAAGGATTGTCGATTCTCCTTCCCCCTCATGTGAAAATAAGGCTTTGGTAGTCAGCAATGTCCCTGGGGAGGCCTTGTTCTGCAAAATATCGAACAGATTGAGGTGATTGGTAAGGGGGTGGTGTGGTCCTGTCTTCATCCTGCTGCCCTGTTATCTACTGAAGGGCTTTCTTATTAAAGCATTGGCCTGATATATTTATGCTACTGAGTTAGGTGTTAGAAAAACAGTCGTTGAAGTAGCATCTGTCAGCTAAGTTACACTGAGTTATCACTATTGATTAGCAAGTGCTTATCATTATGTCTATTGACTACTTTTGTAGACTGGCATTTTTAAGAGATTATTTTGTTTTATGGCATCCTCTGGCTATTATCAGGAAGACAAAGCCTCCTGTATTTCAAATGAGTTCATTCATTATTTTTCATTGTCTTTTCTATTACAGCCATTATGTTAGATCATGTAGATGTAGTAGAAACAATATTTATAGGAAACAGTTCAATCTCTGTGAAAAGGAAACCCCTCCAGATTCTACTCTATGAGAAGGAAAGATTGCTGTTCTTTTAAGGAGATTAAAAGGGAAAAAAATAACATGCCACAAACAAACCATAGGTGTTACAGAAACAGCATCATATCTGGTACTTCTTTAAGGCAAAATTTCCACCCTTAATTTACATAATAAAAATGAAATCAGAGCAGCACAATCAACATCAGTTTTATGTTGGGCTGACTCTGGATCAGAACTGCGTACAAAACTTTAGCCTTCGTGTGAGTAAGTGGTGAAAGTGGTGATGTGGAATATGTGTATTATTGACAGACTCCGTTTGTCTACAGGGGTAATATTGTATTTTAAAGATTGTGGAGGGCTTCTGTGTAAAGAGCCAACTCCTCCATACCTGCCAAGAATTTTCTCAGCTCTTTTTCCTAGTATTTCACTAACTTTTATGAAGACAAAATACTCGGTGTTGCCATTTTCAGCATTAGACCTTAATGGGTTCAATCCTCATATCCTAGCCTTGTGTTTGGAGGAAAAAAGCCCAAACACTAAAAAGAAAGTTAGATGTCACTTTCCTGTGATTATTTATGAGAGCTGTATTTTGGGTGATAAAAAACAGAGGAGATGCAAAAAGTTGCTTCATCAGAAGAAAACAGCAGGAGTAACTCTCCTGAGGATTGCCCCCTTCTGTAGCTGTTGCAGAGAAAGCAGAGCTTGGTAAACCCTGTGCACAGGTCAGGGCTTTCTCCAAGCCTGAGAATTACTAATGGGAATCCATTTTGCCCCCTAGAGATAGCTAAAGGTGAGCGGGCTGACTGGCTATTAAATGAACATGGCTTTAAATGTAGACAGGCATTTAAAGCCTTGTGCCACATAAATTAGAATTCCAGCTTACAGGATCACATTTTCATGGAGTATTTTTTGTATAAAAAATGCAAGTAGCCTAAACTCTCCCCTTTAGACAGTGTTTAGAAAGAAGTGTTACGCTCCTGGAAATTAAAAGAAATGCTGATCTTTTCATATATGCACTTCAGCTTTCCAGTGTCTTTATGCATTCACTCTTTCATTCACTACTGCAGGTAAGTAAGAGCTTTTTTTTTTTTTTTCTTTTTTCTTTTTTCTTTTTTTTTTTTTGTGCTAACTGGCCTGGAGGATGCATTGGTGGAGCTTCAGACAGTAATGGTAAATGTCAAGATATCTGTGTCTCTGATATGTCGGCACTTATATGAAACTTAGCTAATGGCAATGTAATCCCTGATCACTGAATGAAGGACTCTGAAATTGGAAATTAGAAAAGAACTTTTGTCAGGAAAGATGGAAAATTAAATGGATTTTGTCTCCTTTATAAAATGTTGTCACGTCATTAATTCAAAACTTTTATGTGATAGATGAGATCATGTTATATGGGAATAACTTGCCAAAGCTTACTGTAAAGTCTCAAAAACTCTCCTTATGGAGAAATGGTAGCTTTCTCAGACCAAAGAGTTTAGAACTATATGTTATCTGTGTCTAAGACCACTGAAAATCAGTACAGATAGAGAACTCAGTTCTAAAATTTTCTCTTTGAATTTAGAAATGCTGGGATTTGGGAGAAATTTTTTTTCCACTGAAATCTCAGCAGAGTAGGCTAAAGCCTTCTTGTCACTAAGGAAGGTGAAATAGGGGCAGCAAAATGCTGGAAAGCAAGCAGCCCTTCACCTTGTCTTTCAGGTTTTGTTGTCCTGTGATTATTTTAGATGTTTCAGGCTGCAAGACAATAATAATAGTATTGAAATATATCTGAATGAAATGAGTTTTTTTCTTCTTATTTAATTTATTTTCTGTGAATTTTTATTTTCTTCTTTCCCTCTGTATTTTTTTTTAATTAATATTCATTTTTCTTCAGTGCTAGTAGTGTAACAACTCCTGGAATATACTTCAGAGATTGTGAAGTCTCAGAAGATTTGAGAGGTTTGAATAACACCAAAATGTCCAGTAGACCAGAGATGCGTATAAAAAATTTCCTTTAAAATATTATCATAGCTTATTCTTCCCTTTCCAGCAGGTTGCCCAAGAGGGCTTTCATGGCTGCATGCCATTAGTCACTGAAACTATGTGGTAAAATAGTTTTGCTGTTGTGTTGGAGAATCCCAGGAAGGAAGGACTGAAGTTACTTCCACACTTGCCTTGTGTACCATGTACTTGCCACTGTACCACGGAAGCAGATAATAATTCTCTAATGTAGGTCCTTGTCTTGAGAGAGAGAGAGCAGTTGCTGTGGAACTGATGTTTTGGGTTTTCTACAGGGGTAGATAGACCTGTGTGCGATGGGAAAAGCTCCTGGTGGAGACATGGAGGGTTTGGTTCTGGTGAATAAGAAAAGCTAAAGCAGCATAACAAGAGGAGAGGGAGACAGCACTTTGCATTGAGTTCATGTTTACAAATCTGAAATATTTCCAAAACTTACTGTAAAATGGAGATAAAATAATATGTAAGATTTAACTTAAGACAATCTTATTTTTTCTTCTACACCAAACTAATTTTTACTTCTACTCAATTTTTGGATTGTTAGCAGCATGACATCCTGTTAATGACATCCCTGATGCTTTTTTATGGCCTAAATATTAAATTGTAATACTAAATCAAGTGATTGTGGTATCTTGCCATTCTGGGCTATCAGTGGAAATCTACTGTCAATGATAGTATGAATGAATATGGGGAACACTTACGAGTGAATGAAGTGAAATAAGTTTCACAACAGATGTTGCTGTGAAATAAAATATTTTGATTTAAGTAAAACACACTCCAGGTGTTATTTTAAATTAGTTAATAATGCTTAGCAAAACCACAGTGTCTTCAAAGACATACTTTCATTGAAAATTGTTTTAGAGATAGTTTTTTGGTCAGCTGTAGTAGCAGTTTTCTTTTAAAGGAAAGCTATGTATTTAAATATAGTGAGTCTCTCTGACAGAAATGTGAAAGTCAACAAGATAGGATAGTCTGGCATAAGGAAAAACAGTGCTAATGAATAATAATATACATTATGCCATTAATGATAACTCATCCCTTACAGTGCAGGAAAACAAAGGTCACCAGAGAGGAAAGAATGAACAAAAATGTACTTACATACATGGGGCTCTCCTCTCTCCCTCCTCCTTAGGAATCCTACATCTGAAATCCTTTCTCTTGTTAGGAAACTAATTATACAGAGGTTGCCAACCAAGTTCTCTTTCAAGTAATAAGACAGTGGAGCATCTTTCCCAGTCCAGGTAGTAATTAGCAGTCACTTAGTTGTAAGGCCAGTGCAATCGTGTAGGTATTCTGCTCAGAGAGCATTGATTTGAATGAGAGCAGTAGACGAGTTCACATTTATTCCTGATGATATTTTTTTAGTTCATCATGTGCCTGATTTCCCCTGCAGTACACTGCTTTTTCTTGTGGCCCCTGTCTCTATGCTAACTACTGCTTATTTTATCTGCTGTGTAAAGTCAGGATTTCCTTAAAATTCTGTAGCAGGCATTCTACAAAAATGACCATTCTCTGAATTTGTAGAAAAGAAATGGAGAAAAGGAAAGATAATCATAAGTGGAAAAACAGCCCATGAAAAAAATTATTTTAAAATCAGAGTAATATTTCTATAATTGCAGAGTTTGTTCTTACAGTTTCCCTGAACTCTCTTTCCCTTTTATTCTAATGGTATATATTGTGTGGAGATGGCACTTGCTGGTATTGTCTACTAGAGTATTGAACAAAGTCCTGGTAAAATGAGCACTCTCCTAGAAATGTGTGGTTCTGCACCCAGCTTTTTCTGCTTATGAAACATCGCATGTTCCATTTCTCACTGCTGAGAGAAGTCTGTACTGTTCTTAAGAAAGTCGATGTCACTGAAGAAGTGCCTGCAACAGTTTCTGAATTTTCCTTTCAGACAAGAATGGTTCATGTATTTAACTTCTTTAATTATTTATAGATTTGGAACCAAATATTCATGTCTCCCTGTAAATGATTCTTCAGGATATCAAAGATTTCTTCTCCTTGTGCACCTTGAAGCATGGACTGCTTCATGGCGATGCTTTCTGTTGAAAGCCTGCTTTAGATGGCTGCCTTGTTTAATCCTTATTATCACTGCTTTGTTTCCTTCTGTGCAAAACAAGAAGTCATAATTCTCAATGTGCATTTTTTCAGAGCCTCTGGTGGTTTGTTTCAGAATTTTGGAAAATTGCTAAAAATTTTGGAGGGCTTTTAGGAAGAGAGAGGGGAAGGCAACAGGTGATTTAGGCGAGTGCCAGACTTGGCTGGGTGCTATATGACTTTGTATACTTGAATAAACTCTTTTCTGTGTACTGTTAGGTGCATGTTATTGTTCATGGTGAATGTAGAAGTAAGTTTGGTGATTTCTTTTGATCTCAGTTGTGCCCTGTATTCTGTAAGTGGGACAACATTGCAGCAGTAGCAGTGTCAGGATGCAGCATCGGTGTTTACCAGCAGCAGGAGACAGCGACAATGCAGGGATAGTTTTCCAGAAGGTTATTTGAGGAACTCCGTATTTCTTGTCCCAGTTTCAGCAGATGAATAACAGACAGTTAAAAGAGGATTTATTAGTCACTGGCCGTTCTGCTGTCAGGCTAGAAGACATGGAAAGTGACCCACTGCCCACTTCTCTAGGTAATGTTTCTTTTTCAAGAGTGATGCTTATATTTTATTCATTTTTACGAATAAATACATGGAGTACTCCCCTGAGTAGCATTCTTATTTTAAAATACTAAATAAATGAAATGCTGTTATTCTATTAGTTAGTTTGTTTCTCTCTAGTTATTCTTTGGGATTTAAAATGTGCAGTTTTGCATGTTCATATATTCACAAGTGCATGCTTGTAGTGATTGAAGGCTTTTTTAATGGTGTGGAAAATTTTTCTTTAAACTTTGCCACCCATAAAAATTGGTATAGTTTACATTCAGAGTTATCTTGTGTTTTTTGGTGTTCTCTGTGGTTGTGTGGGCTTTGGAGATCAGCTTCATGCCACTACAATTGTTGGCAGGTATTCAAGCCTTAAAATAATTGCCCATCTGTGTAACTCTCAGTGAAAAATTAACCATTCAGAAAGAATAGCTGTGACATAATTTGAAGTTTGATTTGACAACATGTAAGATAACAGAGGAAAGTGAGAGGTAACATAATACAGAGTCTATCAAGTAAGATTGTTCATGCATCTCTGAATTAATGATTCATAGAAATGGCAACTACAAGAATAAAGAGCCAAAAAAATCCAAGCAGAATTTCAAGAAAACTCTGAATGTGAAAGAAGATGTAATCAAATGTTTCCTAGCAGACAGAACTGTACAGAGAGGAATGCAAAATTTGTATGTGTTGGAGTGTGTGTGGGGTTGGAAAGGGCCAGAGGGGAAAAGAAAAAGTAGCATTTGAGAGAAATAGGGAGAGAAAAAGCGTTCTTGCTATCTGTGGGTAGCCAAAGTTTGTGAGAATCAACTTTCTGATAAACTGCTGGTTTTGATCAATGATTAAAGGAAGATAATACCAGGAAATGTCTTTCTCTGAACCCTTAACTCTTGCAATTCATTACTTTGATGAATGTCAAAGCTGATATGGATTTCTTCTGCGGCTGTGTGTCTGAATGTTACCTGTTTGCTTGAGTCTATTCCGGGTGAGCTGAAAAAAAAGTCACCTCTGGTGGGGTGGTCAGTGCTGCGTGTGGCATCCTCCTGTGCCTGAAGAGTGTAGACTGGACAGGAATTTCTGTCTCTTCAGATACCAAAACTTTTTACCATTAATGATTCCACCCCACACCCATATTACAACCTAATGTTTTGTCAGGGTGTGATGTTGGGCCTACCACTGAAGAAACTGGGATGGTTAAAGACAGAGAAGTAGGGTTAGATGTGACTGGTTATGTGTCCCTGAATCAAGCATAGCAGGGGGAGTATGATTTGGTCTTTGAAGCCCCAGCTCTGTGTCCTGCCTCCAGGTTATGGAGTACTTTGAGGTGTTAGAAAGACCTTTGGCTGCACCAGAAACTCCAGTTATGTCAAAATTGAATACTCTTGTTTCCTCTGTGTTTGAAAAATATGCCTTCCCAATTGGCTCTGCTGTTTTCATGATTTAGTTCCAGCCAGCAGCCAAGCCTAAGGCTGCTCCCTTACCAACAGGATCAGGGAAAGAACTGGAAAAGGAAAAATTAGAAAAGTCATGGGTTGAGATAGAAATAGTTTAATAGGGAAGGCAGAAACAGTGGCAGAAAAGGCCTTAGCTCTGTGTAAACAGTGCTCACTATTAACTAAAACATCCCTGTTTTATCTACACTGTCTTCAGCTCAAATCCAAAACACAGTCCCATACCAGTTACTCTGAAAAAAATTAATTCTATCCCATCCAAAACCAGCACAGCTATGCATCTCTAAAGTGGAAGGTGGGGCTTGAACTGCTGGCTTATCTTTAGCCATCTGAGATGACTGTATACCCTGACTGTTTGTCCTTCTCACTTCTTAGTCTTGACAGGAAATTCATTTGAGACATGAGCAATATTTTTCTATTAATTTAGCAAATAATCCAAGATAACTTGGGAAAGTATCTTGGGAAAGGCATCTTCCACTCTCTCAAACTGCCTCTGCAATGAACTTCCCTGTAGTACTAAAGGTTTGGATTCAGTCATGTTCCAGAAATGCTTCGATGTGAAATGTCTGTGACTTGTAAATGATGTGTTATTTTATATGTGTGTGTGATATAGTCTGACATATGACTCACATCAAAGAGCATATGTTCACAAACTGCCAGAGAAAAAGCATTTCCTTGCCAGGCCAGTGGCTGATCTTCAGCTCTACCAATTCATAAATATCCTCTTGTGGTTTCCTTAAATGCTCTAGTGCATTTGGGTCTCTGAAAGGTTATTTGGAATAATAGGAATATTTGTGTATATAGGAATATGTGCATGTATGTGTATGTGAATAGCCATATATGTATCTTATATGTATAAGGGTATAAATGTATTTATGCATGCTAGTTCCAACATGCAGCCTTCTTGGATTGAACCATTGCTAGTAAAATCTGTCATCTAGAAAACATGAAATGCAGGAGGAAAATAAAAAAATCCCAAGAAAATATGCTTATTAACTAAAAAGTAAATGTATCTATTTACTGATTTATGGATTTCCCTATTTTTGTTAAACACTGAATTTGTGAATTTTGAAACAGTTTTAAACTATTTTCTTCATTACTCTTTTTGTGAAGGTTAGCTTGTTGCATTAAGTAAAGAGAATAAATTGTTGAAAAGAGTAAAAGATGGGGAAATGCATGAATAGTTTTACAGAACTCCATTACGGCAGAAGGAGAAAGCACAGTTCCACTTCAAAACGTTGCTTTCCAGGTGCTTTCATAAGTGTGTCAGTTCCAATGACAGCTTAAATAGCTTGGCTGTGTGCAGGATTTTGTAAGAGCAGCACATAGTGAATATGTGAATTAATTTATATAGCTATATATATAAAAAGTATATAGTGTATTAATTTAAATATCGCCACCTTATTTTCTCATTTCCATGTCCAGGAAGTTAAGTTGTGGGCAGCAGAGATTACAGTGGATAGTAATGATTGGTAACTGGTTCATGTTGTTAAGATTGTAGATTCTTAAATTATTTTTTTTCTTTAATACATTGTGCATGCTAAACTATTTGAGATGGTGCACGATATGGAGTGTAAAGGCCAAGCAAATTTTTATGTTTTATGTATGAGTAGTTCTGTCATTAACCAGAAATTATGTTTGACTGAGCAACGAGCACATGCCCTAGAATAGGCATCCACCAGTGATTATAACCAAATAAGAGGCTTAGCTTGATATCAAATTTGCTTGCACTCACTTAGCAAAATTATTTTGAGAGTATATGGCTATGTTTGTTTTATTACTTATCTCTTAGGAACAAGAGTGATGCTTACCAGAAATGGTGCTTTTTTCAGCATCTACCCAAACTACAAAAAATGGGCTACTTTTGGAGGTCTGCAGTAGCAAAGATGTCACTGCAATTCTCTAACTGCTGTGTTGTGTGAGCTTGGTCCACTGCTATTTGAGGTATATTGAATGTATGTGCACACCAAACAATGAATTTTTGAACTTCTAGAATATGCAAATATTTTAGCAAACTAAGCCACATTCCAATTTAACAGAAGATGTTAAATTAATGAGAGCTGTAATGTCCCACCACCTAAAATTACACATGAGCTTCCTTCCACTTGTAAAAAAAAATTATTAAATCAGTGAGAAATCTTCATTTGAGAACAAAGGGAGGATAATGTCAGTCCTTGGTTGTTGGTTTATATAATGCCACTGACAAGCCCAAAGGCCAAATAAAACCCGTTTTTAACACTGGGTTATGCTCTGAGCAATGTAACCTGCTAATTTAGCTGTAAACCCGTTTCTTTTCTTGATATACTTAATTTAGAATAATAGAATTAAGGTTGGGTGAGCACAGATTAGGTCAGGAAAATGTTCTGTTTCATCTCTAAACATCTCTCTGCCTCATGACCTTCAGGTGGAGGCTGTTGCAGGTGATGCCTCTAAGGAGGAATTTCTGTTTCAGGACGGTTAAGGTGATGCCTCCATGCTTATAGGTCATTAACCCAGCTGATACCAGGTTCCTCATGTAAACACAAAGCATCTTTGGCCTCTCATTGTTACTGCCTCCTCTTCAGCTCTCAACCCCAGCACATCAGATGGTTTGGGCAGCGTGTGCTTTGAAAGCAAAGTGGATGTGCCACCATCTCCCATCTCTGCAGCAGGAAAGGTTGCTCCTGGCACTGGCACTCAGCACCAATACCCAACAAGCCCAGGGTCACCTCCTGACCCCAGGCTGTGGGCCACCGAGTGGCTCTCACCACACAGCAGAAATGCTGTTGTCTTTCTAGTGTTTGTGCAACTCTCCTGTCACCTAGGTGTCAACATAGATAGGTTTTTACTTTTCATTTTCTTCCAGAACAGACTGTGAGAAAACATGGCAAGTCATACTTTGGTTATTAAAGATATTAGGTACAGGGAACATGAACAGGTATTGGATAAAAAAAAATAATTTAAAAAGCCAACTTGTGAAGAACTTAATATAAATATTATAATGAAAGAATAAAAAGAATGCCATCAGAGAATCTCAGTAGCATAATTCCTACATATAATATTCCATGATAGCAAAATAAAATAATGCCATACAGAAAAGATATGGGAGACTCCACAGGGAGTAGGAATAGAGACTGTGGAAGTATTTAGATGACTTTTCAGAGGAAATTGCAAGAGAAACTGTTGAGAGAGTAAACTCATTTTGTGAAATTATAATCCAATACACCATCTGGGAATGTGCACAGTTCCAGCTGAGCAAGACGTCTTAGTGGTTTGGTGTGATAAATGCTAACTCACTGTAAAATCCCATTTTCCTGATGCTGTTAATTTATTTCTTCTGTTGAGGGTGAAAAATAGACATAAATATACATAGCTTTATGTCTGAAAAAGAGAGTAGTAAGAGTAGAGAATAAATAAAAATATTTTCAGTACCTTGAATTGCTGAAAATTCACCATTTGCCAGAAAAGTTAATTCGTGTCTTAACTGCATTGCACTACATGAACTGCATTGATTTAAATGTTGGACACAAAATGCATATTTTCATTTATGTCTTTTAAAAGAAGTTGATGAAATTTGCTGTGGTATGGGATGGCTATAAAATGCCTTTTGAAAAATAATAATTTCCAATATATTTCTAGTCCAGCATGTATCAGAGGACCTGAATCAAGCCTTTAAAAACAAATGGATTAGGTTTAAATTAGCAGTAAGTGAGAAATAAGAGGTTTGCAGATCCTGGCTTTTGGATGCACTTCAACCCCAAGTAAGTTACCATTGCCAAGGCAGATCCTTTTTTTCGTGGGTTAGCAAAATGGAAAAAGCTCTGACTTTTTGGATAACAAAAGCTTTAGCAATCAAATGTGACTATGTTTGTGTGCACTAATAGTTATGCAGCATGCAATTTATTTTTCATTACTACACTGTCCACAGAATTTCAAATTGTATTGTTAATAATAAAAGAAAATACTTATTGATGGTTACAGGTGCTTTGCACGTGGAGCCCCTAAAGAGTGTTGTTAATCCAGATATTTATGTCTTTTTAAACTTGGTTTGTTACATCAGCAAATAATTTTGTGGAAGAACAGCTGCTGGTTTGTCCCCTCATGCATACCTGACGCCATCTTAGTACTCAGCTTGAGGCTTGGTCTGTCCCTTGCCCAGAGGTTCTGGGGCTGGGCGTTCTCTGTCAGCCCCTGCTGCCCCAGGGCTGTGAGCACCATGCAGCACATGAGGGGCCTCTGTAATCATCTTCTCCATAAAAAACATCCCAGTTGTACACAGATTCCTTTTAGCAGATGCTTTTATTCATCAATGATATTTTAAGCAAAACACTGAACAAAATGGATCCCCTCTCAGCTCTGCCTGCTCTTCCTGTTTCCGTGCCCGCTGGGCTCTGTCTCTCACCCATTCCTTCTGTGCTTGTCCCACCCTCCCCAGGGCTCTGAGCTCTGCTGTCCTTCTTGCCTGAGAAGTGCTAGAGGGTTGCCTGATCACAAAGGTGCAGGCAGCCCCTCCTGCCCCCAGTGCTCTTTGGGGGAAGAGGGGAGGGAGATATGGAGGGTGTTAGCTGTGACCTGCAGGAGATCACGGGAAATAAGGAGCAAGATGCAAAATGGGAAGCTGACTGGCTTAAGGTGTTAAGTGTGGCAAGGTAGGGTTGTAATTGAAGGGTTTTTAATTACCAGCTCTGAAGCACACTGAGTTGAGTCTGTGAGTGAATACTTTTATCTCCTGGGCCAAATTCTCAGTGAGTACCAAGTCACGGTGATTTTCAAGGCTTGCACTGAATGTTGCTGTGGTAGTATTGGTATAGATGAGAATACAGAGGAATAAGGAAAAAACCCAACCTTGACGTTTTGGAAGAATCATATGGGCAGTTAGGTTTGAATGCCTGAAGTATGGCATTCCTCTTTTGTTTGATCTTGATTTTCCTTCTAGTGCAACAGGTCCTACTTATCTTTGAAGTTGGTTTTGGAAGGAAAGATGTGGCTTATTTTGATTTTTTTTTTAAGAGCAAAAAGTTGGTAAAAAAGTAAAATAACAAAATTATGCTTATTCTTCTCTCTTTTCTTTGCTTCACTTCTTGGTAGTTTTGTAATGATTAAATGAGATTAGTTATAAATTTCACTCATTTTTTTTTTTTTAATTTCCTCCTTGACCGCTTAAGATCTTTGTGAACAAAGACTGCAAGGTGGTAGATAATGCACAAATTAAAAAAAAAACAACAACAAAAACTCCCACCCCTTATTCCTTGCAGTCATGCAGTCCAGCCCTGTGTCTCACTTGCATCATCAAGCTCTTAGGGTTGTTAATAACAGTTTTTGAATTGCCTGCTAATATGTGGAGATGTATAAACACCAGGAGAGCTGAAGGTGACGAATAATAAATAATGTGCCATCAGAAAATATTTAATTATGGTACAAAATTGAGATAGCAAGCCTTGTGTGCAGGGAGGGGTGGATCAGTAGCAGCAGCTATAATTCATGATAGGTCAAGCCATATATGAAGGAAAAGCTTTCATTTGTAAACGTTGACAAGCCCAGGGGGAAGCAATTACTGATGAGAAACAAGTTTCTTTCATGTCACTCTCACCATGAGGGGTTTTTTTGTTTGTTTGTTTTTAAATAAGGGCTGCTGCTGCTTTTTTCCCCCAGAAACCAACAAAAGGAATATGCAATATAATGTAGATTGAAGAGGAAATTCACCTGTCAGCTTCATGAACAAATTAATACTCATTAAACAGACTTGGGTCTCTGAGTGTGTTTCTTGTGAAGGGAGGGCTGGATTGAGTTTCTGAGAGCAGCTCCCAGTCAGTACAAGCTGCTGGGAGCTGTAAAGTGTTACCAGACCTGTAAAAGCCTTCAGAAGTGGTGTTTGCCACCAAGGCACCTCCCGAGGTATGACTTTGTCCCATTTCCTTTTGCTGTGCACTGTAGCAGTTTGCCCTTTGCCTATCCCAGGCTCACATCTTGATCTCTCTGAGCAGCCCAGCTGCAGTGGCTGACACTTTCGATGGAATAAAACCCAACCTCTGTCTGTCCTTATCCACCTGCTCACAGAGTGAAACCTCAGTGCCTCATCACTCCTTCCTCATGCCCCTGAGGAACTTACTTCATGCCACAGTCCTGCCTCATGGAAGGAGACAGAGTCTGGTAGGGCTGACTACAGAGACAAGTAAATATTTGCTAACTTCTTTTGGAAAAAAATACTTGTAGAATTCTGTTTTGTTTGGTGTGAAAGTGTTTCTGATAGTCTTTTATATGAGATCAAAGAACAAAATGCCCTTTTTAAAGATACTAGTGCTACCTTGTGTCTTTGCCATAATTAATTTGTTATCAATTTTTAACTCAGTAAAAGACTCTCCACCAGTTCTGTGCTTTTATGAGACTTGTGTCTATGTATATGTCTTGTAAAAGAGCCACAGAAATAAGATAAATTTAGCTGCTGGGGGACTGTTCTGTGCAGAATTTTCTTTATGATTTTAACAACATTCTAGAAGGCATTAGGTTCAACTTATTCTCCTTTACAGGAAATATCAGTTTCAATTTGAACAGCTGATAGGTGAAGGTGTGGAACCAAAAAGAAAAATTAACAGGGCATTATTACTAGGAATGTGAAGAAGTAGCCAAATGATTTAGTGTGCAATCAGCTGTTGAAAGCCACTTGGTTACTTGTGACTTCAAGAGGCTAATGGCATGCTAGTTAAAAAAATAATAAAATAAAAAAAAAGCTCCAAGGTAAATCACAAAGCAGTATTTCAGAGGAATTGAATAGGAGCTGTTGTAAAGATTGAAAATTGTGGGCATGTGGCCCTTAATTTGTATGAATTTAAAGGCCATATGGATTAGAGCCAACACAGCAGTTGTAAAAGAGAAGATATGCTTCAGAAATCAGTGTAATTCCCTGATGGTCTCTGCAAGTGTATGCAAGGGAAGTCTCTCATTAAAGGCTCTCAAAGATATTAAATTCCCATGAAGTAAAAGAATGATCCATTGATTGAAAGATAAAACAGAAAAGGTATATTAGTTAGCTCAGCTGGAGGAGAGAGGGCATCAGAGCAGTCCAGTGTGGGTGCAAGCAGCACAACACACTCATACATGATACAGGAAAGAGCTTGCAGACTGTGGTGATTAATGTTTGATCCAATTCAGTGGAGAGGAATCTTAAATGATGCACAAGAGAGGGGAACACATCAAAACCTCCAAAGTAGAAATAGAAATTATTGCAAAAGGAATTGGAAAGCAGACCAGGAAATATTAGCACCAGTTTGTAGGTCAGTGGTTCTCTCACATTTGGACCCTTCTTCCCTCTCTGTTCATAAAGGTGTGGTAGATCTGAATTAGGTATCTAAAAGAAGGATTAGATTATGGAGCAGTTTACATTCTAGAGAATCCCCACCTTAGGACTCTCCAGGCTGGATAAATCAATTGTGAAGAAATGTATTTTTAAGCTGAGTATTGTCAGAATTCACTGCAGATATTTTTTCTGGATTGAAAATACAATAGTTTAATATGTGTCTTTACACAAATAAACAAGCCCCTATCTCTAAAGAGTTTAGATATGGTTTTAAAATAAATTTTCAAGAGACTTGTGCAATTATTAAGCAATCCTGCATCATACTTCTGGATCTTTAGCTGCTATTCTCACAGGATATGTCACAGTGCTTCTGCTGAGGGAACTGCACAAATAAAGTGCATCTTTTAAGATTATGAAAACTGATACAAGCACAGACAGTGCTAAATTGTAGTCACTGCATGTGTGGCTCAAGCCTCCAGTAGTTTCTGGAAGCATCAAAACTCCACCATGCATCCTACCATTTTGGTGGTTTTGTGTGAATTCCTGGACTCAGATAAGGTGCTGTTTACATTAAAGTCCACTCTTTAATCAGAGACAAGCATGACTGAAAAATTAAGGAGCTGTTTTTGCTAGAGTTGCTTTTGATGTTGGATTGCATGGAGCACAGGGCACTGATGTGAGGGAGAAGAAATGTGGAGAAAGAAAATCTAAGCACAGCACTTTCAACTTCCTCACCTTTATTGTAGTTATGGACAAAACAAATGAAGGCTTGCTCATTTTATTGTTTCCTGGCTTTGCCTGGACTCTTATAGGAGATTGCTGTTTGAGTAGAATATTCTTCTCTCTATTGCTGCTTTATGCTTGGTTTTGTTCCATCAGGATGTTTGTTTAGCAACCTGCTTCACTGGCTGCTATCCAGGTAAATACTTGCATCTAGCAAATAGCAAAGCCTTTTTCCCTTTAAGAATCAATAAATGGAAGGTTGTGGGGAGACATATGGAGGAATTTAAATAATTGCATACCATTTAAATACACATGGACAATGTGTGTGGTGTGGAAGATGGGGAGCAAAGGGCAAGTGGAGGACATTTTGAGGGCTGGCTATAGACCAGGACAGTCACAGGCTCAGATGCAGAGCTGGTGAAAGGATATCTGGATGTAGTGGAAGAAAGGAGGTATGTGGGCACATCTGGGTTCTACCAGCCTCTTTGATCCTTCCTGCTAGCAAAGATAGCTATTTTGTGATGAGGAGAGTATGAGACCTTTAATGTTCACCAATAAGTCCCAGCTTTTTTGCTTCAGTGTCTTCAGTAAAAGTGTTTTAAAACAAAATTCAGCTCCTATTTCAGCATGGTTGGAAATGAAACTTGCTAAAACCTGATGAATAGGCTCTACCAGCTTTCTTTGCTCCGTGTTTGATTGATTTATTTCCTTGCTTGCATAGCCTGTTTAATATCTCAGATACTAATTTCTTTTCTGTGTGTTGACATGCACTCTGCAGCACATCTTCTGGTGTTCAGCTATTACATGTATGATAAATGAACACTGTAATGTCAGGTATGCTGAAAATCAATGCTGTTAATATGCAAACAAATAGCAGATCTGTAACCTCTCTAAAAGGAAAGCATCTCAGTAAATACAGGAGTCAAAACCTTCATGATTTGGTGTTACCTTGTGAAATTTGCATTCAGAATGATAATTCAGGCTAATGGCTTCACGCTCCCGTGGGGCAGCTGAAATAGATTCTGAAATGGCAGAAGAAAAGGGTATAGTAAATAAATGCAATGAGCTGTCAAAGAATATTTCTACATCAAACAAGTCTCTGAACCTTTTTGTGCTTCATAATCCGACCTTTTCTAGCTGCTCTGTTTTTTGCCTGAATCAGATCATGAAATGAAACACATTAGCTACAAAATAAAAATAATAACAATAATAATAAGCCATTTATATAGCCACTAAAAGTGTTAGAATATTGTAGAGAAAATTCTATTAATTTACAGTAGATTGGTGAGGGTAAAACACCCTTTGATTGCAGTTGCTAGGCAACCCTTTTCTGAGCAGATGTAGGTACCATTCCTGTTTGTTTAACACCAGCCGTACTGGAGTCTGGCCACAAAATATGTTACAGCAGCAGCAGGGAATAGCAAAGGAGAACAATTTTAGCACTGTGGTGCTGAAGTATCTTTCTCTTGCATCCTTCATGCATGAATAATACAAATGAGATTGCATGGAGAAAGCTTGACAGATTGGATAAAACAAGCTTGTATTATTGTGTTTTCACCTGTTGATCACAAAATGCTGTGTAAAAAGAAGTCAGTATTCCCATTCTGCATGTGTTGAAGAGGGACACAGAAATGTTAGACTTCCCTATAGAAAGCTGCTGTAACTCCACATTAGGCAGCAACAGGGCTGAAAGCAGAACCCAGGTCTTCTCAGTCCCATACTCAGTGGTCTGTGTAGAATTCACACAATGTAGTTGCCTTTAGAGTAATACACTCCAACCAGCTATGCAGGATGATTTTGTGGTATTTCTTTTACAGGAAGCATCATTCGTATTCAGGGCATTGTAGCAGTGCCTAGAAAGACAATAACCAGAGTGTTTCAAGAAATGTTATCTATGCTTCAGTATAAACACCGATGTAACATATGTTTTTGTCATTTGCACCTAACTCCCGGAGTGTGGTTACTTATGTTATTTACTTTTACAATTCACAATTAAGTGTATTTTATTCCAGACAAAGAGTGAGAGAGCAGTCTGTTTGGATATCAATTGAAAATTCATGTTCAGGCTGGTAAAGTGTGGTGATTTCCTTCCAGAAGACCTCAGACTTAGAAGGCCAAATGAGTGCAAGAACACTTGTTTCATAAGATCTTTGTCATTGAGAGTGGTGGAAATAACACTCTTTGGTATTCTGTTGTGTACCATATGCTGTGATGGCTTTTGGCGTGGGCATGCGAATGAGGTAAAGAAAGATGAAAAGGGTTCATCATCCCATCTGATTTTTAAACTACAAATAATTAAACTGCAATTTAGAGAATATGAGGTTAAATTACTGCAGTTGGTACCTAGTAAAAGGTAATATCTGTGATAGTATTCAATTTGCCTTTTAGTTTCCCAGTTTATGAGCAGGCTTTTTGTTTTTAACCCCTGGATATAGTAGGGAGGATCTGCCTTTTCATTTGGGGAAAGAGAGTTTGGTGGCAAGAGGATTCCCTTAACTTAAAAGAAATAATGAACTCTTCAGAAGAAACTAATCTGGGTCTGCTGGTTTGGGCTTATGGTCTGCACCACATCGTGTATGCAGCTGTGGCTGCTTGTAGGAAAGCTGGGGTGTCCCTGGAGTGACATGGGCAGGGCATCCTTAGTTATTCTGAAAAGTGCCTGTTTCCACAGCCTGGGAGGGGACGGGAGGACTGAGTGCTGGGGGAGAACTGGAGGTAGAGAAATCCTCAAAGAGTTTTAGCCACAGGTATTCCGGTTTTGTTTTCTTAATTAATCAGTGCATGGCAAACTTTCTTCCCAACTTTGCTGTCATTTCAGGGATTATATGTAATACAGCTGAGGGTCCCAAGGTGATCAATGTTTCCAGTACCATGCAGACAAGCTGTATGGTGGGAGCTCTGGGGCTGTGGACAGCCCCCGAAACAGGTCTGGGCTGCTGCATGATGAAAGAACAGGGGATTTCTCAGGACTGAAGTCAAATAGGAAGAGAAAATACACATGCCCAGAATGATTATTTGAGTTTCATGATGTTTATTATAATGCTAGCAGTTTCATTTGTTTGCTTATTTTTTTTTAAAAAAGGTAAACTAAACAAAATGGCTTTTCCTAGGAATTCAGATGTTTTGAAGTAGAAATTTTGTGTTGTGAGAGGTATTTTTAATGCTTATACAGCTCCAGAGAAATGGATCTGACCTCTTAAATAAGTTTACGCAATAATACCATCTGTATGCTCAGAAGCTAAATTCATGTTCTAAGCAGGAATGAGGTTTCAGTACAGCTGTAGCTTTCACAAAAAAAAAATGTAATTTTATAAGGGTGAAGGAATGCTGATTATTAACCTGACCATCAAGCCACAATTGTGCTCTCCTCAGAACTAACACTGAAGATGTTTTATAAACATAAATACACAAATATATATGAAACAGGACTTGCAATGTATTTCTGTTCATAACAATCTTGACCTCACTGTTTAACCCTTACAAGAGTTCTTCTAGTTTTTGTTATGTAGCATAATATCTGTTGTTTGTTTTTTCCAGTTAATCAGTTCATTAGGTGGGGTTTAAGTGTTGCACTAATCATAGACAATGTTAACGAAGAAGACTTACATTCCTTTTGCGTGTTTTAAATCCTTTCTTTTTCCTCCTCAGAAGAAAGATAAAAAGGAGCCTCATAAGTTGGAGAAATTAATGTGTATTTAAAAAAACAATCAACATACACATTTATATTTAAGAGCATTTTTTTCTTTAAATTGTCTGTGAATGTATTTCAGTCATGAAGTTTAAGGGAATAACTCCATTATTTCTGAGAGATCCTTTTAGAGCTCAGTTTCTCTCATCCCAACTATTAAAACCTCGTGAACTGAACAGGTGTAGTGCCATCAAGAAAACCATCAGCTTGCATGGAGCGCACTTTGATACAGTTTTGGTAAGGTGTAAAAGAAATGTTCATACTTCAGTTGCTTGGTATGAATGGCAGTAACTTTCTTTTCAGTTTCATGAAGCAGTGCAACACTTGGTCTCAGGGTCTACAGTCTCTCTTCCTTTATTCATGTACTTTAAATTAATAATAATGAGTATTACACATGTGGGTTACGTTTAGGCTATTTTGAAATGACTTTCAGTAATTTCTTAGATGAATTCTTATTTAATGCTTCAAATGTGTTGAAAGGTATAGATGACTTCGGCCATGAGAAAAAGTAAAGAATTCTGCAGAAATTGGCTGTTTTCAATACTTTATTCCAGTTGAGGATTAGATAATACATTAAAAGGACAAAAGCTAATCTTTCCCACTCTGTTAAAGTCATTACAATTTGACAACTGTTGGAGAACTTGTATGAAATACATTAGAGGTCTCAATTCAGTTTCTACAGCATAGATGTCTTTAAAATACAACCAATATCCTAGAAATAATGGTATTTTAGCTCTTTTCTTGTGTTTTGAGCAGATGATCTACTTGTTATGAATGTGGAGAGGGAATCTGAATAATTTTGCTAAACCAGGCCTGTCTTTTGTTCAATAAGCAGCACACCTTATATTCTGGGATTCGAAAGAGAAGTGAAGAAGTGCTGAGGCAGCAATTGCAATCATCCAGTTTAATACAGAGCAGAGGGAGTGTGACTGTGGTTTTGGAATAAAAGAAGGTGATAAGTAAATTTTGGACATTAACTGCTCTGCTAATGTACTATTTTATGACAGGAGTGGGTACTTAAATCTCTGTCCCTGAAATTGTTCATTTTTAGCTTCACTGAGTGAAAGTTGTTGAAATCATAACTTCTGTCACTGTCACCTTACTTTCATTAGCCTTATTCATAATGCAAAATCTCCTTGTCTGTGATATTTTATTTTTAAAGGCTCTGTGGACATTTTCAACTCACTTTTATTCATTTTTGTTTTCCTGGCTCCTGAATTTGTGACTATAAAGCATCACCTATATAACTTCCTTCTGGTTTTAACTTTTCACTGATTCTGATGCACAATCCTCCTTTTTGTTGGTTGTTCTCATCTGTTTCAGTGTATGAAAACGTGCTAGGCAGTTGCTACAGTCCATCCAGTCATGTGTTTCAACTTGTTATTTATTTCCAGTACCAGGCAATTTGTGTGTTTGCCCTTACTGTTGAATGAGGACTCATTTTTTTTTCACTGTACTGCAATTTCAGGAGATTCTGAAAAGCAGACAGTAATACATTAATTTCATACCCATCCTACTGAATACTGGAAAGAGAGGAGGACAGGAACACATCCATGCAGGACATGGATGAAAAATCTGACTCCTTGATACAGGCAAAAGGTGAATGCTTGGTTATTTGGATATAATGCGGACAATTGGTGTAGACGACATTGTTCAAAAGATAGAAGGAAAACACAGACTAAAGTGAACAAAATTTTAGAAATCTTCATTAGGAAAGAAATACTCTTAGTTGACTTAAATTCTGGTCAGATAATGAGAATATAATTTTCAAATTAGATGTTATACTCAGCTGCAGCCAAATTTCAGCACCCAAACTGTCTCATCCTGTGAGGTTACCAGAATCTTTTAATTTACTTTATGATTAAAACTGATTTTCATTTCTCTTCTGTAGACCAGCATAAAACTCTGTTCCTTTCTTGATTCTATAGCTTTAGTCTGCAAACCAGTAAAAGTCACTATGAGAGAATGATTCTCTCCATACAGTGAGGTCTTGAACACACAGTTAAAATTCAAGGTTGTGGAACAGTCAGCTAATCATGACACCAACCCTTCTTACTCATTTTCTACTGGAGACATTTTAGAAAGCCTGTGGGCTCCTGGAATACAAGTGGTTTTGCTCATGGTTAAAAATGGCTGATGCTTTTTCTCACTCTTGCCTCTCTTAGAATCAGAAACGAAATATATATTTTTTTAAAAATTCTTCTGTTTTGCTTGCATTTGAAAAATGTACTAAATATAAAACTATCTTGATTTGCCACCTGTTATCTACTGTTTGTCAGAAGGAATGACAAATATACTCATCTAATAAATGCTGAAGTAAGAATCCAGTGCAGCCACGACCTAAATTGCTTTTGTGTACTACAGTGGATAAAAATCTAGAAAAGGAATTGAGTATTGATTTTCCTAATCTGTTTTGGTTTTGTATCAACAGACAATGCATACCCATGCAGTACTCAAACCAAAAATCCTTCTTTTTAGGTACGAACTTTCTTACATGCTTACATATATATGCATGAAATATGCAAAGATCTCACTTCTCTCATTCACAAATACTTTGCATTGAGTCTGTGTTTAGTTTGACATAGAAAACCCTAAAGCATTCCCTTAACGTCATCACCACTCTTGTTACCATCACCAGGCTATAAAATTGTATCTTAGATTTTGCTAAGTCCCTTGCTTAAGTAATATTCTTTTGGTTTAAAGCCTGGATCTCAACTTTTGCTTTTATTTATGTTTGATTTGTTTTCTTCACACAGAGTCTGGAGAGGTATCTGCATCTGCAAATGATCTGGGTTTTCTAATGCAGAGATTTATACGTATCTTTTCTCCCCTCAATGAAGCACCAGAAATTAATGTTCACCTGCATTTAGAAGCATTTTCTAAACACCTGTGAAGAATCTAACCAGAAAGCATGTGTTCTGGTCAGCAATAAATATGTTTCTATATTCCCATAGTATACAGACTTGCTATAACCCAAGCTGTGGTCATGAGTAACCCCGCTTTTTGGGGACATTCATTTAGAAACCCCTTATTTTCATTTTTTTTATTACAATGGGACCTGACAGCTTCCATCAGGTTAGAGGCTTTGCAGTGCTTAACTGCTGATGGTGGCAACTTAAGCTTTAAACGTTTTCAAAACCGCTTCTGCTTGATCTGGAACTTAACAAAAGCTGATGGAAAGTCTGCAAGATGGAGATGGTGTATTGAGGACAGTAGGTCAGCAGGTCTTTGCAGAGGCAGGCTGGCAGTGAGGCCATGTGGGGAAAGTTAAAGACAAAGAGATTCCAGGGACTGCTCTGCCTGAAATCTTCTGAAGATCCCAAGCTAAGAACAAGCTTCAAGTTCAAGGACCTTTGGTTTCGCCTTTAAGTTTTTCAACACATGCTTATCTTTAACTTTTTATACCACATCATTGTACTAGGCACGAGATAAAGCGAGATGCTTGCAGCTGGGTATGATTAGCATATATTTATGCTGCTAATTTAACATTATGCAAATTGTATTCTCTCCTGGTTAGCTCATTGAGCACTGGATGTGAGGTGTCTCTCAGCAGAGTGTGAGTCCTTCTTCTGTAATTGTTTCATAGTTTTCACTTGCAGAAATTAAATTTACTCTGTCTTGTCACACTTTTTACCATGTTTCTTTTAATGTTGTAATTACATGGAAAGAAAGTTTCTAAATGAGAAACACAAGCCTGACTGGTAATTATTAAAAAAAAATTCTATGAAGGATTCAGATTTATTGCCTCCCCGCAAAGGCTCAGGGACTTTGATTTTTGGGCCAGAGAGACTTGCAAGAATTTTTTGTTTACAATGAGCTGAAGATGGTGGGGGGCTTATTTTGATCTCATATGTGTCTAAATCAAGAAAACTTTGAAGTCTGTCTGGGGTTGAAAGCAGTGTGACTCTGATGGGATCCAAACTGCTGATGTTTCTGTAAGAGATGTGTGAGGAGCATCTGCTTGTGCTGCTGGACCTGTGACCTGAGTGGCCGTGGCTGGTGCCAGAACCACCTCCCACAGCTCACTGCCTCTCTCTTGCCTTTTCCTTTTCAGCATGTCATTCTGTACACATCCACTTACCAAATGTCTGAAAGGAGCTGAAGCAGCTGCTGAAGCACTGCTGACATTCTCCTTTCCTTCTATTCTGAATGGACAAACAGTGACATTAGTGGAGTGGCTTGTTATGAATTAATGGGGCCATGAGAGCTCCCATTATAGCCCTGCTCACAACTCAACCAGCACAATGGCCAAAATCACAGCTTTCCCTGATGGACGGTACAGCTCTGCACTCACAGAAAGTCTGGAGGTCTAAGGAATGGCAGTGCTTTGCAGGGGTAAAAAAAGCACTTTGCAGTTGTTAGAACAAAACAAAATAACAATCCCTTCTATTTAATAGAAAAAAGCCTGGGAGAGAATGGCCCCATGCTGAGCCCAGCTGTGATTTTGGTGGGGAGGGCTGTGCGGGAGGGCAGGCACTGTTTTTCTGCCAGGACCTTGACTGTGGGAGTTGCTCCATCTTCCCAGCTTTTGTTGGTCAGAAATGAAGACCAGCAGGGGATTTTGTGAAGTCTGCAAGGCTGTGTTGTGGGGGCTTTCTCAGCTAGAGATGTTTTTGTTGGGAGTGGTTTTACTTCAGTTAATGTAGTTGAGCTGACTTGTTACTGCTGTTCTGTCAACAGGTGGTACCCAGACATAGGCTATCCATGGTTTTCTTGGTTGGGAGAGCTGTTTTTTACCCTTCAGTGACGGTATGGCCATAGTGGCTCACTTTGTGTGATCAGCTTGTGGGGAGAGGAGGGCCACAACCATAAGGAATACTGGCATGTGTTGGCCAGTTTGGTTTTGAGCAATATCCTCATGGTCAAAGGTAGTCCTAATAAACTGTGCAGTGTGAGTGTCTTCACCTGTGGCAGGGATTTTAATGTGTAACTGTAAACACCAGGAACATCACTGCTCTCAGGAGGAATTTAGGAGATGTATCTTAGCTGCTGCCATTGCTTTTAAGGTGCTGTAAATTTGCCTGATTGTAACATTTTCCCTTTTCAACCAGATTTCATTGGATCAGGCCAGGTTCCTTGACTTGAATGTATTGTCTCTATGCTTTCTATGTAAATGAAATTAATTGAGTATAGTGTCAACAGTGACATTTTTGTCTGTGTGTGTGAGACAAACACCTGTGAAGTTGGTCAGGCTTTGCATGTCCTGTGAGCAAAAGTGGCATGATGGGGAGGCAGCAGTTGTAGACAGAGCCCACTGTTTAGTTGTTAAGATCCAATTATTAAGGTTCTTTGGAAATATCTCTGCCCGAATTAAGGTACAAACGAGACCATATGCCAATCAATAGTATGGGTTTTATTTGATAGTAAATATGAGAGAAAGAGAGAGAAGAAAAGAGAGAAAAGGGGGAGTAGGGAGAAAGATGGGGGGACAGAGAGGGACAGGGACAAAGAAGTATCACCACTCCGTGGGTCCCACTGGTGTCCTGATGTCCTCTTCAGCTGGTCTCGGTGGTGGAAGTCCCCCCAAAAGCACAGGATGCCATGGGTTGATATACACTCAGGCCAGGTGGAAATGTCCAGGCATGTCCCCCTGGGGGAGGGGGCAGCCTCTAGCAGCAGACTCTGCTTGCATCACGTGCACTCCTGTGGTGCAAGGCGTCTGGGGAGCACTTTGGGGGGTCTGTGATAGATTGTGACTCCCCCTCAGCTGCCTCTCACGTGAGAGTCCCGTGGATGTGGCTTGTGGGGTTGGGGGTTCCACAGCTGGGCCAGTTTGTGTACTGGAGGATGTGTGTGTATTGCCTCTGACCAGAGGTTACGCCATCCTCCTCCCCCCTTCAGCTGGGGGGTAAGACTGTGCAAACTTGGCTTCTGTGAGCTGTGCTCTGCCCCCACCCCAAACTCAGCCAGAAATGATTCTCAGTACAGCTGGTGACTTCAGCCTCTGTGGACGCATTCCTTTCCCTCAGACTGAGATGATTGAAGCTTTTCCCTTTATCTAATCTCAGCAGTTTGGCCCGCAGTCCAAAGTCCTAGTCAGGTATCCTCAGGGAGGATTCTCTGATCAAAACTTTATATCAATGTTTGAGGCATGAACTGTTTTCAGTCTCTGACATTAGTGGAGCACTCTGGAACCCTGGGAGATGAAAGGCAGTGCATAAGTGTAAAATATTATAATTAGTGAGCAGGATCATTGCCAGAAACCTCTTATTGTTCTCGATTGCAGGAATGTGTGCTGTTCCTTTAATTTAAAAAGTAATTCAGATAGATTAATGAAGGCTTATTGGCTCACTGAGGGAGAACCTGAGCTAAGGGGGATGTTAGAAGCACTTTTTGTTCATTCTTAAAAAAAGGTCAAATATGGGAGAAACACTGTCTTGTCTTACAAGGTTTTTTCCTATATTTACTGAGCCCTCTTTGCTAAATCCCCCTTTGTGCCCTCATGCTAAGATCCCCCAACTAACTTGAAATGCTCAAATATTTTTAAAAACGTTGTTTTAATGAGACATCTATGTTTTTATGTCTGCAAACCATAAAACTAGGCTCTGTGCAGGTAGCTGACAGTGTAAAATGGAAGTAGTTCAAGCCTTGTAGAGAGGAGTGAGCTGTGCATGCTAAAGTCAACCTGAAATATGAAAATGTCATGAGATGTGCATAAGAAATGTAGACTGAAATAACTTCCCCTAAATCTTGGGTTAATTTAATTCTTAGTTTTGGCTTATTTTTTGATTTTGTAGGGGGTTTTGGTCAGTTAATGTTGATGAATCTTTGTTGTTTCTAACTTTTACTCTGTTTTATTTTTTAGAAGCTCAGATATTAGGAAAAATGTATGTGTTTGGGGCAAGGACAAAACTAAATGCCTTATATTGTTGCAGGAGTATTTCTAACTTCCTTATTTTTGTTTATCATCATCTGCAATGTGGACTTGGCTGGAAAAACTGGCCAAGAACTCCATCTGCTCCTGGCCTCTACTCTTTGTCCAGCAAGAAATGCTCACTGGTGACAAGGCACAAATCTTATCAGTTCTTTTTCAAGGGCTACCCTACTTTGGCTTTAAAGGTGACACATAAGGAAGGTGAGGTAGGTATCCCTCTTTTCCTACTGCTCCAGCTCCCATAGTTCATCTGAGGAGGAGCACTTTGGCTAATTTTTTGGTAGCTTCAGCTTATATATATACCTGTAGCCAAATTCTGTCATAATTAATGTGCTATACAGAGACTTGGCTGTAGACCTGGATAATAAGGCTGTGGAAGCAGCGCTTTTACAGGATGTGTTATTTTTCTATCTTTAGTACTAAATGGGCAAGGTAAAATGTGCCAAATTGTCCTTGCATTTAAAGCATCTAAGTCTAATTTCCTAGTTTTAGCTTCTCTTTTGTAGAGGTGACACCAAAATAGGGCTCAGGAGGGATAAAAGAGAATAAAATGGCACACTTATTTCTTTCAATGTTATCTAAACTACACTAAGGTCAGCAGGCCAGAAGATCTGGTATTACTGTACCTTTCCTGGCATTATTAAATGTCTTGCATACTGTTCATGTACCATCTGCTTAGCTGTTCAGTGATACAATGACCAAAATGAAAAGTAAAGACATTTGCACTGGCATTGTATGTAACGGGCTGCTGAAAATTCAGATCAGTTCCTGATTGCCTTCTTTGAGTAAGATCCCTTGTTTATTCTGTTTATTCTACTTGTACAGCTTCTGCCAGCCTTTTGGAAGAATTGCATGCCCAGGTTTTTTAGGTGCTGAATGTTCAGCACATGTATATACAAAGTGTATGTCTGGCACTGGCTTGCACGAGGGCCAGATTTTCAAAGGTCCTTGGATTTTACACAAGAGTAATGCTAAGGCTGCATTCCCAAAAACTGAGTATCAACAAGAACTCATATTTTGAAAAACCTGACTGCTTGGAAGGAATTATTTTGTTGCCTAAAATAAAATGAAACAAGAATTTGCTTCCTGGAAGTGTTTGCAGAGGATGGGGAAATTCTGGCCAGGGAGTAGTGACAGATAACTGTGTTTCTCTTGGTTGCTCCTTTAAAGTGTGAACACTCAGAGAAAGCTTAATTCTTTTCAGGAGCAACGACCTCTCAGAGTGAACCCTTATACACAGACTGAAGGGAATCTGGCATATATAGAATAATGAATGGTAACGTTTCTGTAATTAATAAAAATAGTTCCTTTTGCATAACGGCAATTTCATGAAATCTAGACACAAAAATTATAATGTATTTAAAATGGTTTTGTGTTTGTTTGGACCAGTCAAGGGTAACTTTTTAATGACTTGTAATAAAGGTAAGTGCATGCTGGAGGCACTATAAAAATCCCAATTTGCTAATGAAACTGATAAACTTTGATAATTGATGCCAATATTTTATTTTTCTATTTTATACTGAGATTAGTACTTGCAGACAGAGTTAAAGTTCATCATTTACTAGTGCCAGAGGCACTGGTAGGCTGTGTTTACAAGCCTTTTAATGACTCTGGTAGGTAATGCCACATGAATATTCATTTTAATGACATATATTGGTAGGCGAAAAATTGCGACTTGCACTATATAGCTGTCTCTTAAAAATTAAATGAACATATGGTAAATGATAGGCATTCTAAAGAAGCTCCAAATAGTTTCATTACAGTTAGCTGGCAGTGATGGAATTGAAGAGTAATGAGGAGAGAAAAAAGCTTTCCTTGTGTGTGCAGACTGAAACTGTGAATTCATTGGTATCACATGTATGGGATAAGTGGAAAGGGACAGCTCATGCCATCTGAAATTGCTGACAAATGTTAAAATCAGTCCTGTATCATGTGCAAAGGCTTTAATCGTTGCTGACTACATCTCTTTTTGTGAAAGGGGACACGTCTTGCCTTTGAGGACATTTACCTGGCTAGAAAAGGCTTGTTCCCAATTGTTATGCAGAACTGTGTGTCATCCCATTGCCACAGACTGTGAGCTCCTGATAAGAGCTAATTGACTCGAAATTCCTTATTTGCATCGCATTTTTGGTTCCTGGAAATCAATGAGCAACCTGAAAGTCATAACATTGTAGAGGTCAGTGTGTGCATACACACGCCAGCAACCACAGAATTTGATTAGCTGAAATGGTGATAGGGTTTTTGTACATTTTTTAGCTTTGATATGAAACAGAGTTGGACAAGGTAGGTCTGGCTGAGACGTGTTCGCTTATAATCTTTTTTTCTCTCTCATGAAACTGCCGGCAGTCTACTCAGGTGCCTTTAAAGCTTGTACTGCTGACATCAGTTGGAGTTTCTGGGGAAGTGGTATGATGCTGAGGAAGCAAGTTTAATTATTTCTGACACTGGTCCTATCCTGGTTAAAGAATGTAGAATCTTCAGAACAAGCCTGGGAAAAGAAGATGGGCCACTGAGGAAGATGCTCTTATACCAAAAACAGGTGCGCTGAAAACCTGAGGAAAAACTTTTTGTTCCTCCAGAACAATAACTATTGTTTCATACTAAGCAGGATTTCTAATGGCAATTAATCTAGATTTTCAGGTTCTTCAAAGCAAAGTGAGGTATTCTGTATGAATAATGACCACTCTGAAAAAACCAGCCATTCTGCATTAAGCTTAAAATCCAGAAATGTGAATTAAATATAATGCACTGTACATACATCATCATAAATGGTCTTGATATCCCAGAAAATGTTTCTCTACACAGATCATTTTCATTAACAAGTTGCATGTGAGGAAAGTCAGTAATTCTTGCTCCACAGCGTCTCTAAATTGTCCATTAAAACAGTGCACGTTAACAGTGACATGATTTTTGAGAGGGACAGGCCACTTGTTTATGTCTTCTGTTGCTAATATGCTGAATGAGGTATTGAATTGAATGGAATGAGGTGGTGTCAGGAGGCAATGATGAGAGAGAAAGAAAAAGAATTGACATAAGAGAAGGAAATAATACAGAGAATATGGAAATAAGTAGAAATCTGTGTGGAAAAGGAATGTGATCAAAATGTCTACAATTAATTCAGGCTAGGTGACACTGGGGAAAGGAGGCTTCAGAAATCTACTTTTCTTGTTTCTGATTTCTTTAAAAATGTGCAGAAGAAGAAAAATATTGCCAAATACAAGAAAGACTGAAAAGAAAGTAAATCAAGGAGAGGGAGGGAGGGAGGGAGGGAGGGAGGGAGGGAGGAAGGAAGGAGGAAGGACGGAAGGAAGGAAGAAGGAAAAAGAAGAAGGCAGAGGAAGGAAGGGAAGGAAGGAGAAGGAAAGGAGGGAAGGAAGGAGGGGGGGGAGGGAAAGGGAGTGGAGGGAGGTGAGGAGGAGGGAGGGAGGGAGAAGGACGGTACTATCGCCATGCAATCTCGAGAGACAGGGTCTCTGTAGTTCGCAGTGTTTCCTGGATTATTCAGACTGTTTAGTTTTTGGGAGTAAATGCGACTCGCAATGAGGAAGAGGAGGCAACTGGTAGTGTTGCTAGACCTTAGAAAATCTTGAGGTATTTGTAGTAGTCAGATCTGACACGTAGCAGTAAGAAAAAAAAGAGATATATGTCTGTTTACACATTCCAGCATGACAGCTGATCTGTAGGAATGGTGAAGTTGTCCTGCTGTACCCTGTTTTGGAAAGACTTCTTCTGTGAGCTGCTGTGTAAGGCTTTGTCCTCTGGATTTGGACTTGAGAGCTTTCCAAGGAGCTGGGAGAAAGCAGAGTAGAAAAGCTGACCTGCAATAAAAGGCTGAACAAATTGAGAATTTCTTCTTTTTTACCCTGGGGAGTGATATCCTGATCTTTCTTTATTTATTTCTGTATCTGCCCCTGGTTTCTGTGTGTGATGTGACCACAGCATTTCAACAGTGAGTTTGCCAGTAGAAATCACAGTAGTGCTGATGCTGCCATACACGTTTTCATATAGAAAAGGTGTGTTGGTGTGGTTAACTCTGCACGTAGTTAATCCAGGTATGGTCACTTCTTTTCCTTTCTTCTCACATCTTACTGCTATTCTGTTATTAACCATTACAGCTGTTTGTTGAACACAAAATAAAGAGTGAGGGTGTAAAAGCATCAGGTTCATTCATGCCATGGGAAGCACCTCGAATCAGCAGTTTAGACAACCTGAAATAAATCACTTCGTGCTTTAAGCAGTGCCCGTTCTTCCCTCCCTTTTCAGAAAGCATCTTTTCTCCTGGCCACATTAAATGCTTTTTTTTGCAGAATACCTCGATTTTAAGGAGGATACTTTAAGGCACCCTTGATTTGTGGTGCACTTTGCACATCCCCTGGTATTTCCGCAAGCAGCTGCTGTTCCTCAGCCAACCACAGGAGAGACATCAGCTCCTTTGGATGAGGCTCTTGATACAACAATAAACAGCAACTTGCTGCTGTACATCTTAAATGTTGTAAAATTACTTAGTGTAAGTCCTGTAAAAGTTGTGGTGGAGTTGTGCTGATCCCAGCCAGCAGCTGAAGGAACAGTGAGTCTGGGATGTAGGCAGTCCTGCCTTTCCAAAGTGCCATGGTTGCCTTGAAGCAAATTGCAGATGTCTTTATGTGTGGTGTAGGAGTTTTACCCACAGCCAGTAATTGAGGAAGCGCCAGAGTAATTGGAAAGGATGACAGGAAGGGTTTTTTACTCTATTTTAGGCTGTGAGGTTCAGGAAGAAGGAATTGAGGAAGCTGCTGGGAGGGGACACACACACACAAATAACACTACAAAACACCGTGTTTCAATATCTGATGCTTGGTTAGTTGGGTTTTTTCCCCCTGGAACGTACTGGGGTGAGCCTGGCAATGTTGTAATGGCCAAGAAACAGGAGAAGAAGGTTCACTGTTAGAAGGAAACAAAGTGTTCTGAGGATGGAAGGGACTGATGGTGCAGTCCAGAGGCTGGCATGGAGTGAGCAGGCAGAGAAACTCAACAGCTTGCAGAGAAAAAGGAGATGAATTAGAGTTGTAGACAACTCCTTCCTCGTTTTGCTTCCTTGATCTTATGCTCTGGGTTCCCAGGCTGCTGTGGCCAAGCTCAATCTTCTTTCAACCACATCTTCCCCATCTTCCTCCCTATCTCCCACAAGTGCTGTTGCTGGTGCTTCCCCAACCCCACAGGAGTGAAAGTGCCTGATGTGTAACACTGAAACCTGTGGGTAAAGATCTTGGGACATTCCAGATTTTCTGGCTGTAGTTGGTGTTGCAAAGTTTGTTTGTACCTTTTAGATTGGATTATCTGCTGTCTGTCTTGATGAATAACGTTCAGTGTGTTTGTTCAGCTGCAGGAATTTGTTAATCTTTCCTTCAGTTTTCTCCCAGAAAAAAAAAAAAAAAAAAAAAGAGAAATAATCTCACCGTGGAGAAGTTTAGCAAAGATTGGATTGTGAGAGCTTTCCATGCCTGTTCTTTGGGGTTTTTTTTCTGGGCGAGTACATTTGTAGTGGTAGCTGGAAGAGCAGAGAACTGAATGTGCAGGATTAAGCTTGAGGCCCCAGCTTCCTGTATAAGGGGAGAGGAGCTCACGAAGCTGAGGCAGCAGCCAAAAGGAAAAGGGTAATGGACAAACATACACTATGTGGATCAGGGTGCTGCCTGCCAGCTGCTCCTGGGTGGACTTCCTGCTCTGGGACATGGGGGACCTTTGGGACAGTCACTGTCAGTGCAGAGCTGAGCTCAGGAGCTGCCTCAGGGAGCTCCTCGTGGGTTTAACAGCTCAGAAGGCAATAGAGTTTATTTCTGAGAGGGTTTAGGTGCAAGAGCTCATGGATTTTGAAGCAGGAAAACAGAAGTTCTTGGGGATAAAAGTAGCACAAGGAATTCACTGCCTTTAGGGGAAGAGACAGAAGTTTGTAGGAGGTTTTTCATGGACGCTGCAAAGCCAAACAGCTTCATAGTGCCGATTCCAAACCTTGCTTGGAATTCACTTCCCCTTGAAAGCTGGGTTAGAAATGTGTTTGTGACAGGGTTTACGGCTCACTTCCACGATCTGTGATCTGGGAACAGATCAACAAACTGTGTTTGTAGATAGTTCTCTACAGACGAGGCACGAGAGAGTCTCTGGTTCCCATGTCTTGCACCTCAAATCTGCTTTTCTTCGGGGAATGTGAAGACCCTCCTAGAAGTTCAACCCAGAGTAAAATCTTTGAATGCCAATAATTAATGATAGTTTTAAAAACTGTAATAAATTAGGTAAAAAAGAAAACTTTGTTTCCTAGTGTTTTGCTGTAATAATGAGCAGAGTCTCCCAACTCATGTGGAATACGATACCTTAAAGAGAAATTAGAAGTTATTTTGAAAGGGTATTAGGGAAGGGCGATGGTTGGCTGAAATCTGTAGTTGCAGCCATACAGTCAAGTTCATAATACTAACAAAAATTAAAGACTAAAAATAAAATACTAATAAAAATTACTTTTGCCATTTTTCCTCTCCATTTTGGCTCATCCTTCCACCAGGCAATGCATGGAAATCCTAGAATCATTTAGGCTGGAAAAAGCCTTTCAGATCTTTGAATCCAGCCATTAGTCCTGTTCTGTGCTGAGGCTGCACTGGTGGCCCAGCCCTAAATGCAAAGTTTGTGCTGGTTATATTTGTCCTTTGTGCTGCAGACTGTAGCGTGTGTGCTCTTTCTCAGAGGACACCTTGTCCAGTTCCTCCGAGTGTCATGAACTTGCTGCTGGCTTCCTGGAGAAGATGCCTGAAGCCACTAGGGAGCTGAGCCCCGGCGGTGCCGCCTCCCAGCGCGCCAGACGCAAACGCTTAAAAATACTTCTCCCGCAGCAGCACAATTGGACTCTTGCTTTCTGATTCCTAAAACATCTGGGTTCGTGCTCCACAGTTTGTTTATTTTTGTACAAGCCTGAGAAGGGATCAGGAGCCCAAGACCGTGGCAGAGCCCTCAGCCTGCAGAATCAGGGCTTGAGCAAGTGGCACAGGATCGATGCGGCTGCTGTTCTTAGAAGGACTCTCCTCTTCCTAGAAGTTTTCATCCCTTCACCAGGCACTTATTTCCCTCCCTCTCCTCCCTTACATCATATTTGCAGCTGTTTTTTTCTTGTGGGTTTGGGTTTTATTTACATCTGCTGTTAGTAACATGGACTGTAGATGCCTCCTTGAAAAATCACGATTCTCCTCCGTGTAAAAAAACTGGGTTTTGTGAATGGCTGAAAAAAAACCTGTTCCACTTCAGATTGTAACACTGAGTTATGGAACAAAATGTCTTACACTCCTTATTGTGGATACGGTAAGGGATTATCTTTTTTAATGACAGTTGCAAAGCTTTGCAGAATTGTTTCAGAATTGGTCTGATAAATGGTGAAATATTTTGTTGCAGCTTAATTATGGAGAACAGGAGCTTATGGTTTACCCTTATTTAAATATGTACATGAATCTTTTCAAAGTAATAGGGCAAATATAGTACTGTTTCTGGAGGCTTAAAAAGAAGATTTGTGCTCTAATATTAAATTTTTAATGTATTATTCATGAGGAAAGCCAAGCTGAAAGCTTTTTTTTTTTTTTCTTCCTCTCAGTGGAAATGAGCTTGAAGAATATATTATCTGTATAGAAAAAAGAAAAAATGTAAAGGATTCTAGCTCTTGCTAATACTGGTGTGGTGCATGCAAGTACTGCTGGAATTTCCTCAGGGAAAAAAACCCCAGAATTTGGTTGAAAATAAGCTGATAGAATCATTGAATAATTCGTACAACATTACTGGAATTCAATTCCTGAAATAAGTCAGGGTAATTCCAGTTAGAATGTGCTTTTTAGAATGATGGAGTGATTGTTTATTGAAGCTGCTTTAAACTCCATGTCTAAGAATTATTGCCTCTGGTTTGGATAGAGGGCTGGGCTGTATATTTTTGTTACTCGTGCCACTTTCAAGCTGGCTTTTGCAGATGTGTGTATGTGCACACCATGTATTCCTGCAGATCTGGGTGTACTTTTGGGTTGTCAAGGCAGGAAAATGTGTGAGCTTTGGAATTTGGAGAAACTACATAGTATTATGTAATACTTTGCATCTTTTCAATATGGAATATTTTATACCCAGTGCAAACTGATGTTTGTAATTATATTTCCTGCTGTGGTATAACTATAAACAAGAAGTATAAGCCAAGTGACCTCATTTTTAGTGTTCTTTTTCCTTTGTACTTTTTCATTCCTAGATCATGCTTGGTTTAGTTGCCTGAGATGACTCCAGGAAAAAAAAAACAAGTTGCATGTTTAAGCAGCTCCAGAGATAAATTTTTCCTTTGCCTTGATAGAATCTTACACAGTTAGTTTGTGGATAAGAAAAATATCAGTAATACCCAAACACTACAATTATATCTTATGGAAGGCATAACTTAAATTGTTATTTAAATACTAAGACCTCATCTAGCAAGGATTTCATGGATATGGTTAATGTCATTTCTAGACATTGGATAAAACAGGAATATTTGCTCCCTCTGATAAGGGAATAAAGTTAGGATGTAACAAGCTAAATGCTCCTCTAGAACCTGCTATTAAATTATATGAACACCTCTCAATTTTTAATATATATTCAGCCCCAAGGTCCTACTGAAAGGCTGTGTGTGTGCCTTACCTAAGAATAAAACTGAAGCAGAAAATGCTCTGCAGTTGGTTTTTACACAGGGTTTAAAAAATTATACTTGAGGACAAGGAATTTTTGCATAAAAACTTTGAAGCTGCTTGTCCAAAACATGGAAATTTGGAGTGGAGCAGAAAGGTGGATCAGGTTCTCTTTAGACTTGAACTTGTTTTTGTGGGTGGGGCTGACATTTTTCCCTGTGCTTTGCAGGACATACATCCTATTAAGAAGTACAATGCAGTCTTGTCTTTTGTCACTTGATCCAGAGTTTGGGAAGCCTCAATTCCACGTCCCCAGTCGTCATTTGGAACAGTTAATACCTTCTGGCATTACTTGGAACTTCTGTATTGTCTTTCCTTTTGATGGGAGTGTCCAAAACTTGGGGTTGCAAGAGAAAATACCTATTTGATACATACTTGGAGCCACGTTCCTTAGTATTTGCTGTAAAACTTCCAGTGACATAAATCATAAACTGATACAGGAGTTGGTACCACAAGCAGAAGAATAGGAAGAATGTCTCAGATTTATAGAACCTGCAATTTTAAAATGTTATTCAAGAATACAGTAATCTTTGGGATTGAAGAGAAAATGTGAGGTAATGGTGGGAAACACGAAACCTGTGGCCAGAGAGCAGGTACAAACATCCCAGGAGTGTTGTAATCACCTCGTGGTGTTATCAGGTGGTGGTGGAAGCGTGTTTTGACATGTGGCTTGTCACAGGTGTTTGGAAATTGTGCTCATCCTTCATTAAAGGCTGGGCTGAAACAGCCTCCTCAGTGCTTGGGCTCAGCTGTAAGTGTGCACCAGCTGATTAAATAAGGTCTTGGAACAACTGAATTTCCTAAAATGAGAGAGGAAAAAACCCCAAGTTTTGTGGATGATGTGTTTGCTTAAGTGCTCAGTGGCCAAGGCATCCTCTGCCTGAGAAAACTTTCCACTTTCACCTCTGGGCAAAAGGAGGAAGGAAGAGTGCTTTAAAAAAAATGCTGTGAAAGCCCATCCACAAGCTTTGCCCTGTTTGTGTAAGCTCTTTCCCTTGGGAATTGTGCTGTGGGCTTTCAGCTGGTACACAAAACACTTGGAGCAAATAATCTTCCATTAAATGTTCCGCCATCAGAACTTTCTGTACGGTGACGTTTTTCTTACAGCACCTCGTGGTGACGGGATTCCCCAGGAATCCTGGAGGCTGGGGTACACCTGAGAGGGACAGGAGATTGTGTTGGGTGTCCCCAGTTCAGCCTTGCTGAGGAACCTCCTGTTAAGCGCTAGTCCTGTGTTTTGTTTTCCTTGTGAACAACGTTTTCCATTTGTGTTTTGGATATGCAGATCAGTAGTGTGGAGTGGTCAGGAAATAGCAGCACTGGGCACAGAAGGATTAAATGAAGGGGTTATTTTGCAGCATTTTTAGGATAAGCAAGTTTTGCTGGACTGTTCCTGGTCTTGGCCAACTCCAGTGACTTACAGGAAGCAGTAGTGTGGGGGATGGTGATCTTTCCCTTAACTGCAAATGTTTGCAATATAAACAGCTGAGCTGTTCATCAGGGGCTCCCAGGGGAGAGAAGAGAAACAATATTGGCATTTTTAGGGTGGGTTCTAGTGTAGACAAATCAGATGCATTGTGCCCTACAAGTGCTTATCAGCTTGGCTTTGTGAGCTCTGCTGTGGTCAGCTGAGCTGCCAGGAGGGTGATCCACAGAAATTACTTGGGAGCTATAATGATGCAGTTAAAACAAGAAAGAAACCCATTTTTTTTTTCAGTGTTGAGACCCATTACTACCCAGAGACTTCCCCCCACTGACTGGCCAGGTCTTGGCAGGAGTTTTTTGGCAGTGAGTGTCTCAAACACACTGGACCTTGCTTTGTTTATTTTGTAGGGCTGGAATTCCTTGCGTATGTGGGGACCCGTGGGAGGGGACTCAGGCCTTGGTTTCTGCTCACGTGTCACTGGAGCACAGTTCTTCAGCTGAAAGCAGAATGTCTCTGCTGCATTGCAAGAGTTAGATCCAGATTTGTACTCTTGATATTTGTTAGATTTTGGTCTGGGAAAATCCTGTTGGGTTGTGGATTTCACAGAATCCCAGAGTGGTTTGGGTTGGAAGGGACATTAAAGAACATCCAGTTCCACCTCCCATGCCATGGGCAGGGACACCTTCCACTAGACTAGGTTCCTGCAAGCCCCATCCAACACTTCCAGGGATGGGGCATTCACTGCTTCCTTGGGCATCCTTTCCCAGTGTCTCCCTTGTCATGTTTTCCTGTGTCACCAGGAGAAGTAAGATCTAAGACGGGCCCTAATGAAGCCAATAATGCAGC